>OX456986.1:20709498-21309498 GCA_949752695.1 Melanostoma scalare
ATTGTTTCCAGACTCTTGTAAGGAGAAACGAACTTCGTGGGCCCTGTTGTTTCATAGGTTCGACTCAGATTATCTTTAAAGAGTGAAGCTCGAGCTGTAAAACTCTGGATTGGCTCAGTGGTTGTTGACCGTTCAGTTACCAGCGTGTGTTCACTTCCAGATGACGATACGTAATCTTCATTGAAGCTTTCTCTTGCCGAGCTCAGTTCATGGCTATCTTCTGAGTCCTCTGAATTCAAGGCATTCGAGTCATGTTTGGCAAATGGAAGTGGACTAGTCCTTGTAAATCTCCAAGATCTTATTGGTGAATAAGTAGTTGCCTGGAATTCTTCTTTCTTGTCTCTTAGATTGGTTTCCTTTTTCTGGAACCTTGGTCTGGATCGTATATAAATTGGGACTTCGGAACTATTGCTGTTCTTTTCCGAACTCTGAAATGGAGTTCTAGATTCTTCGCCCTTCAAGCTGAATCCTCTGAAGCCTTGTGAAATGCTGAAGCGGTAGTTCTTTTGATTCTTCAAACTGTCTAAGGGTATATTCACAGTTGAACTCTCTGTGGTAGAGGAAGAAGAAGTTGTTTTAGGAGTTCTAGCAACAGGAGTTTTAAAACTTTGCGGCTCTACATCGGATATAATATAACTAAGGATTTTTTGCCGTTGAGTTTCAGTTACAGCTTGCTCGTCCTCTGGTTTTTCCTCTTTCTGATTGTCAAGAGTCTCAGACAATGTCCTAGGGCTAGACGTAACAATTCGAAAATTCGTTAAGTTTTTAACTTCTAAAGTAGCTTCTGATCGTTCTTCGTAGCTTTCGCGCTTAGTTTGGTTTTGAGATAAAATTTGAACAGTTGGGGTTGTTTCGGAGGGGGATTCGCTAAGGATTGAGTCGGCATTGGTCTTAGGTCTTTGGGATTGATTAGTAAGACCCACATTCGAGGTGAAAGTTAATATGACAGATTTAGGGGTCGCCTTATTGGTGGTGGTGGTGATACCATCATCCGATAATCTGTTGGATCTGTTGTGGGGTTTTGAGAGTGATATATATGATAAATATAATGAATGCTCAATGAATTTCTTAGAAATACATACTTAAAAAAGATTTATTTTTTAAAAAGAGGAAGATACGATTGATGGAGAGTGTGTGTTTGTGTGTTGTAGTATATCGAAACAGAGAGTCTTATGGTTTCAGTGTGTGTTTCATGAAACGAAATAAGTATTGATGAGTTGGACCGGCACTTACATTTTCCAACTTGATGTAATTTTTTTAGATGTAAATCGATATTTCCCTTTTACGCTCAGTCTTGTTGACATTAAATCTGAGTTTTTCAACTTAAATAGAGCTTTGGATTGGGGTAGGACGGATAAATAGGCAATCTCTTTCTTTTGACTTGAAAACTTGTCAAAAATGATCAAAGATCAAGTAAAATCATTTTGGTTGCATTTTCGTCAAAAACAATTCATTAAATATGACCGTGCAAGGATCAACAACAAGTAGGTACCTGGCTGTTTTTTTTTTTTTTTGTTGAGGAAATAACGTTGCGCATTCGAATGTTATGTCGGTTCATTCCAAATAAGACCGTAATGGAAAGGGTTTTTTATGTAATGTCTAATTTGTTTTTCTTAGGTGTGTTAAATCAAAGAAGGGAGCATAGACACGATCAGTCAAATTTATAAGCAAGTTTCTTTAGCTGCCTTCAAATTGCCTTAGTGGAGAAACAATAATTTTGTTTATAAATGAAAAAGGAAATTATTAAATTCATTTACTATTCACTCGCTGAAAGAATTTGTAAAATCGTTTCAGTAGTTTCTGTGATCTCATTTCCTCGGGAATACAGAAATCCAATATAGCCTGTGTTAGTCGGGGATAATGTTGCATAGAATTTTTGAAATCGGTTCATTAGTTTTTGAGCTCCATCATGAATCATGACGCTGTCGGTGCTTATATGTAATTGTTTATGTAAAAACACAAGAAAAAGTATAACAAAAGAAGTTTGACTAACTTTAATCAAAGCTTACAGTACGATGTTAGAGAAGCTCAAAAAAGTGGTTTTCGTCATACCGTCCATCTGCGGTGTTTGGTCAGTACTGCCTTCCGTATGTCGAACTTAAACGAATGAACGGAATTTCTTCTAACATGGTACAAAGCAGTTTTTCTAAAGATTTTGATAAAGTTCAATTATGTTACATAGAAGATTTTGAGTAGAAAATAACTCAGTTCTAAATAAATAAATAGATGACCTAGCTTTGCCTGTTCTTATACTTACGTGAAAACCATGAAATCGTTATTCAATACCTTTATATGGGTCTTGTGACCCAAGTCAGAAGGACTATTACTAGAGTTACCATTCTAATGGTAAACTCACGTCAAGATACTGGAGGCTAAAGTTAGTCATGATTTAAAGACTAATGGTCGAAGTCTTCAGAGAGATCGCAATAGATGAAATTTCGTATTTAAGTGATTCAGCTATCGTTACAGGCTGGCTGCACTGAGAGCGCTTTGAATCGAAAACAATTGTAAAATCAAAAATGAAAAGTTCAATTGACCTTCACTCCTTATGCGTTTCGCTCAGGCACAAACAATGGGCTCATCAGTTATATGTTGTTTGTACCTTTCTAAGACGCAATGTTTGGTCGATGTTTGTCGACACATATATAAAGTTTACAGTGCTAACACACTGTAAACTTTATATTTCTAGGGGAATGGGATTGCATTCTTGCACCTAGAGAAGGTTTGCCCGTGGTCTGGCCGATGTTTATTGAAAAGAAGAACAAATAATAAAAAAAATTTATTATTTTCTTACGGAGTGTTGATTTTAAAAAAACAACACTCAAAACAATTGTAGCTCATAAAATAATAAATAAGTGTTCGCATCAAAGCTATGGAAACCTCGTTGCCTAACACATTTCATTTTGTGCCGATTCTGAACGGCTAAGTTAGAAAACGTTTTTCAGGGTAGTGTGTATTACTCTCGGAGGACTTGACAATTCCTCGCGATAGCCGTGGAAAAGTAGTTGGATGTTTCTGGGATTCGAACCACGACTCTCCTACGTAATAGGAAGACATTCTAGACATTACACCACGGGCACCACCTTTGTAGCTCAAAAAAACATAGATCAGAATGGCCTGCGGAATTCAAGTTATTGAAGTTGTTTTGCACTGAAGAGTCTTTCATCTGACAGAAGCATACTTTACAATATTTATTCCGGCAAAATACAACAAATTGTCCAACTATTTCCAAAAACTTTAGGCCTATATGGAAAAGGATAACCCATTAAAAGAAAATTTAGAAGAGGAAATATGGTGCATTTTATTATGGTAATTGAAAAAATGAAAAGTTAAATACACAACATCGTAGGCCGCGTGGAAAAAACAATAGACCAGCTTCGCACTGTTGAAAAACAAAGTGGAGCTATTTTGAACTCAGGACCCATTACACCCATTTCGGTGAATCGAAATGACTTGGAACTGCCAAGCATAGCTGCGGTTTTTTTGTGGTTAGCTTCTGATTGCTATAAATGAACTTCCAGTGCTGCCAAAAAATGTTAACAACATTCATTTAGATGAGATACTGTGCGCAGCATCTGTAGGATTTCTACTACAGCCAAGGTACGAATGGACTGAAAAGAAGAACATTGTGGTACTTATGGACCAGCTAGGTCCCTTACGCTTGCCATTGGGAAGAATTGTCAAAGTAGAAGTTGTTCGTGTTGTCAAAATCAAGTTAAAAAGTGGAGAATACAACCGCAGAATAGGAATATTAGTTCTTCTACCAAATCTGCTTGAGGTCGTCCGTTTAAAGTATGATGAATGAAATGCCGATTCCGAAAAGCTAAGTTAGAAGCACTTTTCATTGGCTGTATAATTTATCTCTGATGAGAAAATTCCTCGCGAAAAGCGATACCCGCGGAAAGTCTATTTTATGTTTCTAGAATTTGAACTTCGAAATCCCAAGTAACTGGCAGACATGTTAACCATTACGCTACATGAACCACGATATCTAAACACTCCTCAAAATAAGTTAAGCCCTCCGCTTTTTGCAGAGAATCATTTTCTTAAATAACGACAAGTGTCTCCAACTAACTGCTAGTCGTCGTGAACACTAAAAAGTTATAAATTTTTGAAATTGTGTGTTTATGACTTATGTTTCAGTATTTGTAACTCAATTGCAATCAAAAACTCACATCCCCATTTTCTAAATAATTTCAATCAATAAAGATTTTGATTTCTAGTACTCAATACAACAGATGGCGTACATAGTAAGCTGTCGTGTTGATCACTAGCACTTTGCATACAAACACTTGCTTAAAGCTTATTTCATTAAATTAAGTTTGCATTTTGGTTTATTATATTTTCTTGACAACTTAAATCAAACAGATTGACTATCAAATCAGTTCATCATAGCGATAGAAATTTGAAAAGAAAATACATAGTTTAAAATTTGAGTAAGAGTTTATTTAGTGTTAAAACGCTCCAGTATGTGTTGCACATGAGACTATGAAACAAAATCTACGGATTTCAAGGTAAAGTCCTATCTTTGTTTACAAAGTTCACGCAAACGAACAGTTTGTAGAAAATATAAAATTAAGATGTGGAGAAACACTCACCACAATTTTTATTTTCAATTTCGTTTGATGGATGTTGGATGGTAGGATGTAGTTTGCGTTAAGACTTATCAGACTTGTGGTTCAACATTGTGACATACAGGGTGTTCCGCATTTCGTGTTACATACTTTGGGATTCTTGGTCATTTTCTAAGAAAAAAATTGTTCTTCAGTAAAGTCGGTTTCTCAACTTTGACATCACTTTTGGACAATTAAAAAAAAGGCTAACTTTGGTGTACTCTGACTTGTGTTAAATTTGATTTCTCTCTCTGTGAATACTGATGGTAGAAATCTAAATTTAGACTTAATTTTTTGTTAAAATAACAAACTTTAAAACTGCATTGTGGTACCCGTGGTGTGATGGATAGCATGTCCGCCTGTTAATCCAGAGGTTCGAGTTCGAATCCCACCAGAGGCAAAAATGTTTTTTCTACGGGTATCGCCTTTCGCGAGGAATTGGCAAGTCCTCCGTTAGTATTCATTGCCATGAAAAGCGCTTTCTCGATTAGCCGTTCGGAACCGGCAGAAAATTGTAGGTCCCCTCCATTCCCTCACAAGGGATGGTTGTGAGAAATGAGCTAGGCCCAGGGGCTCCTCGCTCTGTTGCGCCACCCTATTTATTTATTTTATTTATTTATTTAAAACTGCATTCAAATTAAGCTCCTTTAGGCTTAGGGTTAGCAGATTTTCTTGACTTTGAAGTCATTTTATTTTTCAGAAAATGCCTCATAAACATAGAGTTTCTTTATTTTTTACAGATGAACAAAACAATAATAAAAAAACATAATAATAAGTGCACTCAAAAACCCATACATTTTATGATACTTGAAAAAATACAAAATGGGTAAAATAAAAAAAAAAGATTTTTAGTTTTAAGGTTTGTTTGAATAAATCAATAATATGGGTACTCTTAGTAGTTTTTTATGTATTTTATGCAAATACAATTATAACAAGTGCTCAAAGTGGCCTCCTTCGTTTTAAATGCATACCAGAGCCCGTCTTTGTATTTCATTGTGGGTGTTTTCTGAAAATCTGGCAACCCTAAGCCTAAAGAAGCTTAATTTAAATGCAGTTTTAAAGATTATTGTTTTAACAAAAAATTAAGTCTAAATTTAGGTCTCTACCATCAGTATTGACAGAGAAATCGAATTTAACACAGGTCTGGGTACACACACCAAAGTTAGCCTTTTTTTTGAATTGTCCAAAAGTTATGTCAAAGTTGAGAAACGGACTTTACTGTAGAACAATTTTTTTCTTAGAATGTGACCAAAATCACATCCCAAATGTATGTAACACGAATTACGGAACACCCTGTATATTCCTTCACTGCGTCCCACTTGAAAATTTTCAAAAATATTTGAAAACCGTTCAACAAGTTGGACCAGCAGTCGTCTGAGAGTTCACATTATCCAACATTGGTCGTTCAAACCAAACTATGTCCAACTGAATTGTACAGTGTGAACTCCGCTTATAAACTTTATTAAATTTTTTTTTTACAAATTATAATCGAGAAATAGTTTGTCAAACATTTTTTTTACCAAGCTTTAAATCTTTTAAGCTTTATTTTGTAATATTAATTTTTGTACATTTTGTATGCAGAAAGTGACTTCATGGCTCACAAATAATAGGAAACCTTGAAACTTATGTATGTATGTATATTATTATTATATTATACATTGTATAATGTATATCTTGCGCGAAACACGCCGACCAGAAATTTGTAGATGTGAATATAGAAATCCTTGCTAAAAAAAACTGTTCCAAAATGCAGCTGATAAGATGGCTATTTACTTTAACTGCGCTCGGACAATGCGTTTTGCATTGCACGCGTCTTTTTTACTCCGTTAACTAAACTGAACACTGAATGAAGTGTTGCAGATTTTTCTTCATTTGAATTTTTCTTGATCAAATTGGCCCATAAGAAATGTCAGAGGAATTGTGTTGCATATCGACGGAATGATTTTTTTTCTTAGCCAAGCACACAAAATTACACGCCTACCATCGCCAACTCATAAACAAAAATAAGATGATAACATTTTTTAAGGACTCATTCAAAGTTGATTTTTTATCAAGGTTTGATTTCTTCCTAATACAGTTAAATTTATTCAACCTAAAAATTGTAATTCATTTTGAATACATAAAATATTTTCGGTAATTTTCAATTTGACTCATGCGTGTCCATGCTTAAAACAATGAAAAAAAAGAAACACAGAAATCTAATGATGGTAATAGGGTCATGCTTTCCTATCAGGAATGTCTCATGCAAATATGAAGTTGAGAAAATGATTGGGCGAATCCTAAAAAGATTTACTTGGCTCTTCAAAAGTGTAATGGCAATGGGTTGTTTTTATTTAACTCAAAGACTATCAGCATGCGTTTCAAGTCCAACCACTTGCTTATATTGGGAGTCCTAAGGTTTGAAACTTCAGTTATTTATATCAATCATATGTTGTGTGTGTGTGTGAAGTGTTTTGATGTGATTATGTGTGTGTAATATTCTTCATGTGTGCTTTTGAATGTGTATTGTGTGCAATTGTGTATTATTTTGTTTTATGGTAAATTTTAGATGCCAAATGTGATGTTAATTTAATTTGGTGACAAATAAAGCTTTCGAAGTTAAGACTTAATTCCGAAGATGCAGTTAGGCTTGATGTTGTTTCGAGGTTTTTTCTTTTATTATTAATTTTGTTTTTAAGAAAGCTTTATTGTCCTACCTTTTCGAGGTCGTTGTGGACTGTGTTGTTTCATGTTGTGGTGGTGATTGTGTTTGTGTAGTGGTGACTGTAGTTGACGACATTGTTGTTGTTGTCGTCCGCGGCGTTGTTGATGTAGTAGTTCTTGCCGGAGGAGATGTTGAGGCCACAGATGTTGATTCATTATCACTAAATATACTATACTCATCGGCAGGCTCAGTCGCAATGACTTTGGGCTCATAGATTGCCGATGGTGTAGGTTGCGGCCTTGAATTAATTGGTTCGTAAGGTCTTTCAAATGGATCCAGCTCCTCTTCGGAGTCAGATTGAGGGCCTAGCGTTGATGATAATGATGTATAGAAGGGCTCGTCATCATTACCAACAGTCGACGATACCACAATTGGTCGATCAGTGATCGTATTGATCGCAAATCGGTCTTCCCTAGTTTCGATTTCAAATTTTTTTAAATTAATAAACGCTTCAATTATGAGTATGAATTTTATAAAGTGTTCTTTTGTGCAATTAGAAATGTTTATCTCAAAATTTTGTTTGTGTAGGTGTTGTGTGTTTTGGCTGTGTGGGTGACTGTGTGTGTGGGTGTGTGTATTTGGGATTGGGTTTGGGGTTTCTCTATAATCAATTGCTTATACAAAGCGTATATATTTCAACAAACCAAGAGATTCTGAAACCTAGGCTATCAGATTTTTGGTAAAAATTTATTATTTCTTTTTAATTTTTGAAAAAAAAAAGAAAATAATTGTGTTAGAAGTGATAGAGAAAGTTATGTACAACTACTTGAAGTATGTTAAGTCACTTACCTTGTTGGAGCTCTCGTGGGTTGGTCGTATTCATTGTCCTGTTCGATCTGAATGTTGAGAAAAACATAATTAGTCAGTTGTTAGTTAGTAATTCGTAATGCCTCTTAAAATTGGGAAGCAGAGACTGGATTTACATCTTCGGTTCAGTGGTAAGATAGTCAGTTAAGTAGAGGAACATTTTATGGAAGGAAAAGATTATTTACTCTTTGTGACTTTGCCAGTTTTGACAATGAGCCTAGTGCATTATGACATTTGTCATCCTTAGCGATTGCGTATTTACTAAACTCAGTGCAGATCAGAAATATGAGCACACGCTCTAATGAGTTAGAAAAACTCGGCCTCCTCTGGAAGCATTTTGAATTGTTTCAACTAACTGACTCTTCGAGGATCTGCAGAAAAAATCTGTAAGACGTTCAAGGTTCAAAGGTGAAATGAAAGCTGCTTTCCAAAGCAAACAGCTTAGTTGTTGAGCTTTCACTTATGACTAAGGAACAAGTAAGGAATCAAGCAAAGCATAAGGAAATAAGGACTTCGTCAAAGGTACAAAGCTAACACTTGACTTACCTGTGCTATCAAATCCTCATCATAGTCCGAATTGTAGATCAGTGACTGTTGATTGTTAAATGGCTTAGTTTCCTGTGGCAATGGCTTCTGAATTGGCTTGCTTATGTATGTTTCCCGCGCTGGCTGTGGTGATGCTACAATCTCTGGACGATATGTTGGTCTCAATGGTTCTGGTTGTTGTTGTTGCTGTGGTGTTTTACCACGCAACTGATGTTGCTGTTGCTGCTGTTGCTGCTGCTGCTGTTGTTGTTGGTGCTGTTGATTACTATATTCAACGTCCCTATACAGATCAATGTCATCATCATAAACCGAATAATATGGATCATAATTTTGTTGTTGTTGTGTCTCATATGACGTATTATAATAGTTACGATTGACATTCTGATTGTTTTCAACGATTTTTGGTCGTTGTTGCGTTATGAAAATATTCCCCGATTGTTGCGGTGGCGGTGCTTGTGAACTTGATTCAACTCTGATATATTTTTGTGTTTTTTTTTTGTACAAATTTTACAAATTTTTTTTTTTTTATGTTAATGGTTATTCCACACAACAGGGTTATTTTGAATAAGAAAAAACAAAAGAAAAATATAAAACATATGTACAGAGACAGTAGTGAATTAGAGAATTCTTGGTCTGGTTAGTTGGGGTTAGGAGGTTAATCCGGCTCGTAGAACCAGAATGGGAAGAAGAAACAAAAACAATGAACTTTCATGCGGCTTGCGGAGTCTGAATTTTAGTCACACAGGTAGACAGAGAACAGTCGGTCTGGAAATCGTTTCTATTTACATTCGTTAGTGTCTTTCGGGTAAATGAGTGAAAAAGAGTGTTCTTGGACATCCAGAATTCAATTTCGAGACACGCAACAAATACACAAACAAAATTTAGGCAACAAAAATAAAAAGAACAAATTATTGTCTTCACTACCTGTTGAAATCGTCAATTGGTTCGAGTTTTTGCTGCTGCTGGTGTTGTGAAGAATTTGGAAGTTTCCTGTGTTCAGTCTTGGTGGCTTCTGAAGCCTTGTTGTACTTCCACTTGGAGTGTCCCCGGCTTGGACGAACTGTGTAGACTTTTCGAGTCGTTGTCGAAGTAAATGGACGTGTGGTGGTTGTTGTCATTGATTTTGTGGAAGTCGTTGTTGGAAGAGTTGTCGGTTTGTCGGTCAGAACAGTCGATTGCACATTGTGATGGTTGCGTAGGTCTTGAAAGATGTCCGAGGGAAAATTGATGAAGGACGGAATTCCTCCTTCGTGCTGAAAGTTGGACGAAAATACAGGTCGTCGAGTAGTAACATCCAAGAAGCCCGTCACACTGTTGGGACTTTTGTACCTAGTTGAGTTGTGAATCGGTCTCGGTGGTAGTGTTTCTGAGTTCGGCATATATACTGGCTTTTCTGAGGGTGGGT
Source organism: Melanostoma scalare (assembly GCA_949752695.1). NCBI lineage: Eukaryota > Metazoa > Arthropoda > Insecta > Diptera > Syrphidae > Melanostoma > Melanostoma scalare. The sequence goes on from OX456986.1 coordinate 20,719,574, forward strand.
GACGGATTCGATAGTCCTCTTCCTCATCGTAGTAATATTCATCGGGTGACTTTGTTGTTGTGAGCTTGACGGTTTTTAGGGTCGATTTTGTGTGAGACTTGTACGATTGACTAGGAATGCTCTTAATAAAGCTTTCGTATCCTTTGGGCGCCTTGGTGGTTGGCGTTGGCTTTTTTGTCTTTGGGTCGTCTTCTTCTTCGTCATAGTACTCATATTCTTCGTTTGTCGTTGTGGTAAGAGGTGACTGTGTAACTTTCTCCCTATGCCCAGCAGGTCCCGTTGTCTGTTTAAAGTACTTAAACATGTTCATGATTGCCGGTCTCATGTGCTCCATGTCGGAGCCCTTGATGCCTGACATCAGCTCTCCGATGTTAAAGTTGCTGGATATCGAGCCTGGTCTGACGAAAGCCGCTTTTTCAGGAGTTGCCGGAGTTGTTGTTAGATTAACGAAGCTAAATTTGTGGGTTTGGGCACTGGAAGAATGTATTGTTGAAGGTCTAACCGTTGGAGATACACTCGACAGATTAGGAGGAGAGACAATTTCGAAGTTTGACGTTTGTGGGAATGCTGTTGTGGTCGTGGCGTAGTAACTTTTCATTTTCTGGTTCTGCAGAATGTTGTACTGGAAGTAGTTACTTTCTGTGGAGACCTCGACATGTGGAGTAGCTGCTATGCTATACTGGGAGACTACTTTTGGATGTTGACCTACTGTTGGATGATAATTGAATGACTGTGGGTTGTCAAAATTGTTGTAGAACCCTCCAACTGTACTGAACTGGGAGTAGTGTGAGCTTGAAATGGGCTTGGGGGTAGGCGTCACCGGTGGAACAGGATCATTTCCTAAATGAAAGTACGAGAAATTTTCAGATTCAGCAAGTTTCTTCTTTTGCTTTTGCTGTTGAATCTCCTTAAGGCTCTGGAGGAGAAATGGCAAAACATCTGGCTGTTGAAAGAGCGGCGATGGTCGACTTGTTGATGGTGGAAAGAATGGCTTGTAAGAGTCCAAAGGAGATGGGGTGGTTGCGCTGAAGCTGTAGCCCAAGTTGGAATATGGATGCTTAGGCTTGAAGTTGAGTGGGTTACCCTTGAGGTCCTTCAAATGTGGATTGAGTGGTGGAGCCAGATATGGGTTGAATGCTCCAAATGAGAAGCTTTGCTGTTGATAGGGATTCGAATCGACTGCTCTATAGTTGGATGATGACAGTTGCCAACGATGTTGACGAGGATTGAATGGCAAAGGTCGTAGCTGACGTGTGGATCTCACTGATTCGTCGGTATCAGAGTCGTCGATGTCATCTGCAGTGTGAGTGTCGAAGTCGTCAGTGTCGTCTGTGGTGTCATCTAAATTGTCTGACTCTGATGAAGTGTATGTGTCAGTTTCCCTTATTGTCGATGCTCCTTCGGTTGACTCGATGGCATCAGGTGTTGTTGTGTTCGTAAACGTCAGTGCCTCAGCGTCCTCTAATGTCACGTTTTCCACCTGGCGTCGATGTCGGTGTAAGTACATTGACTTGTCACGGTCTTGGTCACGTCTTAAGCGTGTTTTTTGAGTGGTCGCATGAATAAAGAGTGACAAAGAGTTTTATGTTTTTGCAAAATGAATGGAGGAGAATGAGGATAAAAAGTGACAAAGGATTTGACAGGTTTCACTTACCGGTACTGATTGATCTGTGCACCGTAGGCGAACGAACCAATTTTACCATGATTGGGGATAGCATTGATGCTGGCTTGATGAATGATTCCATCCCGATCACGTTGCACCTGCCCGACGGTACTTGGTTGACCACGATAGACACGTTGTTGACGATCGTTTTCCTCCTCTTCGACGGGTGGCAGAGTGTCATGGGCATCGGCGTAGAGCTAAAAATATAACTTAAAGTATGTGTCGCTGAAAGAGAATTGCCACTCAACTGACCTTAGCAATTTCCTCTTGAGAATCAAGCAATTGCTTGGGTTGTCCTCTGGACGTAATCACTGGATTAGGTGCCACTCGCAGCTCTGGAGGTGGTGGTATTGTCTGTACCTGAGCTTGGATAACTTGTTGATGGCGTGGTGACTGATACTGTTCGACTATGGTTGGCTTAGACAAAGGTGATGAAGTGGAACTGGAATATGTGGATCCAAATCGCGCACGATGTAGACTTTGTTGTGGTTGCTGCTGCTGTTGCTGGTGTGGTTGTTGTTGTTGTTGTTGTTGTTGTGGTGGTGGTTGATACTGTTGCTGTTGTTTGATTTGTGGTACTCTCGGTGTAACATCACGATAGGATGATGATCCTCCAGATGCAACAGATAAACCAGCACTACCACCATCAATCAATTCACAACCAACGTTTCTTGGCCAATCACATGTTTGCAACTCATGACTATACATGAGTCCACCAGTACAACTCTCAAGTAAGGCACCACCGAATACACAAACATAATATTGTGTGCAATCGTTTGGGTGTGGATAGTAGCCAAACTCTTCAGGACAATCGAAATTTACTCCTGTCGCAGATGAAGACGATGTTGACGAGGCTTTGACGTTTGTGCCAAATGATCGGGAACTTGTGATGCGTGACGAAGAACGTTTGTGTTGGGCAAGGGCGGGTTCTGTAAATAAAAAAAAGAAAAAAAATTAAATTTTAACGTTGGGAAACTCCAAAGAAATGTGAACTTCCTAAGAAAAAAAAGTTGATATTAAAAGAATTTATAACGCAGCAAGAAAACACTCATTAAACCTAAAATCAGGAAAGCGCCAGAATTTGACATGATTTCGGTAGAATTTTTCCTGCAGCCCTATGAATGGAATTTCTGACAATGGGACAGTAGTTAAAAGTTTTTTGAAAGCTCCTATCTTTCCAATTTATAAAAGTGGTTTCTTAGTTATATATTATTTATTATATTATTATTCTGTAAATAGAACATTGAAGCTGCAGATTGATTATATCTTGGAATAAAAGAATATGAAGTTTTAACGGCTTTTGCGTTGATACCAATACAAACTGAAACGCGAAGGGGCTAGATCAGGAGCTTTAATGCTCCACTCGTATCATTACCCATATTTTTGTTTTTTAAATAATTTAGATATTTAATACCCTAACAATATTGTTTTCGTATAAATTTAAGTTATTGAATACAATGTGCGTTGTTTCAGGAACTCAAGCCATACAATTCGTGTTCATTTTGCTTCATTTGGTCTGACACCGTCATTAGTTTCGTGAAAGAAATGCTCTCCGTCAATCCTCTCAAGGATACGGTTACTTTTAACGAGATGTAATTGATGGGATCTACCCAACTCACACTGTCGTCATAAATTTTTCAAATAAATTCGAACATCTTTTGAAAATCTTATATAGGAGACTTTTTTTAGTACTTAACATATCTAGTCAAGAAATGCCATAGAACAAGATGCCATCTACTGTTAATTTTTTGAACAGTCAGCAAAAAGTTGATATGTTTTTAGCTCAAAGAAGTAGGGAATCTACGAGCAGTTGAAGAATTTCTCAATACGCATCACAAGCCAACTGTATCGCAGGCTTTGCTTTGATATGGCTAACTGGGAGTCCATATTTATAATGTTAACGGTCTTCGCGCAAACGGTCTTCTTCCTTTTAAAAGAAGGACCAGCACAGCTTGCATTGGAGTTTTATCGATCTCGCAAGCATGTCTTTTCACACGTGCGTATTAGATTTGCTTTCGGATGCAATAATACCTGCGGCGAGCATTTACAGCAAAAGTTTTTTTCCTCAGTTCATGACTGGTTCACAGCAGAATCTGAATATAGAAAATAATCTTGTAAAATAAAAAAATTACATAAGACTGTATACTAATTTTTCAGCGTCGACTAAACTATGGCCTTAAAGATCTTTTGTACCTCCTTCCTCTTGAATGGTATTCCTAAATTAAAATACTTCATCCAGATTAGTTCCTTTGATAAAAATGAATATCTGGGTTACGTTTAGAATTCTTATCTCTTTCTCTTTCTCTTCTGCGTAGTAGGATCCATTCTCCCTTTGATGTAATATAGCTTCGCGGCCACCTAAGAGGTGATCAGGAGATTCTTCTTATTAGTTGCAGTATCTGCATTGGTCATTGCTCTCGATGCCTAGTACTTTTAGGGGTTTTCTTAGTCTGCAGTGTCCGGTTAGGAACTCGGCTAGCATTCTTACATTGTACTTAGTTTAATTTCGTCCTTGTAACGTTTTGGGTTGACAGTGCCAAGTAAAAGCTTGCCTTTACGTATTTTGGGGAATTCATTCCAGTGTTTAACCCTTTTATCTCCCTCGGATTTTTTGATTTCGTTGTTAATGTGGCTTTCCGTTACTCTACAAAAAGGTTCCGGTCTCATGAAAAGTGATTCGGCTCTAGTCTTGGCCAGTTTGTTGCCTTTGATTCCTACATGTCCTGGTAACCAGTAGATTGTTACTTAGTTGTTACTGCCCAATTTGTTCAATTTGTCAATGCATTAATTGAAAAAGTTTTGTAGAGATTGTGTATAGGATCTTATGGCCTTAATTGCAGCTTGAATGTCCGTCATTATTGCAATGTATTTGTTTTTATATTTCCAGCCAATGTTTAATCTCGCGCATTCGCGTATTGCTTGTAATGTGCTTTACATCCTTCCCATTGGTACTGAAATTTTTGCTTTTGGCCCAAAAATTCCTGCTCCACTTCCTTCCGTTGTTTTTGGGCCATCTGTATACCATTTCATTGAATGGGGTCTTAGTTGAGTAGGTGTCTTCGTCACTTTGCCACGACTTTTTGTTACTTAGCTCAATGTTGAAGAATTTATCAAATTTGAATTCCTTGGCTTTGCTATCCCGAGGGAAGTCAATGAGTGGTAACTTATTCGATATTATATTCTTTTCGCTAGATTCCTGGACACTCTCTTTGGCAAATCTAGCCATCGATGCATTTGTGATGCTGTGTGTGTGATGGTGTTAGGTTTCGCAATACTTCTAAAGCCGTGGTTGGACAGCTTCTCATTGCTAATGATATGCATATGCATGCAAGCCTTTGTACTTTTCCTAATGTTTTTCTGGTGGTCACCTGGTCGGTTCTTTTATTCCAGACTCCCGCTCCATAAGGTTTTGTCTTACCTTCATAAGGTACATATCCATACACCGAATGTGGGTTGGGGTCAAAATTCTGCCGGGGTCAAAATTCTTTTTTCAAAATTCTGCTTTCAAAATTCTGCTTTTCAAAATTCTGCTTTTGAAATTCTGCTTTTCAAAATTCTGCTTTCCAAAATTCTGCTTTTCAAAATTCTGCTTTTCAAAATTCTGCTTATCAATATTCTGCCAATTGTAAAGAAAAAGAAGGTTTGGAAAATGTTAAAAAGCGCGCGCTTTTTAACATTTTCCAAACCTTCTTTTTCTTTACAATTGGCAGAATATTGATAATAATTGAAAACTCTTACTTTCTAAAGAATTTCCAAGTAGAAAAGTTGTTTTTGATTTCCTCATTTTCCCTCTCCTATTCAAAAGAATTTCATAATTATGATAAAACTGTGATAAAACTGGAGATGCATTCCCAAGAACGCAAAACGATGTAGAGGCTTGGTTGGCATCGTCGGCTTAAAGTAATAGTTGCCCTTGCCCGTAGCCACGCAGTTGTCTATAAACTAATTGGAGACCTTCGAAAGGCTTATCAGTCCCAAAACAGAAATTGAGTGCACGACGCATAGGGAGAGGATAAAGGAAAAAAGGAAGAGTATAAAGCGCACGCTTAACATTTTCTACACCATCTTTTTGTTTATAATTGGCAGAATATTGATAATAATTGCAAACTCTTACTTTCTTGTCGCTCTCCTACTTTGTTTTTGTTCTTCTGCAAGTGTAAATAATAATATGAAAAAAAGCAGAATTTTTTCTTTTTAAAAGGCCAGAATTTTGAAAAGCAGAATTTTGGAAAGCAGAATTTTGTCAGCCAGAATGAAAAAAAAGCAGAATTTTGAAAAGCAGAATTTTCGTTTTAAAAGCAGAATTTTGAAAAGCAGAATTTTGTAGCCAGAATTTTGACCCGCTCCCACCGAATGTTACCCAACTGAAAAATTCTTGAAGAAATGAATTTAGATGGTTTGTTGACGTTGTCTCGGGACACTTCTGCTTTGCCAAACAGAGAGAATGATAACAACGCTTCAACTGTTTTGAAACTGTGTAAATTTTCTCTAATTATGTTACAGACATGTCGCAGACATGATGAGGGCTTGATACTTATTCACCTTATCGCGAGACCACGTTTTGGCTTGTTTACGAAGTTCTGCTAAGCTTTAAAAAGGAGGGCTGCTATCTGTAGTACAGTGCACCGGATTTAAAGTCTAAATCCTAGAGTTAAGAAAACATTTTGTTTTAAGAAAACACCTTTGTACCACCGCGGCTTGCTTCTTCGGCCCAAAGATTTTTTCCTAAAATTATTTTTGATTGTTACATAATTTATCCAAATCGAAAATACTTATATTTAATGACAAACGATTCTCATCACCAAAATGGCATCCGCAATCAACACACAAAAGATGGTGAATTTATAAAAAGGTCAGATCACTTCCATCAATGAAGTGATCTCAGTAATCTTGCCCATAATTGGAGATAATGTAGCACAGCCAAGAAAATATCGAACAAAAAAATTCACTGACTTCAAACATCACATTATTCAACAAAAAAAATAAAATATATCTCTGCCACAAACGAAACAAAAGCAAAAAAAAAAGAATACAACTCAATATTCTCCCATGGACACCAACAAAATTCCCTGCCTCACGAAACAACATAATAGCCCTGAGTTATGACCAATAACAATTTATTCGCTTATGTAAGTGCTTCGTCTAATAACTTACTACAGACACAAGAGAAGCAGCCATCACAATCGGGATGAATGCATCCAAACAACCATCGCACCATGGAAGATGTCACATTAAAATTGTGTATTACAAACGATCCAACAAATGATACCCACAAATGGCACCTACAATAATATGCGGACAGCACAACAACACAAACACGACAGTGACACCGCACATTGTCGTCAAAAGATGATCTCAAAATGCACCAGGCAGTAAGAAGTTGAAACCTGAGAATGTATCTTGTATCCAGATCAGAGCAACAGTAACAGCAACATCAAGAAGAAGCTCGACTTACATAAGAAGCCGAACCGACAGACAACGGTAGCAATATGTCTTCCTCAGCTAGGTAGCTATAAATCAGATACCACTGGCTTGATACGAAATATTGATGTCAGGGATGAGAACGAAATGAAACAAAAAACGAAAAAAAAAACATTCAGAACAATCTTCATTTGCTTGTCGAACTTCTTAGATGCATATATGGAAAAAAGTGACGACCTGACACGGAATCCCACTTCGGTTGAAGGGTGAATACTTGTCCGAAAGCGTACTTGGCCACATATCAAGTGCCAACCCAAGTCCACCCATCATTCATGGTGCGAATCTGTGTCAGTAGGGGGCATAGCAGGTATTGTAAGCCCAGTGATGCCGAAAATCTAAACCGGATTGCTTTTTGTCCAACTGAACTTGCAGGTTGAGTTTTTCGGTCGGTCGGTCATTATCTTCGACGGCGCATACTTGCCCCAGCTTTGGCCATATTTGACGTCTGGGTAAAAAGCCAAAGAGAAGATCGTGCCAGCTGAAGAGGAGCCAAGTCTATGCTCTGTGGAGTATACGTTGCATAATCTGAAGAGGGATCTGCCAAATCTTACGGTGGTGTTTCAGCTCCAACCAACATTGGATTGTAGAAGTTGTTGGTGGAGATGGCGCTGCGCGGCAACGATCATCGATCAAGTTGAATGCAAAATAATGGTTTTTCAATTGTTGGCTGGATGGTTTGGTGTAGTGCAGTACCAATTCCAGTTGACCTTATACCAAAATGGCAAACGCGAAACGAAAATAAATCCGTGCGCGCCTGCGCCTGCTCTTCTGCGAATAAAAAAGATGAACAGGTTCAAATGTTGTTTTCTATCAGCAATTTGAACTTGTGTGTCGGTGGAGCGTGCTTTTTGTTGTGTTGTTGTTTTTTTTATTTGCTTATATTATTTGTGCGGCTGATGTCTTATGAATAATTGAATGCTTCTTTAGAATGTCGGTAATTTTGTTTTGTTTGTCGTGTGGTGAGGGGTTGTTGTCTTCTAAGTTAGCGAGAGAACGTGACATTCGGTTTTGTGTTGTGGATATTCAATGATGAACAATTCAATGTGTCTGGAATGCCGTTACTATTTCTAGTGACATCTAATTGTGAATGTTGAACATCCCATGAACGCAAGACCTAGTTGCTTTCGAATTTGGAATAAGTTTCAGATGCGCACTTCATCTACTGACCTGTTGATCTTTAACGTTTTACTCCGCCGATGAATAATTGTGATCAATACAGAGGCAAGGCATTGTGTCATTTAGTCCAATGTTCACTGTGGGAATATTTTTTCGATCCACATAGCCAACAGTAGATTTTCTGTTAATTTTCTGATAATAATAATAACATTGGTCACGTTACAATCCTGAATCTGTTCAGATCAATCCCTTATCACTCCGACTACACCATCTCCCAAATGGTTTTTGAAAACAAATTCCTAGTCCTAATCGCTCCTTGAATTATTTGGGAGGATGAAGAATTCTTGAGCGATGATTCAATTCATTTCTATACAGATGGCTCAAAAACCGAAGAAGGGGTGTCGGCTGCGGGGAGTACTCAGACAAACTTAATGGAACTCTTTCATTCCGCCTTCCGAACCACTGTAGCGTGTACGAACTGGCGGAGCGGCGCGGCGGCGGATATTTAAAGAATTCTTATCGTGGCTTAAAGAAAATATGTTGTCCTCAGTGAATATCCGGATCTTCTCAGACAGCCACGCTGCCCTCAAATCAATCGTCGCTGTTTCTACGAACTCAGTAACCCCCCTGAACTTCCGCCTATCTTTCAGAGAGATGGCCGAACAGTTCAATATTCAAGTTATTTGTGTGCTGGGGCACAGAGATATTCTAGGTAACTGCAAGGCCGATGAACTCGCCAGAAATGGAACCGTTTTACCGATCTCAACCAGTAGGTTGAGCATTGTTATACCAGTCGCTACATCATACAAGCTCATGCTAAGGCAAGAGGCAATGTATAGCACAAATAACAGATGGAGGAATAACACTACAGGTGTGGCAACAAAATAGATTTGGCCAGAGTTAGATCTAAAACGCACAAGACATTTGTAATTCATAACTAGATTGCACATTAGGTCCGTAATCAATGTCATTACCGGACATTGCCTGATAGGTAGTCACGCCATAAGACTCGGTGTTGCGTCTTACGACTTCTGCAGAAGCTGCCTAGATGAGGAGGAAGAAGATATAGTCCGATACCCCCTCTGCTCATTTCCTTAACGATCCAAACGGTATGGTGAACACAGATACCCTTCTCATCTATCGCTTTATTCAGGGCTGCAAATGGTTTAGTTATAAGCACTCCCTCTCACACTTCTTATGGTATCACAATAGACCTAATATTTTTCTGTGTCAGTTGCTTTCCTGACAGCCACTTAAACCTAACCTAACCTAGCTAGGAGCTAGCACAAGATTGCAGTGCCATGGAAAGAACTGCTCAATATAAGTTCGTTCCATCAAGAACTTAAACTGTCAGCGAACTAACATAAACTAACAAAGATTTGGGTGAACTTTGATGTCTAGCGCATTTGTCTCATTTCAACCTACCTTTCTGAGGAATATTGGGATGGCGATACTGGATACCAACGAAGCACTGAATATCACCGTATCAAAGAACATATCTAAAGAAGTAAATATCATCGAAGAACTAAATGTCAGATTCCATCGTAATCGAAAAAAAGTTTAAGTTTCCCGATGTAACCATCGCATAATCCATTCGGAGTGGAACGAATTTCGAAATCCGTAAATTTGGTATCACCAAATCCGAGTGGAATGAAAGTCGTCGTCGTCTTAATATCCGAAAGAAGTTGTGTTTGCAGAAAAATGTGAATGATCTTGCACATTTGGCGTAAAACAGCTGATTTCGAAAACCAGCATGGCGGTATTTAGTGTGGCAACTGGCAATGCTTTCTTCGATTTCATTCGGATTTTGTGAACACAAATTTTCGTAGTTCGTAACTTAGCTTTCCGTGTGGAAGTTTTTTACTATGGAATTTGTGATGGTTCTGAATATCTTTGAAGAACACATAATTTATGAAGAACTAAACACTGCTGACGAGCTGAATATTATTATATTTATTTTTTTTTTATTTTTTTTTTTATTTTAACTAAAATTTCAATATACAAAGATTTTCATTTGCCTTGTTTTTAAATATTGTTAAAATTTCAAACATACGACAATGACCTTACGAGTCGTCTGTCGAGTAATTTATTATATAATTTTCATTAAAAATATTGTTATTTGTGAATAGAATTTATACATTTTATTTACATTTAGTATGAAAAGATAAGACAAAAAATTTATTTATTAGAAAAAAATTTTAAACTTAAAATTTTTAATTTATGTTATTTTAAAAAGGCATTCCATTTTATTTGCAGCATTATTAAAATATATTTTGATCTTTATTTCATTTGCTTAATTAAACTCTTCAACAAGAAATTTTCTGTAGGCTATGGCCTCCGTTAGATAATTGACCAGTTGGTCCCAGGCTAGTAAACCTTCGCCATTAAGCACACGTATAATCTCGTTTTCTTCCAATGTCGGTTTTTTGAAGTACCTGACTCTGAATTCTCCCAGTACTGGGCATCGACCCAAAAAGTGTTGAATATTTTCTTCCTCTCTCATGTTGCAAAGGCTGCATAAGGATGATTCATTGCCGCTATATCTGCTTCCATTCAGAAAGATTAAATCACATCTCGCTTTGAAGATCCAGGTTATTTTAGAAATACTAAACTCTGATGTTATATAGCTAAGACCCTTTGTGTGATCTAAGACCTTGTAGATGCGTGAGCTGCTGGCTACTGCTTTTCTTTTGTTGTCTTCAAATGCTTTGAGCTTAAGAGAATCACACAGTGCAACACTTTTCAAGATCCATTCTTCCTCTGACCCCAAAAGCTCGTCCCAATGTATTCCGAATTCAGATCCGATTTCATTTAACTCTTTTACCCAAAATTGATTCCTCTGTAAAAGAATTTTCGAGAGTTGATGTGGTAGTCTACTTTCGTTAAAATTAAACAGGGTTTTCTTTACATATCGCAGGTGAAGGTCCAGAGTATAAAAATGGCCGTCCTCAGCACCAGTTTCGAGTGAAAGCGCGTAGTTTGGTGTGCTCGCTGGTAGTTTTAATATCCGTTTTATAAAATAGCGTTGAAGCTTATCTACTTCTTCGAATATTCCAAATCCCCAAACTTGCGCCCCATATGTTTGGATAGCCCTACATACTGCCTGAAAAAGTTTCCATTTTGCACTCAGACTTATATTTCTCCTTGCCAAAAAGTTTTGCCAAGTGGCGTTTATGCTGTTTTTTGCTGAGATGTTCTTAACTTCCACGTGCTTACTAAATGACATCTTTGGAGTAAGAAGAACGCCCAAGTATGTATAGTTAGAAGTAATTCTTACTTCCTCTCCTCTAAATGTCCATTTTTCCTGGTGAGAAAGTCTACCTCCGTTTCGAAATACCATTATTTCTGATTTTCCCATGTTAACTTCTAAACACCAATTGTTGCAATACTCTTCTAGTCGATCTATCATATTTTGCATGATTCGGATGTCGTCTGCAAGGATGACCATATCATCTGCATACAATAGCAGTCTCACATTATTATTTTCGATTTGGAGACCTCCTCCTAAACATTCATGCAGATCATTAATGTACAGTGCAAAAAGTAGGGGTGAGAGGAGACATCCTTGTTTGACTCCATTGAAAGTTTCGAAATACTCCGACATCTCTTTCCCATTCCACACAGCCGAATAAGTGTTGGCATAGATGGCTTGAATAAAATTAACAAATTTTGTTGAAACACCAAGGACACGTAGTTTATAAATTAGTAAGTTCCGTGAGATTTTGTCGAACGCAGCTTTAAAATCCACGAAAAACGCATACACTTTCCTTTTCTCACCAAGTTTTATATGAACTATTGATGCCAAGTTGTAAATATTATCCACAGTAGAGTAATTCTTCCTGAAACCAGATTGGTACTCTGTCAGGATATGGTTTCTCTCCACCCAAGTGTAAAGTCTTTCATTAAGGATTCCCATCATCGTCTTCACAATGCAGTTCATAAAAGATATGCCTCTATAATTACTAGGCTGATTTGCATCACCTTTCTTGAATATTGGAAATATAATTGTTTTGTTAAAAGAATCATCAATCCTAGATTCATTGAGCATGTTCGTATATGCTTCTGCTAGATAATTTAAGAAATTATCCGTTGCATTCATCAGAAATTCGTAACTAATTCTGTCTTCTCCAGGAGCTTTATTTAGTTTTACACTGGATAGCATTTTCTTAATTTCATACATGGAGAAAGGTTTATCCAACTCTCTGTTCTCAATAAAACTATGTGCATAGCAAATTTGGTTTGTGGATTGGTTGGGATTAAGAAGGTTAGAAAAATAAGTTTTAAACTCTGACGGTGGAATTTGAGTGCCTACATTAATGTCATTTTTTCGGAGCTCATTTGCTAGATTCCACCAGTCCTTACTATTTTTTATCCTACTGAGTTGGAGTTCGATTTGTTGGTAATATTGTATTTTGCTTATGTCGCAGACTGCTGCAAATTCTTTTTTCGCTTTTAGATAGTTGAGTTTTTCCTCTACGTTTTGCGTTCTTCGATATTTATTTAGAAATTTGAAACTTTTTTTTCCTTGTCAATTCGCAATTCAAATTATACCATTTCTGTTTAGGTTTAAATAAATGTATGTTATTGTTTTGACCAGTCGTTGATAATTTTATAATATTCGTGAGATCCGTAAGACCAATGGAAGGTTTGTCAGCTACTAAACTAGCTAGGTTAGAATTTAGCTTATTCTGGTACTGCAACTTTTTTGACTCTCTCCACTTTAGTTTTGGTAAAAATCTATTTTCAGTTGACTCATTTATAGAAGTGCAAAGATTTATGGTAAGTTTTATTGGCATGTGATCTGACCAAATTGCTTCTTCGACATTAAACATCTCTACACATCCTAGTAGATCTTGAGATACAGCACAGAGATCATTTACTGATTCTCCCATACTCCCGATAAATGTTAAATTTCCTTCTTCATCACCTTTTGTTCTTCCATTTAAGACGATCAAACCATTGTCATTGCAAAATTCTAAAAAGTCCTTCCCTTTTCCATTACAAGTTTTATCCTTAGAACGACGGATTTCCGTACCAGCTGTAAAAGCGGAGTTGAACACATCATCCATGGGTTGTTGAAGCTCACCTACTCTTACATTCATGTCACCGATTACAATGGGGTTTGTGATATTTTCTTCGACAAAGAACCACTTCAATAAATTAATATCATTCTGCCAGTTTGCACCCCTTAAGTATACTGGAAGTATGTTGATCTCACCGCTGATCGCTTTAAGTTTTATAAAGTCCACGCCCTCGGAGTTTATATACTCATGAGCTATGCCTCGAGATACCAAATTCTTGTTGACTCCATACACCAACCCACCAATTGCCCTTCCAAATCTACTGTTTCTAGTTGCCGGTTTCCAGTATGTATCAACATTTTTTAGATATTTTCTGTATTGTACAATTTTCTCTTCTGTTAGAGCTGAATATAACCAAAGGAAGGACAATCAGTTAAGAACTGAATATTTGGCAAGCTATGAACTAAAGCGTTGAAAGAACTGTGTATCATAAAAGTCGTGAAAATCAATGAATAATTGAATATCACTGAAGGGCTGAATATTACCAATACTATAAAATTTGCCGAAGAACCGTTATCAAAGGAATAAAAACCAGTGAAGAACTGAATATTGCCTAAGGACTAAAAATCACTATAGGTTGGGTAAGCAGAGCACATACCTTCGACGCACTGAAAGAATCAAGACCATCGAAGAACTGAGCGAAACCAAAGCACTGAATAGTCTGAAAGCAATGAATGAAACTTAATATTCTAATAATTCCAAAACTTGAAAATTTCAGAAACAATGACAAAAGTCGAAGAACTAAGCTTCACTGCTGAACACTGATTATTATCACTGAGGCTATGAAAATAGTCGAACAAAATATTCCAAAGTCAGGAAAGCAATGAAATTTATTGAGGAACCGAATACCATCATAGGACTGAACTTCAATTAAAATTATCGAAGAACTAAATCCAAAGTACTCAATATCCTCAAAAAAAAAATTAAAACTTACCAGTGAAAATCTTTAAAAAACTACACATCCCCAAAGCACCGAATATCAACTTTCTTTCAGAATGAATTTTGGAGATATCTTGCTAACAAAGCTGCAGAGAAATATATAAATGGGGTGGAGATATCAAATGTGAATAAAATTGTTTTTATACTCAGAAGAGTCAGATAACAACCACACCGTATCGTCTGTTTTCACTTCTTTCAAGCTAACCAAGAAAAGAAGACGCCTTAGCATTCCGCCTTAACGAATTACTGGAATTGATGTAGTTCAGTAAACCTAGTCTATTTCTGTGAATAATTATCTTAAAGCGCTCACTGGATGAAAATGGTGGGATGCGGGATCTTAGCATTTGGATTTTAGCATTAACGATTGTTTTATAGTTTAAGTCGTTTTATTATTTCGGGATAAAAATTCTTAGTGTTGGGTTGCGCAAAAACGAAAATATCAAACCTCAATCATAAGAGAACTATTACTACACCACTTTCAAATTTTAATGCAGCATCGCTTGCAATCAATTTTCTACTCTCGTGCTTACTATGGTGATAAACAAATTTGGGAGCTCTCAGGCTGCATGGGTGGTCTAAAAGCAACACGTTGCCCAAATTAATGTCAGTCCTTGGACCTATGTCAACATAATAGATTTCAAGAGCTACTTTAACTACGCATAAAACCAGCCTCAATATGCCACACACAAAATGATTTCCGTTTTACGACAGTACACACCGGGTATTCTTATAGGAAGTCATTCGCCCACTCAGTTTTATTGCCTTCAAGTGCATTTAAATTCAAGGTATCAGCTCCGAAACTTTCGTACCTATTGCAGCGCGAAGTATTCGTGTCGTAAATCTATCATTTGACAACTTTATTGTTGTTTTGTTTTTGTATTTTATTACACCTATAACAAGCCCATTATTACACATTAAAACAACATACGTTCCCGTGTCGGCAATAAATTTGTTTTCTTTAAATAAAAAAAATTCTAAACTAAACTTATTGCAGACATAAAATATATGAGTAGCTGGTGGGCGGTAATGAGATGATATACACTGATTTTCCATTTAGAAGCTTTGAAAATCCACTTCAAGTATCTACTAAGCGAGCTACGCCTTTTGCCTTGCACCGTGTGAATGAAAACTTAAACTTAGATTTCACCTGCTGCGAAGTGGATATAGGTACATAGTTTCATGTTATTATTAATGGATGTAGTGATACTTTTATTTTAGTATTTTTTTGAGGTTAATAACTAGGTTACAGGTGGTGTGTGTGGTGTGTGTGGCTTAGAATTCTATGGGAATGACCTTAACATTTGCGTTCAATGAAGTTGTATGGTTTAGTGAGGCTTGGAGATGTGTTTTGCAAATGGTCACGTAGTAACTTAGAGGGCGTTTGACATATCCGATACAAAAGAGCGCCTTTTGTTAAGAGTAGAGATGTGATTTTGACGGCGGTTTTCTGGGTCAAGATTGTGCTTTGGTTTGTTTGAAGGGCCAAGGTCTATCATTTGGCATCTTCACACAAAGGCCGTCAAACACAAAAAAAAAATCGTAAGAATGCGTCGTCATGCAAAGCAGTGGTTATCGTGAATTTGTACATCATCAATTTGAATTTCACAACAGCAGCGTGCCGCTCACGCCGACACGATTGGAATATTCTCACAAACACGGTTGAAGTATACCATAACAACAATCCATTTTTTTTTCTTTGATACACAATACCTTGCAAAAGGGAGCACACTGTGCAGCTGCCACCGCCGCACCGATTGCAAAATGATTTGCCTCCGTCTTCATGAAGTCAATAACGTGCGCCTTAACTGTGAGTGACAAACACTTGTTCAAGTTTCTATACAAATTTCAGGCTCCACATGGTTGTTTTGATGGTGTCATACTGAATTGCACTTGCTATGCAGTTAAGAAAGATTTCTCAATGTTGGTGCGGGCTTTCAAAAGGCATACCTATTCCAACCGACACAGACACACAATATGGGTATCAAGAGCTGACTGAGTTGGAGCCGGTTTTTTTTTATGACAGAAGGTTGTGAATTGTGAGTGCGGTGTTCCGTTTTTATTTTGTGGGTGGTTCGTTATTGTGATCTAATGGGTGTAATAATGGGATTGCTTGATGTAGACTGCTTTACAAGTCACAAACAAACTTCTTTGTTATTTTGAACAAAACCAAATGTTGAACAACGAAAAATATTGTTTTTGCTGATCACAACAGGGCTACAAGTTGGGCGCCATTGATTTGGGATTGTTATTAGAACCGAAACTTAGGAACTGAATACTTTAGTGCTTGGATTCCATAATCTATAAAAAGAAATAAGTAGACGAGTCATCAGTGAATGGATCTTTTCTTGAATATTTGCAGATTTTAACGATCAAAAGTAGTAAATACGTGTGGTACAAATATGTGAAACCCTTTTACTTGGCTCAAACCTTTTGTATTTGCGAGCACGATTACTTTTTAGAAAGGCGCAACTTTGAAGATTAGCACAATATATTTTTCATAGACATCATCAAATATGTTTTGCAAGAACACACTCGAGGTACATAAATGAAATGCGGCGACCTTTTGCGAAAAACAAGTCAAAACATAGCAAAATCGAGCTGATTCTTCTTCAATCGTCTCTGTTTATTGCTTACAGGACTGTAATCGAATGACATTAAATAGCCAAAATTTTGTTTTATAAAAATTCATGTCCCGAATGAAAAGAAAATCTAAACTTCAAAGCAAGTTCTTCTTAAACTACAACCGTTTTCTTGAAGATGCTTTTTGCTTCTACCCGTTTAGTAGCCAATTTTTCAACAGTTTCCTAACAAAGTATGTTGCAAAAAATTTTATTAATCAACTTTGCACCTTACATATACGGGCACTAGCATTAACTACCCTGACAAAATACCTCACACTTTGGCTTCCCAAAATAATCACCTCACTATCTAATTGGTCATGGAACATGTGTTCCTACGACAACTTCACTAACCCAATGAAGGCTTCACCCACAGAACAGAGACTAAAATTCCAACTGTGCGACTCTTTTCATTTTATGATGAGTAAATGCCGAAGGCCACCGAAATGTCGTCTTTACGACACGGTGGCACTTTGCAAGCTCAATTTAAGCGCCATTCTAAGAAGATCTGTTGAATGTAACTTCAGATCCACCTGACAAATACTTAACGGATGGTTTTTATTTGCTTTTCTCTTATGTTTTTAATGACAAATTGATGCTTCACACGTTTGATGTGTGATCATTAATCTCCCGACTAATTGCTGTTCTGGAGATATTGATGCTTGATTAGAGGCTTTCAAATTTTATAACTTTAAGTGGATTGATTTTACGATCATTTGAGTCCAGCCTGGGGCTTTAAACATGCCTATGGTATCTTCGATATCTCCGAGTGTAAGGTGGGGCTCCAATTAATGTCACTTTGAATTTATTTCAAATCTAAACGTTCTAAAAAAAAAAAATCTCGACAACTGTCCACAACCGGTGATTTGATGGATATATTCAGAGTAACCCGGATTATGCCAAGGGCGTTCCTTTTAAGTGGTGGTTGAATATAAAATCATTTCAGTTAGACTTTTAATTGGAACCTTGGTGGGAGAGCCAGCTTAACGGCTCAATAAATTTGCTGACATGTTTAATGACAGATTGTTGGGCGCGCATAACATTTTGTCAAGCAATTATTATAATCGTATTGTTGTGTGTAAAAGAGAAGGTGTCACTGACTGGAGATCACAAAAAGATTGAATAGAAATCAAATAATGAAGTTGCGGGGGTGTCCGGGTTAGTTCTCAGAAGAAAATACATCATAAATCATGTTTATTGGACGTAGTAGCCATAAGCAGGCCTTGATCTTTTCATTAACTATTGTGAGGTAGCCATCCGTCTTGACCTTTGATGGCATGGCTACCTCGTGTTACTGATCGTGGCTAGTAACAATAGAATGTCTGAACATAGTTTTCAATCTGATTTATGTGGGAATAATTGGACTTAATAAGACTGCTATAATTGCCAAGTTGAATCTTGATACTTTGTCTAATGAAATAGTGGGTCAGACTCAAGCCAAATGGAACACCGTTTATAAGAAGAAATGTGTGTATATGGTTCTGTTTAATCAAGTGGTTTTTTTATGAACTTGAGAAATTGTGTGCGAAAATTGTTGGGCTTGGGAGTTTTAATGAATAGTCTTTAACTCTTAACTGTTTTTTTTTTTTTCTGTCGACTTGACAAGTGATGTGGCAGCTTCAAAAAAGGAAAAAAATAAGGACGCTTACAGTTTTCACGAACTTTTCAATTTGAAACTCTAAAGTTTTTGAGGTGTTAGCTCTGTAAATTTTTTATCGGTTGAAAAACAATTTCAACCCAGTTTCGTTTCGGTTTTTGATTCGCAAACAACCTCACCACTATATCACTATTGCTTGTGTATTACCATTTTTCAATCGCATTGCCGTTTGAAACCAAAACATAAACGCACTTAAGTTGAAGTTTTAATGCTTCACTGAATTGTGTTGGCCCAAGCGTGTTTTGATCATAACTTTTAAATGTTATTATCAATGTCTTATGAGTCATGAGACTTTGTTGTTCATAGCCTCCCATATAATTATCTCGCATATTGAAGACGGTCTCCATTTCGGAGATAATAGCACCATCCAGTCACTGATTGTGTGATAATCAGCGACTATAACTTTTTAACTTCTTAGGTCGTGAAAATGTTGCTCAAATATTTACCTTTTCCGGCACACTTCTTGGAATTTATTAGAACTATTGATTAGGTAGTAAAATGGCTTTAAAATTCTTTACAATGAAGATCTTATTTTGAATATGGAATGCATTTAAAATCGAAATAGCAGCCCTAAACGATCGGAAGTGAATAAAAATGGGGAATATCAGTGCGGAGTGTAAAGCAAATATTTTATGTCACGTGTCAAGTCTCAGTTTTGCGACTCGTGAAATTTCTAAAAGGTTTAATGTTGCCCATCAAACTATAGCACATAATACTAAAAAAAATGTCTTGAAACCGGAACTGATCGCTTCAAATCTTCTGTGGATCTTAAAAATTATTTGCGGAAAGCTAAAGGAAAAATAATTTTGTCAAGTTCAATGATTAAAAGGTTTGTGAAAACCTGACTTATAGCACTCAAGTCAGTAATGAAGATGGATGTTACAAAAAGATGACAAAAAATAAAAAAAAAATTGATCTGGGCTCAGAGCTTAAGACATGTGGGACAAAGCACAATTTTTCAGATGAATCAAATTTTATGCTGTTTGTTGGAGATGGGTGGTACCCGTGGCGTGATGGTTAGCATTTCGCGAAGAATTGGCAAGTCCGCCGTTAGTAAATTCATTGCCATGAAAAGCGCTTTCTCAATTAGCCGTTCGGAACCGGCAGAAAATTGTAGGTCCCCTCAATTCCCTCACAAGGCATGGTTGTGAGAAATGCGCTAGGCCCAGGGGCTCCTCGCTCTGTTGCGCCTATTTATTTATTTTTTAGTTGTTGTTAGAGATGGGTTATGAATGCATCTTGTGGATGCCCCCTTTGAAGCTGAAGGTGTGATGCCCTGGGATGATTTTCTGAAGGCAGAATAGTCTTTCTAGTACCGAAAGTTACTGCAGAAAACTACCTACGAGTTCTAGAAAATGTTGTCAATTCGTTTACACTGGAGGTTTTTGGGCATTTGCAGACTCATTTTCCAACAGAGCAGCGCTACTAATCCTGCCCAGATACCAAAATTTAAAATATGATCTTGTTTTTTTTTTTTTTTTTACTATGAACGACTAGAATAAGCTTCTTAAAGCTAGAACTTGCATGAATAAGAAATATTTGCTTACTTTACTTCTTCTGTAAGAAACTTCTTCGAAAAATATAATACAAAAATGATTGAGTTGACCTCCCTGAAGTTCAAATATCAATCCAAATGAGAATATTTGGTCAGTAATGAATCTTAAGGTTGCGAAAAAACACAAGAGTTAATTGAAACCCCAAAAGAAAGTTTACCTAACCGGGCCTGAAACACTTTACATACCTGCATTCATATTGAAAACCCCTACCCGAATCAATGTCTTGCGTTGTGCATTTGTAATAAAAGCAAGAGGAAGGCCAACAAAACACTCATTAGATAGCGAAGGTTTCTGAGACACAGTAATAAAGCAAAAATAAGGCACTCCAAATTGATTTTTATCATGGTCATTTCAATGAGCTTTGAACAAAGAGATGAAGATTCAATAAAAAGAAAGTAGAAACTTTTTTTGCTTTGTTTTGCTGGTTTTGGAATGCACACAAAAAATGCTTTGACAGTAAAAAAAAAAGAATTGTTATCAACTATTATTATTAATTCACGATCAAATGGAATCCAATTTTGAATTTTTTCTTCCGAAAAGAGTTGGGTAGATGAAAATAACAAGTCGAAATATTCAACAATTCAATCCCGAAAATGCTGGGAATCTTCGATCTCAATCCCTGGAATTGAAACTGAAAAAAAGACTCGGGATTCTGAGATCCCGAATTCAGGGATTGCCATTCCTTTTCAAAGCACACTTTTCGGTCTGGTAGTCTTTTGATCCAGTGACCACGTGTGAAAAGTTATAAAATCTTAATGTATCACAAAACATTTTAAACCGCATAAGAAAGCAAGTTCTTTACTATTTTAAGTATATTTTTTTGTATAGTATCTGCAACAAAGTTTGACCAAAAAGAAATCGCTGGCCTTCTTGGTGAAATCGTTTTAATTTTTTGTAGAGATGCTTACTTTCTTACTTTCTTTATTGTGGCTTAAATGGCTTAAACCTTTCGAGAAGGAACTGCCAAGTTCTTCTAGAGTAGTAACACTGCCGTGAAAAGCTTTCTCACTTATCCGTTAAACTGGAAAATATTTGTCCGACTTACGTTATTCAAGAACCAGCTGTACTCTAATCTAAATTCAATCAACACCAGTAGCCATCCAAGTTCGTTGTCAGCTCTTTTGACTTGTAAAAATTCAAAATCTTGTACACAAACTATGTTTGTTTTTAGTTCAACTTAAGATTCCTTCAATAAACGCAACCAAAACAATTTACTAACTTAAAAGCAATTCAAATAACATGGACAAGCTAATGACATAATGACAACACTCCCACATTAAAACAGTTGACAACTACTTATTTCACTGCCATCTCGTCTTGTGCTGCTAAACAGCACTAATTTAATTATCATTTTAATGCTTACTCAAAATTTATTTGGCCATTAAAGTGACATTAGCAACGCCACAGAAGTGATATGAGAAATTGACTATGTAATTAGTTTCATTTGTCAATGAGTCTTGTTGATATTTTCTCATGTTTTGACTTTATAACTCCCATAGTGATTGACACTTTGTGTGTTGCCATTAAATTCAATCATAAGAAAAAAGAGAAATGAGAAAAGTCAACCTCCTCCCAAACACCAGCACGTGAGGTTGTAAGTATCCATGAAGTATAAAATTACTCGTTGGGTTGGTGTGTATTTATTTTAGTTTTATCATCTTCCGCTGCTTGCTGACTGGCTTCGTTCGACTGGTGCACGGAAGTGAAAAATAAAAAGGAAAAAAAAGCACTTTCATCGTCATAATCTTTTCCTCTTCCATGCCTTTTTCTCAACCACGCAAAGTTTAAGTAGGTTGGGCGGGGTATGAGGTTTGATATTTTACTCGAAGCTGATGATGCTGCACGATTGCGCAATGGACTTGAACTTGAAGCAAGGTCTTGTGGCCTATAAAAGCATAATGATGACGTCGTCGTTGACAAACTACACTGGAGTGTTTTGTTTTTTGTTTCTTTTTAAGCTGAATTACATATTTTACCAGAAGCGCTTTTCAAGTTTTGACATGGTCCAGTTGGTTGGTGTTATGTATTTATGTGTTTTTTTTCCTGATCCGGTACAATTGTACGAGCAGTTGGGAAAAAAGTAATTAGTTTTGGCATATTGAAGGACCTGAAAGTGAATGCGTGTATTTGAAAGGTATACAGGTTGGGGATTTTCCGGATTTCTTCATATAGATGACATACTTGTGGGGAGCTAGTTTTACGTTTGTTTTGTTAACAAGTAAGTTTTGATTGCGGAGGCTTTGCGAAGATGTTGGTTTAGCTTTTTTTCAAGGTTGGCTCAACTGGCTTCTGGAATTTAGATAGTTGTTGTAGGTATGAGCCTCATTGAGAAATAATGTGAAAATGACAATTCAGGGTTACCGATTCCTATTTTGTGATTTGACACTCGTTATCAAATATTGAATGGGTTCAACTGCTTAGTCAGCCACTACCACTCAGTTTTAGCTTGTCATTCGCTGATTTTTCTGTGATAATCGTTTCTTCGAGCTAGAATAGGAATTTAATTGTCTGCTCTATTCACTACCGAGTTCGAGTTCGTACCTCAGTTCTTTTGTTTTTGGAACGTTCTAAGGCTTTGGGGGTTTTTAGTTTTAAGTTCATAACTCAAATTAGGCAAACCGGGCGCTGGAAAAAACTTTACTATGTAAACAGTCATCATTCGAAATAAAACACACTTGAACAACACTAGACAACTACAGCATATTTTTTTCTAACAGGAAACTACGTGTTCTTCAATCAAATCTGACGCAACACTTTCGTCCAAAAGTTCAACAACATTCTTCTTGTTAGAGAGTTCAATGGCCAGTTTATGACCAGTTGGAATCCTTCCGATTACGCAAGCCACAAACGATGTATAATTGGACATAATTCCTCTCAGATTCACCTCACGTCTGTCGCGTTAAAAGTGATCTTGCTACCTTAGTTTGACATACAAAAGACGTGTTTTACATTCACGCTTGGCATAAGATTTATCTATTGTGCTCTCGGACACTTTTAAAATAAATAAATGGCCATTCTTTGATGTTTCAGTCTGTGCTTTTTTTTTTTTTTTTTTTTAACTTTTATTGATCCAGTTAATTATAGGTATTACCGCTTGTCATAACCAATAGGGTTGTGGATATAATTTCATCACTGAGCTTGGACCTTTTGATTGGTCATTATCATTTTCAATCTTTTTCCAGCCAAAGGCGTTTTGTTTGCTCGTGAGCATTATTATATTTCGTGGGTGCAGTGCAGACACAAGGACAACGAAGAAATATCGATACAAGTCTAATGTCCGCCCAATTTTGTATTTTTCTTTGTCTTTCTTTTGTTATGTTCGTGCAATTCAAAAGCCCCTACCGCCATGTAAAAACTTGCATAACCCACCACAATTGTTTACATTACATTGATCCAATTAATTCGATCCAAGATTGGATACATTTGGCGGGTTGCGTGCCTTTGGTTTGGGGCTTGGTGGAACATGGATACTTTTTATTGCTAATTGGAGGAATGTGTCGTGTGTCGCCCCCAAAAAGGAGCGTTCTCCATTCGAATTACGTGTGGAATGTGGCTTCTTTGGGAAAACTGTCAATTTTGAACCAATTTTATACCAATTGGGATTGAGAGAGATATTGATTCCAACACATTTGATTGGTTTACGTTTTGTAGCTGGAGTATATTTTGGACTTTCAAAATTATTTGAGCTTATGTTATTCCGGCGACATTGATGACTAACGAAATTGCTGATGAAAACCAATAAAAATCAGTTGCATTTGCGAGAAACTAATTTCTGACATTTCTGACTGGAAACGCCTTGAATTGACGTATGTATCGTTTTTATATCTGTATATAACATGATTTGCATTGAATCAAATGCTCAGCTAGTTAATTTATCGGTTTATATTAAGTTTTTTTTTGTTTATTCATTTACATAGGCTGACATAATAAATAACGACTGCCTCAAACAGGACCAGGTCGTATATCTTTGAAATAATTTCTGGTTTATTTAATTTGTTGCTTATAAATTCATTGCTGATTGCTTTTGATTGTCAAAATACCACGAAGGGGGTATTTCTGATTGGCTTTGACAGGCTGCAGTTGTGAATATTCCTTAGATGTTTCTCTGCCGCTGAGTGTTATTAAATTAAATTTCAAAAAAATCAACAGGTTTAACTTTAGTTCACAATTTTGAAGAAGTTAACATAAACAAAGTTATGGACATATGAACAAACATGTGTTTTAATGAATTCTTTATATAGCTAAGTGGCTGCGTCAAATGAATATGTTTTCTGCAAAAAAATCAGGAAATGCCAGGGGCGAACACAGGGGGGGGTTTTGGGGGTTGAAACCCCCCCCGAAATTTGTGAAATAAAAAAATAACCACTAGTTTTTTAAAACAAAAACCAAAATATAAAACATGGAAACATAAAATTCATCTGAAAATTTCATTCTGTCAACGAAAAAATCCCTTCAAATGCGGAAGCCATTTCTATCGATAAGTTAATTTGCAGGTATTTCATATGTTTTGGAATGACTTTGGTTTTGGTATGTTTTTAGCATGATCACCCTTTTCTAGTGTAAGTAAATTTGATATGTTGATGTGGAGGTAGTATTGGGTCGTATACAACGGGACCTGCGATAGAAATATATGAAAATTCACTTTCCTACTTGCTTGCAAACACATCGCATTGGTCGCTTCAAAACTAACGGCAGGTGCGACCGAGACACATCGTATCGGTCACTCCAAAACTAACGGCAGTCGCGACCGACATCTACGAAAATTAAAATTTTCATCACACATACTAAAAGCCAGTCGCTCTGGCTCTGTATAAGAATGGGATCGACAACGGCAACTAGGAAAGGGTACTTATGTATGAATAAGCATTTGCATACCCATGAACATTGCTTGAGTATGCCAAACGAAAAACGGCCCAACAACTTTATAGACACCTTAAATGTTTGCGATTCGTCCCTATATAAAACAGTTAATCGTTTTATGCAGATCAGCGCGACACTTCCGGTATCCGTGGCTTCAAGCGAGCGATCTTTTTCATGTCTGCGCAGATTAAAAACTTATCTGCGAGGAAGAACCAGCGAGGAGCGACTGAACGGTTTGATGTTGCTGAACATCTATAGGAGTATTGAGGTTGACTATGAGGACGTTATAAATATAAAAATGGCAAAAGTTCCAAGGCGAATTGGTTTTAATTTATAAAATACTAGCTGTGCCCGCGACTTCGTCCGCGTGGAATAGTGACTTTCGGCAGCATTTTTAATTTTTCAGTAACCTATTGTTATATAATTTTACTTAAGTACATTTTTGCACACGATGTTCTTACTTTTTTCATATTTTGCCAAATAAAATTTATTTGCCGTAAGTACTTCCGTTCACATGGATATAATGGAACAAAGAAAAAAACCAAATAGACATATTTAATTTTGGAATTTTTGTAATATTAGTAACGACTCCCGTTCCGGTGAGAATATGGTGATAGTTCTCATAGGAATATGGGAATGAGTTAAAGTTTATGTTACTCGCTCGGGAATAGTGTAGCATTGTAACGGTGGAAGAAGTTTTGAAATCGGTGCAGTAGATTCTAAGTTCTCGTTTACGTTCCCGTTCCCTTGGGAATTGGGATAAAACATCAAGTCTATGTCTTTCCTCAGGTCTTATACTACCTCTGTACAAAATTTCATTTGAATTGGTTCAGTTGTTTGGGCGGGAGACGGTAACATAGAAAGACGAACAGACAGAGCTACTTTCACATTTATAATATTAGTTAGGATTGTTCCTAGCAATGTATATAAACAAATCAATACAGAGTATAAAAAAGCATAAAAATATTAAAAACAAATTGTTCGTTCATATTTAATATATTTTTTCAAAACCCCCCCCGAAAAATTTTTCTGCGTTCGCCCCTGGGAAATGCTTTTAAATTTTTGTTGTATTATGGATTATTCTTTTAAGAACAACTGATCCAGTTCCAAACATCATAAGTATCCAGCTGAATAAGTTTTTTTTTCATTAAAATCAGATGTTTTTTCCCACAAAAGAGGAAGAAAGAATAACAAAATAGAATTTTTTATTTAATTCGCTTAATTTTTGTATAAGACTTGTTAAAATATTTCTTCTTCTTTTCTTTTTAGGTAAGAAACTTTTTGGTCACCAAAAAAATATTTTATTTGTGAGTATTGTTGTAAAACACAATTTATGTATAAGATTGTTTCTTTTTTTTAAAGCCGTATATAGTTTTAGTATTTTCAACTTTGAAACTAATTTTTTCAACAAGGAGACTGTAATATGCTTGCAACGCATGTTCAAAAAAACCGTCTGTCTAAACATAAAATTTATGAAAGAAAAGATGGAAAGAGAAGAAAGTCTAAAAAGCAACAGAGAGTAAAAGAGAATTGTTTTTCATTTTATTTTTTAGTTGATCAAATCAAATCAAAAAATAAGAAAGACCAAGAGATAAAGTGACCTCATTTCCAAAAAATGCGTTTCAGCCAAGAACGACAATGGACCCATCAATTTAAATACCATACAGACAGAGTTAGAGATAGAGATAGAAAGATAGAGATAGACATAGAAATATAAGGATAGAGATAGAGATAGAAATATAGAGATAGAGATAGAGATAGAGAGATAGAGAGATAGAGAGATAGAGAGATAGAGAGATAGAGAGATAGAGAGATAGAGAGATAGAGAGATAGAGAGATAGAGAGATAGAGAGATAGAGAGATAGAGAGATAGAGAGATAGAGAGATAGAGATAGAGAGATAGAGAGATAGAGAGATAGAGAGATAGAGAGATAGAGAGATAGAGATGTAGAGAGATAGAGAGATAGAGAGATAGAGAGATAGAGAGATAGAGAGATAGAGAGATAGAGAGATAGAGAGATGGAGAGATAGAGAGATAGAGAGATAGAGAGATAGAGAGATAGAGAGATAGAGATGTAGAGAGATAGAGAGATAGAGAGATAGAGAGATAGAGAGATAGAGAGATAGAGAGATAGAGAGATAGAGAGATAGAGAGATAGAGAGATAGAGAGATAGAGAGATAGAGAGATAGAGAGATAGAGAGATAGAGAGATAGAGAGATAGAGAGATAGAGAGATAGAGAGATAGAGAGATAGAGAGATAGAGAGATAGAGAGATAGAGAGATAGAGAGATAGAGAGACAGAGAGATAGAGAGATAGAGAGATAGAGAGATAGAGAGATAGAGATATAGAGAGATAGAGAGATAGAGAGATAGAGAGATAGAGAGATAGAGAGATAGAGAGATAGAGAGATAGAGAGATAGAGAGATAGAGAGATAGAGAGATAGAGAGATAGAGAGATAGAGAGATAGAGAGATAGAGAGATAGAGAGATAGAGAGATAGAGAGATAGAGAGATAGAGAGATAGAGAGATAGAGAGATAGAGAGATAGAGAGATAGAGAGATAGAGAGATAGAGAGATAGAGAGATAGAGAGATAGAGAGATAGAGAGATAGAGAGGTAGAGAGGTAGAGAGATAGAGAGATAGAGAGATAGAGAGATATAGAGATAGAGAGATAGAGAGATAGAGAGATAGAGAGATAGAGAGATAGAGAGATAGAGAGATAGAGAGATGGAGAGATAGAGAGATAGAGAGATAGAGAGATAGAGATGTAGAGAGATAGAGAGATAGAGAGATAGAGAGATAGAGAGATAGAGAGATAGAGATGTAGAGAGATAGAGAGATAGAGAGATAGAGAGATAGAGAGATAGAGAGATAGAGAGATAGAGAGATAGAGAGATAGAGAGATAGAGAGATAGAGAGATAGAGAGATAGAGAGATAGAGAGATAGAGAGATAGAGAGAGAGAGAGATAGAGAGATAGAGAGGTATATAGATGTTGAGATATAGAGATATAGAGAAACAAAGAAAGAGATAAAGATGAGTAAATCATTTTAGAAAAACAACTGAAATTATGCGACAGCTGGAAATTGTGTTAAAGTTTTCTCAGCTGTATTTTAACTTCCGAAATTAACATTACAAGGCCATTTACAAAACATCATTACGTTACGTCAGTGCTGTGTGCAGAAATAGTTTAGACTTTTATTTATTTTAGGTGCTTTTTGAGGACTAAACACAGTTTATCGTTAATAATAAAGACAAAAAAAAATGCAAGGACGGAAGCTTTAAGAAGCAAGTGCTTGGAGCTCAATAAAGTTAATGAAATTATTGTGTTCTGTGTGGTATAGGCTTACTTTCTTTGTTTTGCATCAGATATTCACTTTAAAAGCTTAAGAGTTTTGACCAAAGGAAATAAGAAACTGTCCACTTTCCAGTACCTAATTGGAATGGGAAAAATTTACTCTCGTTTCTATACAATTTTTATTTGATATGACTTTAATAGTCTCAAGTCATCGAACTGACATTCTCAACTCGTAACTCTTGCTTCAATCAGCA
Source organism: Melanostoma scalare (assembly GCA_949752695.1). NCBI lineage: Eukaryota > Metazoa > Arthropoda > Insecta > Diptera > Syrphidae > Melanostoma > Melanostoma scalare. The sequence continues at coordinate 20,748,100 of OX456986.1, forward strand.
ATTCGTTTCTTTTCGCAATAATATCAAAAAATTGCCTGTCGTTTAATACCAAAGGTCCAAAGTGAAGAATAGCCCCCCTAGATAGGGACAACTAAAGGTATTAATGAGAGAAAGGACGTTCTCCTGAGATTTTTCAACATCAATACATAACTCATAGTTGAAGGTTTTTACTGAGACCTTCCAGCAAATAGATTTGTCAAAATTATAAAATATTTGTTGAAATTAAATATAATGGCCCTTCAACACGCTTCCTTGAATCTCAATTTATTAAAGTAGCCTTTTCAGTTGTTCGTCGATGAATAACGACCGCCCATTATCGGCACTTGTTGTGGACTTTCACTTCATTAAAACGACTGCAATCTTTTCTACCATCTCTTTTTGTTTTTGTTTCTAAACAAAGGCATTCCCTGATTCCCGAATAGAAACAATTGAATTTACTTTATCTCTCACCTTGTCTAATCTAATTGTAGACCCAGTGAAGCGATTATAGACCCTGTAATGTCATTTCCAACCAAAGACCACCAAAGACTGAAACAAAAATTACAGAAAAAAAAAAAAAACAAATGGGAAAACTTAGGTTTGTTGTGGTAGAGTTTGTATGACCTTATTTCTATGAAAACCAATTGGGCTTCATTATCGGTAGGCTAAGAAATGGTGTCTAAAAGTGGTGTCAATAATTCAACCCAAAATATTACAGTTTTTGCGAATTACATCTGAACGAACAAAAGGTGAATTATAGCAATTAAGTTGTGAAGCCTTTTAAGGCTTGCCGCTTCTTAGCTTGAAGATGATTTTCATAAGCCTTAGATATGTCTGATGGGCTGAGGTCTTATAGTCAACCGAACAAGTCATCCACTTAATGTCTAAGCGCAGAGTAACATCTATATGTAAGAATTAATCAACAAACCGAGCATGCCCTTTTGAAACAAAATAAGACAAACTTGTAGCACTCAATTGTATTTGGTAGAGAACGTCGAATATTTCAAATGATGCACTCACGAGTGTCAATCAATCATTTCGTCACTCGGATTCGCCCTATTAATTACAAGGTACCGCCACCGCAGTCAATTACAACTGCAACCATTCACCAGGCCATGCAGATTGGATTCGCTTTACTACATTTGGAATCACGCCAGCAACAGAAGCAGAAACACACACACAGTCAGTTACATCGAACACGATCAATTGAAAGTGAATGCACTTGTTGTGTTCCAAACGGTACGCGCATTACCGCCACCGCTATTACCACTCGCATAAGCAAGGGCTTCTTTTGGATTGCCTTTTACTTTTATGTGTGTGTGTAGTGTATTTGTTATTTGCAGCAGGAGTTACGTGATTTGGTAACTGAAAGTATGACAGCAACATCTGTCAAACTGACATGCAGTACACGCTGCACAACATCAATTGACCTTCATGATCAAAGTGTTCAATTTGTGTTGATCCAGGAAAGCGAAACTGACATTTCACTTTCTTCCATCTCCACTTGATTCATCTTTGACATGTATGTAGATCGCCGGCTCTATGGAATCGCCCCGATCTGGGTTGTGATTCGCGATCGGCAATTATGTCTGCAACTTATAAAGCGTGAACGGAATCCGATAACACACGTTTGTGGGATCGATTAAAATTCCACAGGCGTTCCACTAACGTGATGTTATACTTCATTGGACTTCACATGGAGTACGGTACAAAGTTGGACTGAAATGATGGTCGTTATACGGAAGAGAGACGACAAGAGACGGCTTGTGTTCAATTTAAGGTCGACACTTTCTTTTTTCTGAATTTGACAAGTTCGGTAGTGTTTGATTTTGGGGCCAATTGAGGTAGAAGCTGATAATTTGAATTTATTTTTTTTTCTGTTGACGATATATTGCCGGAGGAGGAAGTATTGATTTGATCGCAAACCTGAATTGCATGTCAAATTGAGTAAAAGCTAACATTAGCATCTGGCGGTCAGTGAAGCAATGAGAACGGCTGAGTACTGGAAATGTCAAATTTTAGAAAAATTTATCGTTTTTGTTCTGTTTGGGGTTGGGCTTGCTTTAGAAATTTATTTGGCAACCTGACAGGTTGACGGGTAAATGGTGTGAACTTGTATGGAATGTTTTTGTCTGATGTTGTATTTGGTGGTCCAAAACAAAAGTTTTGTAAATTTGTCTACATGCAGATCTTTAAGAGGAATGTGTTTTGTTTAATGAACAACATTTTTGCAAAGGAGGCTAATGGAATAACTAAAGCCAAATAAGATGGATGTTAAATCAGTTTATTGACGTTGACATCTATGTTCGAACGCAAGATGAATGTCGTTTTGAAGCAAAACTTCAAAATTTAAGTGCAAACTGCCATTCATTTTGATGGGGGAAATGCAGTTTGTGCTAACTCTAAATATGGTAAGAACTATTCACATCATTAATGTCGCTCAGTGCTGTCAAACTGGTGGTGGCGTGTGCCAATGGCATGTTGTATGTGGTTTTGAGAGAGGCGATTTAATTTTGATTAAAGTATGAATGCCCTGGTAATAATCGTCTCGAAAGTTAACTTACCCTGGCACAGGTTTCCAGCGAGTCATATCTTGGAAGACAAGATATGGTTGACGCGGATAATGGAGATAAAAAAATGAATTGAAATACCTTTGAAATCACGATGCTTAGTTAAGGCAAAAAGGAAAAAGATAAATAAATTGGAAAATGGATTTCAAACGAACAGACATATTAAAAAAAAAATCAGGAATTCATTGACACTCACTTGATTGTAAATACTATTGATTACCAATCAAATATTATTTGTATTTCTTCAGAAGAACCACAGGGGAGTGACTTGGGACCGCTTATATTCTTGTTGTTCATTAAGGGTAAGCCTGATTTTATCAGTGCTTCGTGTCTAAATTTTTTTTATTAAAATCCTTCGAAGGCTGTGATTTGAGACTTACTAGCTTTACTAAGTGTTTCTGTGTTCCATTCACTATCTATCCCTTTAAACATCGCCCGATAGAGTTTGAATATGAAATCGAAATCTTGAAGCTGTCAAAACTCTAGGATAAAAACGAAGATCTTGGAGCTAATTTAACTCCACTGTTTGTATTGATTTTAACTAGCTTGATTATAGGTACTATAAGGCGAATTTTACAATTGGCAGAACATTTTTTTTAAGATTACATGTCATTACGATTATAAAGAATACGAAGAAAGCGAGTCCCGCAAATCCGTAGGTCTCTATTTGGTTTTTGTGTATATACACATACAGTGTACAGTTAGAGTCTGTGGAGCTGCTTGCAGAAGGGTTTTTTTTTTTTTTTTTTTTTTTTTTTTTTTTTTTTTTTTTTTTTTTTTTTTTTTTTTTTTTTTTTTTTTTTTATAATTAACGCGCACATCAAGGGGTTATGACTACCCTTATAATGTTATAAAACACAGTGCGAGCATTTAGGAAAATAGGAGAGGATTTGAAAGGAGACACCGATGCACGTTGCTTTTGAATCTTTGTAAATCGTAATGCAGGGGAAACACAGAGCCAGGTAAAGCATTCCACATTCGGGTGGTGCGACTAAAATAAGAATCTCTATACTTGGCTGTACGCCCGAAGTTGGGCTCAAGGCAGAACTGATGAGCATTCCTAGCGAGGCGGGTGTTGCGGCTAAATTGTTTCAAGGGAGGAATGCAGCTGGCTATTTCACTAGAGCACTGTTTGTGGAAAAAGCGATAAAAGAGAGAGAGACAGGTGACGTTTCGACGATGTCCAAGAGAATCGATCGATTCTACGATTGAACTATCACCTATCAATCTTAACGCTCTATTTTGTACCCTATCAAGTAGGCGCAAAGATGTTTGAGAAGCACCTGACCAGATATGAGAGTTATACTCCAGTTTTGGGCGGATGAAGGCCTTATAAATTGTAGCCAGATCAGAAGGGGAACTTTAACTGGATCTCGTTGCCTGCCATACAACTTATGTGGTAATAGGTACTCATTTTGTGGTCCCCGTGGCGTGATGGTTAGCATGTCTGCCTGTTAACCCAGAGGTTCGTGGTTCGAATCCCTACAGAGGCAAAAATGTTTTTCCACGGGTATCGCCTCTCGCGAGGTTTGACATCGGTAGCCGTTCCGTACCGGCAGACAATTTTAGGTCCCCTCCATTTCCTCACAATGGCATGGTTGCGAAAAATGCGCCTGGGACTCCTCGCCTTGTTGCGCCACCCTCTTTATTTGTTTATTTTAGGAGCTCATTTTTCTCAAAAACGGCTCTAACGATTTTGATAAAGTTTTATGTGAGTTATTATTTCTCATTTGTCTTTCTCATGATGCAGAAAAGAGTTTTGGAAAAAGCCTAACACAACAACCGAAATCATAATCGTAATTAACGCTCGTCAAAAAAAAATTATGTTTCCATTTGTCGCAAGTTTTCCTGAAGGTTTTTCCTGATCGCTATAATTGGCCCAAAATATAGTCCATATTACTTAGGGGCAATGAATCACTCTGAGGGTGACAGAATTTTCGGAATCGGGCCAGTATTTTCCATGTTTTCGGTTATGTTCCAGTTGCCGTCTCGTTCCCATGGGAATATGGGGATGAATTAATATTTATGTTATTTGGGGATAAGATCGTATTACAATAGCGAATAAAATTTGACATCGTTCCAATGGCTTTTGAATTCCCGTTCCCGTTCCTGTAGGGAAATAATAATGAAATATAGTCTTTATTACTCAAGGGCAATGAAGTACTGTAACGGTGAAAAAATTTTTGAAATCGGTCCAGTATTTTCCAATTTTCCGGTTATTTTTCCGTTTCCGTTCCGTGGCCCCTTAGCCAATTATAGCGATAAGCAAAAACCATCAGGAAATTTGAAACAAATGGAAACATGAATTTTTTTCCTGATGGGCGTTTATAGCGAACAGGAAAAATATGTCAGCTGCCAGGCTCTCAACCCATCGCAGCCTAACATCAGCAACTGGTTTTCCTTATGCAATGCACACGAAAAAAAAATCTGCTGTGAGTCTGTCAGTGGAATATATGGGAAATGGAATCCAAACAACTGGAACGATTTGTTCCATTTTGGCTGAAATTTCAATCAGCTGCCACGAAAAATGAAATTGCATCAGGAAACTAGAAAAATGCAATTTTGACAGCAAATATTATTTGTTCAATTATACATTTTCTGGCCGTAATAATTCTTTGAGTGATTTGCAATTGATCTAACAATTGAATTTATTCCATTTGAAAATTTTTCCTGATTCGTTTTCCTTACCGCTATAACTGGCCCCTAAGGGAATAAGTAAGTATACCCAGTGTCATTATTCAGGTTATAGACATCAGACCATGTTTGTTCATATTTCATTCAAATCGACTCAGTAGTCTCAGGGCCTTTTCAATACAAACACTTAGTTCTCGCTTACGTTCCCATTCTCTTGGGAATATAGGAATGAGAAGCATTCTAACATATGTTGTGTATGTGTATATTTCCGTCCCGCTCCCGTGGGAATATGGGAATGAAATATATTTATAACCTTTCTCTTGGATCACTCTATCCATTAAAAAACAACCACATCAGAATCCGTTGAGTAGTTTTAAGGATCTAATCATACAGACATACAGCGTGGCTTTGTTTTATCTTCTAGCAATGTACATATTTTTTTGTGTTAGTTATTATGTCTTTTTTTCCTACTGTTTTATGTTTGTATTGGCAGAATTAAATAATCACTAACCTAATCGTTAGGTACCCGTGGCGTGATGGTTAGCATGTCCACCTACTAATCCAGAGCTTCGAGGTTTGAATCCTACCAGAGGCAAAAATGTTTTTCCACGGGTATTGCATTTCGCGAGGAACTGGCAAGTCCTCCGTTAGTAAATTCATTGCCATAAAAAGCGCTTTCTCAATTGGCCGTTCGGAACCGGCAGAAAATTGTAGGTTTCCTCCATTCCCTCACAAAGCATGGTTGTGAGAAATGCGCTAGGCCAAGGGGCTCCTCGCTCTGTTGCCCTATTTATTTTTTTAACCCTTGCGTTAGTAATAAAGATCGTGGTTAAGTTCGTATGAGTTGCTCTAAGCTAAGTACCGCTTTAGTCTCCGATACGCAATAAATACTCATAAACCTCCATATGCTATCAAACTTCGAAGTATGTAGGGCTTCAGTGGTGCAATGGAAGAGTATTTGTTCGATATGCCAAACGTGTTGGTTTGTCTCAAGTGCAAAGTGTCTTCTCTTCTATCTGCAGCTCAGTTTCAACAGGATATTGGTGTTATAAGAATAGTGGCTACCACTTTATTGCCATCTATTGCGTTACAAAAAATGGGCACGACTGGGTCGCACGCACTTGCGATTGTATCCTAAATACGATATCAAAATCTAAGGGCTGAGTTTAAGGTTTTAGTATTAGCTCTTCATAATATATTTTGTGGTACAGGGTTACCAACTACACATTAATTGTGGAAATTGAATTAAATCACGCAAAATAATGATAAAATGAAATTAAATATTCCAAAGGTTTCAAGCAAAAATCTAAAAACGCCATTATTTTGCAATTGCTAATACATATGTATTATGAAAATTTAATCAAAATCGTTGGAGCAGTTTTTTCAAAAAACTGTTTTTTATTTTTCACCTTTTTTGAAAAACTGTTTTTTAAAAGTTAAGTATGCAAAGTTTTAGATCTTGATAGAAGCTGTTTTGACAAAAAAATTGAAAAAAATCAAAGTTATAATTTTGAAGTTATTTCCAAAAATCAAAATTTTTTAAAAAAATTTATAGAAATTTCCAGAACTAAACTTTTTTAAATATTGATATGCCGTCTTTCTTTAACAGTTTACGACTTCTTAAATCCAAAGTTTCGTCAAGATCATGTCAGCCATTAACGAGAAAGTCGGTTTTGAAAAAAACGGTACTATGGGGGGTACCGTTTTTAGCCATTTTAAAAAAAAATTTTTTACATCATAAGAAAGACAATTAGAAATTAATCTCTCACATAAAATTTTATCGAAATCGTTGGAGCAGTTTTTGAGAAAAATAAGTATTATCATATCGGTCGTATGGCAGGTACCGTTATTTCAAGACCTAGAGACTCAATTCTAAAAATCCCTCTGTAGGCTGCTCCACATACAGACAGACAGACAGACAGACAGACAGACAGAATTGCAGGACCCACATTTTTCGTATTCTCTATCATTGTAATGTCATGTTTAATTGTTATCTCAAAATTTTTTTTCTGCACGATTGCAAGACTTGCCTTATAGTACCTATAATAGCAAGTAAAAAAGGGAAAGGTTGCTGCACTGGTAGTACTATGAGCGAATTAATTGGTCTGAGTGCTCAGGCTCAGGAACAAACCTTGTTTTTCAAAGTTGGTGATATCCGCTAGTGTGCGAAACAATATTGCAGAACATTTCCACAGCGTTAAACTAACTTATGACTTAATGGAATTTCGAATAAATTGAGACAGGTTTCAAGAAAAAAAACTCTTAGAAATTAAAATTGTGGTTTGATTAGCAGAGATGAGAGATCGAGTTAGGCTGAGAGGATTGAACCACAACCCGTTCCCTTACGTCCCAACAAATGGAAAGGAAATAAATGCAACTTTGTTAGAACAATGATTTATGCAACCAAACCAAAGGCAATCACGATTCAGTTCAAAGCAATCACCATATCCCATTGACATTAAAAAGAAACAACGAATCTTGCATATTTCATGAGTTCGCAGTGAGGGAGTCAGTCTATAGATTGATATCTATTTCCTCTACGTAACGTAAGCATCCCGTGACTAACCTCACAGCAAGGTGACAATGAATTATTCCGTTTCTCTACCACCGATTGTTATTCGATTTGCATTCATATCGGCATCCCACATCATCGGCCATTGATACCCTCAACGAGCGCTACCGATGACTTAACGACTGACTGCAAGAGTGTTAAGTTGCATTTGAAAGTTATGTCACTCGAATATGTGCCATATTTGGAATTTATTCACTTTTTCTTATTTACTTTTTGTTTTTATAAGTAAAAAGTTTTCAAAGGTAAAAACAACCAATCAACTATGCACATCGCATAGAATTTCCTAACACCTTCGCTTCAAAGCCATGGCTGGTGGTAAGTAACTTGACTGTATTTTCCATTTTTCTTCAATTTCTCGTAAGAAATACACGTGCCAAAAGCTATTTAACATTCTATTCAGCCGCCATTCTTCTTTGAATTTGCAAAGGTTTCCATGGCTCACATTGTTTGGTTTTTTATTTTTCGATTTTTTTCTTCATAGACTTTGAGTGGGTCAGACTTTGCATTGGTCTACTGATCCATATTACATAAGCAATTTACGATGGCTTCCGTTAAATTAAATTTTCACCACGTATCAAATTGGTAGCCTTAAATTCACAATTACTTGTATGAGTGTAGAGTTGATTGCAATTTGATTGTCTCTATTACCACACTTTGGCTGGTTAGATGTAATTAGATGGTTCACTCATGGAGTAAAACAATGATTATGTCTTTAAGCCACAAAAACATAAAGTGAAGAAGAGAGCTTCAAATGGAATGCCTTCGCGTGCCTTTTCAGCCCAACTGATCGTAATCAAAACGTTCACAAATGGCTTAAAGGGGTATTTTCTTCTCTGTGACCTTTTTACCTGGTTGATTTCTTTTTATTTGCTTAGGTAAATGACTCGTGCCAGACCTGAGTCTGGCAGATCTCTTCCATAGATTTGGGGAGTTTTTATTTACCAAATTGCTTTATTACCTGGTATGTGCGGTCTGTTGTTTTTTTTTTCTTTCTTGTTACTACAGCTTGTTTTGGCCAATTTAGAAGATCAATCATCGGGACAAATGGCATGACATTAATTCGTACGTGGCTACGGTTTCACATTCCCCATGTTTGGCCAAATTTTGGGCTTGTCTTGAGTTTGAATTAGACTTTAAGTGATATAAAAAAGCCGGTATTTCAGCTATCAACTTTATCAAAATGCCCTAAAGAGTAGTTATTCCCTTAAGTAGTTATCAATCTTGAATTAAACCTTATTAGGCTTGTAAGTGTATCTTAAAAGGCTACCTATCGAAGGTCATGATCTAGTTTTAAGCAGTTGATGGATTGCGGAATGGTTTTTTCGTGACTTCAAAATAACAAAAAAAAAAAAAAGAAACCGTAAATTACTGCAATTTGTTTGCGAACACTCATGCGAAAGTATTCAAGGGAAAATCTAGTGTGGTAAGTTTTGGCATTTTTCCACGAAGCAAAATAAACGATTAAATTTGGCAATGAAAACAATGTGGTGTTTTAGCCGATCATGGGTGATATGTAGACATACTCTGTCATGAGACAAGTTAACTTGTGGAAGAGTAGGTATGTGCAGTTTTCAAAAGAAGTAAATATTCATTTAAAGCTTTTGAGATTGATATTCTTACGACTGGAATATAAAGGAAATTCTACTTTGTCTTTGTTTTCTTTTTTCCCGCCGCGTCGTTACGAGCATTATGATCTCGAAAGGATCATAGCTCTCCCACTGCTTCACACTATAGTGATCTGACAGAGGGTTCGTCAACTTGGCCTCAGAAAGTGTCAGCCAGACTCCCGACTTTGGATTGTTTCATGTCTGAGGCAACTGCAGATCACGATTCATTTGTCTGTACCAGCAGTGTTTTGGTCTGCTATTTTTTTGTTTCTTAAGCGATCTTGTCTGAACGTTGCTTGATATTACCTTTTGAGTGGGTACTTTGGGTCTTTATTTCGAAAATGACAATATCAATTGAGCCGGCCCTGCTCTAATTTTCTCATGTTTTTCTATTACAGAAGGTGGCGGAGTTTTCTCGGCACTGCATCCGCCATAAGCTTACTCGATGATTGAGGTTGTTATCACGAGATACTTGAAGTTCTTACACTTGGAAGAACATTTAAAATAAATAGAATGGGCATATCTAGATCAGAAAAAGGGGAATTCAAGTACTTAGTCTTTTTTGCTTTTACCCATACGCCATACGTTAAGTACTTCTAGCAGGGATTCAAGATTCTCAGTTATGATGACCCCATGGTCAGCAGAGTTTAGTTTATGTACTTTGGTGATCTGTTTTTTCCCTTCTATCAAAAAGGAGAAAAAAGCAGAGGACTCAAGACGCCTCCTTGGTGTCAAACTACTGTGACTTGGAATGCTGATTCCTGCTGAACCATCTTACCTCTTTCACCACTCCTTCATACATAGCCTCAATCATCCGCACATAGGCCTCCATAGCTCCCCGTTGTGTGACGACCAATCTTATTAGAATCGCATTCTTATATCCTAAATCTGTTGTTAACTTGCTCGCGATAAACTTGGTTCATACAGCTTCATTATTTTCCCCAGTTGGCTCCCCAATACCCGTTTTACGATCTTGTCATACTCTTGATAGTGTGGGACATCAACTTGATCAATCGTTAGATATCGCTTCTTAACTTACTTCGTGTTTTTCCATTTTCTTTGTATATTTGAAGATGGTAGTTCTCCCTTCATTGCTTAGGCACACTTTCAACTCCTAAAAGATTGGAGATCAGAATCGTGAGCCATCTAAGCCCGATGTCGCCATTCGCTTTCCAAAACTCAAAACGTTATTTTGCCCGGTCAGCACCTTTGCCATTTTTGGATTTCATAACTGCCTCACTAATTGTGTATTCGGGTGTTTCCGTTAAGTAAGGTTCAGCTTCTGGAAAATGCTCCTTAGGAAACTGCTTGTCGAATAAGCCTTAACGCAAGAGAAATCAATTTATAATCATGAAATTAAATAAGGACCTTTTAAACCTCTTGTCCAAATGACGTAAGTTTGACTAAACTGTGTGTGTTTTAGCATTAAAAAAGTCAAGAGTTCACTATTAGATGATTAGCGTGCACAAAAGCGTACTCACGAAAAAACAAAACCAGCAAATCAATTTATCTCCAAGTGACATCCCGCATTAACAGATAATGTTAACACCTTGTTGACTATCATCAGCCAAAGTTGACAGAAAGCCGGCCTTGGTGCAATTCAAGCGCATGCTGAGATGCGATATCTGTCATTGTAGATTTATTCCTCTTGAACACAAAACTGACCTTTCTCTTGAGCTTCGAAGGTCTCATGTTAACAACTCATATAGGCGCACAATTATTCAATGACAATATTATTTGTGAGCCTCTTAGATAGTTAGTCTCTCTATACAAGTTGTCACAACAACAAAAGCTGAAAATTGGTTACAAAAATGAATTACGTTATAAGCACAATGTATCAAATGCGATGCACAGACAGTCTTATGGAGTCTATTAAATCCCGTTAAAGAGTCTTTGACAAATTGAATAAATTGTCTTTTCCATTGCTAATATATGGTTGTTAGCAGGTTCTTAAAGCTTCCCAAAGTCTTGAAGTCATTTGTTGTTGGATTACTACTGTCATGGTTCACTGTCATCGCTCTTTTTTTATCAAAGTTTTTGTTTTGTCTAAGCCGACTGTCAATAGACACAGTATCCAACTACCTACCAAATTGTGTCAAGTTTCACGCCTCATGGGTCACCATTTTGGGAGCTTATTAGAAACAACTGTATGTAGTTCCCATGCAAGAAGTTGTTTTGGCTCTTGATAATCAGAGCATTGCGAGATTTCTTGCAGTTGTGTGACATCATTTGCTTACCTGAAAATACACAAAAATAAGCCAAACGTTAATCCAAGTAGTTTAAGAGTTAAGCTTTCACAACGAAATGAAATATAAAAATAGTCGAAAAAAAAAAAAAAAAACCCAACGAGCAAGATTTATGTCACGATTTAATTTCCTGAAATCAACAACTATGCACAGATCGAGCTACCTTCACGCCTGAATGGGTAACTAAACGATTGCGTTACCAACCACTGAGTTAATGCGAAGCAATTGCAATGAAAGGTTATACAAATCCTATTAAAGCTGATTAATCTATCTTAGATTAGTATCAGTGGTCTAAAGGGCATTAAAATGGCAGACGAAAAAAAAATTCAAGTTGAGGCAATAATTAGAATTTTCATCATGGGCGAGGCTTAATCGCCTGTGCAACGGATATCTTTCATCAATGAACCAAGCAAATGAAAAAAAAAAACAACGTTTAATTTTTAAGGGGGCACTTTTGATTGCTCAATTCGGTTAACTGATTTTGGTGGAAACCACAGACAGTTGTTGCTGAGTAGTTTTACTTTAGCAAGCTAAAATGATTGAATGAGCTTTGACAATAGAAGTGAGGGTTTGTAAACAAAAATACTTTGTGCTAGCTCCTAGATAACTTTTATAATAACCTTCTTTAAAGCCTACTTGAAACATTGAGCTCTGTTCCTGTAGAGTGGATATACAGGTGTTCGTTATATTTTGGGGTCTCTTCAAACGAGCATGGCTTCGTAAGCCAGAATCGTGCCATAAAGGTTCTCTCAACGTTCACTAGATATCGTTGGTTTTAGTTTTCATATCATAGGAAGCGAGTGTGATATTTCACATGTATGTCCGACCGTTATGTTTTTGTGTAACTAAATTTTCGTCTTATAACACTTTTAAATCAGTTTAGCCGATTGAGTTCAGACTTGCAGCATTCGAAAGGATTTTTCAAGACTTTGATCTGATTCTAGGGTTGATTGGTTGAAATTATGAAATAAGCTTATAGCGGAGAATTCAAGGGTTGGCTTATAGTTAACGTGACCATTTATTTTTTCTGTCAAAGCGGGACATCTTCGGAATTATGTATGTAATTAAAAAAAGCTGCTAGTGTTTTACAAGGTTTTTTATTATTATTATAATAATTTTTAAATAACCAAAGCAAATAAGTAGTGGCGTGAAATCTAGTTTGTATTTTTATATTTATCGGCTGAGCAAAACTGTCTTAAAATATCGGGTCTTGTTTTTAGAAAAGTGTGAAGCTCAGTACTAGATTAATTTATATTTATCTTTGTTATCAAAGTAATTTTCATTACTAAGACACTCAACTGTGTCTTATCACTTGTCCAAACAATCGTGTTCTCTTTTAGTGTTAGGTTATCTCGGAGACGATTAATTTCCTTGGCAGACTCTATAGCCGATACATTTTGTGCTTCGATTTTCAAAACAATTTCGTGAAAGATCGCTGCTTGTGTGTGCAAAAAATATTACCACAATTCTGAGCTGGGATTATAGAAAAACGTCTTTAAAATATTTGAGCATTTGTCGATACTCAGAAAATAGTTTTTCAAAGGCTGAAACATTTTGATAACTCTCTCAAGCGCGGGCATTAACGGAAGTCTCTTTATTTTACTAAAGCCCAGCAGCTTGTGATACTCTGTCTCGGTAGAAATACAAAACTCTTTCAAAGCTTCTACTCGAACGCTGTAGATGTAGAAATGAGTAAATTTTTACTATAATGCATTCGAAATCCACAGAAAGACAATCAGCGGCAGTTTTGATCAAAAATTAAGCATTGACGAGCTTGAAGCAGCGGCTTGATCGGCAAGTCTATGTTTTTCTGATTTTAAATGTTTATCTGATTTTAAATGTTTTTCTGATTTTAAATGTTTTTCTATATCACTGGCACCACCATGTCCAACACTAAAATCTGTATTTCAGTGATAGTGATGTTTATTACCTTACACGTTGTTTGCGTCGGAGTACGTTAACCTATTACTATTTAATTTCAGTTTATTGTTCAATCATGCGAAAGAGTGCCATTATTATGGTCGTAGTTCTGTCGAATTTTCACTATTTGTACTGCTACTGAAACTCATTTCAGTAATTTAGTAACTTGGAGCTACCTGTCAGTTTATTTAAAAATTTTAAATTACATTTAACAGACTTCGCCCCACCAGTGGTAAGGAATTTTTTTTCCCGAACAAAATAATTGAATGTGCACTAAATATCTTCAATGTTCCCTTTTCTTCTTTAAAGCCGTACTGAACTTACAATATCTGAAATGATCTTTTAATTTTTCGCATATTTTTCTAGCTTCGTTTCTGTAACTTCAAGTCCTCTTGAATGATGGAATCTTTTCTTCTTTTCTGTTTATGGAGCTTTTTTGTTACTCTGCTGCATCACTCTACAGACCAGTATTTGGCTACCAACTAGACCGAAGGGTGTAATTTTGATGGCTTAGCGATATTCACTAGAGAATTATAAACATAAGGGTGAAGGGTTCAAATCCTCCATTTTTAATCGATCTATTATACGATTACTATTTTTATTACAAGCCATATTTTTAAAACAGTTGTTTTTAAAGATGTGTTTATGCATATTCTTATTGGCTTCTGGAACCGCTTCTCTTATTATGTGTAAGACTATCCATGGGCACCAATCATAAAGCTTCTCAAAACTTCGTTCGACATCCCTGATATAAAACTGATAAAGGGTTTTCCAATAGGTATGATATGATTTTGCAGTGGCGTTTCGGCCATTTGCAGTATGTCATGATCTGTCATTTGTTTTTATTGCATTCAGAAGTGTTTACATTTCACCATTGGACCACCGTAAACGTCGTGAACTTTCTGATTTTGCCTTGGAACAAATTGAAATCGATAACGATTTTTTTAAGAAAATCATCTTTTTCGATGAGGCTTACTTTCATTTGACTGGTGCGATAAATAAACCAAACTGGCGATGAAAATCCACAAAATATTCAAGAAAAACCATTACATTTACCTAAATTGACAGTTTGGTGTTTTTGGTTGTTTTTGTTTTTGGGCTGCTGGAACCATCGCGGTCCGTACTTCTTTCAAAATGAAGCTGGTAACACCATTACTGTCAATGGAGAGCGGTATAGATCGATGATAACCAAATTTTTAAGGGCGAAATTGGAAGAAATTGATTTTGACAACATTTGGTTTCCACAAGACGGAGCTACGTGTCACACAGCAAATGCAACAATTGAATTATTGCGAGAAAAATTTAGAGATTCGATTATTTCAAGAAATGATGATATTGAATGGCCAATTCCAAGAAGTCGTGATTTAACACCATTAGACTATTTGAAGTCATTGGTCTTTCAAAATAAACCAGACTCTCTTCAAGCCTTGCAAGTCAATATTGGACTTGCCATTCATGATATACTACTTGATTTAGTGGAAAAAGTACTCGAAAATTGGGTTCATCGAATTTGTTGCTGTAGAAGAAGTCGTGGTGGCCATTGGAATGACGTTTTATTTAAAACTTAATTGTATTGATTGAACTGCACATTAAATAAAAAATATTTGAATTTCTTTGACAAAAAGTGTGTTTTTTTCAAAAAAGAAATCATATCACTCTTATTGGAAAACCCTTTATATGACTGAACTTGCCGATCCTCTTATGGATGTGTGCCCCCGTTTGGATTTCCTTTGCAGATTCCACTTAAAATACTTGAATGTTGGGAGTGAACAATTTGATTTACATCACGAATTTCATCTTTAACAAAATTATTTTGCTGTCGGGTCAGTAAACCGGCAAGAAGTCATTAATGCAATGATTTTTAATCCTGAAGATCTTTATCAAGTAGATCGTAATCCCTTCTACACTTTACGTACACTGCCGGTCAAAAAAACTTGACCGATGATAAAAATAACCAATTTTTCGACTTTTTACTCATGTTTCATGTGTTGTAAATGTTTTATTTCGACAATTTCTGAAAGAATTTACATAACTGCAGCTTATGTAACATTTCAAAGTTATCATTCGATGAAGATGATGAAAGAAATAAAAATTATCTGTAATATACACTTAAACGCATTTTTCATCAAAGTGACAACATTTTGCTTTAATGACAGCCGCACAAAATATCGGCGTTCTTTCTACAAGTTTTTGTAATGTCTCAAGTTTGATATTATTCCAGGCTGACTGAAGACAGTTCTAGATATCGGTCTGATTTTTTATAATTTTTTTTATATATCATTTTATATATCATTTTATTTTATATATCAGTCGATAATAGCTGAATATCGATCAATTCAAATTTGAAAATGTTTATTCTCTTATCATTCACCTTGAATGAATATAAAAAACCATTCCTTGTACATACAAGGGTAGTAAGAAATCGAAAAATTGGTTGTTTTTTCATCATCGGTCAAGTTTTTTTTGACCAGCAATGTAGATAAATACGGAAAAGTTAAGGGAAGTTTTACATTTTTTTCTGAATCCCAGATTCGCTGTAGGTTGTGGTATCCTTTACATATTGTTCTTAAAATAATTAGCTGATTCTGTCTCATGTTTTCTGTTTAATTGTTTTTATGACAACAGTGCGGTATTTGTCTATCATCGCCCCCAAAGTTGTGGTTTTACTTCAAATACAATGCCGTTGAAAGTCAAATCCTTTTAAACCATTTTCAATCAAGCCATGAACGATGCTTAAGCGACTTCTAATTTTTAAAATATTCCCAACCCAGCCGCAACGCAAACTTTGATTGTGTCGACCAACACAACATACCAACATCAAGCAAAACGTCATTTCATAACAAGACTCAACACTATAATCTCTGTCACAATACATGATACGCAGAAACGCAAAATTGCATACGTCAACGTCCACACATTTCAAATTCAGCCCAAAAGCATACCAACTTACTACTGATCTGTTGTCGTACCAGAAGCCACAACACCATCCAAAGATCCCAATTCACTAGCGAACGATGACATTTCGAATAGCAAACTACATCACTTAACGTGTTCAACAATAGCGCCATGTTGGAAGAAATAGGTATGTATGTATACGTGTAGATTATGTTGTCCAAACGCAATTGAATACCTTGTGTAGGTACTCAAAGCACCACATGTAGGTCCATTTGAATGGAAGACCTCTTTGGCTTGAACCACAACAATTTACCATTGTAAGTTTTGGCTCCTAAACATGAACACCTTTCGCAACTATACGACTACCCGATGCGCTCCTTGCCAATGCAAATTTACCATATTGTTCTGTTTTGGCGGGAAATAATAAGTTTTAAAACGCATTTGCCGCCTTCTTGTTGGGCGATAGTGTTGTAAGCGTCACATAAAGTTTTCAGTGATGCTTGTAATCGCCTGACTTAAACGTTTAATTTATGATTTCGCTTAAATGGACTCCTTGTCGGAAAACTGGGACACCATGTATGTCGTTTTTTTTTTATTGTGTTTCTGCCGTTAAATAGTTTGCCTAAATAATTGTCTCAAAACATACACAGGCGTCTTGATGCCGTGTGTTACATTACCATGTAGACGTAAATTTAGACGCAAATTTGACTACGCTTGCTTTGCACTGATTTTAGATAAGCCACGAGACTATGGTATTAAGTAGGTAGGTTTTCTCTGGCTTTGGTGTGAAAGAGTTTTGCGTGTTAGTTACTGTGTGGCTGCGACGGATAGAAAAAAAGGCTAGTGGCGGCTTCTTTTCATCAGGCTTTCATCGATTAAATTTGAGCCAAAGTGTGTTGGAGCAAGCTTGTGCGAATTTTTTTATTGGGTCATTTGGAGTCAAATAAGGCCCAATTAAGAAATACAGTTTTATGATGCCCACAAACTGCTCTCAAGTAGCTGGAGATTAAATCGTTTTGGCTTAGCACAGTGTATTGTAAAGCTTGTGAACGGAGGTTTTATTGGATGACTTGGTGCAAGAGTTCAGCGAGCTGAATTGACTATTGTAGGTTTTTGTTAGGTCTCAGCGGAAAAAAACCGAGACGAAAATAAATTATTACCTTAGAGTTGTATTCAAACTTTGGGTAGATATGCACAAAATTAAAAAAAAAAATGGATCTTTGAAGGAAAAACACTTGATAAGATGGTTGACAAATAGTCAATTGAGTATCTCGAGAGGAAAGCCAAAAGGCGGAATCCGTTCGGAGCTCTTCAAAAATGTTTAATTTTCTTACGCACTTGGATGAAATAGAAAAAGGAGGAAAGGCGAATTTTAAGTCCAGTTTGAAAAGGGTTGCTTATAAAGAATGGAGCTAGAAAAGCTCCCAATCACGACGGTGACCTCTGCTAACTACACTCTAAAAAGCATATAGAGTTCCACACAAAATTTTGCAGTTTTCAGAAGTCACCGTCGTGATTGACGTGTTGTAACTGGAGCTTTACTGGCATCTAGTAAGCAATAATCTGAATGACACTAGGCGGGAACAAGGCAAGTGTGTGATATCTTTAAAAAGTGTTGACTCCCATGTTCCATCACTTTTTCTCCCAGAACTTTACTTTAGTCGTATGTATTATCCATAGATAGCATCAATTTGCGGAAACCAAGCACAGATTTCCTACTGCTATTGGGGGTTTTTCCAACTAAATAAGACTTAAAAGCAGTCGGAAAGATAAAAGATCGAACTGTGGCTGTACACCGACGAAATTCTAATCTTAGCTGAGCGATAGAAACCTCAATGCCATAAAAAAAAAAAAATTGCAAGACGACCATGCGAAAGACTTTCCTTTAAAATCCTTACCACATCCATGGTTGGTAGGTACGTCAAAGCTTATCACTTTACATTCAAAGTGAACTCATGAAATTATAATATTCCTTTCGAAATTTTGAAACTTCGCTACAGTTTTCGATTATCTCGTTATTCGCCTTATCACCCATAAGCTGCACTTAGCCAATCAAATAAAATTTATAACGACGAGACATTCGGCGCATTCGCATCACAACATGCAAGCACTTAACTTTAACCAATACCATTCACATAATATGGGCATCATAACACTTATTTCTGGTCTTCGTGCCACTTCCAATTAACTGTTTTTATTAAAGCTTTTGGTAAAATCGTAAAAAAAACTTAAAAATTATTAGTTTACTCTAAAAGTCTCTCTTACTACAAGCTCATGTAATCGAATCCGTGTGTGCTCCAATTGCTTGGTTTTTATTAAAGGTAAGCCTGTCAGTTTTATTTTTATTACCATCTGCATATCGCGAATGTGGTTTTTTGGATCAACTTTTTTGTTTTTGGAGCAGACTTGGATATGGAAGTTAATATGGAACTGGTTGGTGTTATGGTTTTGGATTTGGATATAAACGGTTTGACCAGTAAATGCATGAAGTTAAAGTAGTTTAGGTTTGTTATACTTATGGGATGCGGGTAAGAAACTGAAACAAATGTGTCAGTAAGATAATATTCATCGAATTGGAAAAATTGTTATTTAATTGTTTAATTGAATTGTTTTAATTATGGCATCGGCGATGCATTTTGTGTGGACTTGCTTATTGTAAAAGCAAAAGTAATGCGGTAGAATGGGAATATGGTTATGATGTAATAAGAGTTTGAGTTTGTTGCTGGCAATTCAATATTCAAACGGACATGTTGGAAAGACAAGGAAAGATTATAAAGGCTGTAAAGATATATACGGCACGAGGAAACCTGCTGGTGAATAGATTTTGAGTGTAAGTATGTTGGTGCAACAGAGCTAGGAAAACTCTGGAGCCTCCTAGCGCGATTCCCTTAACAACACCTTGTAAGGAATGGTGGGGACCTAAAAATGTTGTCGATCTCGAGATCCCAAGCGCTTTATGGCAATGTGATTACTCTCGGATGTCAAATGTGGATTCACACGAAGACACACGAAGTTGTGAAAACTACCTTTCGATAAAGCAAAAAATAATAAAGATGTATGATAACCAATCAACGGCAAGTCACCAACAGGTGCAATCTAAAGTAAGCGTCATAGAGGAAAAACATTGAGATTCTTTGAAGAACTTAACTTGCATGTTGTGTTAGTTTACTTCGAGAAAACATTCAATTGACAAGCACCACATAAGGGCCTCATAGAACTAGGAGCTTCAAAAACCTATGCTCAGCTCAGGTCATCATTGTTATGTCCGAGGAAGAAGAGAGAAGACACAAAAGTGAAATGACCACTTGGAAAGACTGAAGAAAAAAAACACGTTCACAGTCGGAGTACCAGGCAGCGTTTTTGACTCCTCTGTGGAAGAGATGGATATCAAAACTCCAGCTTTACTTGTTTTCGAAAGCACATTGCAGAGGAGTGGTGGTAGGGTATGACTTCGTCTTTGGTGCCACAATCAAATCGAAGGAAACCTTAACTGCCTTAAAATGCAAAATTGGAGAGAGAGATTGCTCGAAATCGAAACTGTCGGAAAAAGATGCTGGTTGACCGACCTGAAATGCCCACTTTATTAAGCAAAAAGCATGAGTAATAAACTTTGAATAAGTAAGTAGTCCTATCCTAACATACTAGAAGCTTTCGTTCTTAAAACACTATCAACCACCGTCTTTGCCCTTTTGGTCAGCAAAGAAACTGCAGTCCACGTGAGGCAATATGGAGAAATAAGATTTCCATTATAAAAAGCAGTGTGGTACCCGTGGTGCGATGGATAGCATGTCCGCCAGTTAATCCAGAGATTCGAGTTCGAATCCCAACAGAGGCAAAAATGTTTTTTCCATGGGTATCGCCTTTCGCGAGGAATTGGCAAGTCCTCCGTTAGTATTCATTGCCATGAAAAGCGCTTTCTCGATTAGGCGTTCGGAACCGGCAGAAAATTGTAGGTCCCCTCCATTCCCCCAAAAGGCATGGTTGTGAGAAATGCGCTAGGCCCAGGGGCTCCTTGCTCTGTAGCGCCACCCTATTTATTTATTTTTATTATAAAAAGCGATCTTAACGTCTTCCATGGTGTACTGATAAAATATATCAACGGTTCTTCGTAGCTATTGTAGCATCAATCAACTGTCATTGGCACCTATTTCCAAAACCAAACGTATCTACCCTAGAATGCCATGAGCAAACGTTTGACTTCTTTTTAATTTCTTCCAATTCAATTAATTATTTATTTTATTTTTTGATTTTGGTTTATTTGCTAACTTCAAGCTTAAAAATACTTAAACAATACTAAACTTAAACCAATTAAAACTAAATTAAACTATGTGACAAGCTTTTTGAAAGGAGGACATTTAGACAGGGAAGATATAGGTATAGGTATTATGTCCATAAGAAAATGGACATAATTAATCTTACTCAGCATGCGGGTTAAGAGTTTGTTGAGACCATACGATGAGTATGAAGGAAAAATGGTGGGATGATCTTACGCTGGGGATAAGTGTTGAAGGAGATAGCGTCTATAAGTGGGGAGCAGTCAGAGTTACCAGTGAAAAGGCGGTGAATGAATGTGATCTATCTGATGATTTATCTCCTTATAGAAGCCAGTAACTACCACTGCTCAGTATTTCCCAGTGATATTGTGAAAAAATAGACGGGATGACTTCAATCCCTTCGTCAATCCCTATTTCTACTGTCTTGACTTTGTCAACTAAATTTCACTGAATGAACCCATTCCCTTACCATGGCTAAAAGAAATCTTCAAAAAACTGATTTAGCCAACTATTTACTGGAAGAAGCTTTTATAATGCCTTGGGTGTACAAAAGGAGCCCAAAACTTTTAAAAAATATTTACCAGCACTTTCCTGAATGTGTATCTCTATGCGCTCTGACACAGAGGTTGAGGGAGTGTCTCATGAAGAACTGACAACCAGAATCAAAAGAGCTTATACTGTCAATTGAACCAAAATCCGATGCATTCAGGAACAGCAAGCGAACTATTGGTCAGAAGCTAAGAAATTTCAAGACATGAAAGTGCTGGAGCGTTTGTCCATTTTAATTGAAACTTCGGGCCTAAAACCTTGGGCAATCCTGGTACGTCCGTGTGGTAGTCCGCACCACATTGACCCCAGAACGCGTTTACCAGCCATTTATTTTATATTCTCAAAAATATACTGAAGTATAGCTGATGTATTCACATTTGTTTGTGTCGGGACTTTGTTGGCCTACTTTTCTAGTCACAATCGTGTCGGAAATTAATAAAGTGATGTTTTGAAAAAACACATCACTATTTAGAAATTGAATCTGCAAACTTATCCTTCAACGTGTTTTAATTGTTAAATTTGAGATTCGATTTCAAACGATGTGTTATTTTATGGCTATCACTTCAACGATTGATTTGCTTGGTCTTATTTTTGTGCTTCGATAAAAAAAACTTTTATTGCCACTAAAGTCCAAATGTATGTATATTAATCAAACGCAAAGATGGTAATAGGGGTCTTTATCGTTTTAACCAGAATCTAGTTGTCAAATCCATGCACTCCTTGAACTTAAAAGTAAAAGTCGAAGAGCAACTCAAAACAATAAAAAAAAAAAAACTCATAACACACTAACGACAAATCAAAAAGGGGTACCGCAGTAGCTACATAACAAAGCACTAAATTATATTTCAAAAAACCATCAAACTGAAACCACACAACTTACATATGTACAAACATTACAAACGTATATTTATTGTTCATGGCTCATAAATTTTGGTGTTGGTATAGCTCTATACCGATATAAAGAAAATATAACTTTATTTTGCACAACAACGATTATTCCTCCAAAATCCTATACGTAACAGAAAAAGCTTGATGCTAATTACAAATGCCAAACCGCATAAACTAATCAAAACTGGCTTTAAGAAACGTTGACAAGTTGAGCTTCATTGAACTGCATCCAATGTGTATGAGTATAAATTGGTATAAAGAGTTCGATTTAATTGCTACCACCTGTCAGTTGGAATAAATACAATAACGAGAAAAAAGAGAGTCAGAGGATAAATGGTGTGTGTCCATAAACTGTACCATCAAATCTGTAACTGAGCGGCTTAAGCTTTCGCTGCTTCAAATGTAGCTAATTAAATGAGTCGTTTGTACTTATCATAGTCATTGATTGATCCGTATCTGTGTTTAGACCAACTATAGAATGGGGAAATGCCAATGAACATTTGCCATATGATCTGACTTCCCCGCTCTTGGCTCTTCCAGTTCGGCATGGCAGCACAGCACATTTAGTTTGATTTGAAGGCTGATAAGGAACGATAAGCTGGAGATTTTTTATCCAATAAGAGGATATGAATAGAGTGGAAGAAAAACACAGGAGATTGAAGAAGGCTAGTGCTACCACTTTAGTTTTCAAATCAACCGAATTTTACATTTCAACGCTGGTATCAGTTTTCTAAAGTTAGGTCTTACCTAAAAAAGTGACACTGACGCTTTTAGGAGACTTAAAAGATAGATAGATAGATACTTTATTTCTTTCATTAAATTAAAAAATTTGGTTGCTACCGCTCAGTTTATACAGAGATTTGATACTTTTATGGATAACTTTCTACTGAATAAGTTTTTCAAACAATTATTATACGTTTCCTTAAACAGTATGTTAATTCTGAAGGAAAATTTGATAAAACCTTCAATTTAAGAGACTTAAAAGAGTTCTTATCAATCAATGGGGTTTATAGCTTTCTGTTATTATATATTATTAAAGAATATCACGTTCCATTGAAAAAAGACTGCCGAATTAAATAATTAAAACTGTTTGGTAAAAAAAAATACGAAAAAGTAGTTACCACTCTTTCTTAAACTTTCTTCTGTAAGTGGGAACCATGTCAAGCACTTTGCAATGGTCAATCCTCACTCGGTGTAAGACCGACTACGGAAGTGCATTTGAGATTGCAGCTGCGATTTGAAATTAAGATTGAATACTCCATTGAAGTGTCCATCTCTTGTGAGAGGTGCACTCTATCTGGAGATACACAAACACTCCTTGAATTTCACTAGTCTATAAGCACTTTATGATCCGAATAGAGTATGTTTTACAACGTATTTAGCACACTTGCTCCCAAACACAAAACAAAAGCATGCTCAAGCTCATTGATGATGAAGGTGATTGAAATGTTTGCTAATCGTGTAGCAGTAGTGTGTCAATCAGGAGTGACACAGAGGCGGTGAAACTCTTTGTTGTGAACTGCTCGGTATATGCGCACTGCACCTGTTAACAACTACCAATGGTGATGATTTGAATCTTTTGTGATGCAGTCGACAATGGCGTATTCAAATTACTTGGTAGTGTGGTCAATTGGGGGTTGATTATTATACCTGGAGATGGGTTCAGAGACAAAATTGTTAACTGTGCAAAAACTCATTTAACCGCACATGCTATCGAAATGAAATCCATTAAACTGAATCGATCTCGGTGTTATGACGCCTGAACAGCCTTGAACCTCAAAGTTCTAAGATCATCTTCATGATCAAGTCTCAACTCAAGTATATCACATCAATTTCTTCACGCTGTTTCCACCATTGAACAAGTAGCCCCCCGGGATGGCTGAAATAATCGATTGGTAGCAATTAATTCGAAGATTTAATCGCTTTGAAGGCGATAAATGATACGATTATCCATTAATTATTATTGAGCTCCATCAATGGCTTATGTTGGGATTTGAATTTAACTTTGAGTCTTTGCAAAACTTGACCGACTGATAGGCTTTAATTTAAATTTTTTCCATAAATTTTATGGTTGCAAAGGGTATGAAGCCAAATGTTAACACTTAGATAGATTAAATCAATTGGAATGGCGATTAAAGTCAACGACTTTTAGATAAAATAAATATGCAAAACACTTGAATAGGCTTTAATTCAAATTTGTGATGTGTTATTTGTTAAATTAATTGGTTGTTGCTTTTGTGGTTTTCCTTGCTGCGGGTTTGAAAAAAGCAAGTTTGAAACTAATATATGTATGGCGTAACAACAATAGGAAGGCAAAGGTCAGGTGCAAAGATAAGGGCGCTTGAAAAAAAACATTACTAGTTACATCAAATTTGTTTAAAAGAGGAAAGAAAAAAGAGGAAAGAGGAAAGAGGAAAGTGGAAAGAGGAAAGAGGAAAGAGGAAAGAGGAAAGAGGAAAGAGGAAAGAGGAAAGAGGAAAGAGGAAAGAGGAAAGAGGAAAGAGGAAAGAGGAAAGAGGAAAGAGGAAAGAGGAAAGAGGAAAGAGGAAAGAGGAAAGAGGAAAGAGGAAAGAGGAAAGAGGAAAGAGGAAAGAGGAAAGAGGAAAGAGGAAAGAGGAAAGAGGAAAGAGGAAAGAGGAAAGAGGAAAGAGGAAAGAGGAAAGAGGAAAGAGGAAAGAGGAAAGAGGAAAGAGGAAAGAGGAAAGAGGAAAGAGGAAA
Source organism: Melanostoma scalare (assembly GCA_949752695.1). Lineage (NCBI taxonomy): Eukaryota > Metazoa > Arthropoda > Insecta > Diptera > Syrphidae > Melanostoma > Melanostoma scalare. The sequence continues at coordinate 20,772,952 of OX456986.1, forward strand.
GAGGAAAGAGGAAAGAGGAAAGAGGAAAGAGGAAAGAGGAAAGAGGAAAGAGGAAAGAGGAAAGAGGAAAGAGGAAAGAGGAAAGAGGAAAGAGGAAAGAGGAAAGAGGAAAGAGGAAAGAGGAAAGAGGAAAGAGGAAAGAGGAAAGAGGAAAGAGGAAAGAGGAAAGAGGAAAGAGGAAAGAGGAAAGAGGAAAGAGGAAAGAGGAAAGAGGAAAGAGGAAAGAGGAAAGAGGAAAGAGGAAAGAGGAAAGAGGAAAGAGGAAAGAGGAAAGAGGAAAGAGGAAAGAGGAAAGAGGAAAGAGGAAAGAGGAAAGAGGAAAGAGGAAAGAGGAAAGAGGAAAGAGGAAAGAGGAAAGAGGAAAGAGGAAAGAGGAAAGAGGAAAGAGGAAAGAGGAAAGAGGAAAGAGGAAAGAGGAAAGAGGAAAGAGGAAAGAGGAAAGAGGAAAGAGGAAAGAGGAAAGAGGAAAGAGGAAAGAGGAAAGAGGAAAGAGGAAAGAGGAAAGAGGAAAGAGGAAAGAGGAAAGAGGAAAGAGGAAAGAGGAAAGAGGAAAGAGGAAAGAGGAAAGAGGAAAGAGGAAAGAGGAAAGAAGAAAGAGGAAAGAGGAAAGAGGAAAGAGGAGAGAGGAAAGAGGAAAGAGGAAAGAGGAAAGAGGAAAGAGGAAAGAGGAAAGAGGAAAGAGGAAAGAGGAAAGAGGAAAGAGGAAAGAGGAAAGAGGAAAGAGAAAAGAGGAAAGAGGAAAGAGGAAAGAGGAAAGAGGAAAGGGGAAAGAGAAAAGAGAAAAGAGGAAAGAGGAAAGAGGGAAGGGAGAAGAGACCAAGTTCCGCGATTCCAAAGCGACAAACGAAGGGTTTTGTCTAATGCAATGGCAAATAAAACCTAGCCACCGACGAGAAATTGGTCAATGATCGACACAATGATTAAAATAGTACATTAAATCAAGACTAATTCATTCAAATTGATTTTGTAAAGAAAACCACTGCTAGTTCATTGTGATCAATGATTTGACGATTTTCTATAATTTAGCTGAGCAAATAGAGATTTGCAAAACTTTTCAACCACATCATGCAACTGCAACTGTTTAGCCTCTACACAACCATGGAGGAGTTAATAACACTAAATCCACTTCATATTCGATAACAATCAATTTGTATTGACAAAAGTGCAGATAAATCTACAATCTATACAAATACATATAATGCAATCAATAGGCAACCGCACAAATCAAATTTTCCGACATAAACTATCCTCTAATGTTTGGCTTTGTAAAAAAAAAAGATATTTTGTCGATTTTCGTGTGCAGTAGCAGTGCTGCTGCTGTTCGAGATTGAAGTTAGGAGCATAAAACAGGTAGCTTCATGGGGAGGAACTATTTCCCATAAATCATAATATATGAACCGCTGCTGTTTTGCTTCTGTGTTGGCTTTTACTATAGCAGAACCACGAATGAGGAAACTTCAGTGATGGAGTTTTGATTTTCCACGTAAAACCAAAATATTTCATCTTCATATGATGGAGTGGTTAACTTACACCTGGTTGCTTTCAAATAAATTTTATTTAGATTATTTGAGTATAGAAATATGAAGAGAAAAAAAACTGGACTAGAAGCGAGATATACCCATTTGGTGGGCAGCTGGGGGTGATATAATACCCTCATGAGCCAACCAACAAAACAAATTTATTTGATTAAAGTGATTTGTTGGGTTAATTTAAACAGCTGGAGTAAAGTGTCGGATCTTAAAGTGGTGAGACCAGTTAATGTGGGTTGCATTAAGCTGAATTTTTAACACTTTCGAAAGTATCGTGTAGCTAATGTGATTATTTTGACCCTAACTGCAGCTTAACACGAATGGTGGTCCATGGCCATAGTCTTACATACACCCGCTAAATGAGTGTTAATCAGAATAAAAATTTGATCATTGACACACCTCGAACATTGTTTTGATCGTAATCCATTTGTCTTTGAAGGGATAGCATATTGATTCGACCTCGAGCTGTTCACTTTGGTTGTTCCTCATTTAATGTTCAATTCCATTCTAGTAATTTAGTTCTTGACGCCGCTTTTTGGAGGTGCGAGGATTATGTTCATCAAACAAGACCGACAAATAGTGGTGGAAATGAAATGTTGAAATTGATGGCAATTGCAGGAGACGGTTTTTCCGACAGTTCTCGGGCTGAAAGCTGTCTGTAGAGGGATTTTGTGTTCCAAATTCAGATACGGAGGTCTTTGTCTTTTTTCGTTTGCTTGGATCGTCAACGTCGAAATCGTCATTGTTGTTAAATGATGTTGGTTGTTTCGAAACCATAGAATTTATACGTTATTGGGTGGTTAACCCCGCACGCATAGTCCAACCTGGAGGGCTTGGTCCTCTTGGAAACAGATAATCCGGTGTTAGTACCCTGCTACAGGAGTTTGAGAGCTGCCGTAAACTTTGCCAGGAGCTCAACCTCACCATCTCTATTTCAAAACTTGGTTTCTCTGTTAATAGACAGGCACTGAACAGACAGACACTGAAGAAACTTTAAACCAAATTAGTTGGAGTACCTCAATTAAGGGTTTCTGCTTTTGTGACTGCTGAAATCCACCGTAGATTCTGTAAATCGACTTCATCCGCTCTGGCTTTCCCCTAAGTTTTGACAGACCACTGAGATTCCGGAAGTCAGTCATTGCTCGCGTTGCTACAAGGTATGCACAATAAAGAAAGCACTTGCTGGTTCAAGTACTTGCGTTTATCACTTGCTCTTTCATTAATAGCCGAACCTCGCAACAATACAACTTGACTTCCCTGAATCTATCATAAAGCATTTTCCAGTTCTTACCTAATCGCATAACCAGGTGGTCGTCATTCGCATTATCTTTCACGTCAGCAAGTCATACATTACATCCAACAATCAGGACCAATAAAATGACCGCATAATACTCAAGGAACAAGGAAGTGAACTACTTTCAATTGCGATCGCCGGACGGTTAATACTTTCATTTATTAGAGCCACAATAATGCCAACCACAAAGCGATACTACCATTTCATGGAGTCTTATTGACCGAAACCCAACCTTTTGGCGCTTGGCCATCAGAGGTATCAAAAAGTCTAGCCTGCAATTTCCACTCCAACGGAGAGAGCACCCTTCTCAAATCATTTCACTTTAAAGTAAAAGTATATCCATAGTTAAGACAATCACTTATGGATACATAGACACAACTGGGTACGTTGCTTCCTTCCTGTCAGAAACCATAAATGCCATATGCACCGCATTGCATTCAAAAAGATATAAAAAGGCTCTCCTTGTTGATAATGATTTTCAAGCCAATAACTGCATACTGTTGAGGAAAATTATAACAAATGCAAAAAGCTTACTGAAGGTATTCCAGTGCACTGTTTCGTTACTGGGAAACAAGAGCAACTTGCACTTTCACCCAGCAAAAGTGCCACCACCATAACATCAGCACTTACGAGGTAGTCCAAACGCGCACCGCTTGAGACAAGAAAAATTATTCAAATTAAAACTCCACAAGTATCTTAAAGCTGCCGGAGTATATGAACCCAACAGAGTACGGTTAGATAGAATTGAAAAATCGTCAAATTGCTAGCCATGTGCAAATGGATTTTTCTTTTTCATCAGCGACTATATAGAGCCAATTTCCTAGTTTATGGGCGACTTGAATTAGCCCCCAGCAGCCGGTGGCCAGTCGTGTGTATGGTCTTTGCGGTGGCACACTTGTTGTGGCGTGTTCAGTGTGTGTAATCATAGCCAAAAGGAGGTGGGGAGGAGGTGAAGAACTAAGGGAATGTGCTGTAACTGACAGATACAGAGCAAAGTCATTGAAAAGCATTTGCAGTAACGTCGACACATGAAGTAGTGCACTGAGAAAATTAAGGTTTTATCCAATCTGTTTCTTTTAGGAACTTATCATTGAAAGGTCGAAGTAAGGAGTTGGTTGGGAAAATGAATACCCCTGTGAGATAAGTCGAAAAAGAAACAACTGTATGGTGGAGAATCTTGGGGTTATCTTCAAAAAAATCTCTGTCGCCTTTTGTAAATATTTTGAACGGAAACCATTTCTCAGTGCAGGAGCCCGACCTCAAAACCAGAGCAATGAACAGCACACAAGCAGCATGATAAACACTGTTAAGACCCAGAGTTGAAGATACAAATCTGTTCGAGGTCCAAACCGGACTACAAGCAGACGTCGCCGTCGTCCGTCGTCGTCGTCGTCGTCTGTGATGATAACAGACTGTGAATTAAAATTCACTTTTCTAAACTCGGTATACTATATTGATACTCGTGCTGATGCTGGAGCTATTGGAAAATTGAATTGGATCATTCTGGCGTGCGGTTACGTAACTAAAGCAGCCTAAACAACACTGCACTGCCATGCCATGCCATCGGGAGCAAAAGTAAAGCCAAAGGCATTAAGACCGATATTTCCTGAAATAGATAGTTTGATGGTGAGAGGATTTGGAAGAGAGGTATGGTACGCTACGCGATACTATAACATAAAGTTAGTGACTGGTTTATAAAATAATTGTATCGCGTATCGATCGCTTGAAGTTGGACGAAGACCAGTTGTGGTCGTCGTGGACCGATGTGCAAAACAGCTGTCTGATTAAGCACATTTAATGTGACAAATGTAGTGCAGTGTGTTATGGTGTGGGGGAGGGCATAAATCACTAAACCGTTGAATTTGTTGTTCAATTTGGTTATGCAGTGGTGATTCGTTGGTTTGTTTCTTCTTCTCGCAGCGAACGTTTTCGTTTTGTTTAACATGGGCAATTGGGCGCTTCCAGATGGTTTATTTGTTTACGAAGGTGACTGTGTTATTGGGTAATATTGGATTGGGGTGGCTTATGCTCGTTCGGAGATGTAATTTACTGAGTTATTCTATGAATGCTTTTTGTGTAAACATAACAATTCAGATCAACGAATTGGCGTTTTTTTTAACTTCAATAACAAACAACTGCCGAAGAAACTACTTTATGAAAAAGTACTATAAGACACTTTTTGTAGAGCATTAAATTTCTTTGATGGAACATTTTTGTAAGTTTTCTTATTTTGTTTGATGTGTTGTTTTTTTAATTGCATAATTCCTGCATGAAATGATTTAGATTATTGCTGACAACTTTTGGAGTTGAAGACATTTTCTTGAATTTGTACAGTTTCAAGATTCGGTGTATTTTTCGTCATGAGCTCAACTGAGAAAACTATGTTAGGAGTCTTTTTAGGGTTAAGTTTAAGGCGATTTAGGGCCGTTTTCTTCACTATTGTTCAACTTGAAGCAAACTCTCAAATTTGGCCAACTCTAGAGTTGAGGCAAACTTGAGAGTTGAGTGATAAGTTGAAATTTGTTTTTCTTCACTTTTTAAATCTCAACTCTAGAGTTGAAATTCAAAGGTTAGCCTACTTGTGTTTTAACAAATTTCCCTTGGGATATTTTTGACAGATACATAAATTTCAACTTTAGATTTGAATTTCGGTTGTTCGATTGTTTTGAAAATTAAAGTTCCGGTAGTTCATTGTGTTTATTGCAAAAATAAAATTTAATAAAAACATGGCAGAAAAAACTAACAAGTTACCAAAAGTGGTGTTTAACAAAGAAGAAGAGGACTGGCTGGTTGCAAATGCATTGCAATACAGCCACGTTATAGAAAATAAAAAAACTGATGGCGCAACAAAACGAGACAAGGACAAGGCTTGAGAGGACATTGCCAAACAATTCAATATCGCCCCACCTAGCCAGGTTTGTACAGAATAAGCTTCGATCGAATTATTTAAATATGATTTTTCTTTTATTTTGGGAGAGGAGCGCGAAATCTTTGAGGGAAAAATATGGCAAAATAAAACAAAATTTAAAAAACAGAACAACACATTTTTCCAAGGATGCCAAAGTAACTGGTGGAGGTCCACCGAAGAAAGAACTCCCTGCATTAAGCGAGCCCATGCAAGAACTTAATCAATTATTGATTCCGTCAACGTATAGGCTTTCTGCAGGGACTGGCGACAGCGATTTTCTTTCCCTAGAAAAACCTGCGCTAGAACCCATCGAAGCCAATGATGTCATTGAATCCGATATTAATATCAATGACATTTTAATATTGCAAAATGATTGCCTGCATCAAGGCAATGTTGATGAAAATGTAGTCGCAATTCAGACGACTGCTTTGGAAGAAGTTTGTAATGAGTCCTGGGAGAGGGTCAACCCAACCAAATTGCGAAAGCCACCGAATCCTTTGCTGACCAACAGACGTCGGAAGCAAAGAATAGAGGGTGAAATGGGACCTTCAAAAAAGGAAAAGTACGAGGAAGAATTAAGAGAACACCGACTAAAGAAAAATGCAATAGAATTACAAATTTTGGAGTCGGAGAAAGAGCGGTATAGCTTGGAAAGAGAAAAAGCACAGTTCGAACGAGAACGCGCTCTAATAGAATTGGAGATAGCAAAAAAACAATTGGAACATGATGCGGAAATCCATAAAGCATGTATGGACATGCTAAGAGAGCAACCTTAAATCCATTTCCAACAGCTGCTGCAAAAAAGTCATATTTTTAAATTAAAAATAGATTTATTATAAAAATATTAGATAATAAATATCAATTTATATATACATTTGTACAATGTACATATGTATTGTATATTGAATGTGTTTGGTTTTTAATTTTGTCGTGTTTGTTCTTGGTCTAAAAGTGACTGAAAATAAAATCGAATTCGGGACCTCGTGTTCCCAATCGTTGTTGAAGGTATTTGATTTTGTTTAGACGATGAAACATGTGTATTACAAAACATGTCATCGAATCCAAGCATTTCCGGTGGAGGTTGTGGTTCCTTTTCGTCAATTGCTATGTTGTGAAGGACGGTACAAGCAATTATAACCAACTGTACGGTTTCAACTCTGCATCTTGCCAATACTGGAAACCGTCTTTTCCAAATTCCATAAGAACGCTCGACTGAATTTCGAGTACGAATCTGAGACTCATTGTATAAATTTTCAACATTATTTGAAACATTTTGAAAAGGTGTCGCCATTCGCCAAGTAATTTTTGTTTGAGTAGCCAGAGTCACCAATAATAATAAAGTGCTCAAATTCACCCTGTTTAAATCGTTGCCTCAAAGTTGACGAATTGAAAATACGTTGATCGGGCGTAGAACCCTGAAAAAAGGGATATGAACAGCATCATTTTGGTTCGCTTCGAAATGCGAAATCGGTAAATGAAATCATGGTCATCCCATTTTTCAAGCCCGTGGACACATTTTATACTGTCTTCTTTCAATCGTCAATTTTTCTTCTTTTTCTTCTTCGCTTTCAGAAGCAGACGATGGATGATTCTCCCAATAATAATTTTTTCGGAACATTTTATTTAAAAAATGTTTTTATTCACATATATGTAAATCGAAAATAATTCACAAAAGCAACAAAATGTAGTACAAAATTAAATTTCAGAGTCAACTGCCAAGTTTACTCATTCAAATTCTGCTTTTTTTAGAAGTTGAGAAAACTGGAAGTTGATCAACTCGAGAGTTGAAAATTGACAGTTGGAGCTGTCAAATTTGAGTGAAGAAAAACAAAATCACAAGTTGAGAATAAAAATCCTCTAGTTGACTTAAACTTTTAGTGAAGAAAACGGCCCTTAGTGTAGTTCATTGACCAATAGATTGTAAATCTTCGTTTAGCCTGAAAACACAGTCTCCAATTTACTAAGTGGATTTGTACATCATAAACCATTAGATGTAATGAAGCTCTGTGACATATAGATGGCAATTAATGAATAATTAGTATAAAGGGTCCAGGTGTGGAACCTTGTGGAGCTCCCGATTTAACAGACAAAAATTCTGAATTTTTCTGAAATTTCTCTTTTAGTTCAATAGTTTTTTTTTGATTTCAATTAAAGTTTCATCAAAAGATAAAATTTGGATTAGCAACATATGACCTGAAACGTATCTGTGATTTTTGATACGTTTCAGATCATAAGTTGCTAATCCCAATTTTATCTTTTGATGAAACCTTTATTGGAATCAAAAAAAACTATTGAACTAAAAGAGAAATTTCAGGATCCTTCCAAAATTTTCGAAAAGCGTGATAAGATGCAATTCGGTCTAAAGTTCATAACAAATTGACTTTTTAGGCAAAGCGGTAACTTTTGCTTTTTTCTATGCTGCTGAAAAGTTAGACATTATCACACTTTAATTGATGACATGTGTAACTGTACCAAGATATGTAGATCACTCAAACTTGACTTTTGTTGGAAGACGAAGCAAATTGACACAACGAAATATTATAGGCATAGGTACCTGTCATAAGAAGCCATAAACTCACAGGCTCTGGTTGAAAGACACAAAAAAAAACTAAAGTATGAATTAGTGAGGTAAAAAGCCAAACTTTTATGTGCTTCTCCTTGCCTTCCCTTGTTGAAAAGTTGCGAGTGAGGTAAAAAGCCAAAGTGAGGTAAAATGCCAAACTTTTATGTGCTTCTCCTTGCCTTCCCTTATTGAAAAGTTGTGAGAAAATTTCCCAGCAAATATTCTTTTCTCGAAAGCATTTTTGGAGGAACCTTTGCAGTAAGTGAATTGTTGAGTGCTTCCATCTTTTGTTTCAATATTACTCATTTTTGTTTCTATTATCGGCTAAAAAAGTTGATTTTTTTTCGACAAATATGAGAAATCTTCGATAACATTTAAAAGATTTTGAAATCAGTCACTCTTGGATACTGGCCAAAGAATTTTTCCTTATTAAAGAGAATGAGCAACGTGTACCTTGAAATGAAACCTTGAAAATGTTTTTCTCTTTAGTCTGGTGGTGGCCTGATAACACTTCTGCAGAACTTTTATTTTATACAAAAAATAACCAATTCAAATACAAAGAGGTCGTGATTTTGTTTTCATAAATTTTTTTTTGGTTGATTTGATACAATTGCATTAAACAGCTGTAAGCTTGTTTATTCTGATCGAATAGCTCGGGAGCAGAAACTGGAGAATATTTATCAGAAAAGAAAGTTATTGTTTTCTGAATTATTTTTAGGTGGAATGTTGCAAGTGGAAATCTTACTTTTTGTAGATATATGAAAGAGTTTGTTTCTGTTTTTATTAATGTTCAACTAAGCATTGAATAGTGTATGTGTGAGCAAATGTTTTTAAAAATTTGTTCTTAATGAAATCTCCGGTAGAGAAGCGATTCCCACGAAATTTCAGTAATTAAGAATTAAATTTTTCTTAAAAAGCTGATGTTGATGTTTGCAACAGCAACCAAATATGTTTTTTTATTTTTCAATGTCATATCAAAAGTTACACTAATTACCTATAAACATTCTTTTAATGACTACTCCGATAAAACGAACTGATCTCCACGAAATGTATTTTTTTTTAATAATCAAAAATTATTTCTTGAAACAAATCAAATCAAATGTGAGTTTGAAACTCAGTTCTTTTGTTTTCAGGAACTGCATCCAAATATTTTATTTTATCCTAATTTGGTGAGGGGTTTAGCACACTAAATTCTCATTTAAATTATTTTATGTGTCTTATGTTCCTTACATCCATCTGAACCCGAAGGCATGTTTAAGCACTCATCATAACTTTTTAACTTTTTTAAGCTTGGGATTAATACTCAGTCATTAACTCAATTCTTTTTGTTCTTTTTACTTTGAAATGGTCATTGATATTTTACAAAATTTTCTGGATTAAATCTATTTACCTGGCCCAACCTGCTGAGATTCTATGAAAAATTATATTTTTCAAAAATTAAATATTTAATTATAAACAATTCTAACTTGTTGTAATTTCCGTGTCAAATCCGTGAGATATTTTACGCATGCTTCTGTTGATTCTGTTTTTTTTTTGTTTGATTTCTGTTTTTGGACAAAGGTTGAATCTGCCCCAAATAGAAGAGACTGTACGTAATACTGGCTGAACTCACCCCACACTGCAACGTTGTTTTGTGATGCAGGTTGTGAACGAAAATATCAGTTCCTCCTCTAGTTCGTTTCAAAACAGATTTTTGTTTTTAAAAGGTTGATTGAGGTGTCTGAAAATTATTACAGTAATTAGGTTCTAGTAGGCTGTAGAATGCAACCACCGGACAGTGTTTTGATTGACGTGTGGACGAAAAAATCGCAACCATTTGGTTGAATTCATCGACTTTACTTTTGGTGCGGTTTGTAGTCAAATATTTTTTTTTTTTTTTTTTTTTTTTTTTTTTTTTTTTTTTTCTCAATTTCAATTCTTCTTTCTTTATTTTTTCAAATCATAAATTACAATATTATAGTAAAGAAATATAATTTATTAGAAAGCAAATATTAATGCAGGTTTATTATGATGACTGGAAGAAGCGTTTTCATAGTTATTTTGGGTTGATACATTGTATATCTAAACTATAGTAATTTTACTGGACACCTTTTTTCATCTCCTGTATTGATTGTTAGGTGGCGCAACATCGCGTGGGGAAGCGCGAATCAGCTGATGTGGAATGTTTATTTTTAGCGTGCGTAAGAAAGAAAAAATATATATTTATATATATTTGTTTCCTGCTCTTACGCATATAATTTTCTTCCTTTTCAAATACAGTCTTGTGGAATACATTCCAACTTTTGTGGCGTAAGTTCAATTCCCACTTTGTCACCGGAACGAGTCAAAGTAATAGTACTATAGAATTTATATACAATGGTTGATAGTAAAATAATTTGTTTTTTAATTTTTGGACCATAACTAACCGACGCCATTTTTCAAGAAAATCTAAAAATTTAAGTGTGAACTGGGCGATACTGCTTTTTGTTATTGCTTTTGTTATGTTTGATGACCTTTACAAACAAACGTAATGACTATCTTTTTTTTAGGTGTACCTGAAGACCAGAACGATTGATATGAATAGTTTTTTCATTTACTTAAAAAGAGGTAAAAGAAAATCCCAGGCTTACGAATTATGGTACTTTTTACCGATTTTCAAATCAAAGAATGTTGTTGTTAATCTGATTCACACAATTGCATAATGACTTTTATGATTAAATTTCCCTATCAGTGTTTTACGAAAAATCTGCAATGAACTCATACTCTAACTAGAAAAATTTCAATGGAAAAGCATTGCAGTCAAAAAGATTTCATAAGAAATATTTTAGGGTTCACACTGACCGACCCCAGGATAGGTTACAACAACTTTTGTCGGGTCGTAAAGGAGGGTTAAGTTTAATTTACAGACATTTTTTCAACATATTGCAAATGTACTAAAGCATGTTTCGATACTTAGTCAAATAATTAGCCCCATAAAATTCCAAAGATCACTAATACTTTTCAAATCTATAAATATGTATACTATGTATTTTAGGTCATTCTGATACTCCTACAACAGTAGTACTTTGTTTATAAGAAACGACTCTGTCCGTTAAATTCCACAGTGTTCCATGAAGAAAACCACCACACACAATTTTAACTATCAAGCACCAATTGCACCATTTCGTTGACTTAATGTCAGCATATTTGGATTCATGGTTCAATTCCAGTACTGGCCCTCCCCCACGCGTGCAAGTTTCCAATCTCAGACAAATCTGACCGTGCAAGACCAACTCATATCGAAGAGTCATGATTTCCACACACACAGCCCATTATTTTGTTTTTACTTTTTTTTTTCCTCTAAGAATTTAATGTTCAATTGGAAATGTAGACTAAGTTGTGGCCACAGCTTGCTGCTGATTTATACGAGAGGTTAGCCAGTCTTGGCTCTGCATGAATTCGATCGTTGTGTTGAGAGGCAAGTGTCGTGCCAAAAATGCTCCTCGTCCATCTTGAGTTTTCATCGGTCATGGTAGAGAAGTGCGGCAGCTGAAAATGTCCTCTATGCGATGTGGATCGTGCCGCATGCTTTTTGGACAACGACAACATGCCGACAGCCTATATGACGGTGAGTAATAGAAAAAGGTGTGTCCCGTTCTCATTGTGCGCCGCGCCGTACAGTGCATAGTGGTGACTAAGTAGGAATTTATGATGTTTGGGGAACGTTTTGAAGGTTTTCCATTCGGTTGCGAATATTTTTTTTAAAAACCGTATAGATCAGTGCTTACGATTTATAATATTGCAAGTGGAATGGACATGTATGTTGGTGGCTGAGGATGTGGACACAAATCCTAGGAATTTAAATAAGTACATTGTGTTGCGACAGCTTAGGGTTTTTGTAGGCGTTGGATTTGAGGTCAGGAAATTTGACATTAATCTTATGCAGATTGCCGATAATCTTGACTCACATAAACTTTGAAAAACAAAAGGTCACACGAGGGCAGTTACAAACCTGAAATGAAAAGAAAAAATTGGATTTGAGTAATATGCATGGGAGGAGGTTTGGCTTAGAAATAAATCGAACTAGAAAAAAATGAGGTGCAGTTTACTCGAAATAAAATCCTAGTATTTACCATAAAGGAACTATTTGAGAAGAAAACGGCTTTTAAGAACACATTTTAAAAGCGTTTATATGCAAAACCACAGACGAACAGTTTTTAAAACTTGCCACTTTTCAGTTTTCCATTATTGTTACCTTTGAAGAGGCTCTCATTGGGTACAACATTTTGTAAACTCTCTTCTTCGTTTGGATTTGCTCCCTTTCTTATTTGTTTTTTTTTTTTTTCAGTCATAATTCTACGTCTTACTCACAGCCTTCACAATTTATTTATCCACTCAATCCATTATCGGCCACACACAAAGAAAACTATAACCCAGTACTATGGGAGCGAACACCTTATAACAAAGCTGAAAAAATTTTATTTTTCATTAAAACTTGCCCCAAGAAAGACTCACCAAAAAGCAATAAGAACAACCTGCTCTTGATGAAGTACTCGTATAATGTGAGGTTAAGCATTTTCTAGACCAGTTCACGATCTAATAGAACCTCTTAAGCTATTACAAGTAATTGCATAGCCTTGTGTTTATATTAATGATCTCGATAAATAATTCTTTAAAATTATTACAACTAATGGCGTCGTGTTTACCTCACAGCTTTTATATTGCTCTTACTCCTCGCCTGTATCCCATAAACTATAATAAAAAAGGGGATCAATTTCCATGGCATGTTTATGTAGTTTGCAATAGCTTTGTTCCTTCCAAAGAAAAGTTATGTCTTATTAAAAAAACAAGTACTGCAATCAGCTCACCTTTTGAAGTGAATTCAAATTCCCATTACTATGCTAAGTACAAATTAGTTCCCATATGAATTATTTATTTTGTGAAGACATTCACTGCAATCCTCTGGTGGCTCTGATACATTTTTTCCATTCATTAAGAAAACAAGACTTTGTAAGCCACATACAGGGACATAGGTTCATCTAGAATGAATGCCCCACCTTAAAAAGCATATCTTACAGAAAGAAGTCGTCTTGTGTAGCACTAGACACTAGCTCCCAGACGTCGATGTACACGAGGTACATATATTCGCGAGCAAACTAAAGCCCTGACTGTTGCTTATGTGCTTCTGTGGCAATCGTTTTTGGTTTCTTGAATTGCATAAGTTTTGTTCCATTTCAATTCGCAATATACAACTTTCAGATATACTTTTAGTTGAAAATCTTGTGCCTTCGCCGCCGCCGACCACGCCTGATCAATCGATCACCACAAAATGTTTCGTAATGCACCATAGCCCCACGAATTTATGTCTGTGTCCAGTTTAGTGTCGATGGCTTTGGTCGGCAAAAAAAACCGATCTACATTTGTAGCATTTTTTTTTTTTGCTCTATTGCAAGGCCTTTTGCCACTTGCATTGGGTTTGGTTCCATCTACTACTCAAGATACTTGTACAAGTGTGTACTTTCATTTTTGCACCACTGGACAATTATTCACGTGAGATAGTCGCGATGTGTTTGTTTGTTTTTTTTTTATAATTTTAAGTGCCACTTCAATGCAAACAACGCTGCTTTTTAGTCGTGTTTGCTTGCTTGCTGCTTGATCTACAACTGCCCACTCTGTGAACACAAAAACATAGTTGAACGAGGGCGTTTATAAAATGTCAACTGGAGACAAAAGAGTGCAGCAAAAAATGCCAGTTAAAATTTGTAACTTTTTCAAGTGGAACTTTGCCAAATGTCACATTGGGTGTCGCACAGAATTTCTGGGCATGCCATAGGCACTCATTGGATGGTGTATCAAAGCTTAGTAATGAAAATGAATTTAACGAGATTTACAATACATGACACATGACAGTACGTTTTCAGCTTTTTTTTTTTTTTTAAATCTGTATGCCAACAGCTATCGTATAAGCTTAAACTACATTGTACTTTTTCCATTAATCCATTTTTGTTCAGGAAATAAATTTCAATCAGAAAAAAACCCAAAAAATTAATTTGCTGGATGAGTTAATTTTTTGTGAGTTTGACTCTAAACTAATAACAACTTGATTATTTAAAGACAAACTGACCCTTAATAAGGCAAAATTTTGTAAAATCTTTATTTAAAGGGAAAATTCCAACTTTGACTTTGAGACTTGACTGAATAGTCACTTAAATTAGCTAGAACAAAATTGTTGATTAAAGAACAGAGTACAAACTTTCGAAAATTTTAGTTTGTGGCCATAACTGGCTTAGTCTATTTTTAAAAATTTTTATGAAATTGCCCTTTCTGTCAAGACAAAGGGAAATAGACATCCTCACATACGCTTTTTTTTCTTTACCCAACATATACGTCCTGAGCTTTTGTCACATCTTATGTAAAACTCTCTGTATATTTAACTATCCTCTCTTTCTGGCACGCTTTTTTGTTACAGTGAACTGTGAATCCGTTCTCTTCACCAGGGGCCTATTTCACAAATCATACATCACATACAATGTATGAATACTGTTTTACAGAAATGTTGTATGACTGCTGTCATTGATTGATTGATTCGACTGGAATATTTCTAATAAAAATTCTATTTCACAGAATTTTGTCATAATGTATGATAAATTTTCATAAATTTGATACAGCAAAAAATATTGATGTATCAATCGCTTTTTTCTTAAACGCATCCAAGCTATTGGTCTTTGGAATTGAAATGCGAGATTTTATGAGACTAGAATAGTATGAGAAGAAGATTGAGAGACCAAGATGGAAAGAAAATTGATAATTTAATTTACATTTACTTATTTATGTAAGTAAGTACGGTATCTTTGAGGCCAGATTATACCACTGCATTGAAACGCTTTTGAAAGCGTGTTGAAAAAACTCAAATCTTGTCCAAGGAACAACATTTGGTTGATGCTCTCGTTTTATGGAAAAAGCTATGATTCCTTTTTTTTGTCTACTACATGGATTTTGGTATTAATAAAAATCGTTGGGCGTCTGTGGAAAACGCCCATCCTCTCAATTCGCATACCTTTTCTTGTCTCAATTCAAATTTGAAAAACGGTCCCTTGTATATATATAATAATAAAAAACAAACGAGACATACAAAAATTGCACGCAATGATCGCATTTCTGTGAGCAAGGATTTCAACGAATGCAGCATCTTGTCAAATTAAAAAATATACGGGGTTGCCCAACCGAGAAGCATGATTTATGAAGCTCGAAATAAAAAGGTAACTTCGGGTGCAGTTTAATAACTTTTTGTAAGAGCTATAGTAGGGGTTGAAATGTCATTTCATCAAAGAAAATGCATATATAATTGCATATAAAACGCATCTTTAATTTTGTATTTATCATAAATATCTGATGGAAGACATTCAACGTTCGGATTGGTTATATGTAGGTCTATTCGAGCCTAAACCAATAATTTGAACGTCTCAAGAAAATTTGAACCCCGTCATTTTTGCATTCTCTCTCTTGAATCGCAATAAGCTTAAACTACTAACAGTCTATCGAAGACTGATTTTATATCTAAAAGAAAATGACTTTTCCTAGAATTTAAATGTAGCCGCATGGATATAATGAAATAAATTTATTCTCTTCCTTTGAATCTATGGAATTTGACTTTTACAAGATAGAGTTTTGTTTTATTCAATAATTTTTGCTGTCAAATCATACAACAAAAATGAACATCATACAGTATTTCCAATGAAATCTGTGAAACAGAAAATTGTATGTGATGTATGATTTTAAAATTGCTATACATAAGTTGTATGAAATGTAGTGTTGTATGATCTGTGAAACAGGCCCCAGGAAACTCTAAATACTACAACTAACAACTCCATCACTTAATGGAGTCCCACTTAACTTTTCAGACGAAACCAAATATTTAGGTAATTATCCTTGAGTAAAAGCTAAACTGGAAATCTAATATTCAGGATTTTTCAGGAATTCACCGTGGCCTCTTTTCCTGCAAAAAATCCAATGGCAACAAATGGGGAATCTCTCCGCATATCATCCATATCATGGTTCCACATTGCGGTCGTCAGACTCACTTACTTAATTATGGAGTAGTAGTATGGTGGACTGCTGTAGACAAAGTGGCCTACTGTGAAAGTCTAATCATAGTCCAGTTCAGTTTGTATGTGCATAAGCGGAGCTCTCCGATCAAAACCCTCAGCTGCTCTAATCATACTCCTTTATATTATACCCTTAGATATCTTCAGAAAACAAATGGCCGCCAGTACAGCCATTCTTATCAGAGCTATTACTCTCCATTGACCAAAAACAACATTAATCACTCAACAATCCTGAACTTGTTCTGATCTATCGCAAGCCATTCATACGCCATCCCCCAATTGGTGTTTGAAAATAGGTTCCAAGTCTCTAGTCCGCCGAGGTCAATCTGGGAAGACGAAGAATTTTGAAGTGATGATTCAATTAACGGATAGTTCAAAGACCGAAGAAAAAAATTTTTTTTTTCATTTCGCCCCCCAAACCACTGTAGCGTGTTCCAAGCGAAAATTCTGATGGTCAAAGAGGTCCTATCGTGGCTAAAAGAAAAGGTGATATCCTCAGTAAATATCCGTATCTTCTCAGACAACCAAGCAGCCCTCAAATCACTCTGTAGTCAGCCGTCAAATCACACGAACATTGGTGGACACGCCACAAGACTCAGCGTTCCCTCAAACGACTTCTGCAGAGGCTTTTAAGACGAGGAGGAGGACTTTGTTCATGTCTTGCACTATATCCCTAAAAAGAAAACTGCATTTAGGAGATTGCGTGTTGCAGGGCTAGGATGTCTGCCTGTTTCCAGGAAGGTTCGTATCAAATCGATTTTTCTGATCCCAACAGAAATCAAAAATTATTTTTCACGGGTTTCGCCTTTCGCGAGAAATTGGCAAGTCGTCCTACGATTGTAAATTCAGTGACATGAAAAGCGCTTTCTCGATTAGCCGTTCGGAACCGGCAGAAAATTGTAGGTCCCCTCCGTTTTCTGCACAAGGCATATTTGTGATAAATGCGCTAGGCCTCGGGGCTCCTCGCTCTGTTGCGCCGCTCTATTTATGTAAATGGTTTAGTTAATTGAGGTACTGCCTCACGCATTTCATATGGTGAACCTAATATTTGTCTACATAAGTCAGTTGTTTCCTTACAGCCATTCAAATCTAACCTTACCTAACCCCAAAAAATTAATTCGATCCAAAACATATGAAAAACTACATCGCGACTTCTCTGAATTATGTAAACAAGTAAATAGATGGACACAACAAGGTGAGGGCGATGGAAGGCCGAACGCGTTTTTCTCAACAAAAACTCTTAAGGAATTAGCGAGAGTCTAAAATTGTTTGCCAATCAGGAATAGCTGAGTGGAAAAGATCTCTTCGTCAGAGTGTGCTATTGGATGATTTGAAAAAGAAAAAAAACAATTTTGATCAAACGGAAGAAAGCACTTCATTGATGTAAAGCCCATGTTCAAGTGCATGTTGGAACAATTACTAGATTGCCATCGTCATCGCCCACTTTTTCCCTGACAATTCATATAATCATGCCAACCAAACCTTATCTACAATTCCACCCAATAATTGATATTCCCTCACTCACTCACCAACCTAGCAAATTACACCAACAATCATCCAACATTATAACACTTTGATAAGATGGTTGCGATTAGCGCCTCCTCACACAGCAGTGTTGTAAAACAATTTTCATCTTAAACATCACAACTCCAAGCGACCGACACACAAATTAACTTGTCCCATTCACTTTCTCTGGAAAATGCAGATTTTCATCCATGACTTGTGCACGTAGCTACGTACTTTTCCATCTCTCAATTTGGAGTATTACAGCGGTGGTGTCTGCTATCGATCATTATTGTTATTATATTGTTGCTCCTTCCCCAACATTTTTGGCTAGGTGAAGGAAATATAATGAGGAAAGTGCTTCACGCTGGTGATGAAGAGCTTTCAAAAACTAGAGCTGCATACCTGATCGAAGACTTCCTCTATCTCTGAAATTGCAATGTCAGATTGCTATGTGCTGGCATATTTTTGATTTACATGTAATCTGCGATACACTTTCTACGTTGCTTGACACTAAAAAAAAAAGGGCCAACAACCTCCGGAGTGATTTATACAACTCTAATGCCAATCTTGAACTTATCTTGTAAGCCGAGGATGAGCTCATTAAATTGCAATGCGCTGTTGTTAGTCTGTACAGCGAATAAAGTTAATAACAGTAGCGGAACGTATCCCAGGTCAAGGCTTTTATGAATTCCAGCACATCTTGGCAGCGCGTTCCACTTCAGTCCGTCCCGCCAGCTTCGATAACCGTTGATGCTGCTGCAGCACCACCAGTTGCTACGCTGCATGCCGGTTCGTGGTCCAGTGAATCCCCATGAAGATGATGTCCGATTACGTTGAAAGAGTTTGTTTTTCTGTTGCCAATTTTTTTTTTTTTTTTTCAAACAAATTATGCTGACTGACCGCCCGTATAAGATGAGCATTGGGTTTTGAGAGGTGTATCCGAGAGGTTCTCTTATGATGAAGTTGATAATGAAGCCGGACTGATGTTGATGGATTTATGGGTGTTTTGTTGTTTGTTTTGGTTTTTGTGTTTTTATATTTTTGGCTCTGACTTTCAACGGCCTTCATAGGCTCTCGATTTTTGTTTCCAGTAGAGGGAGCATTAACTTAAGGTTTTGTTTGCATAAATTAGACAAGCTGAAGATATCTTTCGAGTGGCGTTTAGAGTATTGCTCCGTTGTTGCTTATGTTTTCTGACAATTGCTTGCTTGAAAAACTCAAGAGCTCAAATTAATAATTTTGTTGCTTTAATGGAACCAGAAGCCAAAAGCAAGTGGTGACCTTGGTGAGAGAATATCAAAACCAAATCTCAGGTGTAAACTTGTGTAAAATTGAAGAAGCCGTAATGAATTCATCGTTCCGTTTCAAGTGAACTGAGAAATAACTTGGATTGGTTGATCTTTAGAATATTTACGTATTGCTTATTGAAGAGTCAACAAGGGACTGAAAACTAACTCGTACTCTTATGGCGAGAGTTCGTCGGTTGTACTCATAAAGCCGTCCTTAAAAACAACAAACCAGAGGCCTCCATCAAGGCTTTTCCTCTTCCAAAGCGTTGCCCTATTGCGATTATCATCCAGTAAACCACATGCATTCCTTAGCCTCGAGTGTCATCTACAAGGTCTTTCATTCTAGATGAAACGTGATTTCAAGAATGTCACCATGTTGGCGTTGGCCAGACAAGTCACTGTGCATTTACGTCATCTGTCCTCACAAGGTAACATTACTTGCTCCACATGAACCAATTATATATTTCCAGAGAATGCGGAAGACTGCGATGAACTGGTTTTCAATTTAACATAAATTCCATCAATCACAAGCAATGAGCACTTTTTTTTTGAGAAGCCTGCCACAAATTGCAGTACCCAATGCTCAAACTCCAACTAAAGCTTGTTACTGTCATCAATTATTGTCAACGTGATTGTGATAAGAAAAAACCTAAACTGTCGGTCAAAGTTTCATCGCCTTTGGATGAAGTTTATCTCTAAGGCTATGTGAGCATTTAAAGTCTGTTTTTCTTTGCATTGTCTTAAAGCCGACCAACAAGTTACACTTTCACTTGTGCAGTAGTTGAACTGATGTGTAAGTGCAGTATGATGATTGGGACTAACCAAACGACTGTCGACGTGATATGACAACTAAAATGATTGATTATGTTCAAACCATTTGCAGCAGATGTAAATAAAATTTGTAATTCATTTTGAATTAAACGTGTTTGCATTTTAAATGAAAATAAATTACAGGGAGGACATGGGAACACCCGTTGAATGGGAGTAGCAAATTAGCTGTACAATGGGAGTTATGATAAATTGGTTTAATGTTCGAAGAGGACTTTTATTGATTGTTGGAACGATTGGTTTTATTCAAACAATTAAGGATGGAAAGTGTGCTTTTTATTTGATTCAGTTGACAAAGAGTGAACGGCATGAAATTCGGAACTTAGCAGTTCAGTAAATCTCTGGTTTCCATAATTTCCAACTTTGCGATTAAAAGTGGAAAAATTAATTGTTATGTGTATGATTTCTGCGACCTTTCTTTCAAAAATCTTCTTTTTCTTCTTTTACTTCGCCTCGTGATTTCAAAGGGCTTACAACTCTTCCTCTTATCTGATTCCAACAGGGGTTATTGGTTGCAGTGGTATCGATGGATTCCTGGTTTGGATGGTGATAAAGGTGAGGCTGGCTTTAGTTTGACTGGTGATCGTGGTAAGCCTGATCTCTTACGTTTCAGGGGTGAAATTGGAGAAACAGGTGAACAAGGAAAATACTGTTTTTGGGGCTATTGTGGATAGAATTAGAATTTATTGATTTAATGACCATCAGGGTGTTTCAAGTGCAAGAAGAGAACTTGGTGACCACCAACCCATCCCCCACCACTTCCTAAGAATAGGGATAACTTTTTGCTTAGCAAATACGAGAAAACTACCAGATTTTGTGACAACAAAAGTGCATTTCAGCAAATAAACAGCTCCTAAAAATACAAATACACAATTTTTCCAAAATAAAAACTCCATATGAATTTATCAATCTCAAAACCCGAATATATTCTCCATCAAGAAATTTTGGCTGATATTTTTGCCAGAAGTTTGCTGTCAGCAAAACATACAAGAAACTCAAATTCTGAATTGTCCTTCTGCTTGAAACCCAATATTTTTCTGAAATTTTGGACTTTCCTTTGGCAAACTCCTTGGGATTGTCTTTCATATGCTTTTAAAAATACGGGTATGTGTAAGAGGGTAGATTTTCTGCTGGTCCCATAATCAGATATACTACTACTCTTAGTCACTTTCTTTTAATTTTGACCGTCATGATCTTTGTGAAAATCGGTTTGTTGTATCAAACGGACTCTGATTTGAAGAGCTTAATAACATTTGGAGCAATACAGAAAACGAGACGCACACAACTTTTGCTCGCAACGCTGGATCACTCTCTGTTTGGTCAGGTCCGGTCCTTAGTTGCACAAAACATTTGAGGAGGCATTTAACTGTTTACAGTTTTGGTAAGCCTCTTTAACGTTAAGTTAAAAAATATGAACAATAATGTTAAAATGATTGACTTTTCTAGAAGTGGACGTTTGATTTTAGTAAAGCTTTCGATAAAATCTCTCACAAACTTATTCTTTTTAAACTTTCCACCCTCGGCTTTGAACCCATTCTGTTGAGATGGATTTCTTCTTATTTAGAAAACCGTTTTTACAGTGTTCGTTTCAGATCCGCCTTATCCTGCCGCTTTCTAGCTACATCCGGTGTTCCCCAAGGCAGCCATTTAGGCCCTCTCCTCTTCATTCTCAGTATTAACGACATTGAAATGATCATCAAACACTCCTCTATCTCTCTGTACGCGGACGATACCAAGTTTTACCGGGTCATTTCTTCTTCTGAAGACTCTTCCCACCTCCAACAGGATCTCGACAGTTTTTCAATATGGTGCTCCAAAAACTGCCTGGAGCTAAATGTTTCCAAGTGCCAGTCAATAACCTTCTCACGTAAACGCATCAAATCTCCTCCCCGTCTCTACCTGCTAAACGATCAAATCATCTCCTCCGTTGAGGTGATTCAAGACCTTGGGATTATTTGCGACTGTGAGCTGAATTTCCTTAAGCATATCGACGATATAATCCTTAAGGCAAATTCAGCACTTGGCTTCGTGAAACGATGGTCCAAAGAATTTGTAGACCCCTACGTAACCCGCTCCCTTTATATTTCATTTGTTCGTCCGCTTCTTGAATACGCTTGTCAAGTCTGGTCGCCTTTCCAACAAGTGCACATTGCCAGAATTGAGAGTATACAACGCCGTTTCCTCCGATTTGCTCTTCGTGGTCTTAATTGGAGCAATCCTTTGATATTGCCTCCTTATCAAGACCGAATCAAACTCCTCAACCTCAATACGCTGAAAGATCGAAGAGAAATATTTGACATTCTCTTCATTCACCGAATCTTTACAGGTACCATTGACTGTCCAGCCCTTACCGAATCCATCTTTCTAAATACTAACCCTCGTAACACACGAAATCCCCGTCTCTTCTATCTTCCCACCCATCGAACCTCCTACGGCTCCAATGAACCCATCTCCCGAATGCTGAGGAATGTCAATTCTCACTGTTCTAGTTTTGACTTCAATATGAGTACTCCTTGCCTAAAGCTCCGTCTCCTAAACCCTCCAACTAGTTAAGTTTTAGCTATTAAGTTTTAGTCTGTAAGTTAGATTAAGTAATAGCTTGTATTAAGCCGAATAAATGGGGATTATGCCCCCACCAAAAAAATTTAAAATTTATTTGTCAAAATATTCTGTTTTTCAAAAAGAAACCGCGAGATGGCCCACTCTTTATGATCGTGTCTAATTTTTGAAAAATTGAAGAATAAATTTAAGAAACGAGACAAGAAATCAAACTAACTTTGAAAATCAGAGTGCATCTAACATGCAACTTTGTTTAATCGTTTATCATTAGATTGCAACTCAGATAAAATGCACATCGCTATAATTTGTATCAAAACTAGCCACTGACATGCGGTTAGCCAATTAAAAATTCCAAATGGTAATCTCAATTTGTTGAACAATTTCGAAAAAAAATAATTTAAAAAAAAACCAAAATACATCAAAGCCCCAATTCATATTCACTTGACTAACCTAATGTCTACCCACATTCGAGCGCATGTGGATATATGTTTGCCGGAAACGTGTTCAAGTGCCACTTGCTTGGCTACACAACAAGCCACCCGAAATAATTATTGCCAAACTATTTCATTCAGGCTAACCAACATTCACTCCAATTCGATCGACGTACGTACATTGATGATTGGTGGTTACTAAATGCCACGAATGAGCCTAGAGGCTTACTTTTTTTTGTAACTCCTTTGGGTCTGAAAAATGTATTATGTCAACCGGTGGGCGGTGTTACCACCCCAGTGAACTAAACTGGAAAAAAAATTGTTTTTTTCTCCTTTTCTTCACAAAAATTTATTGAATGGCATAGATGTTGAACAAGCATGTCCTTTCGCTCGTGCCAGTTAAAAATAATGCATTCATAACATTTATTTTAATCTCTAGCCATGGGTCGTTGGCTAGTCATGGGTTGAAGCTAAGTCACTCCTAGTCGTAACAGGGTTGCCATATTCACTCACTTTGTACAAATTCGTTAACACCTTGAGACAAAAATCCTATCAGAACCGCATAAGTTTCCTCTGCATGTAACTTAAGTAAGTAAGTAAGAAACTAAGCTCTACTTCAATTTTCCCTACGCATATTATGATGAAACACGTATAATTCCACACAGTGGTAACCTTGCAAAAAGCAGCGCTAATAACCTACTGATTATTTTTCATCTCTGCAAACCTGTGTCTGTACGTACTACGTACTCGTGCTCGTTTTAGACGCTCCATATTTTTCCATCTATTCGCTTCGTTCAGTTTTTCATTTTACACATATTTGTTGTTGTTGTTTTTTGTCTTGAGCCTTCTTTCATTTTCTTCTGTTTTGCATAATAACGCAGTTAATTCACTTTTTTTCGCTTGGATATTACTCAACTAAGAAATTCCGATCACTCGATATGCATAAATAATAAAGAAAAGAAACAAAGTCTATGGCAAGACGACTTGTATAGTTCGGATAACGTCCAATGATTGTCTTACTTTGTTTAGTAACTAATACATAATAACATTTTTACTTACCCAGGGAGCATAGTACGGAGTGAAATTGTTATGTTATTCAGTAAGAGTGTCCAGTTCCAGTGCATAGTCCAATGGTCTGAAGTTTGTGTTTGGCTTCAACAATTACCTTACTTTATTACTTTAGTGTAAGTTGCAATAGGAAGAGAATTGTGTGTATGCGCAAAACATTGATTGTGTTCAATGAGTTCCATTGATTTAGAATCAATTCAATGCAATGCAAGTTATGGCATAATTTGATTATACATTGCAGAGAGAATGAAGGAAAGTAATTTGAAAATGGAGGAAAATGATTTACAAAAAAATTACGTATACGCCCGAGTGTTTTGAATTTTGTAGGCACGAATTTTATAGAAATACAAAATAATATGGTTGCCAAAATAGAGAGGAAATTGTACTGGCAAAGAGCCTAAAGTACGAGTATAAGAAGCCATTTTCTGTATGAATTTTAATTTCTTAGTTAGGAGATAAGCTTTACCACTACTTGGCTTCTTCTGCGAAGGGCCGCGTGCTGCTTGCACCAGTAAACTTCATAATTAACTCTTTGTTTGATTGTCTCGAAAAGTGCAATACGTTATTTTTGGTTCTAAGAGACACAAATAATAGTCTATTCACACAGGAACAAAAATGCGGTTTTAACAAAAGTTCTCAGAACTTAACAAGTTATCCCAATATGGGTTTTTTTAATCACATTGTTCCATAAACGAAATGTGTTAAGAAAATGGGTACCACTCATCCTCTGTTACCCGGGAAGCACAATGGATCCCTGAGATCCGAGTGAGTTGCTACCACTTTTGCTGCACCCCCTATGGGTACCGCCTTTGCCGAGGAATTGGTAGTTTCTCTGATAGCAATTCCATGCCACGAAAAGCGCTTTCTTTCTTAGCCGTTCCTTATCGGCAAGAAATTGTAGGTCCTTTACATTCTCTAACAAGGTGTTGTTGAGAGTAATGCGCTAGGCCCCGTACTATTGCACCCCCTTTCTAAGTTATTATTTTGTACAGCTTTCTATTGATGAGATGTTTTTAGGTTGTTCATAATAAGACCCTGAGCAAAACGAGTGGTGGTTATACAGCTTACAAAATAAATAAATAAATAAATAAATAGGGTGACGCAACAGAGCGAGGAGCCCCTGGGCCTAGCGCATTTCTCACAACCATCCCTTGTGAGGTAATGAAGGGGACTTACAATTTTCTGCCGGTTCCGAACGGCTAATTGAGAAAGCGCTTTTCATGGCAATGAATACTAACGGAGAACTTGCCAATTCCTCGCGAAAGGCGATACCCGTAGAAAAAACATTTTTGCCTCTGGTGGGATTCGAACTCGAACCTCTGGATTAACAGGCGGACATGCTATCCATCACACCACGAGTACCACTTCTCACTAGCTTCTATATATTTTGTAAGCTGAATTAATTCACCCAATTATAATAGATTTAAGTTCGTTGACTCGTGTTGGCTTTTGCTATTGCAATTAACACCATGCAACAATACCTTGTTCATTTGCTTACCAACGTGGCACATAAAGAAAATGGCCTTCAAGAGAATAGAGTCGAAAAATAATTCGTGGAAAAATAAATACTTGAAACCGCCACAGCAAAAACCTGGTACTCCTTAAGGGCGAGCAGTGGACAGACCAAGGGCTCAAGAAACACTCAATTTGATGTTCGGGGTGAGTTTAAGTTTTCAAAAAACACTTCGTGGTGACCACAGGGCCCCCAAGGTTTGCAATGCGGCCGCCATAAAGTGACACAAATTGAAAAAGCCTTATATCTACAGCCAACCCTCGTTATAAAACTTTAACTAGCGCGCCTCCTGAAAAAAAATGTAAATAGTTTGATGCAAGTGTTTCCGGCTGCTTAAAAACATATAGGATATCAGGGTACTACTGTCATGAAAAGCTCTTTCTAGTAAAGCCTTTCGCAATCGCCAAAATATAGTAGGTCATCTTCATTCCTAAGAGATATTATTGGGAGAAATGAGCCTGGCCCCGGAACACCATGCTGTGTTGCGCCACCCTTTTGAAATTATTTATTTATTTCTATCGTCTCTGGCTCAGCGGTGAAGAGGCGCGAATACCAATTGGGGGTGGTATGTTGGAAATAACACGGCCATAGTTGTTTTTGAAGTCATCAATAGTTCCTGGTCTCGTGGGCGTAATGGTCAGCATGTCTGACTCTTACCAGGGAGGTTTAAAATTTGAATACCAAAAACATGCAATTGTTTTTAAACGGGTATCACATTTATGTAGGATATGAGGGCACTACTGTCGTAAAAAATTCTTTCCCGTTTAGCCTTTCGCGATCGCCAAAAATTTGTAGGTCACCTTCATTCCTAAAATTTATGATTGCGAAAAATGAGCCTGGTCCCAGAGCACCCAGCTCTGTTGCTCCACCCTTTTAAAATTATTAATTTATTTCAATCGTCTCTGGCTCATCGGTGAAGACCAGCGACTTCACTAAGTACCAAAGAAAAAACTCTAATGGTGTTAAAACACACGATCGTAGGAGGCAACTCACAGGTTCAAAACCCAAAAGAATATGCGAACCGTCCCCATCAACGATCTTCGTTTCTCGAAACAATTTTTTTGTCACGATGAAACGGCAAGCCAATCAAAAAATAAATCACATGGCAGATGACAAAATGGCTGCCAATAGAAACAGTGCTGTCATTATTGAGTTCCATACCTCTAAAAAAGACCTTTTCTTGCTTTCCTAATTTTGATTTCTTAGTCAAGAGAAGGTCCTTCGTCTATAAATTGTATACAGCACAAGGCTGAACTTTTATCTATATGTTGAATCTTAGCTGAACTTTTTTACCTAAAGAGGTTGCTAACCACTTAGTTAAAGCTTTTCTGTTGAATATTTGAGTTCAAAAAAATACTCACTAGTTAGCATCCAAATGCCAAGTAATTACACTATCATTAGACGCACTAATTGACATGGACACATTGCACTCCAAAAAAAAAATGATAAAAAGACTGCATTCCACAGTTGTTTATGGAAGAAAAAAAAAACGATATGAAACTCTCATTTGCATGCATTTCACAACGAAAAGACATTCAACTGTCATAGCTAAACAGCATGCATTCCCATTATTGTCTTCACCTGCAAACAAAAATCTTTTGTATGGTCCATAGTGCCATCCACTATCAACTTAACCACTATCCACTGCATAACTCTAGAAGCACTTGTCATCAACTTCGTAAATGCCATCAGCTATCATTATTTTTTCTATAGTAGAGCCTTTTTGTGAGTAACTCTTTCGATGCCATCGTGCTGTACCACCGCATGTGCCCACCCACAAGGCAAAGATGCGGCAGCAACTATATCTCACAAATATAAAAAAAACTACGCACCTTAGCAATTAGTCTAATGCGACTGCTAACAATGACGTGAAGTAGGTTGAAAGATTCATGAGGCAAACGAAGCACAATGAACTTCTCCATCCTCGCCACAAGCATAACTAAACGAACTCCTAGACAGACCAATCTTCGTTCTCCACAGAGCCAGGTGCTAGCTCTTTGGCAAATCTTTTGTGTATTTCACTGGCTGAGATAGATAATTGTTATGTGAAGCTGTATATTGCAACAACCATAGGTTGCAACTGTTCGACTTCAACATACACGTCCTACACTTTCAGAATGAGCTTCCACCTCCTGGCTGAAAAATGTCGTGCTGCGCAGAATCATTGCTTACAAAAGAAGAAAAGAAAAAAATGCTGTTGCGTTTGTAAATTTGCATGCCATCAGTGTGCAAAACGAGAGAAACTAGAGCTACTTACGAATGCAACACGAAGGATGTGCGGGCGTTTAATTTGCTGTCATTAATGGATTACGCTCTAAGGTGTCGTTTATGGCTTACCATTGCGATTGTGCGGACTATCTGTCTTCATATGGAAACAGGGAAGTGATGGAGTTTTTGGTGGCAGCTGGAATGTTGAGCAATTGGAATTGGCACCAAGAATTTGGGGAACATCGAGATTTGCATAAATCATGGCAAGGTAGGGTCTCTTGATCTAACTGAGTCTTTGAAAGAGGCCACACGGCACACGTTTGGAATTCAGGGTTGTCAATCCTGGGAAATTGCATAAGCAGGCATCCCACACACGAAAGGTAGGCCTTATGACTTATATTTCCTCGGTATTGGAAGTAAGTAGAGGATTTTTTTAGGGAGATCATCAGTCAAATGAGCTGCCTTTAGAAGCTGTAGTGAAGGGGACACAGAATGACAAACAATTCGACGCTTTAAGTGGCGAAATGAATGTGTACTCCAACACATAATTTTCACCTCTATTGTCGGTTATGGCAACCGCTTCTATCATAATTGGTTCTCCGGGGTCAGTGAGCCAACGAAAAAGGAGCCGGTATCATGTTTGGTATCGATTTTTGGAGATATAAAATTCTTCCCATATCCATCGCCAGTCGCCACATAGAACCGCATTAGCCCACATATGCCACAAACTAAAAAACCTTATCAAGTCTAATTAAATGCACTCGGATTAATCTCATTTATTGACTCAACACATCGGTGTCGTTGCCACTTTGAAATATATTTGCTCCAGTTTCACACGAAAACAAATTCCTTTGACCACAATTTCAGTTTTGCAGCTACCAGCGCAGCAAGCATGAGAGCTCCCTCCCAAAAAAGGCAGTCAACATGGCTCAGTTTCAGTAGGCACATAAGCTACCAGCCAACGAACTGTTGCCTCTGAAAGTGTGATAAATTCACGGCACGAGATACACGCACAGCGTGAACCAGTTTCCATGCATCACAGTTACATAGAGGGGTTCATGTGGCGGCTGGCTGTGCAGTGTGCAGATTTGAAAATCGCAAATTAAAATCTAACCAAACGACTTCGATGACTTTCGATATTCAATCCATTGGAATTTCACATTCCCTATGGTTTTTGTTTATGTTGTTTTCTTCAGCATCTTGTCATCGATCATTTGGCGATAACAGTTCAAGCCTCCGGGGCAACTTTAAATATTTACTTTCTTCGATGGCAGGCCAATCTTGTATCTTGATTTGCGATAGGTTGACAATTTTGGTTAAATATTTCAACATATAACTGTCAATCGACGACCTAACAATATTATCAATGGTAACATGGCGGGTTTTGAATCTTCAGAGTAAATTGGTTTGACTTCGAGAATTCGAGAATGGTAGTTACAACTATTTAGTCGTCGTTGTCAGTCAGTTGCGTCATTTGCGAAACTCCTTTAGAAACAAATAGAAAAAAAAGCAAAAAGATACAAAAGTATCTTAGATTACGTTGTTGTCTTACAGTTTTTAGCGACAGAAAATACAGTCTCTGCAGTGTGGATATACAATATGAGATCTCAATTAAGGTGTAGCGCGGTATAAAGGCGTTTTGGGAAGGCCGTTACGTGCATAAACCTCTCAATATATGTTGAGATGAGGGTTTTTGGTTTTGGCTGCGGTTATGCGTTTGCTTCATGTTTCGGAGAGCTATATCCATTTCTA
Source organism: Melanostoma scalare (assembly GCA_949752695.1). Taxonomy (NCBI): domain Eukaryota; kingdom Metazoa; phylum Arthropoda; class Insecta; order Diptera; family Syrphidae; genus Melanostoma; species Melanostoma scalare. The sequence continues at coordinate 20,802,463 of OX456986.1, forward strand.
GAGGTGGATATCCTATGATAGATCTTTTATGAAACACGATATCTGTGGCATGGCGACGAATTTCAATGCCGAATGTTGTAAGATACAGATCTTCGAATAGGTTTACATTTTTTTTCTTCACACAAATATAAAAGTGTCCAGCAGAGAACGAGCGTGCAGTGATTTGAGATAAGATAAACAGCCTTACAAGAACGTTGAGGTGTGAGCTTGAGTCATGGGAATATGTAGAAAAAGCATTGACTTGAACTTTAGGTGAAGTATTCTATCATTTTATATCATCAGCTCTACAAATGAATTAGATGACAATCTAGCAAGCTTACAAGACATGCGGTGCTTAGACATAGGTATGTACGTTACCGTTTGATCGTGTTGAATATCAAGTCTGAAGTTGTGGGACAGGTTTTCAAAGTGGAAGCCCATTTTTTAACACATGCAGTCTCAAAGCTGACCCAATGCTTCTGTAACGTTACAGAAAGCTGTGGAACTACAAGTGGTACCTTAGCATGTCTGACTGTTAACCCAGAAGTTCGTGGTTTGAGTCCCAACAGTGGCATAAATGCTTTTGCACGGGTATCACCTTTCGCGATGGATTTGCAAGTCCTACGTTAGTAAATTCATTGTCAAGAAAAGCGCTTTTTCGATTAGCCGTTCGGAACTGGCAAAAAATTTTAGGTTATTCCCTCACGAGACATGGTTCTGTGAGATATGCGCTAGGCCCCGCTCCAATTAAGCTCTTAGTTTAAACTTTTTTCGAGTATGATTCAAAAATAAACGGCCCTTCAAAGAGCTCTATGAACAGTTTAGCTATGCTTTGCATCTCCATGGCACTGACTGCCGCATGCGAGTCATAGAAGCCTTTCGCAACGGAATTCGAGTAATCTGCTAAAAACCGCCAGACAAGACAACAACAGGGAAGGGCAGCTGCTTTTTGTGAGTCAAAAACGGATTCGCTGAGTAGGGGTAAAATCCCTCGTTCTTCAAATAACTCAAGTTAATGAAGCAAATGGAGTTTTGGCAATAACCAATTACTCACGAGAGAGGCGGAGATGTTGAAGAAATGTTAAATGTAAAACTAGTGCATATCTGGTATAGTCGAACAAGCCGTAAATGCGATCTCATTTTACATTTGACGCCGAATAATCTTCTGTTCCCAAGACGAACACTTTAAACGTAAGTCAAAAGAACTTGAGAAACAATAAGACTCTAGCCCTTTGGCAACTACTAAAAGCAGATTTATGTTGGACAGTAGTGTGTGGAGTAAATTCAGGGTATAACCGCCTGCCTTAGATGAACCGCCGCCTGCCAAGTTGCCTAGAAAATCAGCTGCTGGCTCACATAATACTACATTGTAACTCACACTGCACTTTAAAGGTGTTTCTGTACAATGAAGAGGAGGTTATCTTCCTGCAAATGTCAAATGCAGCGAGAAGAAAACGACTGGGAGGTCAGCTCTGGCTTTTATAGCCGCCTGGTGGCAGGCTATCTATAAAAATGTCCACGTTTTCGTTGATCACTAGCCGGAAGCTTTGCGGCTTCACAGCCTGCCAGTACTTTTTTTTGGAAGATACTTCAAAATTCTGAGAGCTTTATTGATCTGTTTTTGAGAGGATATTCTGAGAACATTCTCGACCCTACTCCTTCATCTGTTTTTGGGCCGTCTGTGGAAACGGAGACATGATTTGCCTTTGTTATCCTGTTTTTCACTAAGCTTTCTCTTGCTGGCATATTTAATAGGGCCACTGGGATAAAATAAGTATGCGGTGGTGTCTGGTGTGGTCTGTTTGAATTTCGAACTCGGTATGATTCATTATACTCGTAGCTCTGTGGCTTAATAGGCCTTCTTTTCAAATATCGCTTTGTTTGCACAGCAGTGCGTCTTTGGCAGCCAACTCCAGTGAAAAATTATGGGGGAGATAGTGAGGTAGCTAGTGCGTTTGTAAAACGTACTTAATTGGACCTATCCTTCCTTTAGGCGAAAGAATTTTTTTCTTCAATTTATATCAAGAGATTTATTTTTTTTCTTCAAAAACGCGTCATTGAAATAAGAGTTTTCTTCAGGCTAAAAAATTACATATCAACCCCTACTGAGAAGGCAGCTTTCCAGTACTAAATTGACCACAACTCTGAACTCTTAGTTGCTTAAACAACAGAAAAGGTTATAAGATTTATGGGTTTTGGGGTATTTTTTGTTTGTTAAAAAAACAAAGGAGGTTGTGCATACTTGGGCCCAGGGCGTACACCTATGAGACTAGTACCAAATGAAAGCTTACGTTCAGCCCAATCAGTCTGTCAAATATTTTTGAATTCGGTCTTGGTGATTTTGAGATAATTAGACTTGAAGTTGAGCGCCGGAAATGGGAAAAATCTTACATTTCTGCAAATAATTACGTATATCTCGAAAAGTATAGCACGTAGAACAATGATTTAGGTATCATATAAGAGATCATAAAAATACCTTTCATTTTATATAAAAAAAATATAAGGCAAAATTTTTGAAATGCCTTATATTTCGGAAAAACAGACCTAAAAGTTGTTTGAATAGAAACATTTTCGTTGACGTTTGCCAGCCAATATCTCGAAAAAATCAGTGATGACCTATATTTTTTTTGCACCATTTTAATCCTTAATTGGTAAGCTTTAATTTGATATATAATTACGCTATCATACATAAAGCATATCACGTACATTATACACAATTCCTAAATAAAATTAAACAAAAAATATGTTCGACAGCAAATGCATTTTTTCATTTAATTTTTCGCAGTACCTACTCTGTTTTTTACAAAACGTAAGACCAGAATACATTATTAATGCTACAAATGAAAAAAAAACTAATCTTCGTTTAGATCTATCAAAATGCCATCCAAAAACAAAGCTGGTGCTAATTTATTGCTTCCTGGTGTCTTGCGTAACCCAAATACAATAAAATGCTCATGACATGAGCGATACAACCAACAGTCCTCATTCCAACGAGACAGTTACAATAGTAAGCTTTTATTGCGTTTGAACTATGTGCTGCGTTTGCTTCGCTATCCAGAAGGAACAGACTTATTCCCAACGGACTGTTTGGAAACATTAATTTAAATGAAAATGATCGTCCATCTATGGTCATTTGCGATGGAGCATAAGTGTACCGTCAAAAAAGTTCAAACTACGGCTTTCAGAAACAATCATACAGCCTACATAAGTATGAAAATCCGGTTAAGCCTTTTGTGATCACATGCTGTGATGGGTATATCCTGGACGTTATAGGACCTTATGCTACAACTGTATCTGATGCTAACATAATGAAACATCTTTTCAGAGACGATTATGGAACGTTCAGGCAATACTTTAGAGTTTAGACAAAATGATGTTTTTATTTTGGACAGAGGATTCAGAGACGCAATCCCACATCTTGAATCTCAACGATATAAGGCTTACATGCCTGAATCTCTTGCTGACGGTAACTTTCAACTTACCACAGAGCAGGCTAATAGATCCAGGTGTGTGACTATGGTCAGATGGTCGTGAACGGACGGTTTAAAAGGGATTTTAAACTATTTCGACAAGATTTTTTCAATCTAGCTGCTGGTCATTTGATGGACGACTTCAAAATTGCAGCTGCACTTCTTAATAAGTTTCATCCAACCATTGAAGACAGTGCTATTGCGAACGTTCCGCTAGAACTGGCTTTAAATCATTTGAATACTCCTAATTATCTAGGTGCCTATATGTAAGAGAAATTAATCGATGGTAATATCCCGAGTTTAAGTAATTTCCCACAACTCACTATTCTAGAACTTCGTATTTTAGCTTTGTATTTTAGCACATAGTTCGAACGCAATAAAAGCTTACTATTGTAACGGTCTCGTTGGAATGAGGATTGTTGGTTGTTGCGCTCATGTCATGAGCATTTTATGGTATTTGGGTTACGCAAGACACCAGGAAGCAATAAATATAGCACCAGCTTTGTTTTTGGATGGCATTTTGATAGATCTAAACGAAGATTAGTTTTTTTTTTTCATTTGTAGCATTAATAATGTATTCTGGTCTTACGTTTTGTAAAAAACAGAGTAGGTACTGCGAAAAATTAAATGAAAAAATGCATTTGCTGTCGAACATATTTTTTGTTTAATTTTATTTAGGAATTGTGTATAATGTACGTGATATGCTTTATGTATGATAGCGTAATTGATGAGTTTTTTAGTTGAGATATTCCACGTGTTTTTTAATCTAATAAATGAAAAGATTAGTAAAGTTTTTAACAGTTAAAACACTTATTTTATTTCCTCAGATGTACATTTCAGAAGCAATGCTTCCATCGTCAGTGAGATTTATAAAATTAATTTTTAAAATTAATTTTATAAATCTCACTGACGATGGAAGCATTGCTTCTGAAATGTACATCTGAGGAAATAAAATAAGTGTTTTAACTGTTAAAAACTTTACTAATCTTTTCATTTATTATAGCGTAATTATATATCAAATTAAAGCTTACCAATTAAGGATTAAAATGGTGCAAAAAAAATATAGGCAAACGTCAACGAAAATGTTTCTATTCAAACAACTTTTAGGTCTGTTTTTCCGAAATATAAGGCATTTCAAAAAATGTATTTTATATAAAATGAAAGGTATTTTTATGATCTTTTATATGATACCTAAATCATTGTTCTACGTGCTATACTTTTTGAGATATACGTAATTATTTGCAGAAATGTAAGATTTTTCCCATTTCCGGTGCTTTAACTTCAAGTCTAATTATCTCAAAATCACCAAGACCGAATTCAAAAATATTTGACAGACTGATTGGGCTGAACGTAAGCTTTCATTTGGTACTAGTCTCATAGGTGTACGCTTTGGGCCCAGGCTCCATAGAATTATGCACCACCTCCTTTCAAATTAGCCAAAAGATGTCCATACACTTCTCAAGTTGTCCGACGTTGCTGGTTTCCTGAATGAATAACCGCGAATTCATTGTAGTTATACATTTTTTGTTTAACTTTAGGTACAGCCACAGCACTACCTAACAACAAAGGCCTCTTTGAAGGTCTACACCACTATTTACAAGGCTTATAATAAGCTCCGATTAAAATACACCTCAATGAAAGTGAAACTGTTTTGCACACATCAACTGATCCACACACGTTGTTGGCACATTCTCTGTTGCTTTTTGTTTGCATGCATTTTAATTGAAAAGCCGCAACCATTTAATTGGGCTATTGTACTCCACGAGGCTATTATTTGGCTTGAACACTTACCGAACACTAAATTTGAAGTAAAACTGCAAATAAAACTAAAAACGTAAAATATACGCGTACACTGTTAAGTATTAAAACAATGGCAAGGCTAGAAATAATTTTCCGTTCATCGGCCATGAGTATGCGATTTCCGTGCTAGAAAACAACGAAATTGGTTTAAGCCAACGTTCTAAGGGTACTTGTACTATGCGCACATAAAAAAGCTGTCCTCAAATTTACACAGCAAAAAAAAAAAAAACGCAGGTAATTAGATTGCGAAACAACTTCTTGTTTTGGTTTTTGATTGCAAAATGTTTGCATTAACGAATGACTAAAGAAAACATACAACTGCAAGTTGACACGGCTTCTAAGATACGAGCAAAAATGATTTACTCGATTCAAATAGAAGGCGGTCTGGTTTTTGAAGCAATCCTTTCGAAAGCAATAACAAACTTGTATTATTAGTGAATGGAGCACGGCCTGTTTCATATATCGTTCAGGGCTGTTTTAAAATGCAGTAAAATTCCTTCAAACAATTAAAATTGTACCTCGTACGAGCAATTCGAAAGTCGGAGCTACTTCATTTCCAGCTTCTCTTTGAGGACAGTGAAGGGAGTAATTTATTTTGGCTAACAGCGGCGGCAGTTTGTCATTGAAACAAATGACAGATGATTCATAAAAGAGGTGTCAACATGTTATAGTTATCGTATACTGGATGATAAATGGTTTTGTTGCTGATTTGGCCAAGGTTATCAACGCCACTTTAGCTTAATGTCTGCTACCTCACAGTATCTCTGTACAAAAGACTACTTCGCAATAGAAAAACTATAGTTTCTGCACTTCCATTGTAAACAAAGGTGGTACTTATCGCTCTTGGATTGCAATCTACCTACCACACATTGTCATTTACATGTCATTCTTCAGATAGCACTGCAATAAGGTTCTCATCCCATGCAAAGTTCTCACCCAACATCAATCAGATCAACAACAGAGTAGGAAAAAAAAACAACGCCTCGCACGAGTTCATTCACCCAAAATGATTGCATTTTGTGACCAAGCCAGCCACACAAACTGCATGTATCTAATAAGCCTCCATAAACTACTAACACAGCAATTCATGCAGAAATATACATAGCACAGCTCAGTAGTAAAATTAACTTTTACTTTTATCACAGTGTTTTCTTCTTCCAATTTTTGCTTTATTTCTCCTTGAGTTAGTGTGCCTCTAGATTAGATACATACTCGCATGTGCTTTGATTTTTATTTTTGCTTTGTTTTAATAGAAGCAGGTGATCCCACTATGCCTCTACCACCTGCTCTACAGAGTATCTGGTTGAGTGTCTGCAGAACTGTGGTGTGTTTTGGGAAGAAGCAATACAAAACTTCAACTGGCTTGAGACCATGTATTAGATATGAAGAGAATTATATAGCAACTGCAAGGTGCATGTAACTTTAAATTGGAAACTAGAGCAAACGTGTCTAGTCATGAAGAAAAGAAAAAAAAATAACTTTCTTCAATGCACAACCCGTCAGACTGTTTTAGAGCCCACAGCATAACAATTGCAGAGACCCATTGCCAGTTTGAAATGTGAGATATTTTTCAAAAAAAATTTCATGTAAGTAAGCTTGGCGGGTATGCGCATTGATTGTTAGAGACTACTAAAGCCAGTCAAATAGTTGAAACTATACCTTAATACTTCAAGACTTTTGCGATTGTCATTGTTAGAGATTTAGATATTTTCATTTACTTTTGTTTCGTCATAATTATTTTTTGAATTTAGTCTACAGCAATATTGTCATAGGGAGGATTGATATGTGATGTTATGTTTACTGGGCATGAGTGACCTAAATGATTGCGATTTGAGTCGGTTTCCAATAGATTTTTTATTGAATTTTTTTCTGGTAGTCACATAACGTGTTTTGTGTTGCCCGTGACGCATTGGTAAGCATGTCTGCCTCTCACGTGGCTTCGACTTTCGAATCCCAATTCAATTGGTTTTTATTTTATGGAAATCGCTTTTCACGATTCACGAAAAATTGTTATGTCCTCAGAAGGTAATTATTCTGCCATGAAAAGCGCATTTTCGATTAACCTTTTTGAATCGAAAAAAAATATAGGTCCCTTCCATTCTTCTGAAGGTACGGGTATGAGAAGTGCACTAGCTTTTGGGGCTTCCCAATTAAGTTGTTAGACCCGATCTGCGGTCTTAGGCCTTTATAGTTATTTGTTTTGATTTTAACTTAATCAGTAGAAAGAAGGGTGTACAGTAGGGCGGATCTATAAACCACTTTTTTCGCGGATCGCTTCGTAATAGCAAAAAACCGTCTTTATTAAGTATAAAATTAAGAAATCCGAAGCCTGGGGGTGGACAAACGATGCCTTCAGTTAACGCATCGAGCTTAAAGTTTTTTTTTCATGCGAAAGATGCACGCACGTATCCGATCGACTTCGTTTTTATATTTCTCGGCTCAGGAGCGACCGATTCATTTTCTTTAAAATTCTATATCAAAGAACTTTGTCTTTGTGTGTTTGAAATTCACCGAAATATTGTCACTTAAACATAGACATTTATCGTCGTTCTTCATCCTTTTTATACTGTCAGTAAATGTCTATGTTTAAGTGACAATATTTCGGTGAATTTCAAAAATACAAAGTTCTCTGATATAGCATTTCAAAGAAAATTCTATTTACGTTCTTTTTATAAGCATTGCTAAAACCTATCTCCAACTAGAAGGAAATGCCATTAAAAAAACTGACAAACCTAAAAAATTGGAAAAAATTGACTTTTTTTGTTGGGAATATTATTATTTTGGATAAAAATTCTTTTTTTATAATTTTTCAAAAGACACATTTCGATGCCAAAATTTGCTCTCTATAAAAAACGTCCTTGCAATTGCCTCAAAATTTTGCTTCTTTTTCGAGATATATTGAAAAAACGAATGAAGATGGTTTAGAAACCATATCTCCGATTTGCACCCTCTAATTTAATAACACTTTCGGTCTTTTCTTCAAAATTAACCCGTTAATCGATTCATGCAATAAAAGTTCATTCAATTTCGAGTTTCTTTATATGCCCGTTTTTACGACATAATCAATAGACTATAAGATATAAGAGAGTTCGCACGTTTTGCAGTGTAGTTTGATTAATCTTTATCAAAATCCCACACTAAGCTATATGGGTGTAAAGCTCTTGAAAAGACAAATAATTTTCTTTTTTACTGCGTTTCAATAATTCCAAAATTGTGCCGCGTAGAGTCATTCAAAACTGAAGAAAATACAAAAAATGCCAAAAATTACGTTATTTCATCAACTTCTTTTGCGTTTATCTTAGCTTCTAGATCACCTAGAAAGCTAAAATAGAGAATCTCCTTTTATTATGTACAATAAGCCCTGAAAATTTCAAATGAATTGGTCGCTCCTGAGCCGAGAAATGTAAAAACGAAGTCGATCGGATACGTGTGCGTGCGTGCATCTTTCGCATGAAAAAAAAACTTTGAGCTCGATGCGTTAACTAAAGGCAACGTTTGTCCATCCCCAGGCTTCGGATTTCTTAATTTTATACTTAATAAAGACGGTTTTTTGCTATTACGAAGTGATCCGCGATAAAAGTGGTTTTTCGATCCGCCCTAGTGTACAGCCATGACCAAAGGTATGACCCACACCTAAAAACATACCAAAGTTCTAAAAGGAAGTAAAATAACGAAGTGTGCAGAAACATTTTTTACTGTTGCCATCTTTAAATTTCATAACTTTCGTTGTTTTTGGACATTGGTCTGACCACTTGTATCTTACAGTCTGAACAAACTTCTCTTTATTTTCTGTTTTTAGACCATTTCTTAGGAGAGGGTGCTTTCGGACGTTCTGTTTTGAAATTCCCGAAATCTGCTGTACTTAGCTTCGGAGAATAGGAACAAAAGTTTCAAGTGCCTAATACATTTAGCATGTCTGCCTGAAATGTAGGAGGCTTCTTTTGTGCTTGCGGTAGAATGAATTAGAATGTTGAAGAAACTGATTCGTTGTTATTTAAAAGTAGCTTTGTCTCCATGTTTTGCATCGAAATTGATTTTTGTTGTATCATTATCTTTTTTACATTGTCAATATTTATGCTTTGACAACGCTTTTCTGTTTTGTTTTGTCAGTATTTTAGGTCTGGCAATGCTATCACTGTATCTTATTTTGTTCTAAATTTTGAAAGTGTTTGTTTTGTCAGCTCGGACAACGCTGCCTTTTTTTTTAAGGAGGCTTGTGCTAATCTGGAGCACTCAGGCCTAATTTCTAGTCCATTGTACTACCAGAGTAGCAGCCTTCCCTTTTTTTGTGGTGCAGTAGATGGAAATAAGGTGTTAGTCATTTCACATATGACTCAAACTAAGAGGCTGAAAGAAAAGTAGATGCCCAGAGCGGGGTTTGAACCCACGCGTCCGGTTTATCTACTGAACACTCTACCACTGCACCTCGGCCGCCCTCTGACAACGCTGTCTTGCTACTAGTATCTATTACCGCATGAACTCGAAGGACCAAAAGGTGATCTTCCTCGAAGGACCAAATGATGAACCGGTTCAAAGGTATAAACGTTCATCCGGCTCGAAGGAGCAAATGTTGAATAGTCATTAGGGTGTAAGTAGTTGTGAATACTTTTAAATAACCCATTGCCTTTCGCGAGTAAATGGTCGGTCCTCCGAGATTTAAAAAAAAATGTCGTGAAAAAATTATAAGTCCCTGAAATGCGTTCCATTTTACTTTTCTGCGCCATCACATGCATTTACTAAGAGGGATAAATAAAATAAGTATGTAACTTCAAGCAAAGTCTATGTGGCATTTCCAAAAATTTAAGGGTATCTGAAACGTGATATACGTTTCAAATGTCTCTTGGAATAATACTCGGGATGGGTGGCAGCATGAAGTGTTAACTTTTCAAAATGGTTCGCTATTCAAAAGAGGAATTAACTATCAGTATTTATAAGTAACTAGCAACCCGCCCCGGCCTTGCACGGGTACAATGCTGATACTAAATACACTGCAGAAAAACTGTGAATGTTGTATATTAAAACACAGCGGCCCGCTATGGCTTCGCACGGGTATAAAATATATAGCCTATGTCACTCACTGAAAAAATGATTAAGATGGATCCAGTAGTTTTGATTTATACATTACTGCCCATGGCCTGCACGCGTTAAATTTGGAGTAAAACAATTCCCCTTTCCCTATACCATGAAGATTTCCTGCTATCTTTGGAGTTTATTGAACATTAACCATAACCAGCTCCCGAAAACAGAAATTTTTCATTTTTGACAAATAGTTTATTGTTTTGTTTTGAAATATTAAACCGTCAAAAACCTTTTCGAAGTTTTTCTAATGTTGCCAACAGGTGTCACGCAGTAATTATGTGTATTTTAAAAGCTTTTACTTTATTTAGTTTTTTACTTTTTTCACTTTGTGTTTCGATGTAGTTTAAGCTTAAAGCAGACGTTACGTCCCGCAATTTTTAAATCTGTAATATCTTCAAAAATATTCATTTAAATTACATGCAGTAAAGGGTAATTTTGATCTACATGAAATGCACAACGTATCTAATGTATCTAATTGAATAAAGAATGATACTGTATCGTTTAAAATAGCTTGGTAAATAACCCATATTTTTTTTGTAATATGTAAAAGATAAAAATGGTTACTGTGGGTTATCCTTATTAGACAAACATATGCTGTCTCGGACTTTTTTATTCATCTTTTTAAGTTATACAATTCCGTAGTTCATAAATTTGATCTATTTCGTAAGGTTTAGCCAGCGTTTGCCATGTAAGCGCAGAAAAATACATATGTTTATTACGACATCACATTACAAATCTTATAATTTCTCCTCTTTTCTCTACTATAATATGCATGTCTTATACATATAAACCGTCCTCTTGAATCACTCTAATTCATTAAAAAAAACCGCATCAAAATTCGTTGCGTAGTTTTCAAAATCTAAGCATACATAGGGACATAGGGACATAGGGACAGAGAAAGCGACTTTGTTTTATATTATGTAGTGATAGTGATAATATTTTACTAATGTATCGGACAGGCAAATTGCCTTTTCAAATACAATTTAGCTGAATGACATGAGAATTAGAGATAATAAAGAATTGATAGTGTCACAGTATTGGAAAATTATTTCAACTTATTTAATACCTAGCGGGTGGCGTGCAGCAGACGGTGGGTGTTAAGATTAAACAATAGGAGTCTGAAAAGAAAATTAACCATTCAAAGAATATTAACTATTCGCTCGCGACCACTGAGTTGTTACCAAGTCCCTCGTAAAACTTAAAGACCAACTTCGCCTTTTTATGCTCGCCAAACAAAAAACACTCAATTTAAATCAATCAACTTAAAACCAAGTGTCATTGAATTCACGCGAAGAATCAAGTCAATTCTGCTTCTTGTTACTCTTGCAATAAGTAATGATCATAAATAATCCTATAGTTTTTATAAGCATTGCCCAATAAAACACCAATTGTCAACAATAATTGCGGTGCATGCTTAGCGTTATTTAAAGCTGATGAATTAAAGTTCCAACTCATATTATTCCAATAACCGTCTTTTTTCAAATAGATAGTTTCCACAACATTTAACTTTAATAACCACCAACACTAGGCATAGACAGCAACAACAGCCTCCTCACCAAGTCAACACTCAAAGTCATAACTCATTCCCTCACAGATACACAAGCTCAATCTATCCCCCGCTTTATGTAGATATCTTTACAACATGCACGCTGCTCAGTGCTCAGTCACCTTGCTGCTAGCTGCTGCTCCTCCTACATAAACAGCCGATCAACCAACTTGTACCTATGGCACGTACAAATCTGCTCGAGTGCAAATGCTAACAAAAATCGACATAACCATCAAAAATAAGGTTAGGTACAATAGACGGGTGTGCCGCCACCACTCGATCAAAGAATCATTAGGTTAAACTTCCATCGACGTGTACCAAGTTGTATTTCGATACGAAAAACAAAAGGCCACTCTACACTAGTACTACAATAAGAACGCTGGGCTATTTGTGTCTAGCACAAGTGGCGCTCCATTTATGGGTAGGTAAAGCTCTACCCAAGTATTACTCATGAGGCCGGTCATTGGGCGCCATAGTGAAGGGAAAAATAAAGTTTAATGTAATTTAAATTGGTTCTGACATAAGAAATGTGTTCTTGTTGGCTGGACAAATATGTGAAAAATTAAGAAACAAAAGAAAGACATTACATTTTCCATAAATATAACACATAGTTGCACACTGCCGATCAGTAAATAGAAACAAGAAGTCGCCCATAAATGGCGCTGTGGGAAAATCAGCCGGTGTGGGCTCAATCTTATGAAATTCCCGACAAGATATTAACTCAGTAGTTAATATGAAATTATTATAAAAAACAAATAAATAATGTATACGTGATGTTTATAATCCCCAAGAAGTGGAGCAGATACTAGAAAAACGAGCTCAAACAAGCTTGACTGGTCCCGCAGTATTGCAATTTCGATCACTTACGGGGTGCAGCTCTCAAATCAAATTTGTAAGAAGGAAAATCTGTGCAGAAAAGATGACAAATGTTTCTCTGGCTCTCAAGAGAATAATAAAGAAAAAAACATTCAGTGGGATACCGGATGATTACGTTAGGCCAACACATGTGCGGTTGTGTTTCCATTATTCATTGCTCGGTGGACAAATATGGTGATAACAGACACACCAGTTTGTGTACGTAGCTTTTTCTTCTAAGTCATATCGCAATTACTTCAACCCACCATCAAGTTACAGAGATTACTTGATAAAAAAAAATAATTCCTTCATATCGCTCTGGATCATTTCAAAGAAATGCCACCGTGTTACGTACTAATGGAGATACTTGTACACCGGAGGTGGACGAATTTTAATTCTTTTGTCGGCTTGTAAAAGTGAGTAATTTGTGTCGGTAAGCATTATGGAATAAGCAATCACTAAGAGATTAGTGAAGAATTCTTAATCATCGTTAAAAGAGCATTGAAGCCAATCAATTATTTTTTTTTTTGTTTCTCTTGGCGACGCGACGGTCTTGATTGTGGCGCCATGTATGGTGGGGAAAATTAACTCATAAGCCATTAGTTCAAAACTCTCGGTTAATGTTGGACGAAATTATTTTAAGTGGGGTAAGTACTTACTTAGGTACGTGAGAAAAATATGAATCATTAGAGGATTTTTTTTACCTGCAAAAGAAAAGAAATAAGATTAGTAAAAGCACAAAAAATAAAAACAAAAATGTTATTGCACAACTATTTGGAATCAAGCTCAGAATTATCTTAATCAGTCTCCTAGGTGTGTTGCTACGTTACTGGGTTTGAAGAGGTTTTGATCGCTTTTGAAATGCAATTTTAAGTTTTTAGGATAAGACAATTCCTCTAAAGGGGACTTACACTTTCAACGTATTGCTTAATTCTCTGATGGTCTCACCATTTTGTCTTCACAAAGGGACAAAGCTCTGCATTAAAATGAGACGTAAATGAAAAAAAACGTGTTGTTTATATGAAACCCAATTTCAAACTGCTCTCTCTGAAAGTCGATTCACAGACCAAAAAGGATTAAGCTTGTCGAACAAGAACACGGTATGACAAGATTATGTGTGCAATAGATGGTGCAGTTTCTTGTTCCAAGTTGTGGAATGAATAGAGCGATCGCAGATTCACAATTCCGATTCCAGTTCTAAACTTTCGAGGTTGACAATAGTTCTCAAAAAGAAAATAGCGTATCATCTTGCTGATCACTACTTTCGAAATTCAAAGTACAATTTTTCATGCTTAAAACTTGGTTTCTAGTTTCGTTTGCTAATCAATTTATCAATTTAATTTGTATTTGCCGTAATGAATAGGATATTGAAGGCCTTCATGTTTTCTCTTTTATATTTTTTCCATTCTCTACTGTAACGGCGGCGAGGGGGCCACTTTAGGAGTCTACAAAACATGTTTTTTTTGAATTTTTTTTTTTTGAGGGAATAAAATAAACCAATCACTTTCAAAATTAGGAGAAATGTTTTTTGAGCTGTCCAATATTCGAAAAAAATGTTATCGATTCGATGACCAACAAAATGGCGGCGTTATTGAAGTTTTCCTGGCGCCTGTGTCCTGCAACATCGAAAACTGCTGTAGTTGCCACTATTTTTGGGTTGATCTGAGATAGATTTACCAAAGTTCATTCTTTTACTGACATATAAGGCGAAAATAAAAAAAAAGATTGAAAAAGTGCAAAATTCTGAATTCAGGAGGATTTTTACTCCAAAATTTGATTGATTTTCGGCAATTTTTTCGACATATTTGACCCCCGAAAAATTATTTATTTATTATGTACCAATATTTTGTTTGAGGCTGTTCCATGAATAAATCCATGTTTACCAATTAGAAGTTGTGATAATTTATTTGAGTTTATTTAATTAAATGCGTTCGGTTTGAAATAAAATACGAGGGCGGTTTGATACATAAGTCCGTGACTTTTTGAATAAAACAAACTTTTTGCGGCAAATAAACATTTTATTTTTCTACATAATCATCTTTTAGCTCGATGCATTTAGTCCAGCGTTTTTCTAATTTTTTTTTATTCCCTCACAATAATAGGTTTTCTCAAGGCACTCAAAATACGCGTTTGTTTCGGTAATGATTTCTTCATTCGACTCAAATCTCTTACCGTCCAGCCATTTCTTTAGGTTTGGAGACAGATAATAGTCGAAGGGGGCTAAATCTGGAGAATATGTTGGATGGGGTAGCAGTTCGTATCTCAATTCGTGGACATCTTGCGGAGAGTTTTCTCATGTGCAAATATTCGTGTAAAATAGGATGTACCCGTCCAGTTGAGACTACTACAGCATGAGCCAACTCACGCACTTTCATTCCCCGATCATCCAATATCATTTTATGGATTTTATCGACGATTTCCGGCGTGATCACTTCTTTTGGGCGACCTGAACGTTCGGCGTCACTAGTGCTGGTACGACCACAACGGAACTTTCTAAACCACTTCTTTACCATTGAAATTGATGGTGCCGAGTCCCCATAGTATTTATCAATAGTTTCAGTGATGGACTTTTTACGCAAAAAGTAATGCTTAATGGGCACACGAAATTCCCTTTTTTCATTTTCTCGTTGGCTATCAAACACCAACTGCATGACGTGGATTGCTCAAAGTTTGACAGTTGCCTACTAATAGATTACAGTTGACGGCAGCACTGTTGCATTTGGAGTAACTTTTGGAGTAATTCAAAAAGTCACTGACTTATCAAACCGCCCTCGTATCTCAGAACTCCCTAAAAGAACTATTTAGTTTTAATAGTTTTAGCATCCAGAGAAAGAAATTCTGATTGTTTTTCTTTACATATTTGCAAAGATATAAAATACTTTTAACGTAGCCCATGCCAAAACCGTATTTTCTCACTCTGGATTTATGGAACAATTTTGTTCACTGAGACCAGATTCGGAACGGATACAATTCTTTCAAGAATCAGCATCACCATAGCTAAATATTGTAACTATTTGAAGATTTGGCGTTGTTCAAAGAAAAGACAGTGAAGGTGGAAAACTCAAGCAATGTTCGAACTCACAAAAAAATTTTTTTCTTCATTTTATCATAATAATAATACTCAATAATAAAAGTTAAAACATGTTTTATTATCAAATATTACGTCACGAAAAATATAGTTTTTTTACGAAAAGTTATTGCACGAAAATACCTGAATATCATAATAAAAACAAACCGGCTTTTTGGAGGGGTTATCTCGAAAAATAACCCAAAACCCATTTACAAAACCTGATTTTTTATGCCACTTAAAACCGAACAGCTTAGTGAGAAAACGCTTTTCGTGGCAATTTATGAGTATATGTAATTACTATTGAAGGTTGTTCTGATTTTTCGCTTATAGACAAACAATTTTATGTTTCTGGGGCTCGAACCTAGAATACCCACTGGTTTGCTTACTATTACGCCAAGAGCACCACGTGGCTGGGATTCTTCAAACTTATCGTTTAAACATGACAATTCCAGCTGGTAGTATACGATTTTTTTCCTTCTGGAACGTATGTGAGTGCTAAGCGCACTCTGTGGTGTAGAGTCCTATTTTCACCACATATTTTACGCTCACAGAAAATATTGGACCTTTCCTGCTACTTCAATCATCTTAAGATTATCTGATGATTGATAACACCACAAGTTACTTAACTTTTTATCATAAATCCCAGATATTTTCACTTTTCACACTCAGGAAACCCATTTCCATTCAAATGAATGTCAGGGTAGACCTTTCTGGATCATAAAACTTTTAATCCACTTCTTTCTAAAATGTGTGCTCATATATCAAGTAGGAATGTGGGATCCTCGCTGAAGACGGTTCTATTATCAATCAAATAATAATTGATACATTGTTCATCTTCACTACATTGGCTAGCTTCCCTTGGATCAGGTACCCAATGACTATTATAAAAGAAGTATCTTCAGACGCTTCCTTTTTCTACACCTGTCGTGACTTGGAATGCTTCGTGGATTCCTACTGAAAATTTACCACTGTTCCTTCTCAAAAATCTAAAAGTTTTTGATCATTTCCACATAGGCCACCACATTTTAAGAAGGGTAGCAAGATCGAATGATAATTATCACAGCTTTCTGCATCTCCCTTTTCTGTGTTCATTGAAAGAAAGAAACCTTCATTGGTAAAACAGCCTTAGACCCATTATAAGCTTGGAGATGAGAATCGTCAGCCACCGAAACACGATGTCCCCATCTTTTTTTAAGACTCATATCGAATCTCGTCTAGCCCAGCTCATTTGTACATCCAATTCTTTTTGAAACAATTTTGTAACAAATGCTCTTCAAAAAACTGTCAACTAAAATATTTTTGTGAAATCTTCCTTTCGTTTTGGTATTTGGAGTTTTTCATTTCTCGAATTTTGCGACGAAGTGAATTTTAACTTGAATTGACTACAAAAATTTTACACTTTCGCTTACTAGTTCATATAAAAAGAAAATTAATCCATTGCTCCGTCTGATCATGGAGGCAAATCTCTAAAGACTTATAATTCCATTGAGCTTACCGTCAGATAAAATCACCATCACAAAAGTATGAGCCTGATTTCTATCGTAATCTCCCCATACCATACCAATTTTTCATGATATCAAAAGATCTTCCACCTGATTAACTAATAGCCACATGCCGGTATACTCTTTTCGCAAATCCTCTTCTTCCAATTCAAACAAATTAGGTCCGAATCACTCATAATCCAATTACTGGTTTACTTAACAGCTGCTAAATGCCTATCCTCTCGACTATCCACTCAATTAATTACAAGCTTACCATCTTATCTGCGTACTTTTTCCAAACTTTAAAAACAAAAAACATCTGCAAGAAGTTATTCATACGAAACATTGCGTAGGAGTGTAGAGTTTTTAGACACCACGAACCTCCTCCAATTTCAGTTCGATTACATAGCATTGCGGCAACATCGTTTATCTTGTCTGGTCAAACGGCTGGCTTCCGTAATTTGATTTCCTTTTAGCTTCACTTGTCAGCGATCTTATTAGTTCCAAATCGACTTCAACAGCAAAGCTCATGCTCATCTCATGCAAAGTACCTCCAGAAGTGATTCCCTATGATCAAGAGAGTCCGAGTCCGATATCTATGTGCCACTAAATACGGTTATGTCGTCGTTTTCATTCATTGCAAGTCATAACTTGCGACGAGTAACCCGCGCGTTTTTCAAGACGTCTAGGATTTTGCACTGCACTACGAGTGCATATATGTGATCGCTTAAAATTTCGTTTGCGGAAATTGGAACGCGATCTGGACGACTTTCTCCAATCACCGCGAATCTTTTGTTGATGTTTTTTGTTTTTTATGCTTTTTTGTTCCGAGACGACGATGATGATGATCACTTCTTGTGGTCAGACATAAAGATTAAACGCGGAAGATTTTTTTTTGCGCAATAGTACGCGCACTTGCGCACTGCCTGCCAATCGAAGTGAGATGCATTTTGGTTGATGCTGTTGCCGCAAAACGAACATATGCAGTAACATCGTTTTCTTCTCACGTAGTCGTCATCTTTGATTGTGGATTGTCTAGTGGAGCAGCGAATTTTTGGAAAAATCGGTTATAAATCCGTGCGCCAGTTTTGACTTCCGTACACACAAACGTAGTATACTTCATCGGATGAGGGAAGTAATATAAGACCGCTTAGACCACTCAGGCACTCTGTGTATTTGTATTTTCATCTTCCCTTGAACTGAGTGGTATCTGTTGATCTCAACGCAGTTTCCGTTCTTAGGCACACAGATTAATGAATTAAAGAAACAAAAAAGACTTGAAACAAAAGAGGTATCGCGATTTTGCGCAACTTCCTTAATTATCTCAAATGACCTGTGGTTCAATTCTAATACCTTGTTCTAGATTCAAAAATAGTTCGTGGAGGTAATTGCGTACATAAATAAAAGACATTTTCGAGATTAATGACTGAGTATCATGTCTCTAGAAAGACAAGCAGAGCAAGACCTTTACTTGTTGGGTGAAATAAAATATTTCCTTAAAAGTGACAGCTTGATTGGCATAGCCTCTGTCACGATTTTGTTGTTTAGAAAGAGGCAAAGACAAGTGGTCGCTTGGGTTCTGTTTTGTATTAAATAATACTTTCTGATTTATTGAATGTAAATAAAGGATAAGCGTGGGAACGAGAGGATGAATGCCCTTTTTTGTGAATATTTTTATTTGGTGTTTACTGTTGTGCTCATGGAAATGCCACCATGACAAATTTTCAGTGGGTGCTTCCACGGAGCATTGTATTGTCTTGTGAAAATCCGTTTTCTTTAGACACAACCTTACACAAATTAATGAACCTTCTAACGCACTCTAAATTGAAGGACGAAACATGCTAATTAAAATTTTCTGTGAAGCAGATCAGTAGCTTGGTTCTTATGACTAGACGAACACAATCGCCCGAACAAGCGCAAGGTCGTTCAAGAAAATCGAAAACACAAATACAAACACCACAAATGTAATTTATCCAGCACACCAAAACAAACCCACTCGACTGACTGACGATGAAGTGGCTGAATGAAACTTCTCCACAAAGTACTTAGCCTAAAAGCATAACCGCTTGGCAAAAGAAAGACTTCCATTAAAAGAGTTATTACAGTGACGAGACTTGCATGGACAGAATATCTTAACTTCAATTGTTTCTCAAACCACATCTACTTCACCAGAAGCTAATCACGTTTGTTGCCTTTGAGAGGGCTTGCCATGGGAACCCAAACAGAAACCACCTACCAGCTATCGTAGCACAGGGTGGAGCATACCCATGTCTAATAGATTCACCTCTATTGCATTTCAATATGCCTGACTTTTACTTTTCTTTCATGTCTGTATGATGAAAATCTGACCGTTTGCATGTTTTATGTGACTGATTTTCCGCCTCAGATACTTTGTTTTGGTTAAGACATTATTGTGTTGAGAGAATAGTAATTTCCAAAGGCGCATACACGATGAATGGGATGAATTTTAAATTTTATTATTATGCCCACAATGGGGCTGAATGGATTGGATATTAGTGTTAATGAAGTGCGGGAACTTGATATCGGTGCAATCAATAAAAATGTTGTAAAGTTTTTTGTTTTTGTTTTTTCTTTTGAACTGAAATGAAAACTAAGCCGTTATCATCGTGGTTCAATGGATAGATGAAAAATTTATGAAATTATATGGAGACAATTTCACCACTTATGATTTATAAAGATTAAGACATTTAACGGCTTTGTGTGTGTGTGTGTGGTTCATTGTTTCATTAAGTATCTTCTTTTTTTCGGTATGGAAAAAAAGAAACTAAGAGATAGGTTTATGAAAATTGGATTTCTTTTGTTTATGTTTGTATTGGCCTAATGAACTTGACTTTGAGACACGTTTTTTTGGTTTTTCGGGTCAGAGTTTGTCAAAAGTGGGCTAATCCGTTCATTGGAAGTAGGTTGCGTTTCGAAGAAAACATGAAATACTTTTACTTCCGCATCGAATGCATCTTTGACCTACTACTGAACCTATGACTTTTTGTTTAAGAACCACCGGTCGACAATATGCATTTTTCAATTTGTTAGATTAAACATAAAAACCGTTTACTGACCCAATTTCGCAACGACTTGTTGTTTTGTCAATTAGAAGAATGGGGCTTTAGTTGATTACATTATCAAAAGCGACCTGCATCAATCAATACGATTGAAAAAAAAGAAAATTGCGTCACCAATCCATTTACTTTCTTTTTCAAAAACAGCCAGAGTTTCATATGCATTTGAAAATGTGTAGTATATTCTCTAAAGATGCGTCTACACTTTGCCGAAAGGTACCAATCGTTAATAACGAAGTAGTATGGATGTCTTGATTGGTCGTCCAAATACCGAAAACCGACCCGAATACAAGCCGAATGCATTGGACCCAATTGCCGCCCCGCACAGTAATGACGCACCTGAAGAGAGACTGCACCAGGGATACTAAATAAAAAAGAAAAAGAAAAATATTGTCAGGAACAGGGAGCATTCCGAATGAGACACCAATGAACTTTTGTGAGTGATGGGGAAAAACAGAGTTTTGTAAAGCATTCCACATACGGTGACTAAAATTTGAAGGTGTATATTTGACTTTACGTTCGAAGAGTATGGCTCATGGTAAAGTTGATGAGAATTCCTGGCGAAGCGACTGTTGCGGCTGTTGCAGGAGAAAAACGCAACTGACTATATTACAAGAGCACTGTTTGTGAAAAAAGAGAATAAGGCAAGTAACATTTTGATGGTATTGAAGGGAATCAATCTATGCTACTATTAGGCTATCGGCTATCAGTATTAACGCTCTATTTCACACCCTATCAAATAGGCGAAAAAGTGTTTGAAGAGCACCTGTCTAAATATGGGAGTCTTACTAATATTTTAGACCGATGTAGGTTTCATAAATTGTAGCCAGAGCAGAAGGTGTAAAACATTTAATGCATCGTTTTAAGAAAGCTTTACGATTTGCAGGATTTTTGATGACTTCAAATACGTGGTCGTTCTAACGAAGATTATCGTTTGCACACCTACCCAGATGCATATCATTAGATGCAATAGGTAATTGCTAATCTTTAATGACAAAAGACGGCATTAGGCTTTCGAAGTAATG
The DNA here is from genome assembly GCA_949752695.1 of Melanostoma scalare. Taxonomy (NCBI): domain Eukaryota; kingdom Metazoa; phylum Arthropoda; class Insecta; order Diptera; family Syrphidae; genus Melanostoma; species Melanostoma scalare. The sequence continues at coordinate 20,823,845 of OX456986.1, forward strand.
AACTCTACACGGTTTTTTATTTCCCCATGTGACAATGCTGTCAATTTCAGAATTCAAAGAACTAATCATACGCAACCGTTTCAGTTCCACATCAAAAAAGCGGGGACATGAACCCGGAAACGAATATGAAAAGCCGAGGGTTGAGTCGCCAACAAAACAATTAAGAGGACTAGAAGTTTGAGACAACTTATCGTTTATGAAAATATGGAAGAGAGTCATAGACAAATTGAAACCCAGGCGGACTCCACCATTTATAAAGCGAGTATCAGACTTGAAACCATTCAAATAAACAGTTTGAAAGGTAGCTTCTAATTTTTGTTTGCTTGTTTGTCTGTATCAAATAGGCTAGAAAACTAGTCTGGATAACGAAATTCCTTCACTATTAGAATGGTACATTTTCCCTGGGTAACCTATACTTCTTTTTATTTCCTTATTTCCACGCAATCGAAAACGAGGCGGGTGATTGCGAGTGAAGCCGCTTTTAAAAGGTAGTAGGGGAGATCTGCTTAAGATGACATACCCGACAAGATGACATACTTGCATTTATGAGCATTCAATGAGCTTTATAGTCTTTCAAGCTTTTTATAAATGGTGCGACGCTGTAGACCACAAAATTAAACAATTTAAATGTGAGCTCTGCGACGTAGACTAATAAATTGAGGTATGTCATCTTATCCAAAGGCACTATGTCATCTTACCTAAAGGTATTTCAACTTAGACTTGGCTGTGAACTAATTTTGAAATAGTTTATTAAAACACATTTTTACGCTTCATTTAATAACTGCTAAGTTTTTTGATTTGACAAATAAACGAATAAACTAAACTCACTTTGTTTTTATTGCTATGAGTGCAAAATTTTTTTATTTTTAGCTTCGAAGAAAAAGTATGCCATCTTAAGTAGAACTCCCTTAATACATTAAACCAAATAACGTAAAAAGACTTAATGGGTATTGTGTTGTCTTTATAGAAATATACGATGATATTAAAAAAAAGAGTTAATTCAATTGAGTTGATGACAACAACTAAGATGCCACAACGAATCACCATTAAAGCTGGTCGTCTTCGCGACTTACATTTGAAGAAGATGCGAACCACTCGTTCATATCAGCAAATTTAAAAAGTAAAGGCATGAAATTATAGCAGGACCGCCTGACTCTTACAGCTCAGCCCTCTTACATTTTGATAATAAAAGTTTATTTTTAATGAAAAAACTTATCATGATCAGCTCTAATGCGTTGAAGGTGAGTCATTCGCTTTGAGTGAACATACTGACCAAAAGTCACGACGACTAGAGGAATTATCATAAAGACGGGCTTGTTCGATTTTGAGATTAACATTGAAAGTAGATACAAACCGCTCCTTGCTGCTTATGCTCCTCAACTATTTGGGGAGACAGATTGAAAAAGTTATGGTACTTGAAGTGTAGCTTCATACGAGTGGCAACATCTGTGCCGAGGACTTTCTATTGAATAGAGACCATAACGCTGATCTGAGTTAATCTTACGGCCGTGACAACGTACCCCACAAGTGAACTGTGATCCTTTCGAGATCACGATGCACGTAACACAGGAAATAAAAAGAAAAAATAGAAGACGAAAGTGCGTCGGTTGGTCTTACCTTCATAGAAATCCACAACACTCACGAGAGAACAGTTTTTCCTTCACCAAAGCGTATCTTACTCGAACGACATAAACTGTCCAGTATTTCGAGGGTAAATCCTTATATATATAAAATTTCCCTGTCACAATGTTAGTTACCGTACTCCTCCGAAACGGCTTTACCGATTTTTACCAGATTTTATATGCGTATTCAGTAGGTCTGAGAATCGGCTACTAATTATTTTCCATACCCCTAAGTGATAAGGGCCATCTACCCTTAACATTATTTCTTTAATTTACACTGTGACATGAGAATTTTATATATTAGATTTTACAGTCTCAGTGTAAATGTCATATCAACTATATTCTCAAGTAAAATTATTATTAATTTGCTGGACAAAAATTATTTATTCCTATTTTATTAAAGCAGTTTGCATGATTTGTTAATTAAGTGATTAATTACAAAACCTCAAAAGTACTCAGCACGTTGCACTAGCTCCTGCAAACAACGGCTAAGTATTGTGTTGTAAGTACCTATAAATTATTCTTAATCTTAAAATTTTGTTTCCTTCTAACGTCCGTAACTTTCAACAGATTCTAATGGATCTTATTTTACTGAGAATTGGTTACTATCTATTTTTCATACCCGTAAAAGTCGGCTCAGCAGATGGCGTTGCAGTCTGCATCTACGTTATTTTACGAAATGGCTTCACCGATTTCGATGAAATTTTTTTTTTTTGCGGCTCCGAGAATAGATTTACAACTTTTTTTCATACCAAGTTTCCCACAGGAACGGGGATAGGAAAGGGAACCGGAACAGGAACGAAAACTCGAAAAATTCTGAGCCGATATTAAAAATTCTTTTGATATTAGGATGTTACATTATCCCTTACATAGACTTAATTTCATGACCATATTCCCACGGAAACTAGAAACTTTCCGGCTATTTTCAGCTTAGCCCAGCGGGTGTTCCTGACAATTAATTAATTAATTTAATTAATTTTAAATAATTTAGATCCGAGCAACGCCGGCCGGCATAAATGGTGATATTCTTATTTCACTTGAGATTGATAGAGACGAATGACAGAAGAAGACACCGTAAAGTGTTTTTAAAGAATTTTACAAACCAAGTGGTACCATTCCACTAAGATTTTTGTTGCTAGTATTTTGAGACTGTAAAACACGTGGTGCTTTTCTTAAGTACCACCCTGATACCTGTTTATCTTGTTTAATCCAAACGAATTTATTTCCTGTTATTTATGCATACTGAAACTTTTTATTGCAACTCAATTATATCTGCCCACAGTGTGTCTTTTGTTAGACTCATATGCAAACCACCATCATAGCCGTCATTGCAACTTTGTTATCTTGCTCAGTCCCAAAGCCTGAGCAGTTAATGCGTTCTATACTCACATAAACCTATCTCGCGTTTCAAATCTTGAATTACGTTTTTAAACAGCACAACCATGCTCATGTTGCTAACTTAAATGGCAGCAGCAAACTGCAGAAATAAATTAGAAAAAAATCTAACAAAAATAGTGGGGAATGTTATAGTTTAACTGCCCTGTTCAATTGTAGCGTCATTAGAGCTGGTTTAGTTTATAATACCAATTGGTATTAACTTTACTGTAGTATATGCCTGCTCCCAAAGAGAATGTTCGCAGTTCTCCTCGAGTGCCACTCCCCTAAGCCACGCCATTCACATTTGCAACAGTTCAAGTCTATACGAAATGAATTGAACAACTGTAAGAAAATCATTTAAATTAGCTTAAACAGAGTTTCATGACGAGATTTATGCTGGCGGAAACTTGGCCTAGCTTTAGAATGTCTATTTGGTGGTTGGTTGGTTGTGTGCACAACTATGACTTTGTTGTGCTCAAACTGAAACACCTTCAAAGTAAAACGCCCGAAGGACAATACGCTGCGCTGATGTGCTGAGATATATCCATGTAAATATATTGGGCTGATGGTGCACTCGTTTCTAGATTTTATACAATTAAATCGGATAAGTTGTGTATTTGTAGTTGTTGTTGTTGTTTTTTGCTGAAGGCTGTGGGAATGGGCTTTAATTTCAGTTGGCAACAATCATCCAGGAAACCGGTAAGTGTCTACCGAGTTGACAGAGTGTGGGACGGTTTTGCTCTTGTGAAATCAAGTTCGTCACTCAGTTCTTTTGTTTTTGTTTCTTTTTTTTGCCCTATAATCGAGCTGTATTTCATCACAATCTAGACCGATGCATAAAAACAGTTGATTTTCAATTGGAGAACGACTTTGATCAACGTTTTAATTGACTGCAACTCAGATCAGATTCTTATTGCATCGGGTGCTGGCACTGAACCAAGAGAACTAGGCCCTTTAACTTTGATTCCACAACAGTCGAAGCTAGAATACCATACAACACCTAGTATGCCCACATTTCAAAATAATTAACATTTCACATGACCTTCCTACAGTCGCAGCAGTCGAATGGTGTTTTTGTTTATTCTACCATTCAAGTAAACAACACAATCCTCCTTCATTATCCGTCCATATAAAGCAATCTAAAGGTGAAAAAATTGCATTTTAATCAACATACGAAATAAAGGCTTAAGCCTACGCATTTGAGTATGGCTCGTTCTACCTCAATACACACACACACACACCGCCCTCTGTTCAAGAATTTATGGCCATCTTACAATTGATTTGGATTCAATTCTGTAGTACACATCATGAAATGAGAGCGTGAGTGAGAATGTTTTAACCTCCTTCGGCAATTCAATGTACTTACAGTCAGAAGAAGTGTAGAAATGCAAATGCAAATACAGAAAAAATAAAAATTAACACCTCTTGGCTTTTGTATGAATGTCTAAGTTCTTAATGTGAAATAAAGTTTGAACAGATTCGTTGTGGTCGTTTGTTGATGTAGCCATACACCCTTGGCGATGTTGACACCTATGGGGGTTTCAACATTTTGAGATGCAAAGCAGGCATTCCTTTAGCATCATTGTTGTCAGACTATATGAAGAGAGTTCCCACTTTGATGTGTTTCTTTTGACGGAAAATTAAGCTTCAAGATATATGCTCAAACGTATCAAATAATGGACTGTAGGAGAGCTTTCAAAATATAGCAATGAAGTCCTTGGAAATGAGAAGCAGAAGCTACAGAGGCGAGCAATAGAAAGAACATACCCCTCATCATCTTTAGATCAATGAAGAATCGACCTGGGTAGTGTTGCGCTTGGCATAAAAGTAAGCATGTATCCCTATTACGTATACCTGTTAAAGGTTCGAATCACAGAAACACGGAATTACTTTTTACGGGCTTAGCGTTTCGCGAACAGTTGGCAAGTTCTCCGAAAGTATTAACACGCTTTCTAACTAGAACATTTGGAATCGGTGTAAATTTCGAGATCTTTGAAATGCGTTGAAGCTCTGTACTACCAACTGGACCCGAATGGAAAGGGTCACATTGAACAGCTCAGCAACAATTGCAAGTGTCATTCTTTTCTCATTTCATTTTAAGTATTGTTGTTTTAAGAAGTAGTCGAGCTTAAGTTAGCAAAGTCCTTAACTAAACATTAGACATCGTTATCTATGATGCAGTTTTGCTGAGTATTTACTTACTTTGCTTAGTATTACCCTTATCAACCATTGAACCCTATCTTGTTGAAGCAGCTTGTCAGAGAGAGCGTCTTCAATTGCATTTTGGCCACATTACCATCGGTTTTCAGATGCAGAATAAAACGAGTTCTTGCGATTGCAGACCACATCGAACTTGTTCCTATCACGAAGTACGCCGAAAGTTCACCAGAATTTGTCAAGCCCTTTTCGAGCAGGAAAAATTTTCGTGTTTGTACACAGAAGTTTCTGCCAAAAGTCGTTTCTTAGCTTTCTGCGCAGTCTGTCACTGTTTAAGAAATTTGTATCTCCACCCCTAGAAAGGTAACAGCTAACGATCTTAATTTTTGTTCACAATGTAAGGAAACGGACTAAAACCTGATTTCTTCAAAAACTTTCATTAAGAACCTTACCATCATCTACTTGAACAGTCTCGTCAAACATCAAGGGATAACAGTTTTTCTTTACTAGCTCCAGTGGTCAATTTCTCTCTGAAATGTAACCGAGGAAAGCATTAAGATTCGTAGGGCTGAAATCATATCAAAAGAGGAAGTATGATGAATGTCGAAGTTTACCCAAGCAAGTAAACACATCAGCCGCTCAGAAACAAAAGAAAATTTGTGGCTTCCTCCATTCTTCACACGAATGGTTGAGAAAAATATTTACACAAGACACTGGCCAAATACGAACTAATGCATTAGCATACTGCTAAATTCAAACAACAAAAGTTCAATAAAGTGGGAGCACTGAGAACGCAACCCGTACGGCACCAATGTTATGACCCTCCCTCCCAATAGTACACCTTAAAGTACTTAGCGATCATACGTTAAGAAGCCATAAATTTCCCTAGACCCTATGATTGCTGTCCGCCAGGAAATTATCCTCCAACACGGCCAAGACAAAAACACCATGGACGGAGGTGACAATGGCTTGTTAGTTAGAGTCCATCTCGTAAAAAAGGATTTCAAATCCATTCGAATGAGTGTAGTAGGTATGCAGATGCACTCCACAAGGAACTCTTGTGGCGTCTCATTAAAATGTCTTGTTTGGCTTGCATGCCTTTAACCTTCTCATATGTTTTCGTTATATCGTGGGCTATTTATGGACAGTGTTATAAGCCCCGGCAAATAGGGGCGACAAATCAGCAGAGAGAGAGGCCATTCATGCAGAGGCGTTTATTATGAGCCGTTGCAAATTTACAGTGACTAATTTTATTGCCGTTCGACGTTCGGCGGATTGCTTGAAAAGTGGATTTCGTTTATGTTGTTGTTTTGTGCAAAATTCAAGAAGCCTCAGATGAATAATGTTTATTGTCCGCAGCTGGAAATGATGATTTAGATGAGTGCTGCAATTTATTCAATTGTTTGGGCTCCAAGAATGATTTAGTCATCTCGTACTTGGACAAAATTTAAGATTTTGTTCCGTGAAGACTCGAGTGGTATGCGATTTGCGAGGACACTTTAATGGATTTGATTTTTTTAGTTTCTTATTTTCTCGAAAGAAAGAGAAGCAACAGCCAATATTCTCAATGAGCTGCGGACTGTCTGTTAAAAATCCCTTTTAAGACTACCCCAGGCTTGAAGTAATCGCTCTCGAAGTGCAATAAATAGCAGTGCAAACATGGAAAGCCACTTTGCAATTAATCTTGCATCCAGTCGCCCTACTATTCCATTATTTTGTTGCTGTTATTTATTTCATTTGTATTTTTCATTTGTAGGCAATAATCAAGAATCGATCTAGGCTGGACAGCATGGGTGCTGCGGGCTCTAGACTGCAATAATTTAACGCGGTCGGGCATTTTTATCAAAATAGGTTTGGTAAATTTATGACCGCTCGTGTATCATGGTCATAAACTTGATAGAGTTTACAACATTGTTCTCTGAGAAAATTTTCACACAAGGAAATCAAATAAAACAAAATAATTGAATCGGTGATTTTTAATCCTGAGCAGTAAAAAATGCTTTTTAAGAACCTAAAGGCAAAGCCATTATTTAAAACGTTGCGACTCTGATCAATAAAACTTGTAGTTTGGCTATTGAAAAAAATATTCATAGAACTGGTCGAAACGGCTGCGGCTTAAAGAGTAATCACTTGGTGGTAAGACTACTCTAAGAGGACTTGCAAATTGCTCGTGAAAGGTGATACCAGTGAAAAAAATTAGATGTTTCTCATACTTCAACCTCGAACTGACACGTAAAAGACAGACATGTGTCGGGCAAGCTACCATCATTGAAAAGCTAGTAACTTAAATGCTCTGATTCTGATCTCTGCACTGATGTTCTTTTTTTTGGAGTTATGTCTGTCTATTGTGACATTTTGTTCGATTCGTCAATGTTCTCTGTAATTTTTTGACTACGTATACATAAGTTCTGCCCTCGTTAAATGCTAGGCTTATTTTTAACGCTTCTTTATACAAAAAACTGTCGAACTGCTCAAAAATGACATTGATAAGGAAATATGAAATATAAAATTGTTTAGGTCGGGAGGATGGCATTCTTACTCATCGTTCAAGTTGAATACGGCATTCTGGCTGACTGCGGAATTGGTGTCTTCGTCGCCGCTAAGCAATCTCCAGAAGTCTTTCTTGTCTTACAGATCCTCAGTAGCGACTTCGATTCTATCACTATGTTCCCTTGCTGGTCTTTACAAGCTTGAGTTCGAAATTTGCCACCCCAGCATGATCTTTGTACCTTTTGGTAAAACTTTCGAATCTCATTCCTATCATGACATCTCTCAATTTCCTCAAACGAGCGCTTCTCATGCTGCTTCGTTTTCTATTTGAGAAATTCTTTCTTTCCTTTTTTAAATCTTTTTGTACTGTTCGTACTCCATTCCCTCACAAGTGATGGTTGTGAGAAATGCGCTAGGCCCAGGGGCTCCTCGCTCTGTAGCGCCACCCTATTTATTTTTTGTACTGTTCGAGAGCAGTCCTGCTTTTCTCTTAAACCAACATTCGTCGTGCATTTCGTTTGGCTTCTTCCATTCTTCATTGAGTTACATTTTGGCGGCCGAGTGAAACCCATAAAGTTTCAGGGATAGTTGGAGGGACACTCGATTGAAAAAAGAATTTGCCATACTTTTGCGATTTTAGCTTTTTGATGTCGGCGTTGTATCGTTGCACTACATTAGTTCGCCCGGATCGTGAACAGGATATCCTCATTCGTATGTCGGTTACAACAAGGTAGTGGTCCGAGTTGGCAGAGTTTCTAAAGTCGATCGCAACTTGGTCAATTTGGTTGGCGGTCAATTGATCTAGGGATGACTATGTATTTACCTTTATGAATTTTGAGATACTCGAAGCGGATGCTCAAAAATAAAAAAATAAATAGGGTGGCGCAACAGAGCGAGGAGCCCCTGGGCCTAGAGCATTTCTCACAACCATGCTGTGTGAGGGCATGGAGGGGACCTACAATTTTCTGCCGGTTTCGAACGGCTAATTGAGAAAGCGCTTTTCATGGCAATGAATTTACTAACGGAGGACTTGCCAATTCCTCGAGAAAGGCGAATTGCCAATTGCCTCTGCTTGGATTCGAACCTCGAACCTCTGGGTTAGCAGGTGGACATGCTAACCATCACGCCACGAGGTACTAACGGGGGCTACTAACAGCTAATTTCAGCCCCGCACGAACTCAGATAAATCGATTAATCGATTTATCTGAGTTCGTTTTCGTTGATTTTGTCTCACAGGCTTTGCTTACCGATTGTGTTTCTAAGCGTCCTTTCATAGTTTTGCATTAAAATCGCCAAAGCAAACGATCTCCATGTCATGTCTAGGACATTGCTTATATCTCATATGTTTCTTCGAATAGTTCCACTGGCGTTTGCGCCCTGTAAAGGACTTGCAATGGTCGTACAACGGTTCGCCGAGCAATTAAATTCAAAGAGTACTTCAAGAGTACTTTCCAATTTATACTTTCAGCAGCTATGTAAACAAAATTAAGTGATTTGTATCTGATGAATGGAAAGGTACGATACCATATTATTTTTGTAAGATGATTCACAAGCTGTACGTCTGTCTCTACGACATGACAGTTTGCTCTGTAACGAATGACGCTTTAGTGCTTTTCTTTTTAAATAGACCGTTCTCTCGATTTTTTATATAGGTACTAATATGAACCACATACATCTCAAAACAGGTGGTAAAGCTCTCTTTCTGTCCCATGGTCAGCCCCTGATTATTTCTACTACCACCACCACTTTAACACGAAATCGAACTAAAGCTTCCTTAAAAGTATCTCTATCGGTAAGGAAAGCGCTTAAGTAGCATAACGGTTAATTGTATAAGGTTACTGAATTGTCCGTTTAAATTATTAGATAAGGCTACATTTTCCAGTTATCTGTTTGCATCATAGGATCAATTAATTCCGCATCATTCATTTGCAAGTTCTTAATTTCTAATAAAAGATTTGGTGAGGATGAAGGCTTTCGAGGTAGAGGCGAACAGGAAAATAACCCATAAATATAAATAAAAAAAAATAAATACATAAAAATACTAAAAACATTCTGAAACGCAATTTTATAATCTTTTCAGATATAGAAATCCCTTTCAAACGTTAGTCTTGATTTTGACAATCTATTTAATCGTTATTTCGGCTTATTTTATACCGGTCTCCAATCTCACGCCGATATACACTTATGGCCATACAATTAAGTCATTTTTATAAAATTAGGTCTACAAATCCATTTATTAGATACATATTGTATTTTGGGTTCAGCTCAGCATTTCTGGGACGTCTAACATATGGTTTGCCATCATTTCCATAAATGTTGACCTTCACCTCACACAGCATTTGTTGATGAGAAATGCTGAGCTGATCCCAAAATACACCAAAAAGACTTTAAGGCATGGCTTCGATTCTATAACGGTTTGGGGGTGTTTCATAAGCCATGTTGTCGGGCCGCTGTGTCAAACAAACGGCAAAATGACAGGTATTGATTACCGGGATATATATATGTATACATAATTCTTCTCGGCGACTGCCAGAACCAATTACTCCAATGATGGGTCTTTCAGCACGACAATGACCCCAAGACACACGTAAAGAGTTGTGAAATCTTTCCTTGAAGAGCGTAAAGTGAATTTTTTGGGGTGGCCAGCAAAGGCAAAGGACTTAAACCCTATTGAGAATTTGGGGACATTCTAAAAAAAAAGTTGCGGAAAAAAAACCAACCAGCAAGACTACTCTCTGGAGTATTTTGCAGAAAGAATGGAAAAATATTAGCGTAGAGCAATGCAAAGGTTTGGTGGACTCCATGCCAAGGAGAATATTCGCCGTATCAAAACAGAAAGGCTATCCTACGAAATATTAACGGTGCGGTTAAAAAAACTATGTTTTTTTATCATATTTTGCTTATTTTTTTCAGGTGACTTAATTATATGGCCACACTTATTTTATATATTATATTGATTTTTTGTTAAAGAAATGACTATTGTTATAGTGGAATTTATTTACTTTGGTTTTTTTTAGAGATTGTGATTGTAAATATTTAGAATTGGAACAAATTTTGTTTTCGTTGTAATTTGTATTTAATATATGGATATTTAGACCTAATTTTATAAAAAAGACTTAATTGTATGGCCATAAGTGTATACTCGCAGTCGCAAGTAAGAATTTTGTCAAGATATCCATATTCTTCTAATGCAGCGTGACTCACATTGATAACTTTACTAAAATCTTCCATCGAGATGCTAACAACAAGTTTAATCATAACCATTTGATTGAGAAATTCATTAGAAAGCACAACAACCGTAAAACAACCGGTAATACTTGAGAATAAAAATACCAAAACTCTAAAAGACACAAATTAGTTTCCGTCACCCGATTGTGGTTCGCTTGATTGTTGCTTACCTGAAATGGAAAGAAACAAACATCAAATTAGAATCAATTTGACACAGAATTAGCATATAGATATGAAATTAAGCACAAAAAAACTAAGGTGTTATAAATGATATACAACATCCACAGAACCCCCAACAACAAATACTCAATCCAAAACAGGATACATTAGTACGAGCGGAATCCCGCTACACAAAATGAAAATGAAATGTCAAATACCTTGTCCGCCTGTCGTGTCGGCCCACTTGACCTGACATTCAAACTTTTTTTAATCATCATCAGTAACGTTTTCCAGTTCCCCAACTGGGTCAATGGCAAACTTTTCCATGCAAATCTACAACTATTTGTCATGCCACTAAGGCATCCCCGCAGTTACAGTCCAAAGTCATACAACTGCTCCTACACCCACTGAACTGCAAGAAGAGGCGACATCCCAGCGACAACTCGTTAGATGATAGCCAACGGAGAGATGCTATGCCACCGCACCACCATACAAAGGATTGGCTATCCAAACTTGGTCGTCGCACTATCGAGCCAGTTTTTTTCTCGTGATTCAGCATCAACTGGCAACTGGTTTGCTATAAGAAAAAGACTTGAATTGCTTTCTTTTAGGTTAATTTCGCTTAACATAGCTACTAATGATGTTGTACTAGCGCGAAAAGCTAGTACAACATGCGCTCTCAACTAAAAGTGAAAATTGTAATCTGTCGGGAGACTAGAAAATCCTCTCGCTTAACTTGTGTTGGATGAAAGTGCAAGCAGAATGAAGAGGTCTTATAACATGAGTTTGGGGTAAGAAAGAAAGAAAAATTGGAAATCTTCTTTTGCATTGGTCTTTGACTAGGAGTCTTGAAACTCTTCTCATCTGCAGTTAATTAAATTCTCTCAGAAATGGAAGTCAAGAAGAGGAAATTAAAAGAAAAAAAAAACAAAGAAACACGAATGCCGGGAGTGTGTGAAGTTGAACTCGTAAAGTATGCCTTTTGAAACTCTATGATTAATGGATTGAATTAACATATGAGATAAATTTGCTCTCAACACCTCATTAGTCTTATTTGCTTGTTACTTTTCCTTTCTCCTATCGTTTCTCTGTAGACATTCAGTTGAGCAAGACTTTTGGGTTAGTAATTCGCCTTTGAAGATCTGCTTTGGAAATAAGTTTCTACACAAAAAACTAAACGAATTTGGTAGTGATGTGGTTTGTTTGTACATTTGTTTAAATTAAGTCCTCCATTGAAACTTATTGGTTTTTTTGTTCCTGACACAACCTAAACTGTTTTGGACATAAGTTTAACTAGAATGTGGTCATATGGAGTTTGTTATACATTTTCGACTACTTGCCAGACGAAATTGTCAAAACTATCAATCTAAATATTTAATTGGCAAAATGGAGATGCACTTAATTCGCCAAGATGTGTAGGCATACCCGTTTCGGCACCCTAATGAATTTGAACTGATCTTTGATTTTGACTAAAATTGAAAATAAATTGTATTATTTTAATGTGCTGCTGATACTATGACATTTGAGATTTGAGAAGTTGGCGCCAGTTTTTTTGCAGACTGGTCTAATAACTCAACATATGAGACAATTTAATTTGGAAAAATCATAAATTTCGAATCAAGTTCAGTTGAATGTTACGAAATTCAAAAATCAATTTCTGATGTATTTTTAATTCTTAGAATCTAGTACGTTATTGAAAGTGAAGGTTTTCTGTATCAAACATTCCAATTCATGTTACTCCCTCACATAGAAAAAGAAACAAAAGTAAACTCATTAAGCTTATAAAAGGTACATTAATGGCCTTGATTCTGATTAAGTACAACTTTGTAAGTCAAAATTTGTGAACGTTTGTGTTTAAGAACTCCCTTTCATTTTTTAGTTTTTTTTTTCTTTGTTAATGCAGCGTTCCAGTTTGGTTTGCAAAAACGTTGTTTTAATTGAGCATTCACTTTCAAATTTACAAACTTGTTTGTTTTTATTTTTTTCTTCTTTTTTTTCCACACTTAACAAAAGTGTAACTTGTCTCCATTGTTTGTAAATTTATAACGACCTTGACATTCTATAACCTTTGTTTTTGGGGGCTTCTTTTTTGAGATATGAAAAATATTTAATTATTGTTACTACACACGAAGAATATTTTTATTGTATTAATAAAACGCATTTCAACTCGTTAAATTGCTGTTAAACAAGTAGGTACCTACGACAGATTGTTTTGGCAATAAAAATTTTATTGTAGCAGATAATAAAATTAAAAGGACTTTAATTTGAGTTTTAGTGGATTTTGATTTATGGCCGCGTGGGAATGTGAATGCATGTCACTGCATGCTGATGTGGCTAAAATCACAATAAAGCAGTTTATCTGAAAGGGAAATGAGTCATTTTATTCATGTTTAGTGGTAACAGGATACTATCGAGGAAGAAGTTGGATTCGGGTGGGAACAATTTTTCAGCTATCTGATTTTACAATTCTATAAATTATGCACAACACTGCAGGATTCTTTGCTTGTAAGGATAGCAGTCAATGTTTGTAAATCACCTTTGTGTCGCTGACTTTTTAAGGTGTTGGACTGGTTTTAAGGCTTTGTTTTACTATATCCGTAATCTGATACATTTAATTTATCTAGCTGTGCAACAAAGACTACTGCCTTGTCGTAAGTAGCTCCTAGAGGGGAAATTATATTTAGACAATTAACATCGAATTGATTCCAGCGACACTCGACACATAACAAACTCTCCCACGAGTGTACATGCAGATAGAGGGTTTACACGACTGAAGATCACCGGTGAAGTTGAACAGAAATCAAACTCAATAAAAGGACATGCGCTATGCATTTGTCGAAAAATGCAAACACATTTCCCGAATTTTTGTAAAATTTCGAGCGTTATGGAACTATACTTGCAAACATTAATGTACTCGTAATCACCCCTGCAGGGAAGTCCATTTCTATGTATGGCACTGATCTTGAGCAGAAAGCGACGGATTTAACGAAGTTGAAGAGTGGAGAGCTGGTATGGAAGTTATGACTGGTCGAAATTTCAAACTGGAAGAGATGATGAGAAGGCGGCGAGTAAACATCATGTGTGTCCAATAAACGAAATGGCGGATTACTGGATGATTTACAATTAAAGACAAAAGCCTTCAAAGTGTTCGACTATGGAACGGATTTGGGTAAAAACGAAATCGGTATCATATTTTCGGAAGAGTTAATTATTCAATGTGTTGACCATTTCGAGTTTTAGTGATAGTCCGATGTCTCTCAAATAGGTGATGCAAGAAAACGAATCGTGTATTCAGTTAGTGCATATGCTCACCTAATTTGATTTTAGCCGGTGGAAAAAGATGGATTTGGGCTAGATTCTCATAGTCTACGAAAGGATATCCCGAAAGAGAAGTTTTTGTTTGACTACTGTGACGACTGCCAGCCATGGAGGTATGGGATACAGTACCAGCAACCCTCCTGGTGAAGATATCTTGAATAGTTGTAATTTTAATGATCATGTTAAATACCATGTTCATCAAACAAGACCAATACCTTGGCTCTTACAGCAGTGCAGTAAATGACTTCTATGTATTTGGTAGCCAAATCTATGAAATTTCGAGTGAAAGACTGTAAAGTGAGAGAGGCTGACAATCAGAAAGACCGTCTTTTACTGACAGGATTTATTATGGATTCGGTAAAGGGAACAAAAAAACTCAAAGGCTACTAAGAGCAAGAGGGTATAATTTGAATTATGAAAAAGGCCAGCAATTTATTTTGAATATGCAAAGGTACCAGTGTAACACGTATTGGATCGAAGAACAAAGCTTGACGTGTTTAACCTCTGAACGACAGTTCTTCATCAACGCCGCTCGTTTATGGAATAATCTTCCTATAAGTATTAAACGTATAATAGATCCCCGAAGCTTTGAAAATAAATTAGCTGCTCATTTAGCATGCATCTGAAGCCTATTATTTTTGTTTCTACAAAGAACATCTAAAACAGCTGAAATATTTACAGCAAAAGTAAGAACATTAAAACATTAAAACAATTTGATAATTGATTAGCCTAATTTTTCATTGTAATATAATTTTCCTAAAGTAAGCTTAGAATTATTTCATATTTAAACTTGTGTTAGCTTATAAGATATTGTATCTTAAAATGCAAGTGTACAAATAAACAAACAAACAAACAAACAAACAAACACGTATTGGATCGAAGAACAAAGCTTGATCGTTAGAAGTCTTCACGTCAAAAAATATCGTATTGGAAAAAATAGAGTATGACCAGAAAAGATCTAGAGAACTCCACCAAGAAAAGAATTATCATACAAACCGGGTGGTTTGAAGTGGTTTTTTTTTGCATACCCGACAGATATAGGGGAGCAGATAAGTGTCTGCTGTAATATGTGAACGTCTGAAACCCCACGTCAACAACTTGATAGGTCCTTATCAATGTGGTTTTAGACCAGAGAAGTCCACAATAGACCAAATTTTCACATTAAGCCAGATCTTGGAAAAAACCCGAGAATATAATATCGATATTCACCATCTTTTTATCGATTTCAAGGCCGCGTATGACAGTATTTACAGAAACGAGCTGTACATAGCCATGTCTAGTTTCGGCATCCCTGCAAAACTCGTACGACTATGCAGGATGACTTTGGAGAATTCACGCTGCTCCGTAAAGGTCGGTAAAGAACTCACCGCGACCTTTGATGTCGAAAAAGGTTTTAGGCAAGGCGACAAACTGTCAGGCGATTACTTCAACATCATACTTGAACAGATTGTAAGAAACTCAAACGTCAACACCAGAGGAACAATCTTTCAAAAGTCTGTACAATTACTCGCCTATGCAGACGATATTGACGTAATGGGAAGAAAAAAGCGTGATGTCATAGGTGCTTTTGCGAGTAATGAAACAGAAGCGGCAAAAATGGTATTGATGGTTAATGAGGGCAAAACGAAGTATATGCTGTCATCAAACAGGGACACAGAACATCGACGAATTGGACAATTCGTCACAATAGACAGACATAAATTCGAGGTAGTACAGGACTTCGTCTACCTAGGATCCGCTGTAGACACGGACAACAACATCAGTGCGGAGATCAAACGGAGAATAACTCTTGCCAACCGTTGCTTCTTTGGGTTAAGAAGGCAATTGAGAAACAAAACCCTCTCCAGAAACACCAAGGTAACCTTGTATAAGACCTTAATCATCCCAGTCCTGCTTTACGGCGCGGAAGCATGGACCTTATCGAAAGCGGATGAGGAAACCCTTGGTCGTTTCGAAAGGAACATTCTCCGAATGATCTTTGGTCTTTGATCTTTGCGAAGACAATGTGTGGAGAAAAAGATACAACAACGAGCTGTATGAGCTGTACCGCCACATGGGCATAACCAGAAGAGTACGCATCGCGAGGCTACGATGGTTGGGCCATGTAGAGCGGATGGACCCAAACGCTCCGGCTCGTCGGGTGTTCGAAAGCACATTGCAGGGAAATCGCGGAAGGGGAAGACCTCGTCTTAGGTGGCGCAATCAAGTGGATGAAGACCTCAACCGACTTGGAGTGCGAAACTGGAGAGAGCTCGCCCGAAATCGAAGTCGTTATAGAAGGATGTTGGTTGAGGCCCAGGTTCACCCCGAACTGTAATGCCCACCTAAGTAAGTAAGTAAGTAAGTAAGATAAGTGGATGATTTGTGATCCTTTCGAGACCGCGATGCTTGTAACTCCGTAAAGAAAGATGAAGAAGCTAAAAAGATTTATTTTTGCATGATTAACAAATTTAACAAGTTGTTGGTGTGCAAGCCTGTGTTTAAGTTAAAAAAAAAAGCGGATCGCATCCCATTTGGATACAATGTGCTATTTCTGGGAATATTTTATGAACTTTTTATCGATTTTTCTTATCTGACAGAGATGAAAATAAAAGGAACATAAGCCTTATCAAAATTTTTGGAGCCTTTTTTGTAAAAAATAGGATTATAATAAAGGGTATTTCGAGCCCTTCCCGCCTTCAATCGCAAGTGACAAAAAGAAAATTTAGCAGGAAGACATTTTTTGGGTTTCGTATATCATAAGCATTCAAACAAAAAGGACCGAAAGTCGATAAATTGCTATTAACTAATTCTTAGTTTCAAATGGAATTTTGTAAAAATGTGTATAGGTATATTAGTTCTAAGCATAATCTGTAGATTTCTTAAATCGTAGATTGAATAAATAAATAAAATAATTATAATTTATTTTCGCTGTAACTTTTCAGTCATGATGATGAAAATGCAGAAAATTGCGAAACAAAGCAAGCCTTTGAATTGTAAAAAAAATTACTTTGCTAAAAATGTCGCTTACGATGATTTTGCGGGAAGGGCTCGATATGGTAGACCTCGTTATTATAAAACCTAGAAATCTATTATAGTCAAAGGACTCTGTAGGATGATCAAAACATCATTTAAGGGGTTAGGTGTAGTCAGGACCGTGAAAAAATGCCGTTTTTTAGTAGTTTTTTTTACTAGTAACTAAGTTTATTTCACATAAGTAAAAACATAGTATCATATCATCATACTTTAACATTACTTCCCTTAAATTTAAAAAAAAAAAATTGATTATTTTACAAGTTATGGCGGTTTGAGTTGAACAGGTTTGTTATTATTATTATTTTATTATTATGCCCCGCCTCCTTTCCCCTCCCAAACGACGCGCAGGGCGCAGGGAGTTCCATTAATTAATTTTTTGTATTATAGTAAGGTTGTTTTTAGTTATAGTTTGAGAAATTAGATGATGTATTGTTTATTTATTAATGTTTATATTAGAAAATTAATTAACTAGGACAAAGAGTTAAAGAGCGAAATAATAATAATGGGTCCTTGCGGTGACCACTGTAACTCGAAAACCGCTCCATAGATTTGAATGAAACTTATACAGCTTTCAGAAAACATAAAAAACTAGTTCCTGATCGAAGCTTTTTTTATTTTTTTCAAAATTAGCAAAATGGCGGCCTCAGGAAATTTTTTTTCTGATTTTCAGGAGAAAATCAACAATTAATTGTTTATAAAAAATCGAAGCTTTAAAACAATAAAAAAAAAACGTTCAATCAGGCACTAGTTTTTTATGTTTTCTAAAAGCTGTATAAGTTTCATTCAAATCTATCGAACGGTTTTTGAGTAACAGTCGATTTATGTACAGTAATGAAAGCTGAAAATAAAGCTGAATAACTCGAAAGATATTTGTCGAATTCACTTCAAACTTTCATAGAATATTTTTAAGATACTATACTTTAAGAAAATGCAAAACAACAAAAATCGATTTTTTGAAAATTCTGACTACTTCTAACCCCTTAAGCCTTTATGGTCGTAGTTTATACTGACAGACAGACTTTATTGCAAGACTCCCTTTTTTCGACCTCTCTACTCTACCATCGCTACGTAATGCTTGACTGTAATCGGAAAACTTTTTTGTGCACGAAAGCCTATTTTGCTTTAAAGTTCCTATAATTTCAAGTAATAGTCGATATAGAGTGAGCTATCGGACCATTCGTATGTATGGTTTACACTATTAAGTGAAGTAAACGCAAGTCGGCATAATTTTTTGACCTTTGGAACGTTTATAGTGCCACAAGCTCGTATTACCGCGTATAATTTCAGCTACCTAAAATTTCACAGTGGGAAGTGATTTTGCAGATGCAGTTGGATGTTGTATACGGTGGACACACCTTTCAACTCATCTTTGATTTCCATGAGCGTATATTACCAGTGAAATTCAAAAATATCTATACTGTCTATCTATAAGTATCTGAATATCCGAACAGTAAACTGTTTTTCTTATCAGTTTCACCCTAAAGCTCAAAACAAAAATTTCGCGTCCAAAGAGCTGAAAATTTTTGTTGAGGTGTGTTATTGACAAGAGGTTTTGTCTTTGAATAGTTTGAATTAATAACATCACCATAGGATTTCTTCTATTTTTTCATATAACTATTCACACCTTCCTTCTTACGAGCAGCCTTGAGCCGTTAAAGTCCACAACAGCGCAGATTTATTTTCACTTTTTTGAAATTTTCTGAATCGTTTGACAAAAGTTTTTTTGAAATTATTTGCTTAACATTTCCATACGCAGTCCCTCTCGGTAACAGATTCGACTGCCTTTACATCATGAGTCAGTGAATATTTTACTCAATTTGGTACCACTGATTTTGAATTCTGTTATGGACTCCAACAGCTACAGGTACCAAGAAACATACAATCCTCAAAAATTTATCAAAAATTCTTACCCCATTAAAGCAGCCAGCAATCTGTTAGTTGCTAAAATATGCCACTGAATGTTTATAAAAAAAAATGCACAAGAAACATAACAATAAATGAATTGCAATTACTTGTATTGCATTAGTGCTGTAGCTTTCCTTTTTCTTTTTTTTGTGCATTTTGTGTTTTGCATAAAAAGTCAATTAAGCTGCAAGTTTAAATTAACCACAAATTACACATTTAACGATTCGAGAGGTGATGCAATTATGAAGCATGTAACACAATTATTTTTTGTGATCGGCATCAGTAGCGGCGGCGGCGGCGTTAAAAGTGATTTAAATCAAGTTGCAACTGTCAGACAACAACTGTAGCATTTTGTGTTTACGAATCAGGGCTTTTAAATGTAATTTAAATGAGGCCACACATCAGCTACAATGATTGGGATGATATAATTGCCTAAACTGGGTTTCGGTGTCAAGTGAAAGGAATTGGAATTGGAATTTAAGCAAGGATTTGCCCTTTCCAAAAACGAGATAAGTTGTTGCAATCACTGTAAGCGTATTTTCAAAACCAGAAAGAGAATTTGAAATTGAGATCTTGAATGGAACCTACAGTAAAGTCAGACTCGCCTCCGCCGGAAGGGGTTGGTGGTAATAAAAACTATTGAAGGAGTTTTCCTGAGCACGTTGCTTTGTGAAGTATAACTACTAGCCTTTTCAAATTAGTTACTCATTGAATGAACTAAACTAATAAGGTCTCTTTGTTTTTCATGTGTGAAACAAATGACCAGAAGACAACTTGACAGCTAATGAAAAGTGCTTCCATTGTCAATGTTAAATTTTTCTCCCATAAAGGCCAACTGCCCGACCTTGTTGAAAGATATCATTTCAAGTTCTACCACAGTTTCCGCTCTGCCAAAGATATTCCTGTCAACAGAGGTTGGCATTTACTCCATCCAATTCCTTCATGAGTTCACCATAATTTTGTGGCAATCAAATCACCTCGTGAAAATCTGGTTTGGTCAGCGATTCCAAGGAGACCAGGAAGCAAGTCCATCCAACCACCATTAATTACAGTTCATCTACCTTCAGTCTATAGCTACCCCAAGGCACATTTCTTCGTAACTATACGACTAAGAATCACAATGCCATCGAAGAGTATGCGTGTAATTGGAATTGCATATTGCCACTTATATCAGACGTTCACGGATCCTCGAAGATATATGTAATTTGCCTGGACAAGTAAACACTCACTTGGGAAGTGAATGCGCTTTGCAATTTTTAGTAAATTGCTTAAACTCTTGGTGTGACAACAATGGCACATCGCGCACAGATCCGATGCAGATGCTCAGATACTTAATCAACCGCAAGCGCATCTGAATAAAAATACGACAAATTTTTCCATCTCACTTTAAATGCTTTTTGCCCAACAGAATGGCATACGAACGAACTTTCGAAAGGCTGGCGCAACGTAATTGAAAGTCCAAAGGAGAACGTGCGTCAATTTAATTGTTTTATCATACAGCCAAAGATGATGATCTTGCCGGCATATCACACTATGTATGCACGCATCGGATTGCAGTGCGACACGCATTGACCTTGGCTGACCTTATCAGCTGGCCACAACAAATTACTCCTCGCACACTCTGTGTGTGCTCACAGATGGCTTTGAGTTTTCAATCTCGGAACTGCTCGATGTTCTCTTTTGGATTTGTCGATGTCGGAATGCGCTATGCAATCACTTTCGAGGTCTCTACCGGTGAATGGATGTTGTGGTCACGAGGATGCTCGCCGTAGAGATGTTGTTTTTGTTGAAATTGCCACAGAAGTGTGGACATCCTTGCAATGGACTTTTACTTTTCAATGATGTTCTGAGGCACTTACATAAACTTGTAATGGAAAATAAATGGTTCGATACAATTTATGGTTTCACAAGGGGAACCCAATGACTTCTGGAGTTGAACGGCAACCATGGCATTTTTGCCGATTTACTCGTAATTATACTTCTGTAGTTGCTCCTTGCAGATGGTGAAGTATAACTGGTATTCGATCACTGAAATACTTTGGATATAAATCAAGTTTGCGACCTTGTAAAGTTCATATAAGTGGTTGGGTTCGTTTTGGAGAACGGAATGCGGCTGAGGATATTCATTACATTGCCCTAAATCCATTTGTTTTGTACAGGCTGGGTGATTATGTCATTTCGGATGGTATTGGGTAATCAATTAAAGATGTGTTTCCTGTTCGGGATGGACCGGCCTTGAGAACGAATATTTATAGCAATGGTTCCGAGAGGTGATAAATCAATGGAATCTGTTTAAGCGAACTACTGTAAGGGAAATAAAAAAATATTTATGTAGTCTTATCTACGACGGATCAAGGACGAACGATTACAATTTTTTCAAGATCGCCTTTTTCATGAGCTTATGATTTTCAAGTTCCTTGGACGACTTTTTGGCGCTTAACCTGAGGTAATTCATAAACAACTGTGGAACAGTTTTTCTGCCAAGGAATTTCAAAATATCAAAAGTTAAAATAAATTGTTTGTTTGATGTAGCAAATCAGAGAGAAGAGGGGTGTCGAATTGTTTAGTGTAAAAGGTGAGAATGAATTGTTCAATGCAAGAAATGAAGGTTCTGGGAGTAGATGAATCATCAGAAGAGCTTATTAGATTATCAAGTTAAAGGTCCAATCATTTAAGCTTACCTTAGACAAGACAAACAGATGAAACATGCACTTAACAAGACAAAATGAAAGAATCGGTTCGGTACACCAGAAGTAATTTGTGCCTCGATGTTGCTATCTATTATAGTTTTGTTGGCATATCCTTGCCTCCAGAAAGGAATATTTTTCTTTTAAATTTCTATCTCAATTTATACTTTACGCTTGTACAGTGTGGGTCATCTTGTGGTTATTTTGAAACTGATAGCTGTTCCACGTTTCCAAAGATCTCAGATTATTTGCTCATGAATTCCAATCAACTCAGCTGTTAAAAACGTACGCACAAACAACGGCTTCGTTATTTCTTCGCAGCTTGAGTCTTAGAGCAGCTTGAATTGGACAACGATTTTGGGCGAAAAATCATCCGTCAGCAAGCAAAATTACCGCAGTTCGGTTGTCAGAAAACCCACACATTTTTGTCGAGAAGCCCATGTTTCTAGCCAACCTTTTTCTACAGAAATTGATGATATGGATTTGAGCGAGCTCTGGTTCATGCACAGTCTTTGTCATAATCAATCGCTTGCGCAAATAATTCCCAAATTGTGTTAAAAGCTGTCTTGTCAAGCTGGCTATGTCAATTTGCCCCTTCGAAGATGCGATTTATCCCTTTTAGGTCCAAAGGGGTCAAATCGCTCATTTTTTTTTTGTTCTATATATATATATTTACATTTGTTACTTATAGACTAATAAGATAATTTATATCTGATTGATGAATAAACTAAACTAAACTAAATCGCATCGCAAGGACCGATGTTATACCAACAATCCAGAAACGATTTATTATCATAAAAGGAATCCGTGAACTACAACCCGAAACTATATCAACAAAATCTTGAAAAATGGATGTGAATGCGCGAAAAATGTAATTTTATTCATTTTATTTCATTTCTAAAAAGAAACTTGTTTTTGGTAAGCCTTTTATATTCAATACTACCTCAACCGGTGAACTTCTTAACCCTTATTAGCTAACGAATGTCGTGTTGGCTTTTAGCTTTACTTAAACTAGGGCATCATTGACGTAAAAAAATCAAAAAACATAAAAAATGATTAAAGCTCAGCAACTTATTAGAATGTAACTATCGGAATTCAAACTAATATCATTATCTAATCTAATGTCCTAACTAATGTTACAAGTGTGTAATTGAGTTTGTTTGTTAGGCTTTCACTCCTCAGCAACTGAACCGATTTCAATGAAGTTTCTTTCAGAGATAGTCAAGAGCCTGAGTAAGGCTGTAGATTATACTTCACTTGTAAACGGGAACTTAGAAACTATTGAACCGATTTCAAAAATTCTAGAATACTACTTTAACATAGACCAAATTTATCCTCCATTTTCCCACGGCTATGGGAACGGGAACTAAAAACTTTCAAACAATCTTCAGCTTAATTCAGTGGGTATTCCTGTAAAGCCTTTGAATAAGTTAAAAAACCGAGCAGCACCGCGCCCCACCCGTCGCGTCGCTCGGATTAGCTAGCATTTGATAAAAGTATGATAATGATGCTATTGATACTTGGGTCATTGCGGAGTGTTTCTTTATGTTGCTTGTCAGTTGTTCAGTAGCTTCAAGCCTTAACGTCAATTTCAACGCTGAACAAACATTCCTTTAATAACGTTACCGCTATTCCTAAAGCAGCAACTGCTCCGTAATATCTTATCTGTGAACAATGGACAAAATCCATTATATAAGGAATGTCTTCCTGTGTCCCTCCCTGTTCCTTAACTATCGGCTTGTTAAAAACCGACGATAAATGGTGGAAAATGGAACGAAATTGTATGAATTTAGTAAGATTTCGTTCTTTAGTAAGATTATCGTTCTGGTTCTCACTGTTTCTCGATCGATGTTTTCGATGTGATAGTTACAGAACAGGGGCACTGATTTCGCATGGTTTATCTTTGGAAAAAAAAACCATAATTTCTACCATCGACTGCTTTCATACGCTAACATCTGTTGTGAACTCAGCAGAATTTACTGATTCAATGATAAATCCACGTTAATTTTTCATATCTGCGTCACTCGTTCCATAATTTGAAACTAGCATTCTAAACCTAACTTTTGTCTTTGATCAAAAGCAAAGCCTAGTTTTGCGACTCCCCATTCACCACAAGATCTGGATTTCTTGAAATGTTACGCTTTCGTTAGAAAATGTCTTCTGACATATTGTTCTTTGTTCCACGTGTCGAGTGGTTTCTATGAATACCGCTAATGGTGTGGGTATCCTTTGGATATTGAGTAATTATTGTTTTAGCAATCATTCATTTCAATGGGGATCGTTTCAAAGCTAACTGACCTTTTGATATGTAGTTCGAAATGATGGCCACGGTATATCATAAAAAGTTCGTAGTGTTCAATAATGTTGGATTTTGAACACTTAACACTTGCAATGGCAAATAGAAGCATTTATCATTTTGCCGATGAACAGTTTAAATGCGACCAAAAGCATCAGTAAAACGCACATACG
This sequence comes from Melanostoma scalare, assembly GCA_949752695.1. Taxonomy (NCBI): domain Eukaryota; kingdom Metazoa; phylum Arthropoda; class Insecta; order Diptera; family Syrphidae; genus Melanostoma; species Melanostoma scalare. The sequence continues at coordinate 20,848,272 of OX456986.1, forward strand.
GTTGATCAGAAACCGTAAGGAATTGCTTCTTTTTCTTCCTTTTCCGGCGTGACCAAGCATCGTGATCACGAAGGATCACAGTTTTTCCATTGAACTGCCTTACACTATAGTGATTCACGCATGTGGTACGACGTGACGCGACGCAACGAACTGATTCCGAAGTTGAAATTTGTTCGATGTTCGAAGTGTAGAAAGGTTTCCGAGCATGGGAAGAAAACTGCCCGATACTTTTGCTGAGAGTAGGTAATTCAGCACGTTGAGCTAAAGTGACCCGTTGACCATTCATCAGATGCACCATTAAATGTACAATAGAGGGCAACTGTCCTGAATACGAATATAGGCCAGCCAAATTGCTTCATGGCAGTTCGTATGTCAACCAACTTCGTAGTTTTATCGGTAATATTAGAGGTTTGAATACCCAAAAACGCCATACAGTTTCCTTACGTGACATATTTGCGAAAGTATTTAATGGACTTTACTGCACTACCATACTCAAAGAGAGATGTGGTGAACGAACTGTTGCTACCTAAGTGCTAAAAATATAATATTCGAAAAATGAGAATCTTACGGTGGTCTAGTAGATTAAACTTTGAATTCCTAACGGCTAAAAAGGAAAGCGATTCCAAAGTGTCAGTTGAATTGTCAATTTTTTGTGAAAAGCGATATCTGTCCTTAGAAAAGCTATTGGGTGTTTCTTTAGCTCAAACCTCGACAGTATAGGAAGCTTCGTTCTAACAAATTTATTTTGTGAAAGTCTATGGGTTGGAGCCAGTATTAAAAAATGCTGCCCAAATCTGTTTTTTGTTTTTGTAAATTACACAAAGCAAATTACTCTCTAAAAAGTTCAAAATTCATTCAGGATACCTCAAGGTTTTTTTTCTTCTCCTCTTCTCTTGCACTGCAAACCTTTTCATCATTTCCAAAACCGTGTACATGTCTCATAATAGCTCCATTCATTCTTATCAACGAACAAAACGTCCAACCGCAGAAACATCTTGATTACTATGGCTTCATAAATAAAAGAAAAAAAAAACAACAACAGCGAGTTACCACACTTTTTGCAACTGGTGTGAATGTGAATGCACAACAATACACTTTTGAGTGAGTTAGTAGCAAATGCCATCAGCACGCAAATTAAAATGACGGCGGCGGGCAGACCACCGCAATACTCAAGCAAGAAAGCCTATGAGCAGAAAAATGCAACAGTTGCACCAGTTTAATACTTACCATTGCGACACTTCTTGGAAATGCTCTCGGAGACTCTACCTAAATGGTTTTCATTATAGTATCACAGCTTCATGTTCGGTCGACATTACCTTTAACTATCCCAACATTGTAAGGCACCATAAAATACCATACCAACGCTTGTTGGAGATACACTCTTTTGCAGATCAAAGCGGCTTCGTAAGTTTATATGGACTAATTTCAAAGTTGTGTCAATGTGCAATTTGCCATGAAGTATACGTTTTTATTATGTCAATCATTGTATATGCTTTTCCTTTAGTAACTGATGCATTTTTAGATTTAAACATGTAAAGGGATTTTCCTTGTCTCTTTCTTACTTAGCTCGACACCTTGAGATACTTTCATTTTCAAAATGATTGCGCGTGAAATTAAACCGAATAGGTTGACACATTTACTTCCGCGAACAATGTTGTATATGCGGCGCGGCGCGGCGTTGTTGCAACTGCAACCGTGTGGATTATTTTTTGCTGACCACAGAATGTGATCGCTTGGCGGATATTGTTCCGTAGCTACGAGCTGGATTAATACGCTAATGACGTTGGCCATTGTGGTGGTAATTTATCTGGTCAATGACAGCATAGTGCTGTGTGATTTTTCTATGGCTGTGTGTGTATTTCTGTCACACGGAGAAGGAAGTGATTTTGTAATGTTGGGAGGCTTGGGAGTTTTTGTTTTCCTGGTTTGGGCTTCAATTTGACATGACCACGCCTGAGGTGGTGTGTTGGTGATTTTTAAAAAAATTTAACTGACCATTACCGGCGGTTATGGAACCCCAGCTTCTCTGCAAAATTTGGTATGAAGTTTGAAATCCATGAAGAAATTTATATTTTTGAGGTATATTCAGTAAATAGTTAATTTTTCTTAAAAACACTAAGAAATAAACATGAAAACAGTGTGCCCAAGGCTGCTTACCCAATCAAAAGGAACAACAATTCACTTGACAATCACATCGCAGCCAGACAACCTACCCCAAAACATCCCACATGTTTCTAAACAAAACAGACAACCTTCACTTCACCATTATTACAGTGCAACACAATGCCTAGAAATTTAATTAAAAATTTGTTGCTCACAGAATAACAGTGTTGGAACATAACAAGATTTCAACACCAATTGTTACACAGTTACCCACTAAAGCCAATCTAAAAGCAGAGCGAAACCCGTGTTAATCTGACTCTTCATTACATCGCGTTAATCTTTTTCTCCTCTAACTTAACTTTGTTATCGGCACGCTGTGCTGGTTTGTTTTTACACCTCAACATGCTTATGACGCATTTTGTCTTCGTGTTCACTCAAATGTAAGTCAAATTAATTTATTTCCTTCGACTTCCTCCCTTCCATCTCACTATGGATGATATAACAAAATTAAGTACCAATTCGTTGGGATGGAATGCTTTTGAAGGGTGACGCTTGGTTTTGTTTTGGGAGTTTTTTTTTTTTTTAAAACTTTCGTGAGAAGAGAGTGGAACGGTGTGCTACTCTTATTTTTATTGAGCAATGAATCCACCGAGGTGCGTAATCCCTGATCCACTTTTAATTTGGTTTAATTTTCCATAAGTCACTGCTCGTTTAGGCCTTGAAATAAAAATTACACTTTGCATCTGAGAAATGCATTCAGAGCATCTGGTTACGTAAGAAGTGTATTTCGAATTATTTTCTTGTAATGATTTATTGTTCGATGATGACTATGTATCTTGGGGTAACTTTTTTTATTAGAAACGTTTAGGTATGGTTACAAGTTTATTTTTTGTACTGATTATGAGATCTCGCATTCCTGAGTAAGTGATTTATCGTGCTACAATAAATCAAAATTAATGGCGCTCTTCTGGTAACTTAAGTATCTGTCGATGACGATGGGGGGCTGCATTCCATGAGAATTATGCTATCAATTTGAAAATGACTTACAAACGGTTTGAGGCCAGATAGACAGAATTTGTTAAAGAGAAGTTCATACCTGAAACAAAAGAAAAAATATGCTGTTAGACTATTTGCTGCAGAGCGTTTGGGTTTATTAAGAAAAAATCGGAATTTTTAAAAAATCAATAAATATTAATAAAGTTGTTATTTATAAGAATGACACCATTTTTTTTTTCATTGAAAGAAAAGGGAGATACAAGTGATGCTTTTGTTGTTTAATAACAAATTTTTGTCGATTAGAATTTAGTGACAAGAATTATCCTAAAAGCTATGGGATCTAAAATTCTTCAAAAAAAGTCGAATCTGATACCTGTCATTTTACTCACATTTGAAAGTGACTGCAAAAAAGCAGGGAATTTACACGCACAGCAGTCCAAAAATGAATCAAATGCTTATTTGTTTACGAAAAAACTTATAGAAAATTTCTCAGAAGTTCAACCAAGCACTATAAATAAATTGCAACACAGAGCAAGGAGACCCGGTACTTAACGCATTTCTCTCAACCATAACTTGTTACCCTTACATAGTTAGCGACCTGAATGACACCTACCTTTAAACCCTTACTAGAAAGCTCCCCTTTCACATTATGGCAGATTTTGGAAAAAACCCTAGAATATAATATCGATATACACCATCATTTTATCGATTTCATGGCCGAGTATGACACTATTTACAGAGACGAGCTGTTTCGACATCCCTGCAAAACTCGTACGACTATGCAGGATGACTTTGGAGAATTCACGCTGCTCCGTCAACGTCGATAAAGAACTCACCGAAACCTTTGATGCCGAAAAAGGCTTTCGGAAAGGCGACAAACTGTCACGAGATTTCTTCAACATCATACTTGAAAAGATTGTAGAAAACTCAAACGTCAACACCAGAGGAACACTCTTTCAAAAGTCAGGAAGAAAAAAGCGTGATGTCATAGGTGCTTTTGCGACCATTGAAGCAGAAGGTTTGATGGTTAATGAGGGCAAAACGAAGTATATGCTGTCATCAAACAAGGACACAGAATATCGACGTATTGGATTGTCACAATAGGTAGACATAACTTCGAGGTAGTACAGGACTTCGTCTACCTAGGATCCGCTGTAGACACGGACAACAACTTCAGTGCGGAGATCAAACGGAGAATAACTCTTGCCAACCGTTGCTCTTTGGGTTAAGAAGGCAATTAAGAAACAAAACCCTCTCTAGAAAAACCAAGGTGACCTTGTATAAGACCTTAATCATGCCAGTCCTGCTTTACGTCGTGGAAACGTGGACTTTATCGAAAGCGGATGAGGAAACCCTTGGTCGTTTCGAAAGAAAAATACTCCGAATGATCTTTGGTCCCGTATGCGAAGACAATGTGTTGGGAAGAAGATACATGGGCATAGAGCAGAAACACGGATGGAAGATTGACGGAGTGAAGTTTCTGCTTATTGATGTCAATTATTTGAGACTTAGCTATGTTAGCTTTAAGTCACTACACAAAACCCACTAACATATGCTTTGCATATGTTCATTCATTTTGGGTGTTAAGTTCTTTAATAACTAAAACGGCCTGCAGAGATACGTTTGGATATCATCCGCATGCAGAAACAGATGCAACATGGAATCTTCCCACGCGCACTAGTCACCAGTGATTGTACCCATAAATTGTACCCACAATCGAACCATGCGGAACGCATGCAATCAAATTAGTCGAATCAGAGGTATTTTCCAAAACTCTAATTAATTAATTAATTGATTTCAGTGCTTCCAGAAGTGTTGAATAAAATGTACTGATCTTAACCAAAACCGAGTTAAAGTTGGGTTTTTTTTTTCTGTGCCGTGATGAGGCACTGTCAAAGCTTTTAGTGAAGATCATGAAACAGAGTAGTGTCAAGAAACTTATATTGAATTGAATGCTTTGCCTGAAGAACAAACTAAACTATGCACTCGTAAGGAATTCGTTGTCTGGTACCATAAAACTTCTTCAAAAACATAAGATATGCGAGGCAGAAATCACAACAATCTGATGGCGTACCCCACAGGTTGATCATAAGTGGAAGAGTTGTGATCCCTTCGATATGGAGATGTAAGAAAGGCCGAAAAAAGGAAAAACAAAAGGATATTAGTATGTTTCGCTTATAAATAGTTTCTTTTTAAGTTAATGTTGGCTCTCATTGCTTTGTACAAATGCCATTTCGTTTTAGAATTATTTCGACTAAGGGTCATTTGGTCTGAAATTTTTTTAGTCACTTTGATTATTTATTTGTTTTTTGCATTTATGGAACATTTAGGCCAAATTCGCTCTAGTTTGGAATTTTTCGATCCCCAAAAAATTACCGTCGTGAAGTAATTGAGATTAATATTAAAGAAACAAAAGGTTCATCGCTTGTTTTGATTCTTTGGTTTTTTTTTTTTTTTTACAAAAATGAGGCTTGTACTTCGCTAGAGCACTCAGAAATACTGCCGGTCCATTATACTACCAGCGTATCAACCTTTCCTTTTTTTGCAGTGCAGTGGATTGGAATCAGGTGGTTGTAATTTCACTCCTAATTTCAAGGGCGGCCTCCAGATGAAACTGAGAGACTGAAAGAAAAGTAGCATTTGAATTGACGAGTCCAACCTATCCACTAAACACTCTACCACTGTCGTCTAACTGCTGAGATTCTCATTTCATTTAAATTTTGATAGGATATCATGTCCAAAAATTAGTAACCAAAATATTTCATCTAAATTACAAAAAAAAACTTTTTTAGTAAAAAATTTGCTGATTGCTTCCTTTAAAACTAAACAAAAATTTATAATCATTGGTCAATCTTATTAAAATAAGTAATCACTACTGAAACTTAAAATGAAGTGATCACGTGTCAAAACCAAAGATTTCAACGAAAATAAAATGCATGAGCCAAAAATAGATAGCGGGATAGGCCAAGCCTAAGAAATTCACATTGCACTTCCAACGAAAATGCGATATAAGTCGGAAATAAGGCAAGATATGCGAAGCAATTGTAAATTGAAACGATAAAGGAAGTGAAAGAAGATCTCAACAGGTTTTTCGAAATGAACAAACATTTTGAGGAGAAAATCATTACTTATTTAGGAGGCTACAATTGAATAGCTTGATCACTTTGATCATGTCGAACATTGTATCAACTGGTTTTAGGAAAGACATAAGAATCAAAAACAAAGTTAATTAAGCTTGCGCTGCATTTAAACGCAATAGATTCAGATTCCTCAAACGTAAAGTAAAAGACACCAGTAACCTAATAAGCTGCTGAAACTTCATAGGCCTCGCAAGCACCTCGAGAAAAACTTCAGCCTTTTGTGTATCGCTGCTTTCTAGCCACTAATGATAGCATATGAGCAGCAACAAAAAAGCTGTGAATTGGTGCTCCACAAAAAAAATTTTAGATTACACGGGGCGGCGGACTCAAAGAACAAGATAAACTTGGAAGCTCCACACTTTAAAAAGAAACATCTTCCAAGAAAAACCGTGCGTAGTCAAATTATTTAGCTATAGAAGAAAAAGAGTGAACAACATTCGTTGGCACATCCCGCGCGACTACACCCGAAGAACAGTATGAATATGACGACTGTAATGCATACCTACAATGATTCCCAATTCTATCTAATCACTTGAAATGCTAAGTGTGGACATTGTATACGATGACGAATATTAGAATTGCCTTCAACAAACTACCGGCTCAAGGAAGTGAAGGGCACTAACGTAAAGCTGCCAGCACTTTCTATTTTCTCTTGTAGTTTTAAATAATATGCCAGAGTGGTGACTTTATCCTTGCCAAATGACAAGCAACATTGTTGCATTGTGTTGGAAACAAAAAACATAAAATACTTAGCGCAATTTCTTTGAAAAACCACACCTCGTCACATCTTACGTGAATGTAGATCAATGCCAAAAGATACCCATAAGACTCCATTTTGATACAGTTCCAAAAACAAAAACTGTAATTCAACAAAAAAAATTGTATAAATATCTATGGTTGATTTAAGCGCCCATGTGATTTAGACAATCGGCATTACAAAGTCAGCCATTACTTAACATAATCACTGCGTTAACAATGCAAAAATAATTCAAAACGGAACTTTCATATTGACATTCACTTGATAGAGTCAATGGCGACCAACCGGACTACATGGGCACAAGAAGCTGCACGTTAACTTTTGTCAAAACTATCAATCAATCACAGGAGTAGATATCTACAAAAATGACGTACAAAGCCATCTTCTCTTTGAAGATATACAAATCAAGCCGCACTTTTCAATGTCGTTTTCCTTTACTCAAAGAGAAGGAAATCAGCGAAAATTCCGAGAAATTCCGACATAAACTCGCACCACCTGGGAATACTTTACCAACGACGACAGCTACCGTTGCCGGACAAAGTAAATTCATTCATGGAGATATGTTTTTTCTTGATAATTTTGTGCACGTTTATTGAAGCAACATGTTCCAGCAATCGCATGATGATAGCCGAATGAGATAGGATATCATGTCGTCGGATATTACAATCCATCTGAAGGTGCATAAGCAGAAAATGTGAGGGACAGGGTGTCTTTTGTGCACTAGAAAGCTTAAAAGTTATTAACCGTGTAAAAGTTTCACAAATAGGTCTTAAATTTTTTTGTGGTTATTGCAATGGTGTCTTTTACTGCATGTTCCTAGCTTCAACAAGTTTGTAGACAAATTCGTCTCGAGAAGCAAAAACACCCTGTCTCAATTTGTATAGTTGAGTGCACTAAACACACACGCTACATCTTGGGCTCATTACTCATGCCATCATTACAGGTGAAAATTGGACGTGGTTAGAAATACAAAAATATTGTATACTTCTTCATTTTGGCTTTTGCATCCACGATCCATCGGTTGTAGAGCTTCATCTTGATGGGAGGTGCACACCATCGCATCAATCAAGTCTGAGTAGTGTGTGGAAGTGGTGTCGCCACAGGCAAATGGTCGGCCGTCAGGTGATGGTACTCGTAAATTGGCCGTGGACACGACCAGCTATTGGCAAACAATCATTCTATCATCGCTAAGCAATCCGGAAAATCGGTTTGAGAGTAAAAAACCGAAAAGACAAAAAGACGCCATACCATCGAGTGTACTTAGTGTGAACTAAACGTGCGTTGTCATGCATAGAAATGCTTTTTTTTTGTTTCTTGCTTCCTTTTATTTATTGCGCATGCATTTAAAATGCATTGGATAAGTATCTTGTGGAATATTTGTATCTTTTGAATGTCAGGAATGTTACCATTGATGGCTTATCAAGCAAATGCTGGAGACAGTCGGCCTCTCTTAGTGTCTGCTATTTTGAACTGATTTTAATGAGTATATCGATGAATGTCTGGGTCTGGTATTATAGGTAAAGGGTATTTTAATGAAATTCTTTGTTGTTTTTTGAATTGGCATTTCGTCAAGGCACAAATGAATAAGATTGACTTGAGCATGTTATGTGTCAATCGGTGCGTTATAAAAGGATTCCAAGGTGTCAAGTGCGGTTGATGTTTATACAATAAAAAGACTGATGCAAAGTCCATCGGAGTGTGAGACTCAAACCTTTCACTTTAGGAAAGTTTTGGGATTTTTTTTTTGCATATTTCAAAAAAAGCTTTCATTTGGATTTTAAGGTTATTCAAGAATTTGTTCTGCCAAAAAATCATGGCGATTTTTTACTTGTCTCCTGATTGGTTTAGTCTTATTTTTACTTTTATCAGGAGTTTTTGGATATTAGAGTTACTTGGCTAGTAATTTGTATTTTATTCCCTTTAATAAGGAGAAATACATCACTTCCTACCGAGATGATAATAATTGGGATATTTGGTTCCCCTGATATGTTCTAAGAATAAATTTCTATCGGATATTCATCAGATTAATCTCAATCAATCAAGACCAGAAGTCCACGAATCACGAGTGACCTTAAAGCAAAGAGAGTTGCTGTTTTGGTAGTGAATGGTTCTTTAAGTATCTTCTGTGGTTATACGGTTACCAATTGGTTAAGAAGTTTAAGGGATTTTGGAGACTAAGAATTAGACAATGAAACTTTTTTAAAGGTCCAAAATCAATTTTGTAAACCAAATGATTCGTGGAAAGAAGAAAAGGTTTTTCTAGTTGACATTGTTACATAAAGAACGTTCCTCAGCAATTGGCTGAAACTGAGAGAAAGAGGACACCGTTCATACGATTATCAAAACACACTTCATCACGATAACGCTGCCGACAAAAACTCAAAAAACGCCATTCTTAATTTTCGACCTCAAATGCATATCTCGGGCTTTTATTGACGAAAGATACTCCTCTGACATAGTTGTTGGCCCTAAAGCCAACATCGAAGCAGATCATACTCGTATATCCTAGTTGGTAGCGAATTTCAAGAACAAAATCCAAACTGGCTCTTTGGAACCAAAACTGCTCATAGCCCTGTTTAAAGAAAAGAATACGAACTACTTGGAGAATATTCACATTTGGATTTTTACAATCGGAAATAACTGCTGCACCTTATGCAGATGTGTAGACATTTTCCAATAGAAACGATACTTAAAATATAAGTGTGCAACAGACATCATCAGTTGAGTGTCACAAGCCGCCTGGGCTCTGGATCTTGTTAAGATTATGATCTCTATCATCTGGAGGCTCTAGTTTAATCAGTGTCAAAATGGCGATGACATTGAAGATCCTGCCATTAAACGACCTGCAAAAATCAACCTGTACCAAACGGGACAACCGATAAAATTTCATCGCCCAACTTAGGTAAATGAGATTCAATAAGCCATCGATTTTCGCAATCCAAGAAACAACAAAGAAAGTTATGTTGAGGGCTACAAGCGAAGCTTAACCCTGGAAACGATTTCATAAGAAGAAAACCAATTTATCCTTAAAATGAGACAAAATACTGATTGCCTTTCCTAGACAAACTATGTTGGCAATAGTAACAATTTGATCCGTTTCTAACAATGCGAAGAAAGTTTTCACGTTCATCTGGGTCCCAGAGAAAACGCATGGATGCAAGATCGGGGTCGATGCCCACCCTAATCACCATTCAACGCAGTTCATCGAGCACTCAGTTCCTCGACCTGTGAGCAGCTCACATCAGATACGTCTTATAAGGATCCTTAAAATATTAGGAGAGATGCTGTTTAAACCTTCGACATCGTCAAAAAGTTAAGAAAAGTGGATACGTATTCATGCAGTTAATTCAATGTTGTACAGGTCGCTGATTCAGTTACCTCATAAGGAAATTCAAACTACTTTTACTTGAAATGTAGTTCAATTTAATTCAGTTCAGTAAAGATAAAACAGTTCAAATGAACTGCAGTAAGCACGTGCGTTGTTAGCAGTTCGATTTTTTTTAACAAAGAACTTTTCTACCTTAATGGGTATCAGTGCCAAGATCGTATTGACGATTCTGCAATAGAATCTGATTTTTATAATGCAAGGCAATTTACAGCTGCAAACCTCATCACAACAGTTCATTTGATTGGGAGACTGCAGCCGGACATACACCTAAAGTGTCGGAGTTTAACTGTGGATATCTTCACCTTATTCTAATATTAATTGCACCACCAAAAATGACACTTTTTACTGTCTCCAAAAAAAAAATGGAACTGACTGCTTGTACTGATGAAAAGTTGTTGCGTCCCTAACCATCACACCACGGGTACCATTAAAAGTGATACAACGAGGCCAACAGAAGGTTAGGGTCTCATCAACTAATATCAAATTATCCTGCAAACTATGCCAGAACGGAACCATGAATAACTTTTGGGGAGTCAGTGAAATTATTCCACGTATGCAGGAGACAACTTCAGATAAAAATCAAAATTCAGTTTATTTGAAGGTCCATTTCAACATTTCTCTCAACTTATCGTCTTAAAATTAAAAAAATGTTTATTACTTGCTGATCGTTTGGCGGGCATTGGGTCTTACTTATTCAAAGCGTTGTTCACACAAATTTGCCAAAAACAAAAAATCTGTCAGGAAAAACCGTTGGGCTGGCTGAATAGTGCATGAAAATTTTTAGTTCCTTGTTCTGATTCCCGTTTGAATATGGGAAAGAAATATAGTCTAAGTGACTAAGGGATGACATAGGATCCTATTTTTGAAAAGCAGTAGTGCAGTAGTTTTTTAAATTCGCGTTCCCGTGGGAATCCAGTAGCTAATAGTTACCCTGCTATTTGGGACGGAGCAAAATAGAAGAAATTGATAACCATGAAAATCGGGCCAGCGGGTTCTCTTGTTATAAGTGTTTGAGCAAACCTGACTTTGTTTTATATAAACAAGATTACCTACCTCTTGGCGGTGACGATATTAAACTTACCGGGAATTGTCGGGGGAATAAATAAGTGAAGTAAGTAATTTAGTAAATTTCGAAAGAAGTAGTCGTATGATATGCGCTATAGCCTAAAGAACATGTATTTAAATTTTTGTAAGACTCGGTTGAATATTTTCGAAGATTTTATCAACAAGCCGCCATAAAACGTAATTCCGAGAAAAACGCGTTCAAAGTTTTCTTTAACGAAAAATCGTCATATGAAGGGCACAGGTATGTAGCTTAGTAAGCGTCCACAGAAAGTTCAGTTCGACTTCTCGGATCTTTATAAAATTTTATTATATTGCATTCGGTTTTTTGAAAATTCTAAGGAGGGTAGACCCGATAATCCTTTCAAAATGAACTTAAGCGATAGTAGAGGTGAATTTCAGTTAATGATCACGAACTTTTGTCTTCATCAAATAAAGAGCTCAGAAAAGTTCCTTTTTGGATCGCGTATCCCATAGAGCATTATGATATTCATTAATTTTTGAATCTTTTCATAGTGAATGTTATACACCTAAATTTGGTTCCTTCACCTTTACCTACTATGCCAGTAAGCATAACTGTTATTATGCATATTATTGCTTTATCAATATTATGCATACTAACAGTTTCCGGCCGCACTTATTGCGACATGGCTAAGTAGGTCAAGCTGAATTCCAGAATGCAAGTTAAGCAATGCATTCTGGAGTTCAATCAAAAGTTCCAGCCAGGTCAACGGAAATATGGTGAGTCTATTGTTAACCACCGAAACGAGAGGTTGTGTGTCTTTTTAATTTACATTGCATTTCATTACATTTCGATTACGTACGTTACATTTGGCGCAGCCGGTTCGCGAACCTTTAAAAAAAAAAAGTAATTTGTGTTTTTAAATTGAATAAAACACCTTATCGTACGTTGTCGTGATTGAAAAAGTGATTGGAAAAGTGAAGGAAAATACTCGTATTTTTGTGTGCAGTGCTCTGTGGATTCATTTAATTGTCGTCTACCTTTGGTTTTTTCTTAAACTTGGATAAAATAAGTTACACCAAAATCAACTTGCCAAAAGAAGAATTGGAAAGAAACTTGAAACATACTACTGATACTGTATATCTGAACAATTAAAAGTAGATACAAAGGGAGAAATACAGGTGAGTATACTTTAACGTATGTACCTATGTTTTATTTTTTAGATCATAAGTGACAAAGTTGTGTACCTATAAATTTTATTTATTTTTTTTTCTCGGTTTAGTTTTTCAAGTCAAGTTCTTAGTCAAGTTTCGTTTCTTTCATTTGTTTTTCGTAGTAACTTTAGTTGAGGTGGTCGTTTGATTTTATTTGATTTAAAAAAGAAAAAAAAATTAGATCTGTTGGTTGGCGTTAGTTAATGGCCCGCACCCAAGTTGAAGCCCAACTTAACGATATAATAGAGGAGTTAGAGTATTTTAAAAAAGAAAAGAAAGAAAATCAACGACAATTAAAGTCGGTGAATGAATTTCTTTTCACAGAATTAAGGGATATTTTGAATCCTGAGGTTTACAAACTGGTAAGTTTTCAGCTAACGTCTCAGTGGGGTAAATTAACTAGAGTAGAATCGACTGACGAAATCGTTAACGAATACGTCAAAGCCGTTCACGCTCTAGTAGAAAACCACGCTAAAGAGGCAGAAGACCTTAGAAAACAGCTTAAAAAGAGCGAGTTTAGGCGTAAGGAAGCTGAAAAACAACTTCTGAAAACAACAGAAGAAGCTGACCAGGAAATAGACCAGCTCACTATTGAGTTAAACAAAAGTTTAACAACTCAAAGGGAGCTAAGGGAAAAAGGTAAATCATCACCTTATCCTGACAGTTCAAAACACCTTATTCCGTTGCTCACTCCTCAACATACTTCTACACCAAAATCGTCTCTGGAAAGAAACCTGGTCAACACAGGAGTTCAAACCACAGTTGTAGAAGTATTTAAATCAAATAAAATCACTCAGGTAGAAATAGAAGAAAATTGCGAAATGCCACTTGAGAGTATAAGCAAGGTAGTTTCAAGGTTAGTCCCCATATTCAACGGGGAGAGAAATCATGAACTTTCACAAAGAGTTCATGAATTCTTAAACGCATGCGATCTGGCTTTGAAAATGGTAAAGCCAGAAGAAGAGGGGATCTTAGTGTCTCTAATCTCAACCCGATTGCAAGGCGATGCGTTTGAGTTAATTCGTTCAAACAATGTGAACACAATAGAGGGTTTGGCAAAACTGTTTAAAGACAGTTATTTAGTGCCAAAAACTCTGGACAATGTGATGAACGAATTAAAACAATGCCATCAATTGTTAGGCGAAGATGTAAAAGCGTTCGCTAGACGTCTAGCGAAACTGAAAGCTACATCTGTTGAAATTATTGACTCAAGATATTCCGCAACTGAGTCAGTAGGCCTCAAAAAAGAAGTTGAAAACACGGTGTTGACAATTTTTAAAAAAGGGCTAGTCGATCAAGCTCTTCGACAGTTTATGCTGGGGAGCAAAAGCAAAGATCTCAACGAAATCTCTGAGGAAGCCTTGAAAACTTCCTTGCTACTACAGCCAAACTCGATGGGCTATATGGGAGTTGGAACAACACCAAACTTACCTTTTGATCGTATTAGCTCAATGTACCAAATTCCCGGTACTTTCCAACAAAATTACAATAGCCTGACTCAAGCATATCCATCTATGCCTTCCATGCCTCATCTTTTTAACAATTATACTACACTACCTCACAATTTACCTCAAGTGACACAAGACTACACATCTAAACCCGCACAACATCCTTCACACATCACACATAATGAAACACCTCAATACATCCAGAATTTTCAAGACCCTCCCCACTCCAGCAATAGACAGTCAACAAGGTCTGCAAATCCCATTAAAACCTGTGGATTCTGTGGCAAGAAAAATCACAGCTATGTTGATTGTAATATTCGTAAAAGAACGCCATACTGCGACACTTGCGAGGACTATGGGCATGCTCAAAACAGTTGTCCCCGCTCACAAATACGAGCTACTCAGACAATAAGTCAAAGGCCTAGAGTCAAATGCAAGTGGTGTTCTAGGGTGGGTCATGTGGAGGACGATTGTTTCTCTAAGAGAAATTACCTCAAAGACCAGTCGGGAAACGCCCTGGGGGCCAATTTGAATCACTAAATTGTGCCCCAGAAAATTCGCTCTCCACAAAATCAACAACGAAAAATAAAAAAAACAAAGCAAAAAAAAGCAATGTAGACGAAGTAAAGCCATTAGCGCCTGTATTAAACGATCGACAAAAAGAAAAAAGAACACAAAACATTGACTCGGAGGAGTTAAATTTCTTTACTTTTGAGTCGATTCGTAAAACGAAGCAGAAATCAAGGCCACTAGTTTCTGGGACAAAAATAAACCTAGGTCAGTTTGGTTTCTTATTTCTGATTTTCAATCTTCGTTTCGTTTGGAGTAAGTGCTATTCAAAGGTGAAATTCGTCTATAACTTTTTGAATGATTATTTTAAGTGTTTTGTTTTGAAGTGTTTCAACCAGTATGCTTTGCCGAAAAGTAAGAAAAAAATATTATATGCATTTAGGAATCTTCGTAAGCATGACGTGTTCGTCGAGCTGCCTATGTCAATGGCCAAGTCCGAAAAGGTACTTCTTCTGGTCGACACAGGAGCAGACTCGAGCTTACTAAAAAGAAGCTCATTAAAAAATGCTACCAATATAAATATAAATGAAACAAAGCAACTGGGTGGTGTTTTCGGTGGAGTAGGTATGACAAAAGGCACAATCAAAACTTCCTTATCATTCCCCAACAATAAGTTCTGTACTAAGTGGAACGTTGTCGATGGTTTAGATGAAATACCTGCTGACGGTATCCTAGGACGTGATATCCTATGGAATCAAACAATCATCGACGCTGTTTCAAAAAGAATAACATTATTTAATAGGAAAAGAGAAGTTATAATCGAATTACCTCTAAAGTGTTTACCTTCTAAAATATCTGCAATACAGGAAACACAAGAGAAGTTCAAAATAGGAGCTCGGACACAAACAGCTGTTAAGCTTTATATTCCCAACTCAAAATCAAATGAATTGCTAATACATTCACAAGAGATTGATTGCGGAATCTACTTGGGAAATGCAATAGTAAAAGCAAACAATAGCTACGTCCATGTTCCTATCATGAATTGTACCACACAAGACTACTGTTTGGACGGAAATTTTCTTCCAAAGCATTCGAATTTCAAAAACTTTAAAATTATTAACCAGAGTGCGGAAAACAGAATATTGGCTAATTTTCCAAGACAACAGCTTAGTGAACGGGTCAGTACTCTGATTAGTTCCTTAAAGTTAGATGAAAACCTGAATAGGGAAGAGAAGGAGTCAGTAGAAAAATTATGCTCCAAATTTAATGACGTTTTCTTACTGAAGGGTGATAACTTAAGCTTCACACCTGTCTTAGCACACAGTATACCCACTAAATCTGACCAAGGACCGATTAACACTAAGCAATATCGAACTCCGGAGATTCATAAGAAAGAAATTGAAAGACAAGTACAAGAGATGCTTGATCAAAACATAATTTCGGAAAGTAAATCTCCATGGAATTCACCATTGCTTATTGTACCTAAGAAATCCATTGAAGGTCAGAAAAGGTGGAGGGTCGTTGTGGATTTCAGAAAACTAAACGAAATAACGATAAAAGATGCCTTTCCCTTACCAAGAATCGAAGAAATTCTTGACCAATTGGGACACTGCCAATTTTTTACCACATTGGATTTGGCAAGCGGCTACCACCAGGTAATGATCGATCCGGCTGACAAGGCAAAAACCGCGTTTAGCACTAGCAAAGGGCATTACGAATTCAATAGAATGCCGTTTGGGCTAACCGGTGCCCCAGCAACATTCCAAAGGATCATGAATCACATCCTGACTGGTTTGCATGGCATCGATTGTTTTGTTTATTTGGATGATATTGTCGTGTATGGCAAAAATCTTGAACAACACAACGAAAAGCTTGCAAACGTTTTAGCTAAGTTAAGGCAACACAACCTGAAGTTAAATATTGAAAAATGTAATTTTCTTCGCCGTGAAGTAACGTATTTAGGACACGTGTGCTCTGAAAACGGAGCTACTCCAGACCCATCAAAAATTCAATGTGTCTCCAATTTTCCCACCCCAAAGACAGTAAAGCAGGTACAATCATTTTTGGGGCTTGCGAACTACTATAGAAAGTTCATACCCAATTTCTCTCAAATAGCCGCTCCAATCACGAAGCTATTGAGAAAAGGGGAGGTGTTCCAATGGTCCCCAGATTGCGAAAAATCATTTAGATTTCTTAAAAAAGCTATTTCCTCACCACCTATATTGATATATCCAGATTTTTCGTTGCCGTTTATCTTGACAACCGATGCGAGTAACGAAGCTTTGGGAGCCGTTTTGTCTCAGGGCAAAGTTAGTGAAGATAAACCTATAGCTTTTGCTAGTCGATCTTTAAATCAGGCCGAAAAAAATTACTCAACCATAGAAAAAGAATTGCTTGCCATAGTTTGGGCCTGTAAGCATTTCCGAACATACCTCCTTGGTCGTAATTTTACTATCTATACGGATCATCGCCCCCTGATTGGTGTTTTTAATGTTAAGGACCCAACAACAAGACTAGTTAGGTTCCATCATAAGCTGTCGGATTATGATTATAAGATAATGTATAAGGCGGGCAAAACAAACTGCAATGCGGATGCACTCAGTAGGATCCCAATAGATACACATCCAATACAAGCTGTACAAACTAGGAGCAAGGCAAAAATAAGTGAGAACAAAAAACCTCAAAAAAATAATATATTGGTTGTAACACGAGGGCAAAAACAAAGACAGTTCGAAGATAATATTCAAGCAAAAGCAACTGTGGCTCCTAAACAAAAAACAACCTCTAAGGACAAGTTGAACATAGAGAGTACAAAGGTACCTATAGAGGAAAAGAAGAACGACCATGCCATATCAGAACAAATTCCTGAAGGTGAAATAATAACTGATTTGTCCAAAACATCATGGAAAATCGGACCGTCTATAGGCATGGGAAGTCATGGTCAAATATATTCAGCGTGTAAGGCATCGAGTTCACCAAAGAATCCGTCCGACTATGAATATGTCGTCAAAATTGAACCACATGGCAACGGGACGTTGTTTGTTGAAATGCATTTTTGTATGCACAATGCTCGTTCTGAAGACATTACACAGTTCAAACAGCAGCGCGGACTTAAATCTTTTGGGATGCCTTATCTAGTTGGTAAGGGATCACACGACATTAACGATGTGAAACATCGCTTCGTTGTAATGCCACGTTATGGAGACGATATTTGGAAGCTTTTCTTGGAAAACGGAAGAAGGATTCCAGAACACACAATTTATCGTCTTGCCTTACAGATGTTGGATGTGTATGAGTACATCCACGGCCGAACGTATGTCCATGCCGATTTAAAAGGAGCCAACATCTTATTAGGCTATGGGAAAGGCGGTGCTTCCCAAGCATATTTGGTAGACTTTGGTTTAGCTAGTCACTACACCCAAAAGGATTTCAAGCCAGATCCAAAGAAAATGCACAATGGTACAATTGAATACACATCTAGAGATGCACATCTCGGAGTAGCAACAATGCGAGGAGACTTTGAGATCCTTGGGTATAATCTAATCGATTGGTCAGGCGTGAGGCTGCCTTGGGAACAAGAAAACGTCCTTAAGGTTCCCATTAAAGTCCAGAAGTCTAAGGAAACTTTTATGAGAGATGTAAGTACTGGTTTGGAAAAACTATACCCCAGAGGAGTGCCAAATCCAATAATGGAATTCATGAAATACGTCTCTGCTCTGGAATACAATGAGACACCAGACTATGAAAAATGCCGAAAGATATTTCAATCGGGACTTAAAGCTCTTAACGCTAACAATTCAGGAGACTTAGAATTCAATCTAAAGTCATCACAAGACTCTAAAAACAGGAAAGAAAATAATAACCAACTCAATGACAAAATAGTCACTGCCCCAAACAAAAGGGTTGTCACTTTAACGGATCCTGCTGATATTTTAACAGTTCTCCGTGATTTCCATGACTCTCCACTTGGCGGACATCAGGGAACATCAAAGACGTTAGCACGCATTCGCTGTCAGTTTCGATGGAAGAACATGCACAAAGACGTCGCAAGCTATATAAGGAACTGTGAAAAATGCCAAAAGAATAAATCTGGAAATCTAACGAAGATGCCAATGGAATTAACGGATACTCCATGTTCCCCTTTCGAAAAACTATATATGGACATGGTAGGGCCCCTTCCACTAACGCATTCCGGAAACAGGTATATTTTAACGTTCCAAGACGACTTGACTAAGTACATGGCTTGTGTAGCAATTCCGGATGCTGAAGCAGCCACTGTTGCTAGAGCCTTTTATGAGGAAATCATAACACGTTTTCTCATACCGAAAAAGCTCATAACGGATAATGGATCTAACTTTACTTCAAAACTGTTTTCTGAAACATGTAAACTTTTGAGAGTCAAGAAAATCCATATAACAGCCTACCATCCACAGGCCAATGGTTCACTAGAGCGAAGTCACAGACCCTTAGCGGAATATCTAAGGAGTTTTGTTGATAATGACAGCCAAAATTGGGACCAATGGCTTAGGCAGGCTATGCATGTCCATAATAATACTCAGCATACATCCACCAAACTGACACCACTTCACAGTTTGTTTGGCCTCGATTTTGTTATGCCTACAAATCTAAAAGGTAAAACTACTCCATTATATAATATCGAAGACTATCCGCAACAGTTAAGGTTTCAACTCCAAAGGTCGCATGAGATAGCTAGAAACAATCTAGAAAAAGCCAAAATAGCAGCGAAAAAACAGTATGACCGAAAGGTTAATCCCACGTCCTTTACAACAGGGCAAAAAGTGTTGCTTAGAAATCCTGTTCGAAAAAACAAGTTTTCACAAATTTGGTTAGGACCCTATGAGGTAGTTTCGGTTAGAGGTGACGTCAACACAACCATTAAAATGGGTAGAAAAACGAAGCGGGTTCACAACAACCAGCTAAAAGCTTTCCATCATTTATGATCTAATTTTAATGAGAATTTATTATCATCAATCCGTACAGTCTTATTAATTCTTTTTGTCTTTCCAGAATTTGAAGAAAAGGATTCACTAAAAGAAGCCCAAAGAACCAAAAAAAAAAAAATATATCTTAACCTAATTTAAACTGTAAAAAAAAGAGTGTTTCCTTATTTGCAACAACTTTTCAATAGTTGCATTAAAATTAAAATAAAATGTTTAATCTTAATATAAATTTAGTAGCAGTTGCGTTATTAGTTATAAGCATTTACCCCGGGCAGACGAATAGTGAACAGCCATTCAACGTCCAACAACTGAAGCTGACCTCACCAGTGGTGTTCGAAGCGGTGGAAAATGCTGTATTTTATAGTGATACGTGGACAATATTTACGAAGTTCACACCACTGGACTCCGGAATGGTTATTCAAATGGTGGAAAAGTGCGAACAAAAACTGGAAACCCTGTGCAGAAGCATTCCGGACGACGATTTCAAACGTTACTGTCAATTGATCGCTCAAGAGACTGAGACAAACATCGACAACTTACGACGAACTGCCCTTCGTATGAAACAACTTACACATGCTAAACGTCAAAAACGCGCACTGGAGTTCATAGGAGGATTTTCAAAATGGGCCTTCGGTACTATGGATAGCAAAGATGCTAGGAGCGTTTACCACCAGTTGGAAGTTCTCCACAAACAGGATGCGAGCTCGTTCGAATTAATGCACCGACAGTTAAGTGTCATGAAATCAAACTTCGACACGTTATCCAAACCCATTTCACAACTGACAGACGAAATCGAAAATATGGCTGTGAGCATGGGTAACCTTAGTGCCACTTTCCGAACGTACAGTCAAGTCACGAACAAGGAAATCGCGATGCTGAAAGCGACAAGTGAAGCGACTGCAATGACTTCAGTCATAACCACAAAAGTTTTAGAAGTCCAAAACCGACAATCCTTGGAACTTTCAATTTTGGATGACCTGTACCAAAATAAGATACATCCTTTGGTATTAGACGAGGGAAATATCACCGGACTATTGCGGAACATAACGAGTAAAGGAAGATTTTTGTTGGACAACCCCCTCATAATAAACCAAGTCGCCAAAACCTCGGTGTACCTTGACGGGGGAAATTTTATGGTAAAAATTATACTACCTTTACCCGAATATGTTCGGTACAAGGTCCAGAAAATATACCCCCTACCAACATCCTTTAACGAGAACTGGGACCTTGTGCTAGACACCAAGCATGAGTACATTGCCGAAGCAGAAAACCATGATCGTTTTGTCATCATGAGCGAAACAGAGTACGCACAATGTGCAATGGTATTGACAGGAGGTTCCCTCACCAGGACGGCTATTTGTCGGCATGAAAGACCCATCCTTACATCGGGATCTAATGAGTGTCTGGTAGAGCTTATACAGCACGCGCCATCATCTAAGAACTCTTGTAAATATGCTGCGATTCCCGCAACGGAGGCGATATTCCTTAAGATGACGTCCGCCAACGAATGGCTTTTCAAAGTTAAGGAAACGATGTCATTGAACGTGAAGTGTGAAACCCAAAATTACGCAGTAACACTGAGCGATTCGGGAATATTGCAAATGAAGCAGCCATGCGAAGCAATTGCAAAAGGGTTCAAACTGTTTTATGAATTTCGTGCTGAAGCAATAACTGAGTACAAACAGCCCATGGTAGACCACTCAGGACTCAAAGAAGCACTGTTGAGAAAAGTTAGCGTCTCGAAATCAGCACCTGTACCAGAGTTACTTCCGATAAAAATTGGCAATCATAAAAATTTTGCCAATATTTTAAATGAAGGGAAGAAGAGTATTGACGATCTAATTCAATCTTGGGACGGCCTGGAGGCAGAACGTAAAGCAGACAGCCAGGACTGGGAACTGAGTATTCATCGATATTCCATGATGTCCTTCGTTTCGTTAGTAGCAGTAGTAACCGCAGTAGTATTTTTGATCCGCTGTCTACGAAAAGGACCACCAACCATTCCGGCCCAACGAAAATATATAGCGAATTCCGAAGTGATAGAAATGCCAGCTTATCTACCAAAAAGAAGAGCGCCCGTAACACGACCACCACCACCACCAGTACAGACCGACAACAAAAGTTCAACAGTCTACGGAGTCACCTATGCTCGGGTGTAAGAAAAAAAAAATATTCTTTTCAAAAAACTGTTATTTAATTTAAAATCGTAGAATTATATCAACTTAAATGTAAATTAACGTAAATACTTCCGAAAATATGTAATTATTTTTATTATTGAAATGATTAGTATGTACACATAACGCATATACTTACTACAAAGCAAGCAAAAATCATGTTCTGAATAAAAAAAAAAAAAAATTTTAAAAATAAACATGTGAATATGACATCTTATGTAGATTTATAAGCAAATGCCTATTTTTCAGTGTTATATTTAAGCCAATATATATTGTATAAGATTTCGAGTTAATATACATAGCTAAACTAAAAAAAAAAAAAATATTATTTACACATAATCATACTACGTGAAATATTGTTAAGCTTTACTCACTATAAATGTATGTGTAATGTTTTGTCTGTGTGTTTAAGTTTCTAGTTTAATATTATTTGATTTGAATTAATAACGAATAGACATTGTGATTTAATCTGTTATTTTAGAATAAATTTAACATTTTAATGAATAAAAGAAGACAAACCTATTTCTGGAGACCTGGCTTGAACTATCCAACGGCGGAGGGATGTTATACACCTAAATTTGGTTCCTTCACCTTTACCTACTATGCCAGTAAGCATAACTGTTATTATGCATATTATTGCTTTATCAATATTATGCATACTAACAGTTTCCGGCCGCACTTATTGCGACATGGCTAAGTAGGTCAAGCTGAATTCCAGAATGCAAGTTAAGCAATGCATTCTGGAGTTCAATCAAAAGTTCCAGCCAGGTCAACGGAAATATGGTGAGTCTATTGTTAACCACCGAAACGAGAGGTTGTGTGTCTTTTTAATTTACATTGCATTTCATTACATTTCGATTACGTACGTTACATGAACTTGAACGATTGTATAAGTGATTATCATCAACTGAACCAAAGATTTCAATTGTTTTTAAATTAATGGCAGGCATGAAAAAACTAGAATTGAAAAAATTATCCTCATCTTGTTTCAGTAAAATACTTGTTATTCCGTAGAAAAGTATTAACGAAGGATAAACTAATCAATTACTTGTGGCAAAAAGGTGAGGGCTCTTAGACCAAAAGGGTGACTCTGTTCTAAAGAAATATAGAAGGTCTTCCCTCCTCATTGAAAAAGTAAACAAGAACTGGTACGCATCAATGAACAGTCACGATTGAGTAAAAATCAAAAGAATAACTTCCGACAGTCGTTTTGTATGACGATGCATCATATCTGCCTACAAATCCATCATATCAGATGGTTTCAGCCATAAACACATGTTCATTGATATAAGCACCCATAATTAAAGCCCAAAAGCCAATAAAATCAAAAATTTCCATGACCTATTAGACCCCAAATTTAAAAAAATAATCTCTCACGACTTACACAAAAAACCGATTCGTGACACGATATGCGAGAAAAGTCGATTAAGAAATGCTAATCTGACCGAACAAGCGTTGAATAAAAAAAAAAAATTATCCAATAGCAGTTGAAGTCCGACCAACAGGTTTGGTTTTATTTTATTTTTGCTTTTTAAATTTTATTCAAAATGTCAATATCAAAACTTTTGCAGATCCATCAATTCATGTGTGTCACTGTTAGACAAATTTGATACAACTGCGAGTCATTAAAAATTCGCAAGCTAATCACATTTATTGCGTCAGCTTGTTGGTATTTTTTTTTTCTTCTGTGGTGGACCTCCCAAAGTATTTAGCACTATCAATGCATTCACCACCGCTAAGGAAATTATCAAAATTGTTTGATGGATCGATGCTAATTTAGTAAGGTTGTTGCATAAACTCGTTAACACTCTTCCTATAACTTGGGAGTTGTTTGCAAACATCAAGTGTCTTAAGATAAACTTTGGTGTGTTGTAAAGAGGAACATCATTCTCACAGTAGATGGTTGAAGTAATTTTGCTGTCATGCTGCGCTACTTCCGAATTTCGATCGATTAAGAAATCATTAGGCTTTCAAATTGCGAATCGTTTTTAATCGGATAAGAATGAGTCAGATCCGGACCTATTAATTTTCATATCCTGTCAACATAACTGGGTTCATGAAGTAGGGCTCAGAGATGCACCTATGAAACCTGTCATCTATCTACCATCACCTCGAATGGTCAGCTTAAATGTCTTAACGTTCTACTTCGCGGTCAAAAAAAGCCTTCAACTTGTTAAAAACAAAGTGAAACCGAAAACCTTTGAGAGTGGTGGACATATAAAGAATACATGCCGCAAAACTGAACTAGAACGCAAAATGCACCTCTGAATTGAATTTCTGATACGTTCACAGATTGGATTACCTTCAAGCCAGTGTTTAGTTCTATTAAACTACTGAGTAAGGTTCCAAGAGAGCAAAGAACGAACATTAGAATTTACTTTGTGGCCTCGTAATTTACATGTTTGTTTGTATTACGAACAAGTCTGGAGTTAAGTAACAAACTAAAGTCGTTAATATTTTGTTGTTGAAACGGTCATTCGGATTGACCTAATATGCTGGTCGTTGAGCTGTCAAATAAATTAATATTTAGTGATGAACCAAGGCAATACACGAGCTACCTGGGCGATGTTGATATGTAATGCTAATTTATAAGTGGGCAGGGCTGACGATGAGATGGACCATAGGCTGGATAGAAAGTTTATTAAAATATCGTTAACAGTTCTCCTCTTCTTTTGGATTTGAGATTTCACTTGGTTTTGATTGAATAACTGATTCATTTATAATATTCATCATCACTCAATGCCAAAACAGTAGTCCATGCTTCAGTCCATACTCATAACAAGGAAAGACATAAATTTTGCACGATTAGCTTTTCAAATTCGTTTTTGAACTGAGTATACGAGTTTTTTCATGACTACAGCGAAGTGGTTAAAAGCGTTATTTGAATGTGGATTTCTTGGATGACTGGGGTTATACTTGATTGAACAAAGAACGCATATAAAGTGAATCTACGAAATTAGATAATATTTTTTTTGAGCTACTGGTATATTTTTGTTTGCTACTGTGCCTATCTCTGCCACCCTTAGTCGTTCACACTAAAACCGTGTGCCAACTATTGGTGCCTAGCTATCACTATATGTTTGATTGCAACCAGAACTTGTAAGCACTATTTGCAACTTCGAAACGATTGCGGTCTAAGACCGCCCCCATTGAACTGAAGGAGCTCTTCGACGTCTTCGCATGATTCAATGACATACCGGTTATATAAAGGAGCTGCCGCGTCAGCTGCTCCACGAACTTACGACAGACGTGATAAGTAAATAGTTCTAACAAACTATCTTAGATAAGACTTTCCATACAAAAATAGGCGAAAGCTTCCGGTCGAACAAATCCATTGAAACGAGTTCTCTATATATTCTAAACGGTGTTTTTAGACGTGTGGTTTTTTTTGTCAAGAATTTGGCTTAGAGAAGGCTTAAGATAAGAGTTTGCCATTACGTATAAAAAATGATTTCTGGCAAGTGGCCGAAGCCGAGGTGTCAAATTTTCAACTACTTTTTGCAGCATTCGGGGCGGTATGTCAGCAATAACGCGTTGAATATTCTCTTCCAAGGCGTCAATCGTCATGGGCTTATCTGTGTAGACAAACGATTTCACAAAGCCCCAAAAAATAGTGCTCTTATTAGCATTTTTAGGTCCTCCAACGGGGAAAAAAAGGAGTGAATTCACTTCACAGACGCTGACTCTCAGTGATATTCCTTTAGTTGGTACAGTAGCCTGGTGGTTTATTACCACAAAACACGAACGCCGACAGAAAAGCCGAAACATTTGATCGAAAAATACTGAATGTCCCCCTATCTATCAGGTCGTATCGGAACATACAGCTTTTTCAGTCAAGTAAAGCTCTCAATTCAGTTGTGCTGTTAATTGAGCTTAAAATATCTTCAGAATTCGCACCAATAATTTTTGCAAATTTGATGGACCTTAAGCAATACATTGAAGATTTATCTATGATCTATATCATCAGCTTTTTGAGAAAAAGCTAAGTGAACTTAATGATGATTTCATACCTGGCCCTGATCATGTCCCTGCCATACTCCTAAAGAAATATTCGTCTTCGCTTTCTCTACACCTTTCAAAAATCTTCACCTTATTCCTTTCTCAAGGAGTATTTCCTCAAGTATGGAAAACCTTTTTTATAATCCGAGGCAGTCCTCTTCTTTTCATTTTTACTATTAACAATCTCGAATTGATTATTCAATATTCCCTTATTTCACACAAGGCAGATGATACGAAGTTTTACAAGATCATTTCTTCACCTAATGAGTCTATTCGTTTTCAACACGATCTCGACAGTTTTTCTTTCTGGTGCTCTAAAAGCTGTTTGAAATTAAACATTTCCAAATGTCAATCTATTACCTTCTCTCGTCCATCAAATCTCCTCTCCGTTGCTATCTTCTTCACAACCAAACCATTTCACCAGTTGAGAAGCTTCGTGATCTCGGAATCATTTGCGACCAAGGACTCAATTTCACTTCACGTATTGATGATGTTATACTAAAAGCCAATTCAGGAATTCAGCACTTGGTTTCATTAAGCAATGGTCAAATGTCAAAACAATTCTCCGACCCTTACGTAACCCGATCTCTGTACATTACCTATGTTCGCCCTCTCCTTGAATATGCTTTCCAAGTCTGGTTCCCTTTCCAACAAGTCCACACATTGAAAATATTCAGTGCCGTTTTCTTCGATTTGCTCTGAGAGGTCTTCCTTGGAATAATCCCTTGATTCTCCCTCCTTACCAAGATTGCATCAAGCTTCTCAGCATGAATGCTTTGAAAGATCGTAGAGAAATATTCGACATTCTCTTCATTCACCGTGTCTTTTCTGGAACCTGGAAATCATCCTCCTCATTAACGTTAGCTATTAGTTTCTTAGTTCTTAAGTTAGATTAAGAATTAGCTTATATTAAGCCGAATAAATGGAGGTTTTGCCCCCACCAAAATTAAAAGCTTAAAAAAAAAGTTTTTACAGAACTCCCTTGCAACTTGACCGGCAATATAACAGCGTGTTTGAAGATATTTAATGATGATTCGTGGAGAGTTTAAAGACATACTTAGAAAGTTCTTCGCCTGTGGATTTCGCCGAAGAAATCGTCTGAGGCCAACCAAATGCAGAAGCGTTATCTCTACCAGGAGTGTTTTGGTTAACCTTTTGCTTAGTTGCGATGGCTTCTAAACTACTGAGCCGGTCGTACTCTTTTTTTTCGAAGATCGTATTTTTGACGTGAAGACTTAAACGTACTTCTTATACGATTACACTTCGTTACTCCTTCTGTCGTCTAAAGCATCTTCACCTCATCCGTCGTCAACTTACTCTAATTATTTTTGATGTCGTCATCTGAAATTGTTTTATTATTGATCATAGATCCCAGATAGTTAAACATTTCACATTTGGAAATAGGCATCAGAAAACGGGCAACACAAGTACTCAGTCTATTTTTGACTTATACGGTATACACTGCCTTCTAAAAAAACTTTTATTTATAGGTCAAGTGCTGCTTGCAAAGGAGTTAGAGCCCCGTTTATGAGGATACCATCGTCAACAAAGATATTTGATGACTTTGGTGTTCTGTACTTCATCTTCTAGATGGTAGTCAAGAGCTGTAATAAGGAACAAAAAGCTTAAGCGGGGTGCCCCGGGGCCTAGCGCATTTTTTAAAACCACGCCTTGTGAGGCAACAATTTTCCGCCGATTCCGAACGGCTAGTCGAGAAAGCGCTTTTCATGGCAGTGTATTTACTATCGGGGAGTACTTGCCATTTCCCCGCTAAAGGTGATACCCATGGAAAATTTATTTTGTTGTGTGTTGGGAAACGAACCAAAAACCTCCCGCATAAGTGGCAGACATGCTAACCATTATGCCACGAGTACCCGCAAAAAGAAAGTATGCGAATTTTATATTTTTGATATCATTTGGCTGGCACACTGGAAAAGGTCCATTGAATTTCATGCCACCATACCTGGCACAGATCAGTTTCTTTGTAAAATATTCAGGTCCTGCCTTTCTGTTCAGGATATTAATGTTTTCAAACATAAATTTCCCTTAAGACACTCTGTATAAAAAACTAATTAATTTTTCTTTTGCTTTCTGTTTCGTAAAATTCTGATACCAGTTATTGATTCTGTTTTCAATATTCATTTGGAGGTTACTGATCTCTTAAGGGATCAGAAAGAATTATCAAACCCTGTTTTTTATTGTTAGGTAAATATTTTTGTGTGAAAGGTTTATTTTTCGAGAAAAACATGTTTAGAACCTCAAAACTTAGGCTTAAATTTTTTTTTTTTTTTTGGGAACAAACTTTCCTACTTTAAATTGGATGAATGCTAATCAGCATTAAGGTGACTCAATGAGTAATCCATCTGAGCCAACACCTCGCTGGCGCGACAGTGACGTTTTCAAAATGAATAGTTAAATTTTACCTAGGCAAGTTCAAATTTTGAACCTTGGAAATTTTAATATCTCCCCCGAGGCAGTGCAAACAAGAAAACTTAAGCCCTGAATAAAAAACAAACTGTAATCATTCTCGTTTTTTGTCTAATCAAATGTCTGCGAACTTCATTTGTATGGGTGAAAAAATAGGAGAATTTGCATTGTAAACCAATTTTATTGTAAATGATTTTGGTTTTTATTAAAAAATGCATGTTTCCATCCATTTGCATTTGAATGAAACATTATTTTATGACAAGTGCAATAAAGTTTTTATTTGTTTTAGTCAAACCCAGCAAGTGATAGAAACCGTTTCTATTTTCAGCCTTAGTGTTTTCTTACTGTCGATAGCTTGACCTTGGCATTTATTTATACTTAAATTTGTGATTTGCACCTGGAAGTCTTGAAAATTTTTCGAGAATAAACAGAGAAACAAAAGAACTGACACGCAAACTTGAATTTTTTTTCTGTATGGTGTGATTATTACGTGTGAAGTCTCTTGTCGGCTCAGGCGTATATGCGTGCTCTTTAGGTGGTCTTTAATGTGTGTTTTTCAGGTAAACTTAAAAAAAAAGTTAAACTAATCATCGTTTGAATTCGCAACACTAAACTTCTCACATCATTTTGACGTTTCCAGGTGACTGTTTGACTGTTTTTCAGCAAATGTTCATTTGTTTCTAATACCCGGCAATTATTTAATTTAGCTTAATTAGTTCAACACTCATAACAGACATATGCCAAGCAATGTTAAAATCACTCCAAAAACACGAAAGCCAATACGCTTTCCTTGCTGAGGAATTAAATTACCCGTTGTCTACAGTATGTACGATTGAATAGTACAGACACTCATATTTCTCAACTTGAAGTGCGTTTTTTTCCCTCGATTTGTGTGTGCCACAAATTTTAATTCACACAAATCATGTGAAATCAAGCAGTACGATAAAACCGTGGAACAAAACAAAAAAAAAAGACATTGAAGGAAAATCTACCTACAAAAACCACCACAGTGGTAATGGAGTTTTGTCTTGCTCCCATTCCAGTGGAATTGCTTAATAGAAAAATCAGCAGTCATTTCACGCGACATTAGATCAGTTGAAGACTCTGAAGCAAAAGTTTATGTTTTTTTTATGTTTTTAATTTTTTTTTTTTTCAATCTTGCGAACATGTAGTTCTACACACATTAAGGTGCAGAGACACTTGTCTACTTTGTGTGTTCTCAGCTTGGATGCAATTTCGTTTTTTTGAATTGGATTGAGAGGCAATCTTTACTGATTATCAGATATTTCAATAAATTATTTCCATCATACTTGTTGAATTGGATTGATGAGGGAAATTAAAAGCGACTTAAACTGCCTTGTTGCTATTAATAAATTGTCTAGACATGAGGCAGGGGGCATACTGTTATAGGTAGGAATGAATGTCCATGTGATTTCTGTTGAAAGTAAAAGTAGATAAACGACTTTTTGTTTCGAGGCAATTAAAATTCTACGTATGTGACTTAATTAGGAAGAATGAAAATGTTTTAGTTTTATTGCTTTTTTATTATGTTTTGTATGAAATGAAATTGAGAGCAATTTATATTTTTGATGTGTGAAAAGTTAGGGTTTTTTTATGATGTGTGGAAAGAAGTTATTTCATTCTAAATAAACTTTTACGGGACAAAAAGTAATTGGTCAACAAGTCGCTTCGTTTAGAAAGCTGCCATTACATTTCATGTTATTGA
The DNA here is from genome assembly GCA_949752695.1 of Melanostoma scalare. NCBI lineage: Eukaryota > Metazoa > Arthropoda > Insecta > Diptera > Syrphidae > Melanostoma > Melanostoma scalare. Next base: position 20,878,139 of record OX456986.1, read on the forward strand.
CACTCTAGAAGTCAGAGACTTAACATAAACAGGTCTCTAATGACCCCTTGTCTTGGACGTTCTCTTCACTAAGAGATTTTTGGCGAAATCAAGGAAAGTGGACAAATGTAGTGCGGTTTCTTTGACTTTCTCAAATAAAATGGCTCAAGGCAAATAATGGAAAACCATAAGTCTTAATGACCCGTCACCTCACTTGAAGCATAAAATTAAAGATAAATTACTTTTTTGAAAATAAATACAGTGGAAAAGGAACTCGTAAAGCCTCGGTTCTCAACATATTTCTCATGGACCTGTAATTTTTTGCCAATTGTGAACGGAGAAAGCGCTTTTCACGTCTGTTTAGCTGACACGAGAGATTTCTAGCTCCTTTCGAAGTACCAGCAAAAAAGGAAGCATAATAACATAGAACTCGTACATAATAAGCACACCCTTTCGCCAAAAGCATAAAAACAAAAGCACCAAAACGCAATCCTAAAAAGGAATTATCTATGAGTTGTCTTCGCGAACAATCTGCCGTTGAATGGTTTACACTAAAGATGTGATCAAAACGACAAAGGCTTTCCACACCACGATAAAGTAGAGTTTAGGTTTCAATATTTCTATTCAAGTAAGTTTACTCAAAAATCATTATTCATTTCTGGGTTTCTAGATACAGTGTCTCTTCAGATAAGCTTGAGCCACCAATAACATCATTTTAAGATGACAGAGCCCTTAAATTGAGTTATTAATTCTTACCCGGATATGTTCAGACTGATTTCCTGTAAAGCATTTTGGTTTTGATTTAAATCCAGCTCCGAGCTCATGCGTACAAGTTTGACGACCCAATGCAAAAGGTAAGAAAGAGTAATTACTGTTCATTTTTGTGATAAATTGATAACACTTACACAAAAAGAGCATCGATTTAGAAGTTTATAAGAACATAGAAAAACATAGAAAAACGTAGAAAACCTAACAGCCTGGACAGTGGACAGTAACTGTAAAAGACGGCCGTAAGCTTGAATTTCATCATTTTTTTTGATTTTTGATTTCATTGAATATAATGAGCAGTCAACATGATTAGTAAAGCCCTTACAGACGTTTCTCATCCTCTCCACAAACCCTCTCAAGAATCTTTTTCCAGAAAAAAACAAAACAAGAAAAATTCTATATCTTCTCTCAGCAAAATCCTAAGCATGATGACGGCTTACGGATGTATCCCTTTAGATCCTCCAATACACCGACACTCCTTTTACCCCCAACCTTGGGAAAGACACCTACTGCCCATCGATACCAGTCTCTCTAACTACAAAAAAGAAAACACTTCAAATCAATCATTTAAATTACTTCACAGAGATCTAGTGGGAACTATCAAGCCTATAAGAAGGCTTTACAACGACCGATCATTCAACGGCAACAACGCAACTTATGCAGTCGTCGAAATAAATGGAAACAATGAGGAAATCATAACTTGCCAAGGGTTCATAACTAACTCAGGCGGTAGTTACATTGCAGAAGTCACCGCAATACTCAAAGCTCTTTTAATCTCACAAACATGGGCAGTCAAAACACTCATCTTGACCGATAGCTTGAGTGTCCTCACTGGACTAAAAAGTGCAACGAATAATTGTCCTGCCCTAAACAACATACGAACCATCCTTCATAACAACAAAAACATAATCTTAGCATAGATACCAAGACATGCAGGCATTAAAGGAAATGAGGCTGCTGATAAGGCAGCGAAAAATGCAATTAAATATCCTTACGTAAAAGAATTTCCAAACATCCCTCAAATCATTCGAAAAGAATTCATGGCCTATCAAAATGAAGAGCTCGAAAGAACATGGCGAATACAACTGAACTTTCTCCGGCAACACCATCCAGCACACCGCCGCATTCCTTATAACAAAAAATTCTCCAGAGAAAGAGTGCATTTCTATATTTCCGATAAGGGTGGGAAAAACACTTTTCTCCAGTCGACACCATTTCTCGCACGACCCGCCTGATGAATGTACCAATTGTAGGGAGCCTCTATCTATTTGGCACGTTTTTGCCACTTGCCCGATATCCCGTCTAACTAGCAAGGCCGACTCAATCCAAGATATGCAGAGCCAAATAAATGAAGTACTCAATCCATTTGATGTCCGATCCGTCCAGCGTATCAAAGAAGCCACACTATTACACAACAAATTCAAAGAAATATGAAATGGTTCCATCATATCAAATTTGTATTCCATCGTTTCTATAAATTCAACTTTTAGTAATTTCAACATAAAATAATAATTAAATAAACATGATTGATTTATATAAGTTTTATATCTAAACGACATCTATGGTCACGTTGCCCTGGTGTCTTACCAACAAATAATTTATAAACTTATTTTATAACTTATTTTCTTTAAATAAATAAATAAATAAATATTGAAGTAATAGAAAACATAGAAAACCCATGGTCATGCTTCTCAATACTTACTTTGAAAATTCTGGATTCTATTGCAAAATTCGAAACGAAGGAAAAACATAGCCAATCTCATGGCATGCTGAGGAATTGCAAAATAGTAAATACTACTTTATTCTTTCAACATATTCCTTCAAAGTTTTGGTTTCTATTGAAGAACTTGAGACAATAACAAAAAAACTTCTCATTGCGAGGTTACTTGTATAAAAAGATTACCTCGTTTTTTTTTTATTAACTATCCGAACAAATTAAGATTATGCTAATTTTTAATGGAGTAAAGGTCACAACTAAACAATTTTCTTCTTAAAACATAGACAACACTCTTGTTTCAATGAACTTGCCTTATATTCAATCCGCTTCCCTCCTACTTTTTTTTTTGTTAAACTGTCAAAATGTTTTGAAAGACACACACACAAGACAATACACGCCGTCGATAAATAATACCAATAGTCAGATTCAGATTCAGTAATTAGCATCTCAATCATAATCCTAATTAGGCAAAATCTCTTGAGCCATCGACCCATCTGACCTTGCTTGGCATCACTTATAGCAATGAAAACAACTTCCCAAGCCGAGCCTCAATCCAACAGACGACTAAAGTAAAAAAAACACATTGACGACAAAAATGCTACCAATGTTAGATAGCTAAATTTAATGATAAAAAATACCAGCTTGAACTACTACTCGTGGCCTGTCACCGCATAACCACTTTCTTCGACACTCTCTGTTTTGATCATAGCTGAGTGTCGTTGTCGTCGTCAACAACAAGCGAAACAACAACACAACAACAGCAATAACATTTAAATTAATTACACACACTAAAATTATATTTTATTGAGCATTCGATGCAATAATTCATGCTGCAAACACGTTGAACATATTCGGTGTTTACAAAGCTATGGTTTTTTCCATAACCGAGACAGTTCCACTCGATAACTGCGTGGTGTGTGCGGTTCATATCTGTATGTTTGTCAAGTCTACCATCGTCTTTTTAGCATAACTCTTTGGTTAAAACTTTTATTCTATTATTGCCTAAGACAAAATTTAAAATCAAATTTCGGTAATAGAGGAAGAGAAAATAATTTCAATAAACAACCAAATGCTAGCACGGGTAACAAAAATAAAGCGAGAAACGATTTGGTTGAAAGGAAAAGTGTAATACACCACAAAAGATTCCTTTGCGTAAGGTGTAAGCTTAGCTCGTAAGGTTTCTGTGGATCTAGCGCATGACCATTTTGTGTGTCGATGACGACTGTCTTGAACTTGCGATCAGATATGTTAGCTCAATGATGATTATTATAAAATATTTTGACGACTTGGTCGATTGTTTTTCTCTCGTTAATATTCATAAAGTGGTTCGGTGTACGTCTTCGTTTCTTCTTCTTTTTCTTTTCTTTTTTTTTTGCTTGAATTCTTCTCTGCCTATGTTTCACTCTTACTTTTGGATTCACGCAAGTGATCGTGGTTTCGTGGTGTGTGAGTTGTCTGTGGTTACGAAGAGCAGAAGAAAAAAGTAAGCACATTGTTTTGCTAATTTTCTTTTCGCTTGCTTTTTGCTGGGTGATTTCGCTTTTTTCCAGCGCTTGTTTTCCAATTCATCACAGGCGTGTATGTGAGACATCTTTGATTTCATTTTCATTGAGGCGTTAAAATGAAGACTGTTAGTTGTTGTGTTTGGAGGGAGTTTTTTTTTGTTTGTTTGTTTTGACTCTGGGAATCACAACAAAATGGAATGTGCGGAGAAAAACTCACAAACTAACTGTTGCAAGAGATATGTGTATATAGATGAAGTTTGAGACTGAAGATTGACTAATTAATGAGTTCAATGGCATGATGCATCTACTGATGGGAAGGGTAGATCTGTGGACTGGGGGGCAGTATGAGAGAGAATAAGAGTTTCAGAAAGAGAAATTAAATACAATGTTTCTGATTTCCAAATGTTGAGTAAAAATTTTGATAATTTACCGATGCATTTCAAATGAACGAAGAATCAGAGTGATTGTTTCATTGTTAGTATGGAATGGAGATTGAAATAGTAACTTTAGTATCCGTACTCGGTTTAGATTTTGGAGTAATGCTATCAGAACACAGCAATCAGAACCAACAAATTGTGGATCAATTTCGTCCATTTAAAGAAAAAAGCGATGAAAATATGTGAATATGTGATATCCATTACTAATCTCAAAGAAAATTGAAGACCAACGCAGTGTGCTAAACTGTTACGACTCTTATTTTTGACCTTAATCCCTCTGGCTTTGGTTTATCAAAGAGCTTAGTTGACAAAAACGAGAATTGAGTTTCAGTTTCTGTTTTTCAGTTCACTAAATACAATCTGTTAAAAAAAAATTGTATCTCTATGTTGTAGAATCTTCAGCAAACAGCGCACTCAGGCTAATCAGTGTAATGTCTGGAAAACCAGCCAAAAAGGACATGCGCAGATTTTATCACGATACGCAGACAGCAATATCTGCACGGATTAGATGACTCCATACCTGGACTTTAAAAAATCCTTCTCAACCAGTTTTACCAATAGCCAGGATTGGGAGAATGAATCACCTCCTACGAACGACAACGAGGCATCTATATCAATTTATACCGACGCGACCGACGGCTCGAAATTGGAAGTTGAAATGGGCGCAGGTTTCTTTTCAGAAAACCTCAGCCTTGCCAGTTCCTTCAAACTTCTTGGCAGTTTCAAGCAAAACAGGTGTCCATGATGGCGCTATCACATGCTGTATCCCTTTTTTATTGATAGGCAAGCAGCAATAAAAGCCACATCTGCCACTCTTATAAGTTCATTGCTTGATTCTTGCTGTCGCAAAGAGCTAAAGGTTCTTGGCACGCAGCACAAGGTTAGACTCTGCAGGATTCCCGATCACAGTAGCATACTGAGAATTGAAAAAGCGAATGAAGTGAAGACCTTATCTCATAGACCAATCAATCACGGTTCCACCCTATGCAATTAAACAGATCACTAGTAGCAAAATAATACGAAAGTCGAATGGAAGATGGGAATGCCTATAGATTCCTGTGTCATCTCCAAGAAACTATGGCCAAAATACGATAGGAAGAGATCAGAAAGGCCACTATCCCTGAATAGGCCTTCATTACGATCGCTTATCAGAATTCTAACAGGATACAGCCTAGTGGGCTACCACAAAAAGAAAATAGGTCTTTGCACCGATGAATTATGTAAGAGATGCAACGACGAAGACGAATACGGGGATACCGCTCACTTCCTTTGTCACTGCCCAGCTATCTGCCATACCAAGAAAATTTCTGGGTAGTTACTTCTTCAACAAAATGGAAGAATTATCAGACAATCCACTTCATTAAGGCCACAAAATGGTTAAAAATTGACCAACCATAAACTCATAGGTTTTTAGGACGTTTCAACGCTCCAATAAGGTATCACAATGGATCTACATTGATTGATTGAGTGTTACGGAAATATGATCAGCCGTCAGCCCATTCTTCCTAATTTAATCTATGGTCTTGTGAGATTCAATCATTATTATATTCATGACGAATATAGGTGTCCAAATTCACCAGCAATTGCACGATATAACATTATTTTTGGGCATTTTCGGTTGCCTATTCACTTTTTGATTGTAAAAAAAATTTAAAACATAACTATGTGTAGACACACGTATGCATAAATACATACTCCTTCGAAATCTTACACAAAAACCAAAGTCTGCAAAATGTTTCCTGCTATTAATGAATAACTAAAACATTAGATTGGATAAAAATCTGTCAACATTAAGAAAGCGGTCAGTAAAAGCAAGCCATCAACTCATTTTGTAAACATTCCTGGACATTCAACCAACAATAGCCATTGTTCGCACGATTTATGTTGTGCACTCGGCTATTTTGTTGACAACAGTCTTCGCACCATTTAAGTCTTCCTGAATTCCTATCCAATTGCCTTACTAACAAGCAACTGCAATCAACCGAAACACGACACCAAGACACTGTGTCATCGCAAGATACTTGTTCTACGAAAAATGTCACTTCGACTCAGCGCGTTTTTTCCCTTACAACACTACCCTACTGAATCACACTTACAATTCCACTAATTAACAGAAAAGCCAGAAGAGAAAAACGAAGCAATACCTTTGTTGTCTTTAATTCAATGCACGCCACCTCTGGCTATGGAAAAAACTGCCAAAGTGTGACACTTTTATTTTATATAATTAAACGTCACGTACCAATTGAACTACTTTCAAATATTTCTATAAAAGTGTAAACTATTCACGTCATAGTTTCGTAAAGAGCGCGTAATGTCGAAATATATAAAAAAAAAATCAGTGTTAAGGTGAAGGAAAATGAAACCAAAAATAAAAAGTGACGAAAGTATGTGCTTTGCTACCATTTTATCGAGAAAGTGCTTCCTGATTGTGTTTTGTTTTGAATTTCGCAACTGTTTCTTATTACAAGTGTACGGTTTTTGGTTTTATAAGTGATTTACCATATTTGTCCAGTGGAAAGACAATGCATTAGGGTTTCTTTTCGTTTTTTTCTTGATGAGTGTGACAAGCTTGGCATTGTGACATAGTGTTAATGACAGAGAAAGGGAACAGTCATTACTTGAGAATTAGTGAATACATTGATTTGCAATCGCAGGTTTTTGGGATTTTTTTCTTCTTAGAATTGATGGAAGGCAGCGTGGACTTTTAGTCAAATTAGAGTTTTGTGGATATTTAAAATGGAACTTTGAGACTGTTGTACTGACAAAAGTTTATAATGTGGTATACACGAATTTTACAACAAAAAAATTGCAAGTTTTCAACTAAACTCTTTTGTTTTTATTAACAAAAATCGATAACAATTTCATCTTAATAAAAAATAATAAGGCGCTGTGGCTTTTCCATCTCTAAATTTCTTAGCACTATATACTGTTGTGTAAAGAACTGGCAACGTATCTCACTTGATCATTTTTTGCTTGAAACTGGATTGAATGCGAGCATTTGTTACTACGCGTTCTCAATTTCTTTCTTCTTTTCGAGAAAGAAGTGCATAAGAAGGACTCAAGATTACCTCTTATCTGTCCTGTTAAATGAACATATGTTTAAATAGGAAAAACTTCTTTCATTTGATATGAAATCAATAAAAACATTTATGTTTCATTTAAATTTGAAATGAAATCGGCCTAAATCGATTTCCTTCGTTCACCTTCCCACATAGTTTTTGTTTGTGTTTCAGAAGCTGTGAAATAATAATTGTTGACTTTCTTGACATAGAGAACCAAATTTGTATTTGACAAGACCACAAACGTGTGGTATTTTAGGCAATGTTATAATAAACGTGATCTATTACGCCTACCCTAACAGGTAGCAAAAAATGTCACTGAACTCGAAAAGCACAGACAAATTAGAGTTTTGTTTTATTTACTCAAATGTATGCATGTGTAGGTTTGTTGTGAATTAAACTGTGTCAAGCTTGAGAATGTTATAGACTTATCACTATGGTTTCCAATTGTTTCTTACATCCATCTTTTTGTTTATTTAAAGGAGTCTGTCTAATTTTTGGATGAGAAAGTGAATAGTATTTTTGATCGTTTAAAAAATTTACTAAATTTGGGTGAAGTTTTATTTTTCAGTCTTTGATTGTTTAGTTTTTGTCCTATACTCGTATATTTTTGCGGGCAACTTACACCTTTCCAAGTTTTCGCAACACTTTCGCACATGGCAACTTTAATCATTTTTGCGTCAATCATGGTTATAAGAAAAGGCACTCCTTAGGTAGATAAAATAAATGAATAAATAAAAAGAGTGGCACAACAGGGCGAGGAGCCCAATGGCCTATAGCGCGTTTCTCACAACCGTGCCTTGTAAGAGAGTAGAGAGAACCTACATTTTCCTGCCGGTTGAGAAATCTCTTTTCATGGCAATGAATTTTCTTACGGAGTACTTGCCAATTCCTCGCGAAAGGCGAAACCCGTGAAAACACATTTTTGCACCTGTTGGGATTGGAACCACGAACTTCTGGGTTGACAGGCAGACATGCCAACCATCGCGACACGGGTACCATCTTTGATAAATAGATAGATAGAAGTTTTAGTTCTTTCTTCCTTCACTAAGACAATTGAGCCTCAAATACCTCCTTCGCACGGAATGCTCATCAGTTTTACCTTTAACCCAAATTCGGTCGTACAGTCGAGTATTGAAATTCATATATTACATTCAGAAAATGGAACGCTTGAATGCTTTACTTGAATCTGTTATTCCTCTGGTCATGATATACAAAGATTAAAAATCAATGGTCATTGATGTTAATTTTTAACTCAAAGTATTGACTTTGAAGGGTTAAGTAGGTAGTTTTGAATCTTACGGAATCTTAAAAATAATAAAATTTGTTAAAAATGCCAATATGACATTCTTGGTCTTCTAAAACCATTAAAATTTTCTAAGATCACTGCACACTTCATTTCTTTTTTCTTGTATCTTTCAGATTACGGAAGGGAATCACACTCAGAATTTAGGTGAGTCAATATGCTTTTACTCAAATCATATTCAAGAACTGAATTGACTCGACTATTAAAACAGAAATAATAGTTTTTATATTTCTTTGGAGGAATGCGCACGAGTAAGAAAAAATATATTAGCTTGACGAAAGGTTAAGAATTGGTCTTTGTCTGTCAACTCTGTTGTCTAAAATAATATTTGCCAACGAAACCAAATGTATAATTTTGAACTTTTATACTTAAACTATTTCCCAATTTTGATGAAAAATCAAATCAATACTAATCGAATATCTTCCACGAAACAATTTGTTGGAGAAAAATATTTTTTTCTTTGCTAATCTCGTATGGACTATTTTTTTTAGTCACAAAACTTTCGACTCCATTCAAAACCATTGCTTTACAGTCATATACCATTATGTACTAAAGAGTTGTATGTAGATATTTATGAAATACGTCTCTTGACGCATCAAGCAGTTTCGCCAAATTATTTCACTGTGAGGATATAGTTTTCTATTTTCCTATCACTGCCTATTGCCTCTTAGTGGAATATCAATATTTTTTTATTTGATAAAGTTTCTTGCCGTATATAAGAATTTCAATGACAGCAATTTATTTCCTGCGAAAAGATCTTTAGTTAAGAAGCAAAAGGCTTCCTTAAAACCTTATCAGAAAAGACTTAATTTTTTCTTTGTAGTAGTCTTACTAACGTTTTAAAATAAAATTTAGGACCTCTTGACTTGCGAACAGAAAAATTTGCTTCATATTTTTGACGAATCATTAAGGTGCTGCTGACCAAAAAAAGTTGATTTCTTTGTGTACTCTAAGCGACGTCTAGCGAAGTAACTAGGCATTTGTAAGCGTCTGGCATCCCTTTGCAATCTGATGGTTTTCCTCAAATTTTTGTACAAAAAAAAGATTTTCGGGTTATTTATGGAAATACTTTAGCTTTAAGAAAACAAATTAAGCATTCTGATAAATAACGAAAGGCTGCTTTAATCAAATTAAATTGAATTTCTCCTTGCGAGTAATAAGAAGAGAAGGTGGGGGTTTCGATATCACAAATTTTATATTCATCAAAAAACCTTTGCAGTGATCTTGTCATACTCTAGTAAATGTTTCGATTTATTGCTTTTTCTACGAGCAAAACATCGAAATTAGCACAAAGCTTTTCTTTAAAATTATTGGCCCTAATTGCAAACTAAAAGTTTTTTCTCCACGACGCTGCAGTTTCTGAAGGTCTTAGCTGTTCTTTCAATTTCCTCAAACTAAATTTTTTAGTCCTTGCTGTAAAAGGTGGCCGTGGCTCAGTGCTAGAGTGTTTAGTGGCTGAGTTGGACGGGTAGGTTCGAGTCTCGTGCTGGGCATCTTCTTTTCTTAAAGCCTCCCAGTTTCATTTGAACACCGCTTTTGAGGTGTTTTATGTGAAATTACAATCACTTATTTCCATCGACTGCCGAAAAAAGGGAAAGTAACTATCCTGGTAGTAAATGGATCGGAAATCAATCTGAATGCTCCAAATTAGTATTGGCATGCTATTTTTTTTTTAAAAAAAAAGGTCTCTTTACGAACTCTTTCACTAATCATCGAGCTGTCGTTATCAATTTATTGAGTAAACTTGACATCTTTATCATGGTAAAGTACATGAACGAGCAATGTCTGCAAGTTATAAGAATTTTCTTCCGAAGGTCGGATTCGGTAGCTGCAACTTTTAGTGCGTTGAGTCCAAATTTTTATCGTGATTCTCGCAGTCAATTATAAGTTTAGTTCAAAAAATTGAGTCTACATACTTGTTGTGTAATGTTGCCTGCAAACATGCACGCGGTTGGCCATATGAACGATGTGGAGATCTATTTATAAATCTTTCGATTGTACTCTCAGCCTATAATTAAGGTTTTTGAAATATCTCAAATGGTTTGCGTTCTTTAAAAAAGTCGTTACTGGAATACCCGATGTTTCGGTTATCACTCCCAAAAAATGATATTAGCTCTCAGCAACATGTGCTTCATGTTTCGTTTTTGTTTTTGCAGCTCTATCTTGACTAGCAAAAAGTCTTAAAAGTCTTTAATAGTTGAAAATTCCACTACGCATTCAATTTTAAATGAAAAACTTCGGTTGCAGTTCGCTCTCATACTACACAAATTTGCAGGAGTGTAAAATGGTTTCAAAAGACTTAAATTTATCACCTCTGTCGATTCTCTGATCACGTTTACAACTTGTTTCCACGTTGAATTTAACCCCACATTATAGTTTTCAGTTACCACGCAATTAAAAGCCCTAACAAATGAATATAAATCTCGAGAACTTCTGATCTCTAGGTCACCATACTTACCTGCAAATACCATTCGGTGTTATTTAAAGTTTCAAGTGCCTGTTATAAAAGAATAAATTCTTAAACAAAAGCCATACATAAATTGTCTTCATCAGAAAAGCTCTCCTCTACAACTCGTCACCATCTTACATTGAATTTGTGAAAGAAAAAAGCTTTATAAATTACAAGACGTTCATCATGTGTAATCATGAATTATAATTATATTCACAAGTTTATTGATGAATTGTTAAACTTAAAACACAAGACGAAACCTTCCCAAAGCCATATATGCATAATGCATATGTCAAGATAACAGATTGATCAAAACAAAACAAAACAAATAAAATTTATGAACATATGCGTGTAGTAGGCATAGATGTACACATAAAATCAAAACAGACCCATCGGCGTGTTTACACAATCCTCTCAAACAAGACAATTATTTCTTCTTTTTTTTCGCTTTTATGTGTCCCGCTTAATAATACCATTACAATACGATTTACAACAGTTATCAAATCCAAATTGCATAATCTAAGACAATGGTATATATCATCTTCTATCTGATTTTGCGTTTTTCTTCTTCTTTTTTCGTGCAAATATTTACACAGCATACAAAATTTTTGGTGTTTGGATGGACGGCTTTTTTTGTCACTTTGGCTACGGTTCATTTTTTTTACTTGACTGAAGGAATAAATTATCATGACGATGGTAACTCCATTAGTCATCATTAGAGCAACTATAGGCTGAGGTGTCTATTGAACTTCCTTTTGATTTAAAGTTTTGGTTAATGATGCATCTTAACACTATGTTGTGAGCTGATAGGCATTATTTCTCACAAAATGTGGGCCTTGTTTCTGAATCTGAATTTGTATAAATTTCGTTAACAACAAAACAAACATATTGAGTAGGAAACTGGTAACTGGTTGGACTTAATTTAATATACATGAATGGTCATAATGTGTGTGGTGATCAAAAGAGCTGTTAACAGGGTGATATTGTACAGTTGTTAGAGAAAATAATTAAGAACGATTAAGGAGTAATTGGAAATGAAAGTACTTTTCGCATTATTTTATGCAGGTGACCTTATCATAGAGCCTTGTTAGTAAATATGCGTGCCTTAGGCGAATGTGAGTAAATGTATTCTTAGTTTGTTATTAAATATTAAAGTTATGATCATAAGTGTTCATTAAAACGAGGAAGTGCGACATATCTCGTATCCAACTTAAAGCCACTTGAAAAAAAGCTATAAAAAACCATTTTATTTCAAAGAAATAGAAAGCTCTGAAAAGTTGCTAGCTGTTATTGAACTTTGGAAAATTTTAAAACGTCTAAGCTCATATCTCAGACACAGCAACAATTTGCTTTAAATTCTAAGTGTAGACTTGGTAGTACTAGTATGTTGACACTTGACACTAAAAGCTGCTGAAAATTTTCCACGCCGGAAGTTGTATAAAGAGAGTTTTGCAATCAACAGAAGCAATGTTTAAGTATTTCAAACTACAATAGAAATAGATTGAGAGTACTTTTTCAAAGTATTAGAAGCGGAAAAGAAAAGAAGGTGCGTTTTACTATCCTGGATTGAATCATTCGTTTCAGGATCAATAACCATCTGGTTTATTGAGCAGTTCTTTGGAAAGTTGGTGTCTGTGATTTTATTGCGATTAATGACTTTTGCATTTCTGGAATTGGAACTGGCATCCGCGTGCATTTTTAAAAACCCATGGTTTAATGGTTTGCATGTGCTAAGCCCAAGGGCTACTCGAACTCTGTTGCCTTGGGTGGCCCTTTTTTTAGGAGGATAGTGGCAGTGAATATATTTCTATATGGCTCATCCTGGAAAACAAACAAATGTGAAGTATTTCATTGGGTCTACACCGTAGAGCATGTTAAAATGTGAGGATTGTAACCAAAAATTAGAATGTAAACGTTAAAAATCTGAGTTAAATATCTTGGAAACCATACAAAACCAAATTGCAATTCTAAATTGGAATTAAAAATCAAACGTTAACTTTTAACATCAATCTTTGAATGAACAAATTGCAATGACAAACCATTTACAAAATTGTAAACTTTTTATCAAAAGTTGAATGAGTTTTTGATAAGCATTAAGTGGAGCAAAATTTACTATGATCTCAGAAAAACATGTACCTACGTAGAAATATAGAACTGAATGAATTGCAAATTAATAGTTGCAAATATTTATCTTTCTAGCTTTCTTAAGTCACTAATCACGAAGCAATTCATTTTTAGATAAACAGACAAAGTGTGAGAAAATGTAAGCAGTAGAAACCAAGCAGAAGTTTGCCCTAGACTGGTCACATAAATTGGAACGCGAACTACTGTCAAAAGATTTACAATAAAATTTTTGGATGTTTTCATGAAATTACAAAGCATGATACAGCACTTTTAAAAACTCACCATTAAGAAAGATATAATGGCAGGTAGAGGAATAAATAAATGGTTCAAAAGAGAGGAACTTGTTAACTCGGAAGAAAAATACAAAAAAACTAATGGACTTTCATACATAAGCACATGGTTGGAATAAGAAATGCGAAATGCAATTAAGGGGAAAGCGGGAGACTTGATCATACGGGACACTTGAACCGCCCTCAATAATTCACTCTAATTCCACAGAATACTTTCATGAGAAGACTCAAACGTTGCACTCCGCGACGTTCTACTTGCACACAAATATAATTCTAGATCGTCAGCAGGCTTAAGCTACTGAATGTGAAAAAGTGTTTTCAAGCACGAAATGCTATTTTTTTTTGCTTTTTCGTGATAAAAAGCTTTTTTAGAGTGGTAAACTGTTGAAATTTCTTTTTAAAACAGTTATTAGACTTTGTTAATTTAATAACACAGCTAAGCTTGCTCATGTCTCGCAAAAGAAATAAAATTTCAATTACGACAAAACGGTAGCGAGAAACTTGAGCCAAATTATTAGGGGAGGCTTGATCAGTGACTCAAGTCTTCCTTCGCTGTAATTATGTCCGTCAAGTTAGCACTACCAATTCAAAATTTTCAGTTTGTAAATTGGATTGACTGTCGTAAATTTGTCGTAAAAACAAAATATTTGTCGCTCTTCGTTTTAAAGTCAAGTTGGCACTACCCCCCGCCCCCTTTTTTTGACAGATAATTAGTTTTATCCTTCTGCTGAACGAATATGTTGCGTTTTCGCTTCGCTTAGTGGGCCTGCGATCGACTTAGAGAAAATGCCGATTTTGCCAAAAAAGTCATTTTTTCAGATGAAGTTCATTTTGATCTTGGCGGGTATGTAAACAAGCAAAATCGTCGTATTTGGGGCACCGCACGCATACATTGAAAAGCCGATACACCCAAAACCAGTCACTGTTTGGTGCGGATTTCGGTCCAGATTGGGGCATTTTTCGAAAATGAGCAAGGAGTGGCCGTTACAGTCAATGGCGATCATTAACGGGCCATGTTGAAGAACGAATTTTTACTCACAAAAATTTAAGAGGAGGATATTGGCAACATTTGGTTTCAAGAGGACGGCGCTACGTGCCACACAGCCGAAGCTACACTCGATGTTTTGCGCCCATTTTCAAAAAAAAAAAGTTATTTGGCGGACCCTTTATATGTACATATATTGAAGAAAAAAACTATTGGCTGACTTTTTTATAACAAGTAGCAAGCTAAAGAAGCGATTGCTTTTGATTGATTTTTGATTGACTAGCGAAGGCCAAAAGCAACAAGCTTTATAATGCAATAAATATTATCACAATGGATGCACTCATGTTAACGAATTCGAGATGGTTTTAGCAGACGAAAGAAATTGGCCAGACAGCCTCTGCAGAGCAAAATTAAAAACATAGTCATTTTTGTCTTTTTTTGTTCATTCATAATCACGCGCATAACATAAAATGAGTTCCAGTTGAAACTGAATTGATAACATACCTCTTTTCGTTGTTTTATTTGAGGACAATAAATATGAGCAAGTCTCCCCAAGGAGGTTTTCAAGTCTCCCGGCTAAGAATACTGGAAGTGAATTTCTTTTGAGAAAGTGACTGAAATGTGTTAATTTTTGGGTTTGGTGTGCAATGCTTTTAGTTTTATATGCAGTTATACGTACTCCCACACTCTCGTATAACGTCAAAAATTTATTGGAAGGCTTAGTTTTGCTTTAGTTGCTTTTCCGATTTCTTCGGCGATCTTTGTTTGCTATGATTTGACAATATTTTGAAACGTATTTAGTTTACCAAGTATGGCACTAACTACATTTGGAAGCAATTTTCACGAGAGTTTTGGCTCATTCATTTGTTTTATTATGCAAATTTGCCTGCCTTAGCTCTTCTCAAAGTGCACTGCGTTCTTTAAATGAGCTGCGGCTCTTAAGCAACTCCACTCTGAATGAATCTGTTAATGTGTAAGGTACTTGCCCATGCAGATGGTATAAAGTAGAATTGAAATTAAAACACCTAGATTCAATCGGTCTGAAGAATTTTATCAAAAATAAACAATCAATCCGATTCCACGGGAAGTTTACTCCCAAAATAATTAAAGAAAATTGCAGTGAGTACGATTTACGATTGGAAAATTATTTTCTTCCCACTGTTGCGATGTTACGATTAAAGGCGAAAAAAAAAATCCATCGCGACAGGTTGCATTTGATGCATAATTACATTACCTAAACTGATTTTCACCAAAATCAGTGCAGGAGAAAGGAAAAGAAAAACAATGATGATGATGCTGTTTAAATTGAAAGGAAAATGACTAACACTTCTAAAAAGATTCTTACTAACACTAAGCCATTTCAGTATTTCTTCGGAAAAATAATGAGCATTTTATTTAATCCCACAAATTTATTATAAGTAATTTATTTATCAGTTGAATGTTAGGTTAGCTGTTCTATGCTCTAAAAAAATCCCATGTCCTTGTTTTGATTTTTTTTTTTTCGTATATTTATATTTTTTCTATAATACTCGTCTTTGTTTTGGTTTTCGTTACTTAACCGCTACGAAGACAAGAAGTTTTACTTTTGCTGTGTTTGAAGTGTAACATTTTTTTTTTTTTTTGTGAAAAGAGTTCGTTGAGTGTCATTAATTGTTACATCGAAGCACACAATTTCATTTGTTTTACTTTAATATGAACATTTCTTTGGAATTTCGTATCAATTTTCAATTCAATTTTCCATACAAAAACCATCCTCTAAGTCAAACTCCCTCTATGTCGCAATTCCCTCTAACTCGAACAAATTCTTTAAATTCTGGGACTATTTTCAAACCCTCCAAGTCGAATTTTTTTTTTGCAGAAACGAACATTTTTAAGAATCACTCTCGCCCAGTTCGTATATTGTTTTGTTGTTCATACTTCATAGAAAACATGAGCCATACACACTCGCATACTTTGACGTTTAGGATCGGTGCGCCTGTGCTGCTATCTACCAACTCCTTCAAACACTAGGCATAGTATCCTTAGCAAAGTTTTGTCTGGTGAAAGTGATTCTGTTGATAACAAAAAGACTATTGAATGGAAACAACAGATTTCAGAAGTTGTTCGAGGATTTAAACCGGACGATATTTTTAATGTCGATGAATGCTTGCAGACACGTGCCTTGGCTTTAAAAAGGGAAAAATGTTTTGGAGGGAAGCACAGTAAAGAAAGTGTAACATGCCTTGTGGGGTCCAACATGACAGGCTCAGAAAAGCTTGAGCTCTTATTCATTGGGAAAAACAAAAATCCTCGCTGTTTTAATAAAATAAAATCTTTGCTAGTTGATTACGTAGCCAACCAACGTTCTTGGATGACAGCATGTCTTTTTACTAGTTGGCTTTTAAAGCTCAATGCAAAGTTTGGACGATTAAAGCGCAAGGTATTATTCTTTTCCTCCCAATATGACCTAAATAGCTCAACCGATGGACATGGGCATTATACAAAATTTAAAAGTTCATTACAAACGCCGTATAGTACCTAACCAAGTACCTAACCAAAATCTTAAGTTTTTGGGAAACCAAAAATGAGGACTTTAAGATAGCACTACTTAACTGTGTACACCAGGTTTCAAAGGCGTGGTTACAGGATGTAACTCCTTTGACAATTGAAAATTAAAGGCCGGGTTGAGACTTGGACACCAGACACCAGAGATACCAATGAAATCGAGAGGATCTAGACCCATATTGCGGGTGTTAATTGCAGGAATTTTGTTTAAGTTGATGACTGTATTGTCAACAGAAATACTGGATAGCGAAACAATTTCGAAAGAAATAGTTCATGCTGATGATGGTTACGATGACGACAGTGAAGCTGATGAAGAAGCCGAAATAATAAACATCTGAATGCCCAGTAAAGAATATAATCGAAAATGCAATTGAAATAGATTGAATTGACAGAAGATGTACCACATGAGGTTTAACATAGCATTTTTAAATAGAGTCTATTTTTAAACGAGTGAATACTCCAGCCAATACGATAAATCAATTAAAAATGACTAATTTTTAAAAATAATTTTGTTGAGACAATAATGAATTAGAAGTAAGAAGCTTTTGTTTATTTTTTTAATTCATTTTATTGATTTATTATCTTTCTTAAATTCAATAAAAAAATTTGTAATCTCTCTAACCCGAATTTTTTAAAAACTCCCTCTAACTCGAACTTATTATGACATCCCGTGAAAGTTCGACTTAGAGGGAGTCGACTGTAATAAATTTTTTTTTTTAAGAATTTTTTTTTTATACTAAGCAACTGATTGTGGTGTCGTGTCGTAAATTAGCATGTCTGCCTCGATTAGCCTTCAGAATTGGCAGGAAACTGCAAGGCATTGTTGTTTGAAATGAACTAGCCTCCTTAACTTTTAGGACGAAAACTTGCATATGTGTTTTATAAATTTGTAAGCAAATTTACTGATTGAGTAAATTCATTTAAACTTTTATAATTTATTTCCACGTTGGATTTTCAGTCCTTTTTCTGGTCTTAAAGTCTGGTCTGTTTTTTTTTTGTACCAAAAATTTACCGAAAATTTTACTTTATTTTAAAGTTTCATTCCTTGCTAATTAACTGACCTAAATTTAAATTCTCCATTACAAATTTCAAATTTCATAAGTACGCATTTCTCGATTGTAAATAAACAACGCCTATTTCAAGATTTTTGTTGATGAATAACTAACCTTAGTTCAGTCAGCCTATTGAATATTTAAATAATGCAAGACCCAGCAACAAAAGTCCACGCCGAAACTGCTTATTTTTTATGACTTCATAATTTGCTGAAATATTATGTTTCACACCATTAAATTTTGTGATAACTTATAAAACCCAAGACTCCCTCTTTAATATTTCGCCAATTCAAAGATTAATGACATAAACTCAAATAAAATTCATCAAGACATTTTAATTATTTCTTTTGATGAGTTTTCGCATACAACAAAAATGCAAAAACTAAATAATATCCCATGAAAATCAAATAATAATTAAAAACCAGTTGGTTGAAATCGAAGAAATTTTAGCAATGTCAGTAAAAGTACAAATGGATTGAATATTGATTGCCAAATAAAAAAAGTTAATCATAATTACTATGCCAAATGGTAAATACTTAATCATCTTAACTTGCTGCCAAACATTTTTAAAGTGCAAAGTATCTAAATTATAAAATTGCGAATAAAAATATTTGCTCTACTCGACCTTGCAGTGGATTGAAAAGAACGATTAGACGAGAAATGAAATTCTAAATAATCTTTAAATTAGAATTTTAAATTCAAGTAAGACTGGTTTTCAATAACGAAACTGCATAGTGTTTCAGTAAAGTAAACCACATATTTGCAATCAAATTCTTTTGTTTTTCCACAGAAAAAGAATTATGAATTTTGAAGAATTTGATAAAAAGTTTTTTCGTACAGAAAAAAGAAATCCTTCCTTAGTTCGAGGAATTTTTTGAACTTAACCTGAAAAACATTCACTTTGAACAAAAACTTGACATAAATATAGATTTGGGATTTGAGATTTAAAAAAAAATTTACTTTAAAAAAAAAAACTTCTGAAAAACAAAGCTTCCTTTTATCAAGTTCGCGTATCAGCTCTTTTGTTCTCCCCAAATCTTTTTTAATTTTTCACGGAGATTTTTCAAAACCTCAATAACTCACCTGAGTTAAGAATGAATATTATTCCAAACGCCCAAAGTATTCCATGGAGGAGTCCCATCTCGTAGTCCTTTTTTCCTAAAGGAAATCCTTTTCTCTTTTTTTTGTAAATGTATATTCGTTTTATGATTTCTCAAGAAACAATCAGAACAAACTATGTCACTTCTCTCACAGGTTTTTATTTCATGAAACAAAACTGTTTCAAGATTTTTTTCTTCTAAGGACTTTCTTATAACATTCTTCACTTCATTTGGCACTTTTAAAGAGAACTCTTCAATTCCATATGATTTTTTTTTTTCTTTCTCAAATTTTTTTTTAAAATAGTAAGAAGAAGAAAGCTTATCCAACAACAAAAATCGAGATAAAACGATGATAAACAGGAATGCAAATAATCTTATGATGTTTTTGATTTGTTTTATGCAAATGAAGAAAAAAAAAAATAATAATTATATTTTACAAAAGCGTTTTAACACCGCGCCAATCTCCGATTCAAGTGCTGTTCGGACGAGCACTTTTCTTAAACTGCGACTTGCTTTGGCCACAAAAGTGGTTCAAAGTGGAACTTAAGTTTCTTTTTCCCGTTTAACAACCAACAACCAAGAGTATGCGTACATATGAGTAGAGTATATGTTTGTCTTGTCTTGTCTTGTCTTTACCAAATGCAAAGAACCATACCACCGACGACCACAGATACTACAAGATTGGAAATGAATGCAGCTCTACGAACAAGCCTAGGTGGTTGGTATATGCTGGTAGGTTATCTGCAGTGCATTTCAAAAAAGTTAAGGCCACTTGGGAAGCTTTTCAATCATACAAATGAGAGAAGGTCTTTATTGTTTTTGTGCTGCGATCTCTTTGTGCAAAAGCTTTGTTTGGAGTAAGATCTTAAGAGAAAAATTCAGTCTTGGCGCCTAAAAAGTCTTATGAATGAAAGTGTGAGTAACGAAGCGATGTGAGTTGTGTCGTCAGAAGTTGAGGGGAAACGTGAATTGAAAGTAGAAGTGTTTTAAATTCTCTCCAAAGTAGAGCAACAGGTGGGGTTTCTTGGGAGTAAGTTGACACGATACGGCTCTCAGTAGTTGGTAGCCAAAGCTTAAAACGGTACATCGGTTGGTTTTAATGCTTGTGGTTATGTCTTCTGTGGTTTTTCGCTTTTGTTTTTTTGTGGTTTGATTTTTCGCATTAAAGAACTCGGCCAAGAGCCGTAGATTTATTTTTCTTCTTTTTTTTTCAGCTTTCCTTGGGCTTACCTCGAACCAAGAGAGCTGTTAGTTAGGGGGAATTATTGGATGTTTGCTGATAATGTTTGATGTAGGCAAACAACCGGCACGACTGCTGGAGCTACTGCTGTTTTGAGTTGATGGTGGTTCGCTCTCATTGGAATTGACGTTGAATGCAAAATCACGGGTCATGAGTGCTTTTTTTGTACTTTTGGCTTTGGTTTTGCATTCATAGTGGTCTTTGCAGTGCTTTGATTGGGAAATGCTGCTACAGATATATTTTTGGTTTTTGTTCCACCATTGGATGTTTTTCTTATATTTTGGCATGCTTGTTAATTGTATATGGTTTTGTTTTTTGTTGCTTAGACAAATTAAGGAACTGATTCTTTTATGTGGGTTATAACAAAACGTTCACTTTTAAGCTTGTTGAGATTTTGTTGCAGCGCACCGCATGATCAAAAGACAGAGGGCGGAAATTGGTTTAAAATCGTGATACAGTTTACAAGGACGAATTATATTGTTTGAGTAGTGGATTTAGCATGGCATACTATGGAAAAGAGATTGATGGATAATTTAACGCCTTTGGGTGTTTAGTTGTGAATAAGTTATAGTTTAAAAGGGTTATGCAATTTTTGTAGGCCTGTGGGTGAGGTTGAGTTGAGTGTTGATTTGTTTCAGGGGAAAATTACTTACACGATCTGGTGTTGGGAAAATGAAATTGTTGGTTAAATTGATGGTGGGCTTTTGAGTTCTTGGAAGAAAATTGCAGTAACTCCAATTGATTAAAAAAAAAACCAAAAAAGAAGAACTAATAAACATAGCACTTTTGCGAGATAATTTATAGGATTCGAACTTGCGACCCTGGCTTTATTCTTGACGTTTGGAAAATAAAATGTATTTGGAATTTATTTAGATTACACCAGTTGCTTATGTGTTAAATACACCAAGGCCAAACTTTGACCACAATACAGTTTGGTAATTATACCTTGACAATGTGGCTATTGCCGATGAGCCCTTTAAAAGATGCCACTCAGTCTTTTTAAAAACGCAATTCTTTCCACCTTCAATTAGAAAAAATGTTTGTGCTTAAAGTGCTGTTTTAACACTAAATTAAAACCCATTTTCTGTAGCCTTTAGTTTTAGTTGAATGCTCGTTCAGCTAATGAATATTCAATAAATTAATGGTTTGGAGTTTTGTGTAGCACTTCGACCTTGTAGTTAGTTTTAGTTGTGGTGATGTCCTAACGCCTCAACGAAGGGATATTTAGCCCCCTCTCTCGTGATTTTTTTTTTCTTGGGTTCACCCAGCCTAACCGCCCTGAGCTTTTGTCGCAATTCACGCAAAACACCCTTGTTGAATAATTAGATTTTCTTCTTCCGATCAAATAAAACGAGTCATATCGAGAATGCGAGGAACGAATATTTATTTGATCTGACCTGCTTGATGTGCAAAAACGAAGTGAAGTTACAATATAAAGCTTTTACATAGAAAACACATGAGGCAAATAACAGAAAAAATATTAACGGATAATTTCGAAGATCGAAACAAGCAAAAAATGACACCGGTTATTATACAAGACATAAGAGATAAGAGTAGTAATGAGAACTTGAGAGATGTGATGTTAAACAAAGGGGAGATGAGCATAAATATGGCAATTAAAGATTTTAATGAAATTGGTACATAAATTAAGATATAATTAACTTTTAACAATGATTCTTAAACAACCCTCTTTAATTGGTTGTCTTAAGACATGGAGCAATCCAAAACCAAAGGGCTTGCCGACACTTTCTGACATCGATGCAGACTACCCCATGGGCTAATTACTAGTGTGCAGCAGAGATAAGTGGGAGAACTGTGATCCCTTTAACATCACCTTGTTCGTAACGCCGATAAAGAAGAAGAAGAATAGAAAATGCACTGGTCGAAGGAAATTATTTGAATATTTTTTAAAGGTTTCGGCAAAGTTCGCTGCATGCTTATAAAATTTTCCTCTTAAAGAGCCGATTTTCTCTGCCATGGTTGGTGATTATGATTTTATAGCAGAATTAGAATGTTTCTTTTGTTTTTTAACTTGCTTTATCAGAGGCAGATACCTGCATACATAGCAAGGCGAAACAGAGCGACGAGCACTAGGACGGTTAGTTGAGAAAGCGCTTTTTATTGCAATGACTTTACCATCGGAGGGCTTACCAATTCCTCGCGAAAGGTGGTACCCGTGGAAAAACATTTTTGGTTTCTCTTGGGATTCGAACCACGAACATCCCAGGTAACAGGCAGACATGCTAACCATATCGCCACAAGTTCCACCGCAGCACATGTTCCACCAAATAAAAGAAGAAGAAATGTTCGCTGATGTTGTCGTGCATCGGTGCATCCTATTGGGATGTTCATTTTCAACTTTTAAGTATGTGCGTTGGTATTTACAATGTACACATATATAGATATATCCTGCCAACTCTATGGCAGTTTTTATTTTTATAATAAAAAAAGAGGAGGCTTATATGCTAATCTGGAGAACTCAGACCTAATATCCGGTCCATTGTACTACCAAACTAGCAGCCTTTCCCTTTTTTTTTGTGTTGCAGTAGCTGGAAATAAGTTGTTAGTAATTTCACATATATAACCTCAAGGGCGGCGTCCATATGAAACTGGGGGGCTGAAAGAAAAGTAGATGCCCAGAGCGGGATTCGAACCCACGCGTCCGGCCTATCTACTAAACACTCTACCACTGCACCACGGCCGCCTTATTACTGCTCTATGGCAGTAATAAGATTTGAATTGGCACTATTTTTCTTCAAACATCATTTGCCGCTGCTGGTGACCTGAACCAGACAAGTACCGCCTGTCGAAACGCTTTTTTACTTTCGATTATAAAGACTATAATGCAAGTTTTTCAAGATAGTTTTCTTTATTAGATAATATGACATTACGATTATTGAGATTACGATAGAAGTGAGTCTTGCAGTTCTGCCCGTTTGTCTGTATATCTGTATATGGCTCTGCAGCCTGAACCACTTGACTGATTTTCTTCAAAATTTGCAGATAGGGTCTTTGGGCAGTCTACAGATGGATGGTTTCTCTAGGTCGTGAAATAAGGGTACTTGCCATACAACCTGTATTATTACTTAACCTGCATTACACTTATTTTTTCCGAAAACGACTGTAACAATTTAGTTTGAGCGATTCATTTTTGAATGTCTTTCCGTAATGTAAAAAAAGATTATGAAAAAGTCTAAAAACGCTACCTCCCACATAGTACCTTTTTCAAAACCGACATTATTCTTAATGACACGATTTTAAATAAATTTTATATTTAAGAAAGCAAGAACTTAAAAAAAATTATTTTATCTCATTTTTTCTCAAAATATTTTTTAGGGAAATCTTAAGGCTTTCATACTTAATTGATGAAATAAAACCTTATTCAATTTTCAAATTTTGTTTCAAGTACGTGCTACGGTAAACGGCATATGTTATTGAAATCATCATTGAAATCGAGTATTGAAGACAAGTTCTATCCTGTCGATCGTCTTTTTCATTCAGATAGTCACAGCCAAGCATTTGAAAAGGACGTTAGTCGGCATACGCTTATTTTTATCGAGAGTTCTGAAAAGTTTCAAACGCCTTTATCTGAAAAGTGTATTTTTTGAGTTGGCCGAAAAACATAACTGAGACAATTTTCAGCCGATTTACTTGAGGATTAGATTTCCAAACCAAATCTAATCTTCACACAGAGAAGTGTAGTTAAAGCTTTAAAATATTTTTTTTTGTCAAACTTTGTTTGTTTATTTTAAATGTTTTAAAAATCTCTTTTAAAAATTTCCCCTGAAGAAGGCAACAACCCTTGCCGAAACGTCGGGAAAAAGCAAAAGATCTTTTTTGTTTCTTTGCTACAATTAAAGTGACAAAAAAAAGCCGAAGGAAAATACATTTTCCACCAACAATTTGAAAATTAAAATATCAAAAAAAAACCTCCGTACCTCTAGCAGTTATTGTATAGATTTAAAAAAACGAAGGAACTGTTTGTCCGGCCGTGGACCTTGAGAGAGTAATCATTTTCGTTATCAGAAAAATTCTGTGCAGCCGCCATTTTGAAATTAATCGCTATAAAAATATTTTTGTAAGTAGTTAATATCACATATAAAACTCTCATTTGGAATCTCAATTTATTTTGTAGTTTTTCTAGAAAAAAAATCCTAAAAAAGCCTATTTTTTCACTCTCTATAGTGGTGTAACCCCTTAACTAGAGTTTTTTTTTTCTAAAATATCGATTTTTTTGCTATTTTCACTTAACCTATCCAGCGGTTGATTTGCAAATAAATTTCATTTTTACAACTTCATAAGGAAATTCCATCAATTACTCCTTGGTCCATGCACTACAAAGCTCATTTTTATTCACGTGTTACGTTTAAACTCAGATAAACCAGGAGTGAATCAGCTTGATTATTGTAAGACTTTGAACAAATTGCATAATTGATGTTAATAATCATATCAGATTATTTTTTACTGCCCATAGAAAAAAGTTTAACTTCCACTAACTATGATGAAATAAACTAACACCTGATGTGTTATCGTTGTAAACAACAGGTAAACGATTGGACACTTCATTGATATCAAAAAGGAAAAAATGAAAGTTCTTTTATATCAAGACTAAAGACTGTAAGCCTGTTTCAGATTTCAATAAAATGTTGATATGACCTAGAGACTAAGAATGAATGTCAATCATTTATTCGACATGGTGATTAATTGCGTATTGACTGTCAATTTGTTAGATGTTAGATTCAATTTATTTGAATATTGACGTTAAATGGGCTTGAGGAGCTCTAGCTTTGGTTTTTTTTTTTTTTTTTTGTCAGGAATTTAAAATATGTTGCTGTGGATTGTGTCCCGTGGTTTTGTGGCTATTACGCGTTTCGCTTGAATTAAGTGGCTTTGAAACTTTTGAGCATGTTAATTGAAGCGGGGAAAAGAAATGATTCAAGAATAAGCACGTAAAGCAAAGTGCCAAATTTTTTTTGAGCATTGCAAAAATAAACTTCAAAAAATACTTGACCTGCCGATATTTCCTTACGCTCTGCACGATCATTTCAATTTTGAGTGATATGTGGCATGAATCATGTAGCCACATCTTGTTCAAGTACATACTCATTACGTTTCTTCTGCTTGGTACTAATATTTTAATAGAGCTGCTTGTCAGCTATGAAGATCATGTGCCAGTGTAAACCTGTACAAACATTAATAATATGAGATGAAGTCTCACCGAACTTTTTTTAAGTATACGCCCCTAATTATCACGATCCCTTATAAGAGGCACCCTCAGCTCTTAGGTTGATGGAAATAAAAACTTGTCGTTGACCATTCAATCAGACTACGTTTTTAGGAAGTGTTAATCACTAAATGAGGCACTCAGACCTAAATAAGCGTAATAAGTAATGCAGCACATTCTCTATTGTTAAAGAATACAATTGCTATTTTCACATTAATTGGCCTTTGCTTAAACAATACCGCCACTACAAAGTGCACGAGTCAACAATCAAACATTCCACAAATCCATCACTTCTATCCGAAGGGTGTTGCAAAGCAAAGTTAACCAAAGCAGCACCAACGACGCGACGTCAAACATAATTGCCCCTCAGAAGTGTTGCAAGGTCAAATTGAATTGTTTCTTCAACTTTATAACAATTTCCCCCAAAAAAAAAGCAACAATTCGATTTTGCCTTGAACCTAACTGGCCTGGGGTCATAAATTCATAAGGGAACGTTAATTTCATATCACGATACAAATATCAGACGGATTAAAAACAAAATCAGATGGGAAACCTGTCCCGTACCTAATGCGGGCATCCGCATCTGATCAACACAAAACCAGTTAATAGGAATATTGTTATAATTGATAAGCTCGAATTAAAATCCAATCTCGTTGCTATTTGTTGTCTTTACGGTTGTGGTTACACACACCCTGCTGTCAAGGTCACATCTAACTACTTTATCTTTCGTAAGTGAAGGACATTGGCATTCAAATGCCTTAAATAGCTTTGCACTAATTACTTTCAAATGGGTGGGTTTGCACTCGTTTAATGTTGGTTATTTCTCACTTTAATTGAAACATAAAATTTGAAACACAATCGAAAACTAGCTACTAGTTTAGATGAGCAAGTATCGAGTCTCATTAACTGTGACCTCTTTATTTTAATGCAAAAGATTCGATTGTAATGAGAAGTGACTTTCCGGCACTCAAATCCGAACAGGGAGCTTTAAGTGAAGTACCTCCACCGTGTTATTTAATCAATCAATAATTCAAATGGTATTTTCACACGCAAGTTGTGATATATTTTTTTGACGTAAAACATAGTTGGTTTGGTCATCACACAAAATCTTTTGTTGTCGCACAGTAGTTGCAAATTAGTTTTTTATGAAGTGGAGTCAATTTGAATAAAGTTGACATTGCTATTTATTGATGGATTGATGAGCTTTTTTACTTTGGCAAGTTTTTGTTTTGTTTTATGAGGTTCTGTATTGATTCTGGGAAAATATGTAATAAAAACATTTAGATTTCCGTAAAAAAATATGGCTCCCGGAAACGGTGTTAGACAGCACCGGATGTGGCAAAAACCATCGCTCTAAATTCTTTGTTGTTTAATTCTATGACGCCTTTGTTTGAGTAAAGCGATGCAGTTTATTAACATTATGTCAGATGGTTAATATTTTCAATGTCAAAAACTGGGATGGGTTGGATGAATAACCTTGTCATTTGCATGCTTGTCAACTGCCTGTCACAATTTCATTGTTTTTTTACAAACACAAACATTAGTTTTTAATTTCTAAGCTCCTTGCTTCTGATTTATGAGTTGATGAGATAAAATTATCTTACAAGTGACATGACAAATTGCCCATTAGGCTAATGTTAATGTACCCTGGCAGAATACTTTGACATTCGAAAATACCAAATATTCAAAGTCACAATTGGAATTAAGACTTAGCGGTGAGAAACATTAATCATCTTATTCAAGTGCTGAGTAGTTATTGAGCCAATATCAATTATGTCAGCGAGAAAATACCCACTAACCATTGTAATGGCAAGATCTTAATATTGGTCCACTGTTTACACTGAAGTTCAATGGAACTTAATTTTGTACATCTTCATTGTCCTTTTCAAATATTTGACTGATCGGAGGAGGCGTGACACACCACACATAAGAGTCATGGTTTTTAGATCATTATGTCTATCAAAGTATCAAGTAGTTAAGCAAATGAGCTCCTACGACTTGTTTAAGACAGAGTTCGTTCGATGACGATGCATAGTTCAAGTACAGACACTTAGTCGCACGGAAACCTTGGAAAGTTTAGCTATAGCAGCCTACGCCGTTAATACTGTGGATTGAAATATTAAAACAGAATACCAAAATGAAGGGGTAACTAACCACCAACAATTTTGTATATTAAAAAGTTTTAGAGAAAAAGTAACTACTCTTGCAAAAAAAAAAAAATTGAGTACATATGATCAGACCCAATTTTGATGCAAATCAGATGATTTTTTTTGTGTCACAGATAGAAGGAAAAACTGTCTCGCTAGATATACCTCTTAGAACTTTCAATAAAGCGATGGAAACTGTAAATGCCTGTGCTCGTCAGATCGTCTAGATCTAGATCATCAAGGAACAGTAGCGGAATGTTCTTCTCTTCCTCTCCGCTCATACAGTTTCTGTCGAAGTTTGAAAACAAGAAAGCGTCTTCATATTTTGTTTCTCTGGACAAATTTTGGCTGGACTTGTGCTCCATTTATTAACTTACATAAAGCTTAACAATACTAAACTTACAATATTTAAAACTAAATTTAAACTTTAAGGGTGATAGACTGTTTAATAGGAGAACTTTTAGACAGGTACTTGGAAAGTTGAGGTAAAAAAAAGAGACAGATTTAATTTTTCTCAGCATGCGGTTTGTTGAGACCATATGATGTACGATGAGCTGAAAGGAAAAAGGGGCAGGATGATCGTACATTTCGAAGATTAGAGTTGAGGGAGAAGCATTCAGTTTCACCAGTAAGAAACCAGTGAATGAAGATGATGTCAAACACATCCCTTCGGACTTCTGGAGACAGGAAATTAATAAATTGACAGACGTTTGCTTTGATTCTTGAAATGTGAACCGCTTGATATTGAGCCTTCACTTGCAATGTATACTCAACGAGAAGACAAACATAGTCGATATAAATTGATTTCGCAACAAGGGGGTTGGGGAACGCTTTGGACCATCTCTTTTTAAAACTAAATGCGACATTACCGGCTGATATTAGTTCGCCAATATGAGAACGAAAATTTATTTCTCAGTCACAGGGATCACCTAAATTACGGACAAGTAGCGATTTTTAATATTTTAATAAATATTTAGTGGCTCAGTAATTTCTCCAGACCCAATATATCGCCGTGCTTATTTTACTTCTTCTTTTTCCTTCACATCGTTACAAACATCGTGATCTTAAAGGGATCACAGCTTTCCCACTTGTCTGCTCTACACAAGTTATCTGCCGTGGCCGTTGGCCTCAGAAAAAAAGTCGGCAAGCGTCTTAGTTTTGGATTGTTTCATGTCTGTGACCTTGCAAATGCTCAATGTCATAGCATTGGTCTGTATCTGGGAGTTTTTTGTCTGGTGCAAATGAAGCTATTTTTGGCCATAGTTCAAAAGCTTTGAAGAATGTATTTTCTCGAAAAAAACATTTCATTTCATTTTAATGTGCCCAAGTTTTTTCTTTTTTGAAGCGCTCCGCAGGCTGCCGTAAGTTGGTTCATTATTAGTTTAGTTGAGTGACCTTTGCTCGGACCGATTTTACTATCGAGTGAAAAGAAACCGCTGGTGATTTCAGTCTAACAGTGAAAGAAAAAATTTAGCCACCTAGTGTCAAGCAGATGAAATGAAATTATTTTTGTGGCAACCTCATGCAAATTTTCCTACGAAGATCG
The DNA here is from genome assembly GCA_949752695.1 of Melanostoma scalare. Taxonomy (NCBI): domain Eukaryota; kingdom Metazoa; phylum Arthropoda; class Insecta; order Diptera; family Syrphidae; genus Melanostoma; species Melanostoma scalare. The sequence goes on from OX456986.1 coordinate 20,907,611, forward strand.
AAAGGAAAAATTTAATCGTTTTTTCCAGAGATGAGACTACTAAATCGATTTTTCATCACCGAAACCCAAGCAAATATCTTCAAAATCGTTACAGCTGTTTTTGAAATCACAGAACGTATACATGTGCAAACATAAACATTTGCCTTTGAGTTTAGAGTACAGCTACCAACGACATTTGAAACAGAACATTTTATTTCCTAGGCTCAGCCATCGATATATTAATTTCATCAAACTTCGTGTCAATAAATCCTTTCCCCAGGAAAAATTTTTTGTTTACTCGTAGTTTTATATTGGGACTGGTATAATATAGATAAAATCAATCAATCTAAATCTATTGGGACTGGGAGCCATCAAATAAGGTCTATAGCTCAGTGTATGCTCTGTACACTGAACCAAAAAAGGTGGTGAAAGCAACTAAATCGCAGGTTAAATTGACGAAATGGCGATCAATATACACCCTTCTAAACCTTTTGTTGTCGTGAATAATTCGTTTATTCAATTTGAATATTTAGTAATCAGCTGTTAACTTGAAGAAAATTCGTCAAATCCACAAATAATTATTAGTCAATTTAAGTCTGTTAATTTAAAGAATAATTATCAAATTGAATAAAAGCATTAGTGAAATATTTCTTCAATTCTGCTCATGCAGATCGTTAATTTGAATAATATATTAATTGATTGAACTAAAAGTTGTTGTGGATTTGGCGAAAACTTTCTTTGATTTTGATTGATTGAACTAATTAGTTTAGTTTATTAAACTATTTTTTTTTTTTGTTTGAATAAAAGGTGTTGTGTTTTCAACAAAAGCATATTCATTTTCACAGAAAATTTTTGTTGTTTTCACAGTGCATTTTTCAAATTAACTATTCTTTTTCTTAATGTTACAATTTTTTTTCTTTAATCTGAAGATTGCTCGTAACTTGTTTGATTCGAATTCAATTGAGCTTCTGTAATTTATTGAATGGATTGATTTCGTTTTGAACAAATAAACCTTGGGCTGCTGAAAAAAAGAAGATTCGACATTGAAAGTGATAATGACAACATCAATAACGACAACAGGAAAATATGTTAAAATTATTTTATTTTTTTAAGATTTTATATTTACATTTTTAACTAAGATATATATATGAATAATATGAATATAAGTAATTTGAATTCATTTTATTTTAAAGATTCAATTAATTAATTAATTATTAAATAATTTCCTTCGGACTCAGAACGTCCCCAGTCCCCACTAGTAAAAACAAATGGCGAATTTGCTTCCACCTTCTCCTTCAAGTACTTTTCGCAGTTTTGAAAATTTATTGAAAATTTTGAATGTTGTTTCTTGTCCGAAGTTGGGGTAGTCTTTTTCAAGACTTTTGCTGTTGGGATCAAAATGGAGTGAAGGAGATAAAAGACTCCACAGCAACGTCCATCTATGCAAAAGAAAATTACTAGTTGAATTAAGCATTCTTTAGATTTAAGAAGAGTAATATCATGATATTGTAAAAGAGTGATATATTTATTCATTAATAACAGTTCGAAGTGCCATAAAGCCATCAGCGAATGAGCATATAGAAATTAATAGTAGTAAATAGTTTTTTTTTTTTTTTTAAATTTATAGGGTGAAGGTGAAAAAATTACCTTTACAAGCACGTCGACCTGAAAGATCTTTTGTGCTGTTCCCTTAGGTTTAATTACACGTAGTGTATAGGTTTGTTCATTCGAAGCTGAGGTCATGTAAGAACCTAAGAATCTTCGAGGAAGAGGTGTTTCTGATATCAAGGGGACAGGGGAACCCTTTATTGAATATTTTAAGCCTGGATCTAGCTAAGGCAGGGCATTCGCATAAAATGTGTTCAGCTGTTTCTATGTCTTCAAGACAGAGACGACAGGTGTCGTCTTGGCTGATGCCCATGTTTTTAAGATGATACTTGAGAGAGCAGTGTCCAGTGAAGAAGTCCGTAAGTAACTTTGCGTCACGTTTGCTCATGTCAAGAATTTCTTTCATACGTTTATTAAATAAGTCAATGAATAGTTTTGACTGACGATGGCCATTTGAGTTGTTCCAGGTGCTGATCATGTTCTGTCGTTCCCAGGTAGCTAATTCGTTTTTTAGGCTACTTATTGGGAGACCACAGTAGGGTTCAGGGCCTTTGAATTGAGACTGAGAGCCAAGTCTAGCAAGTCGGTCAGCCTCTTCGTTACCCGGTACGCCTTCATGACCAGGCACCCATGAAAGAGTTATTTTATTGTGAGTAGCTAATTGAAGTAAACAAGTCAGGCAGTTCCAAACTAGTTTGGATTCGATTTTGTTCGAGGACAGCGCCTTTAGTGCTGCCTGACTGTCAGAGCAGATTAGGATGCTTGATCTTCGGAGGTTTCTTCTAATGCATTCTCTAATACAGAATTCTATAGCCATTACCTCTGCCTGAAAGATAGTAGTTGTGTTACCAAGGGATGTAGATGATTTAAAGTTGGGACCGTAAATCCCTGCACCTACACCGTTGTTTGTTTTTGAACCGTCAGTATACCAGATGTATTGGAAGTTATTTGTAAGAATTACAGGGTTCTTCCATGCTGAGCGGTTTGGAAAGATTACTTCAAAGGGGTGGTGTAACATTATGCGTTTAGGCATAAAGTCCGAGGAGTGTGCTGCAGGCGATTTCAGTATTGGGAGCACCTGCAGAATACTCATATGGCCTTGTAAGTTTTCCTTTCTTGAGTAGTTAGTGAGATGAAGCTTTAGTCCGCTCAGTGCAGCAGTCTTCTTTACTCTTAGATGTAGCGGAGGAAAATTTAATAAACTTTCTAACGCTAAAGTTGGGCAGGTGCGCATTGCACCTGTGATACCTACACAGTTTAGTCTTTGTAACTTTTGCAATGATTTGCGGGCATAAACTTGTTCTGTTTTTTGCCACCAGACCAGCGAAGCATAGGTTATGATGGGTGTGATAATAGTGAGGTAAGTCCAGTAAATCATTTTTGGCCTAAGCCCCCACTTTTTACCAAAAAGTCTAGAACAGGCCCAGAAAGCATTTGTTGCTTTTGCTATGGTTTTGTCTAGATGTGGTTTCCAATTGAGTTTATTATCCAGGGTTACTCCTAGATATTTGACCTCTTTGGAAAAATTAATTTGAACACTATTTAGGGATAGTGTTTGGAGATCGATTTTTCGTCTCCTGGTGAATGGGATGATGACTGTTTTGGTGGGGTTGACCTTAAGCCCTTCTTTGTTGCACCAGTCATTAACTTTGTTCAGGGCCCTTTGCATACGGTTTGTGACCTGTGCTTCTTGATTGCCTTGAATAGAGATGACTAAGTCATCAGCGTAGCCTTGTGTATCAAGGCCCAGCTTATTGAGGTCATCCAAGAGCTGATCTATTACTATTGACCAGAGCAGGGGAGATAAAACACCCCCTTGGGGACAGCCTTTAACAGCATTAACTGTTATTGATGTTTGACCTAGTGTGGTGGAGATGATTCTGCCACTTAACATAGAGTCAATCCATTTAATGGTTGGTGTGTCAATTCCTTTGACAGTTGCAGCGGTTTGAATTGACAAATACGTAGTATTGTCAAAGGCGCCAGAAATATCAAGAAACGAGCAGAGTATGATGTCTTTCTTAGCAAACGCAGTCTCAATTTTGCTTACAAGCTGATGGAGAGCTGTAACAGTAGATTTACCCGTTTGGTAAGCGAATTGGTTAGCATTGAGAGGATTTGCTATTAAGGCCGTACTGCGAATGTGTAAATCAATCACTTTTTCCATGACCTTTAGAAAGAAAGATGTGAGACTGATTGGTCTGAAGGATTTTGGGTCTGAGTTTGATCTATTGCCAGCTTTTGGTATGAATACAACTCTCACCTTTCTCCAAGTTTGAGGGATGTAGCTTAATTCAAAACTGGACCTATAGATAAGTATAAGTGAGCAGATTATGGTATCAATTCCATACTGCAAGAGAGCAGGAAAGATACCATCTTCCCCGGGCGCCTTGAAAGGCTGTTGGGAGGATATTGCCCATTTAATGGAGTCTTCGTTAAAAATTTTTCTAGCTAGACTTCTTTTTGTGCTGTTAGGTGTAGTGTAACTCACATTTGTGGTTAGTGATTGATCAGTGGTATGTATACAGTCAGGAAAATGAGTGGCCAAAAGTAGGCTCAGAGTTTCACTGTAACTTTGGGTAAAACTACCATCCGATTTTTTTAAGAGACCAATAACATTGTTATGATCTTTAGCTAAGGCTTTTTGAACTCTAATTGAAGAGGGCAAGTTATCGATACTTTCACAGAAGTTTTTCCATGTAAGTCGTTTTTGCCTTCTTATCATCGAATTGTAAGTCGTTAGAGTTGTTCGATATTCGCTCCATGAATTGGTTCGTTTAGCTTTGTTGAACAACTTTCGAAGCTTTCTTTTTAACTTCTCCAACTCACTGTTCCACCAGGGAACATCGCGATTTGAGTTGATTTGTCTAATGTGACAGCTAGACTCGTATGCGCTTGTGATTTGTGAGCTTAAGCGTGTTGCTTCCCTTTCAAGTTGATAAGGAGAGTCAATGTTTGGATAGGATGGTTCAAATTCACAACGAAGTGTCTCTGTGTAGAGATTCCAGTCCGTGTGTCTTGGTACCCTATTGTTTTCTATATTGTTGGTATTCGGCCTTGACAGATCAAATCTGATGTGCCGGTGGTCCGAGAATGATATCTCTTTCGAGACATGCCAATTGAGAATGTTGTTGGCTATGGCAAAACTTGCCACTGTCATATCCAACACTTCTTTCCTAGTGGAGGTGACAAAAGTAGGTTCATTTCCCTTGTTTAGAATATCTAAGTCTGAATGCATTAGGAAATCTAAAAGTGACTCACCTCTTTTGTTGATGTCTTTGCTACCCCATATGGTGTGATGGGCGTTGGCATCACAACCAAGTAGTAGCTGTCTTCCCCTTGCGTTACAGTATCTAACAAGTTTTCTTACCTCTTCAGGTGGTGCGGAGGTAGTATCCCCCGGGTAGTAGGCTGAGGCTATTACAATATTTTGTAAGCCTCTTGCCGTGGGGATCTCAGCTAGTACCGCAACGAGATCATTTGTGATGAATTCTGGAATGGGAAGAAAGTTAGTTCTTTTATGGATAAGAAGCGCAGCTCGTGGTTGGAGTTGCGTGTTGTCGTATATTAACTTACACGATTGTGTTGGAAGGCCTTTTATTTGGCCTCTTACCACCCATGGTTCCTGGACTAGTAAGCAGTCCAGATCCTGCTTGACAAATTCTCTGCTAGCCGCAGCTGAGGCAGCTTTGGCGTGCATAAGATTTATCTGCAGGAATTTTAGGGTGGTGTAACTCATTTTGTTTTTGGGGTTGAGGTAAAGCTCGTTGGTGCTTTTAATAGCCTCTGCCGAGCTTTACCTTTGGGCCTGGGGTCCCGTTTTGGAGCCCAAAATTTGGCTGAGCTGCTTCTTGCAGCTGGTGTAGCATTTACGCCTTTTGGTGTTGTTTTGGCGACGGTTGTTGAGCAGGGAGGGGGGGGAGTTGTTGTTGCGTTGCCAGAAGTACCTTTTGGTGAGGAGGGCCTAACGGCTGACTCTTCTGGTGAGGTATGTGTGGCATTAGCAACTGAGGGGGAAGGAACTTGGTTTAATGGAGCTGTCAGTCTGTTTTGTAGATCCGACGTTGGTGAGGGCTGTGGAGCGCTTTTACCTGTCGTCAGAGTCGTACAGGCTGTCTTGACAGGGGAGTTAGGTGGGGGTTTGGGGGCACCAGTTTTTTGAGGGGCTTTAGGATGGCGGAGTTGAACATCGCCAAACCTAAAGTCTATGATGTTTTTTCTTGTTTTTAGTAGAGCCGCAGATTTGTGGTCCACCGAAAAGGTAAGAACAGAGGCGGCACCTTTGGCTTCTCTTCTTATGATCCTCCATTCAGGAACGGGGAGACCCTCATTCTGGACCTTGATTGCCGTGAGGATCTGCTCGTTCGTGCAGGTGGGACCAGCGGGGAAATGGCCTACCAGAATTTGGTTTTTGGGAATTTCTTCCTCTTCAACCGCCTTCAGTGAGGCATTCTCCCAAGGCTTTATTTTTGGTATTTCGCCTTTTAGCCAATCAGCCGTGACCCTATTTTTGCAGTTGAAGACAAGCCACCCTGGTCTGAAATTGGTGCCAAAGAATTTGGGGCTGATATCCCCTGTCTTTTGGCTGCAAATCAAACCAAAGATGGAGTCTTGCACTACTGTCATTTGGTCAGTGTTAAGTAGCGTTTCCGGGAAGTCTGAGGCAAGGATACCTATTTTGTAACTCTCCAGCGCTTGCTTAAAATTTTGTTGCTCTATTTTTTGTCGATTTGGAGGCGGATTTGATGTGGAAGGCACATCAACAGACCTCTGCTTGTGAGCAATGTTGGGTTTAGATATTTTGGCAGGATTTGTGTCCCTAGGGAAGGATTCAGAGCGATTCCTTTTTTCTCCCTTTGGAACAGCCGTTCTGGCTCTTTCTCTGGCTTCGGCTTCGTTACGGCCGCTAGCAAGCAGGAATTTAAAGCGTTTGCGAGCAGCTCCACTAAGCTTGACGCGCGCTTTTTGTGTTGTTTTGATCGTTTGATCATTGTGTGTTGAAGGGGCAGCTTCGTCAAGAAGTTTCGCCTCCTCCAAAGAACCAATAAGTGGAAGGTCGTCAAGACCTGTCTCCATTGGAGTGGATGCACTTAGAGCAGCATCACTCTCTTTAAAGTTTATATTTTTATTTTCAATTTTGTACCCACGAGTAATAGGGAAAGGAGGTCACCATTGGCAGAGCCCTATGCCAACGTAAAGGACTTATAATTAAAACTGGATTTGCCTAGGTATCCAGAGTTCGCAACTAGCGACTAAGATCTCCTTAGCCATTCAGCCCTCGGCGTTGCTGTTCAACCACTGGCTTGAGGATTGTTTATCGACCTTTACTGGTCTAGATCCGTTATGTTCGGTTATTGCGTAAGCAATTTGCAGTGGCACCTCGAGCAGGATGTTATTTGCTAACGCATAACGGTCTTGAAGAGGGAGAGGCTAGAGTTTCGTGGAATACCAGACTTTTATTGCGCTTCACCAATTCCTGGGTCTATTGACCCTGGCCACCAATTATTAGAGTTACATTATTAAATTATTATTTCTGCATTGTAATTTTACGAGTATCAATTCAATTCAATTTAAATTTATTACTAATTACAAATGTTTATTAAGACTTAGTCTTTTATAGTAATTAACAGTTGGATAAATTCTAGTTCACTTACCAATTTGTATCCCAATGGTTTTTTATATTGTTGCCATTTTCTAAGAATTTCCTCTGTGGATCCAGCTTTGACAACATCCGCAAGTCTTGCATTTCTTGTCGCAGTCCAAAGATGTTCAGTTTCTGCCCAAGAACAATTGTCTTTTATTATGAGTTCAAATTGACAGTAATATTATTAAGCACCAAATTTAGAAATTTTGTTACTAGCACCAGCCAATTGTCCTACACCTTCAAACAACAACAAAACAGTTTGAAGGTGCTGGTTATTATATGTAGAAAATAAAACTTAAAAACTCACCAAAATCTGCGAATCAGCACCTTTTATTAACTCCTGTTCAAAATATTTTATTATCGTCTGGTCAATGGGCCACAAATTTAAAATACTCAACACAACACAACCGAATGAACCGATCTTCTCAAAGTCACAAAACCGAATGGAAAATTTGTAGCTAAACTTACGCGCAACACACAAGAAACAGGGGACACATACTTTGATAGTAACAGGAAAGATGTAGGTTATTTTGAAGAAATTTATTCAAACTGACGAATGTTTCGCTGTATGGAAGAATCCCTAAACGATGAAGAAAAAATGTTAAAATTTTAACGAAAAATCATTGTTTTGAAAAAAAGAAATAGTTAATTTGAATACTTTCTTAGTCAATAGAAATAAGAAGTCTGTTGATTGAACTAAATTTCTACAATTACAATTTAATTGACATTAAAAAAAATTAACGGAAAAATTACCTAAATTGATGAATGTTTTGTTGACTTGAATATAAATTTTGACGAAAGATCTGCAAATTCAATATTCATTTTATCAATTCAACGATTGTTTCTTCAATCAAAATGCTACATACAGACATTATTCGATTTGAATAAATTTTCTTGTTTGTACGAATGATTTTGTTTATTTGAATAAAATATTTACAAATATTCGTCAATTTCGCAATTTGCTTTAGTAAAAATGTTACGAAAACTTTTAGTTGATTTCACTCCTAATATTTGGTTCAGTGTACTTAGGTTTATAGTACTAAATTTTTTTTTACTGTAATTGTCCGTGAAGAAGTCTGAAAAATTGTCCTCTCTAATTTATCAACAGTCACAATTATTCTTACGGGATCCCACAAAAAGCTGTCAATTGAAAAATTATACTCCAAGGCTTCACAGTCAATTGCAATTATGACACTCATGAGTCGACCATAGGACCAGGCTGAAAACGATTGTCAGATCATTCATTTCACTAACTCTATAGACAATTATTCCATTGCATCGATCAATTGCTGCAGTGAGTTCAAGTGCGATTGCCGCAATCAAAAAGCAAGCCACGTTCTCCACCCAACCCAAGTCGGAAACTGCAATTTTTCCACCTATAAACCCAACAAGACGACGAGTGTTATACAAATCTCGTTCTAGATGCACAAATATAGACTAGGCAGTATTGCAACTACACTCAGCAACTAGTTGACCTTGTCGTCTGAAAGGAGTGCACCGTGCACACGATTCTTTAATCATAAGCTAACAAGTCCAGAGACACAATCTAAAGTCAAAGCCTTTGTAAGTAGAATCTACTCGTAGGTACCAAACGACGAACGGACACAGACGCCCAGCTTCGCTTGTAGAAAGGTGCGATGTGATTAAGTGCTGAAGTGTTGCATAAAAATAAAAGAACGACTCCACCTTAATTCTGTTTCCATTGCGGAACACACATTCAAGAACTTGCTATACAATTACGTTTTTATAAATCAACTTTTGATGCAATTGTAGCTCTTTTTTTTATTTTGTTGTTGAGCTGTGCATTCGAATTGCTCTCAATGTGATTGGGATTGGGTATAGCCAAGTTAAGTGGTTCGAGAACAGTTAGAACTGTTGTTAGAATGACTAATACAAGGATTTACAGCTGAATGGCCTGACGTGGGCTTTGGCAATAATAAAAATAATAATAATTGTTGCGAAAAATGCAAATGACATTGGAAGCTCTAATTTTAGACAAATTAACTGCGTTTTGATTGATTGTTAGGCTTTAACATCGTGGTTATAGGGTTGGTCACGATACCAACACAGCTGGAGTGCAAAAAATAAAAAATAAATTAAATCTGCAAACGAAAAGATTAATTAAATTGAAATCGAAATCAAACAAAGACGGTAAGTGGAGCGAGCGTGCTGCAACAGTAGATTTATGTATTGTTAATGACTTTTTGTCTGGAAATATTTGTTTTGATATTTTAATGGAGTTTAGCCCTTTGATCAGAAAGGGCAAACAGAATCCGGTTGGAGTGCCTATCATACAAAGAGATAATTAATTTCAGGAATTTTTTATTAACACAAGTCCGAAGGTGGGAAAATGATTTGTGGTTATTTCTCTTGAGAGAAGATTGAAGTTGAAGGTTAATTCAAATATTTCCAGTGGAACCAATGTGATTTGCTCTACTGTTGTGGTAAAGGGGGGTGGTCCCAAAGTTTTTTTTACACTTTGTGAAACCAATATTTCAAATGCTTTTGTGAATCCCGATAAATTAATTCCTTATGACAAAACAACATACGACGTTCCTCATGGGTTGATCACTAATGTGAAGCAAATAAATGAAGGAACTGTGATCCCTTTTCGAGGTCGGTATGCTTTTAACGCCGAAAAAGGAAGAAACAGATGTCAAAACCACATACGTTCTACGCAATTTATAAAGCTAGCAGAAGTTTTTGACCAGTTGTACAATGGAGTCAGGTAGGGCTGCATACGCTCACCAATACTTTTTTGTGGATTGAAAATGGTGGAGCTTGACAGAATTTTTCACACACTTTGTCTTGGTGGACCTCCTCTCAAATACTTTGGAAATGGGGCTTAACAAAATTATAACAAGAGGGAGGGAAAAGCTAAAATTGTATATCTGAAGATAAAATCAGCATTGAAACTTTTTGATCAATCCAATTTAGCATTTCTGGAAATGGAAAGTCTTGAAGAAAACAAATGTTGGATTCAGTTCGACTACTCCGCTTCTATTATTTTTAGTTCACATTGCTGTATGGCTGCAAAACTCTGAAGATCACATTTTATGTCAAAAGGAATCCGCAAATATTCGTTGATTGATGCTCACCCAACCCCTTAAGGAGTCAAGATCCCTTGAGATAAACATCTACTGGTTCAATTTGAATATTCAGTAGAGGGAAGAGAGCATATTTGCCCTTCACCATAACTACAATGGACTTTAATAAATTAAAAGCACTTCCAAATGACTCTCAAGTAGAATCTCCGGGCCACCACTTAGGTGAAGCTCTATTACATCAAAGGAAGAAAAGCCTAGGATCCAACTACGTAGAAGAGAGGGAGCGTAAACTTCTAAACGTAACCCAGATACTTATTTTCATCAAAGAAACTAATCTGGATGAAATACTTTAAATTAAGGAATAACACATAAGAAGAAGAGGGTACAATAGATCTACAAGGTCGAAGGACAATACAAAACACCTTAACATTCATTTCATTTATTCAAGACTGCTCTGTGGCATGGATCTATCCAAAAAGGAGTAGGCTGTTTTACTTTTGACAGAATAAACTCCGCAGGCGGATAGTATGAAGCAGTGGGGATTTTCTAATCCCTTCAAGATTGTAATACTCGAAGGTTCCACACCGGGACAGTCAAACAAAAATTGTGGTAACTTGTTGTGTGTAACTAGTATTCAATGTGTAATAGTTTCTGTGCCGGAATATTCCGTGGAAGACCGTGATTCAATTCCCAGCAATATCTAGTTCAGTTTACCTGCATTGAAAGCTGTCTCCCCAGATATAAAATACAAAAACAAAAAAACTAAAACAATTAACTCTATTAAATAAATTTCAATTAAATTGTAAAAACAGGTTACCATTCTCTTCCCCATATCAGACTTTATACAGATACCACCGTAAGACTCGCCCCAACAAAATATTGAACAATCCAATTCAAGTGAAATATTCAATTTCCGGATACAGTAACTGAGAATGTTTATTAAACTATTCCGCCCTCTCTGACACTGGACGTTATTGGTTTGTTAATAAACTGGCTCAGAAGTTCCAACACAACAACCACAGAATCAGCCCCAAAGTGTTTTTATTTTTCCACATGGCAACAAGTAAAAAGGAAAAATTGAGGTGTAAAGGCCATTCTACTATAGGTGGAGGTTGTCTGTGGCGATAGTATGATATGATACACTTAAACAGTGGCAAAGCCATTTACCAATATCACTCACAGCCAGAATGCGCGATTTCGTTTCAAGCAGCGAATGAGAAAGGCCTTGGGGTATTGCAATCGAAGAATAATAACCGAATCCGGTTCGGTTCTAGACAAATCGTCAGCAAACAATCAGAGGCAAACAATGGAGAAAAACTTTGCCCAGGCAATGTTGTTTGTTGTACGTCGCGTATCATTCGTCATTGAGGTGGATTTCTTTTGTGATTAACCCGTGCAGCGGATGCAAACCAAAGAGCAATTGTCATATATGGAAAAGCGCTGTTTCTATGTATGTATAGCGATAATTTGATTGAAACACTTAATTTATGAAGTCTAATTATGAATAAAGATCGATCTACACAAAGGTTTGCACTCAGCTAAGGATCTTTCATGTCGTTTTTCTTCATTACACACTTCAACCTTCAAGTAGGTCGTTAAATTGTACACTGCCTCAGGGCTGTGGTAGAGAAACAGGATTGAATTTCTTATGACTAAGTCAATTGTATCTTGTATGGCAATAATTGAATAAGTTGAATGCGTTCTGTAGTAGAGGAAAGTGTTTCCACAAATAATTTGGCTAACAGTTCTGCTTTCCTGAAGGTTCAAAGGAAAGAAGAACAATAGGAAAAAAAACTAAAATACCGTCAGATGCACAGTGAGAATTGACTGCAATAAGACAACTAGACTACTCTCTGAAACACAATCATACTTTGGCGTAATGTTAAGCATGTCTTCCTTTTCACGGTTCGATTTTCAGAAGTAGCCAATTGTTTTTTTACAAGTATCACCTTTGGTGAAGAATTTGCAAGTCCTCCGAGAGTTGATAAGTGCAACGAAAAGCGATTTCTTTCTTAGCCATTTGGAATCGGCAAAAGTTTTTGAGTAAGTCCCATAACGTGATTTCAGCTCTAAGCAGAATTTTCGAACTATCCTGTGTGATCGTAGAAGGCGATGTCCTCTTCCTCGTTTGTTTTGTTGAGATCCACGTTCAGTAGTTCCATTTCTAAAAGATACCACTGGGTGGTTGGATGTAGTGGCTGGCGTATGATGTCTCTTTTCCAGACTTCAAAAGTCAGATAAGTTCTGTAAGAATCTTCAGCTTTTGAATGAAGTACCTGTTGAGTTTTAAAAAGCTGGCCTTTTCATACAGGCTCTTGTTGTTATCGTGTATTTGAAGTTTTCTATCCTAATATGGCCCGTTGAAGGTTTGCAACATTTTTTTTTTCCAATTTTTGTCCATTTCTTCATCTTAGTCTTCATTGCCCTAAACTATATCAGGAAAAAAAAAGTTAGTTTCGGACGTTTGAGTTGTTTGTAAGGGATCCGGTGAGAGGCGAAATTTGTTTTTTTTTTTTATGGTGATTGAAACTCTGTTCATGTATTTCTTCCGCAGGACATGGCAATTCCTATTTATGGGCGATTTCCCAAAAAACCTTTTCGATTTAACCAGGATTCGAACCCTGACTTCCACCTTAATATTCCTATGCGCTAGACATTAAGCCACTTCCTAAGGCCTCCTTTTTAAAAAGCTATCTTCCCAATTTGTCGAGTCCATTACAAGTAAATTCGTTTACCTGAAATCGTTGCTTCTGTGCCAATTGTCTAAATATTGTTCCATTAGCGTCACAAGACTTTGAAGGTCCTAAAATAATTCTTAAAACGAAAAGAGCTAACAGAGTGAATCTGAATATAGTCAACAAAAAAGTTTAATATATTCGTTTTATTAGTTCTTTTTTACTTTAGTACTCTTTCAGCTTTCAAAGCATACACATATTTTTCCTAGTTGTTCCATTCCTCCCGCTAATTTTCTTCCTTCTACGTCAGCTCTTTTTGTTCTCTTTCATTAGGAAAAAAAATAAAAAGTTCAGTCCAAGTCCTCCAACTTAGTTCATGAACCACAACCTTGACGGGTTACTGAAAATTCTTAATTCCAAATCAGTAACATCGATCAATTCTGAGCCCTACATCCCTGTGCACCAACACAACTTCGCAAAAGGGCTAGAAAAAAGTCATCAATTTCAATTAAGATTCAATTATTCTTCACAGACATCTGCAGAACTATAAATTTCAATTATTGTGTCTCAATAAGAATTTGTTCTTGCCAAGTAAAGCCAAACTCAAGGACATTGCTGCAAGGACTTTAAAAAACCACTTACCTTGCAAAATAATTGAATTTTTCAATATAAATGAAGCCATCAAACGATAAGCTGACCAACAACTTATTAAACTCTCTTTTTCTTACTCGTTATTAACCAGTCCTTAGCAACGAAGATCGATCGTCGAAAACGTAAGACGCGTAAATTTCTTAATCAACTTGCTTCAATTCGCCCAGACTAATTAATCAAAAGCATGCAGCGTCCCATATCAGAAACCACACACGACTGATCCTAGCCGAAGCTCTATAAGGGTGACCTTTAAGAAAACGCATTAAACAGATTACCAACCTCACAAGCCTAGACTAATTCGATTAAAACCTGCGCCACGGTGACGGTATTTCATTGTTAATTCGTTTGACTGTATGGGGTTTCATTTCAAATCAAAATTTTTGTATTAACAGGGTCCAAATGAATTGGAAAATAACAAAAATGTGTAACGTTACATCACACAGGGGCTCGCAGTATAATGCTCTAATTAAATACACTCACTACCCTGCCCCACCGTTCATGAATTGGGCATATTTCTACTGTTTTTTTTTTTTATTGCTGCACGATTGGCCGAATGGCTTCCTTAACGTTACCAACGCACACCAATGAGACGTACAGTGTTGCAACAGAAATAGATATACTGTATTTTGAACATAAGCCGCACGCGCAACTGATGGTTGAATACTCTATGTTGTTCGGTTTAGATAGGCCAGGCTAGCCATGGGCAAGTAGGTACGGTCAATATTATTTTTTGGTGCAATTACCATCAACAGATCCAACAGCCTACAATGAGTCGAAGAAGTAGTCTAGTAATAACAAATTGTAACACCGAATGATATAAGAGGTATGGCTATGCTCCGCTTAAGATAGCTACACAAGACGAGTTTTATTTTGTTTGAGTTTTTTCGCAGCGCACTGGGTGAAGTTTGAGGAGATGAATTTCACCATGGGAGATTGTGTTTAGTTGGTCTTTTGTTAAACACTGAAATTAGGATTTTTTACTAGTTCAAGGAACAAAAAGAATTCAAGTGACGTCATATGGATGAATAATAGAATATTGACATAGAAACTGTTTAAATTTATGTAAAATTCTTGCGATCATACGTTTTTTCGTCACTTCTTCTTTCTATAACCACCACATCACCAACAGTCATTTTGTAAATATTCGCAGCTGAAATAATGTTACATGTACATGACACATATGTGCCATGCGTTTGGCGCATATTCAGCTAGAGCTTAACAGCATTGAAGTATCTTGCCCGGCCAGTGCCATTGGTGAAATTCATCTGATTGGACATGTTTTGCTAGTTAAGCTACTAGCGACATCAAAGCATGCCATTTAAGTTTAAAATCTGTACTTTTACGAAAGTTGAACTGTTATTTCAAACGAAAGCACACAGATACGCTACTACTGGTCCGCCTTGTTTAATTACCGATCAGTCGATTTAGGGAGGTGGTTGACATCGAGCTGGACCGCCATGTGATCTCGAGAAGGGTGTACAATGTACTGTACATATTTGAAAACCGAATACATTAGTGCAAGCACATGTTTTATTTACATTTTGTGTAACAAGATTCAGGGTTCTGCCATATACCAGCCGTTGGGGTTGCCTTTGGGTGTTTTAGACGTAAATGTCTGTTTTACTGGCACTGCAAGTGTTTGATAATAATTTTGATTTATCGTAGACGGTTTAATGGAAAGCTTATTTGTACGGCTGTTGTTTAGACGGCAAATATTTAAATTTATTTATAAGGCATTGATTAGAGTGATACAGTTTAAGTGGGTTATTGCAACATTCTTGACGTGAGGATTAACATTTCTTAGTATAATTTGCTGCTTTTAGAATTTTGTTTCGTAATTTCATCGATATAATTCGATTTTCAGTCGAATGTGCGTGTCTATTAGAACCTCATTCCAACCCACACATTAATCTCTGTTTGAGTTGAATTAAATTCCAAATTGTACAATGTTGAGGGTTCTGTTCCTAAAACCTATTTTACAAAATATAAAATTATGATTTATGAATAGACACTTATTAATGAAAAAGTCACTTGTTAATTTACTACGGGGGACATTTCAGTTTTGAGTGCACTGGGGCCTGAACCAACACTATCCGCCAACAATTTCGACTTCTGTCGAACTCTCTCTAGTTTTCAACTTCAGGCAAGTTTTAGTCCTCTTCGGGGCTTAGCTCATATTCTTCTTCGTTGAACCTTCATCTCTGTAATTCGTCCTCACAAACAGGGCCAAAGATCACTCGTAGTACTATTCTTTTAAAACAACTAAGGGTTTGCTCATCTCCCTTGAGAAGTGGTATGCCTCTGTGTATTATAGCACATCACGGTTGTGCTGAGCACTTGTTTATAAGATCACTTTGTTGTCCGTCCGTCTGTCATACATTTTTTCTTGAATATTAAAGTCACGCAAAAAATTGAAAAATGGCTGTACATAATCCTGTGAGGTACAATTGGAATTAGGAAGCTCTAAGGACTCATATTTTTTTTTATAAATATCAACTCAAATGGGCAAAAAATTATGTTTTCCAACGACCTACTGAGATTTGATTTTGAGAATTTTTATATTTTGTAGTACCCGAGGCGTTATAATTAGCATGTCTGCTCTTAACGCAAAGGTTCGTGGTTCGAATCCCAACAGAGGTAAAAATGTTTTCCACGGGTATCGCCTTTCGCGAGGAATTGGCAAGTCCTCCGTTATTAAATTCATTGCCATGAAAAGATTGATTAGCTTTCCACTTATTTTAGCTTGTATATTTCGGTCTTTGTTTTGTTCTTTTTTTTTGCCAAATGGGTATTTATAAATCCAATTACAGCTCAAAGCATTGATATAATTCCCCTTTAGACGGCTGTCAACAATCAAAATCGTGTAAGCATAGCCTCTGCAACTCGTCTTCTTGTCGTGAAAGTGGGAATTGTTAAAGTCCGATTTTACAATGAAAATTTAAGTTCTATTTTTGGTTTTAACTTCGGTACAACAATCAATTCGGTGTTTGTTAAAACCTTTTGCTGAATACTGAGATTGTGTTCTGACGTTTGAACGTCATTTTTATTCTTAGAACAATTTTTGAAATCAAGTTTAACTAACACTGTGAAACCGAACTAGTTAAACTTCAAACTTAAACTAAAGTTCAGGTTCAGTTAAACTTGAGTTTAAGTTTCTTCTGTGGACCTTGCGAAAAGTGTAAAAGTAGAAATTTCAAAAGCTCCGTTTCCATAAACTATTTTTAGAGGTTGGTTTTTCGAATAGGGATAAAACTGACATCTTCAGTTCAGTTTGGTTTGCCATTTCATCATGAACAGGTTGACAAAAGACCAACGCTTGTAAATCGTGCAAATTTATTTCGAAATAATGGTTCAGTTCGCGAAGATTACCGCAAGCTCCGTCCATTTTATGGTCGACATAATCGTCCATCAGAGCAATTAATTCGGTTAACCATGGATCGTTTTCGCACTACGTTTACTTTATGTGATAATACACAATACGCATCCGCAGAGACGTCGAACAGTGCGCACCGATGAAACAATTGCCGCTGTACAAGAATTAAAGCCGCAAAACCATGCAATGGACTTTTTGATGGTGATTTTTGCGTATGGGCTGAAAATGAGATAAATCTCGATGCTGATTTTCATAGCCAAATTTTTTCAGTGATGAGGCTCATTTTTGGTTGAATGGTTGCTTCAACAAGCTAAATTGCCGCATTTGGAGTGAAGACAATCCACATGAGACGCGTTTGGTGTGCCCTATGGGCTGGTGGAGTCATTGGGCCATACTTCTTCCGAAATGATGCTGGCGAGCCAGTTACCGTTAATGAAGATCGGTAAACATACATGCTAACCGTCTATTTTGTTCGCGAGTTATATGGCATGAATGTTGATGAGATGTGCTTCCAACAAGACGGCGCTACATGCCACACAGTGCTCGTTTCAATCGATTTATTGAAGGAAACATTCGATGAGCGTATAATTTTGCGGAATGGACCTGTCAATGGCATGGTTAGGTTAGGTTAGGTTTGAATAGCTGTCAGGGAAACAAACTGACACACTTAGACCAATATTTGGTCCATTGTGATACCATAAAAATTATGCGAGGGAGTACCTCACTTAACAAAACCATTTGGAGCTTTTAATAAGGCGAAGGAGATGCAGGGGATCTGTATTCGCCAGATCGCTTGGATCATCAAGAAAATATTTTCCTAGACATCTTTTTCTTTTAAAGGAGAGTGCAGGACATGAGCAGAGGAGGTGTGGGATTGTCTCCTCTTCCTCCTCATCTAAGCAACTTCTGCAGAAGTCATTAGAGGAAATTTAATGGCATAAATCATAAAATTATCCTCCCAATAAAGCCAAATTGATGGACATAAAACCGATTTTCTTCTGTTTTATTTCAATTTGAAGTTCTATACCTACCTCTTAAGAAACACCCTTTACTAACACAGCTATGGGCGGATTCAGGGGTAGCGTTTCGAGGTTCAACTCACAAATGTTTTTGGTGTAACCGATGGTGGTTCGTTTTTGGTGATGCTAACAAAAACAGTCTTTATTTGAATAATTTTTTTAACTCAGACACAAAAGCATTGCCGCCAAAACTGCCAGGGCACAAGACTTTGTCTTAAAAATCTTTAAAAAAAACAACTAATTGTCTTATCGTCATTAGATAGATAAGATTAATTGATTTTATTTTTGCCATAGAACGCTACAACACATGATTTAACCTCAGGCTAAGTAGACATTATTGTCTTTTCTAATGAATCGATGTAATCTTAGCACACATCACCTAACTTCTCGTTACTGCTAAGATACAATCAAAGCACTCCAACTGATTATCCTCAAATACGAGTACTTTTGCAAAATTTTAATAAAAACCAAAGTGTGTCTTATGGGGTAGAGTTTAACGTGAACACATTCGAGGTTGTTTCGTTTAGAAATAAAAAAGCAAACGAAACCTCTTCTACAAATTTTATTGGTCAAAACCACTTTACAACAATGTGGTAATTTAAATTTAATTTCAACAACAACAGAGAAACCCATCTCAAACGCGATTATGAAACTGAACTAATAAGCACCTGGTAGAGCTAGGAAATAAAACGCCCATTTTAAGTAGGTACCTATAATTTTAAATTTTGTTCCACAAAACTAGTGCAATTCGACCAGGTTTTTATGTGTTGGCTCATGACTTAAAGCAAACATTTACTTTCAATTTCATTGCATAGAGTTGTTCGCGACAATTGCGATGTGATAAATTAGTGTGACAACATGGCAATGTTTTTGGTGTACTCGGAGTATACTAATAATAATTTGGAGAAAACAAACTACATTGCAATTTGAATGGCGACACTACCCAAGAGTCAACGGGCTCCTAGGAATAGCTTCATGTTAAAAATTCTATCGATGGTAACAAAAACCTGCGGTTGAAGATAGCTTACAATACTCATTCCGTTGTGTAGTTTGTGAATTATTAGAGGAATGGCAACAGATGCCTCAAGTGGTATCCATATTTTTATTAAAATACTTTTCAGTTTAAATTGCACTGAGTTTGAGTGACTAATGAGGATGATTGTTGGATTATTGATATGATAAGCCATAATAACACAATCGACCTTTCGGTATTCAAAAATAAAACTTTAATAGGATGTTAAGGCGGGATAGCATCACAATGGAAAATACTTGGCATTTGCGTTGGGTTAACAGCGACAAACTACCGAGTATTCAAATACAAACTCTCAACTGTTATGCGTCGTTTGGTGATAATGTTGTCAGCTAGGCAGGTAGAGTGACAGTGTGCTGTCAGGAATAAGGTGGAGTTAAGATAAATGCGTGGATCAGAGTTCAGTGCCAATAGATAGGGCTTGCCATTATGTCTATTTAGCCTTAAATAATAAACTTATAGGTATCATCTGCCTGGAAGAATTCTGGTATTTAATTTGTTTGAATGCTGCCTGACCTTTGTTGACATAATATGGTTATTGTCATGCCTGAATCTGTGATAAGGTGCAGTGTAAAAGTATGGTTGCCTTACAACTATGGTATACTAGATAAAAAGCAAATCAAATTAATTACATTTTTTTGTTTAAATATCAGTTGGTATCAAATGCTGTGAAAAAAAAAATTTTAATTAAAGGCACGGCCACGCACTGTGCTGCAAAGCGGCGGAGCAGCAAAATTAGAACACAATTGAAAGCTGAGTGCCATCTTTCTGTTGCAGTGCGCAGCAGTGTCCTAAGACGTCGAAGTACTGGAGCGCTCTATAGAGGCAAGGGTAGAGAAAATATAAGTCTCTTAAAATAAACAAAATTAAGTTTTTTCCATGTATTATAGGTATAGCTTTATTAGAAAGTGCAAGCATTTCCATTAACTATAGCTATCAAATGCAAAGTCGTTCAATTCGCTACCTAGTCTGGCTTCTCAGTATCGCATTGTTTCACTCCAGTTTTTCAGGGCCTTGTTGGTTTCGGGCTATAGACCACGGGTTTGTTGGATGGTATTGGCAATAAGTGTTTGAATCGTTTTGAAATTGTAGGCAGAGCATCA
Organism: Melanostoma scalare; assembly: GCA_949752695.1. NCBI lineage: Eukaryota > Metazoa > Arthropoda > Insecta > Diptera > Syrphidae > Melanostoma > Melanostoma scalare. The sequence goes on from OX456986.1 coordinate 20,927,740, forward strand.
TTCCTTCACGGTTCCCCGCAAAAAAGTCCAAATGGGTTGAATTGAGCCTCCGAGGCGGCCAATTGCGATGGGTGCACTGAGCCAAAAAACATCACCAAATAAAAAAAAAAAAAGGCTTTGAATCAAAGAAAAAAGGCATCAATTTGGCAACGCTTTTGAATTAAAATTGAACGAAAACTCCATTTGAAATAAAATGCTTTTTGACAATGATTTAAACTACAGAAGACCTGTAATTCTTAAAACTATTAGCTCTGATTTAATTATGGATGGCTTTTCTTTTAAATGCTCACTGACCATAAGTGAAAGACAATGTGCACTAATTCTAAATGAAATTCTTCCTTAAATTTCAATCGAAATATTCTGAAATCAAGACTTTGATTCATTCAACCTATTGCACTCGCTGTTTCAATTTAAATAAGGGTTGTATTCGATTTGAATCAAATATGTTTTCAATTAGTAATCGCACGTATGGTAATTCCGAGTATTACCAAACTAGATTAATTGAAAAAATTTTAATTAAAAACAAATTTGTTGAATTAAAGTTACATATTTTATTTATATTTAAAAAAGTATTATTAACTAAGCATAAACATTATTTAAAGTTTAAGTTTAAAAATACTTATTTCTAACAAATGTTTTGCCGTTGTATATTATTATATCAACTATTTTATATAATTGAAATCTAGAATGAAATTCGGTTAAATAAAAATTAGTTTTGACATTACTGACATCGAAACATGGTTTGATTCCATTTTTATAACAAGTTAGAAAATAGGAAAATGGTAAAGAAACTTTAATTGCATGAGACTGAGGTGGATTTAGTCTTGATGTGATGGTATTAAAGTTAGACTTACAATCCATGTGCTTGGCTTCAAAGCGCATTATCTACCCAAATATGTTTTAAGGATCCACATCTCCACATTTCTCTATTGCTATAGGATAGTGCACCAAAAAATTATGTTTTTGCTTAAGGGTTGCTCCGTATAGTTTCACGTAAAGTGTATGGTGTTCTTTCTTGAATAAGCTTGCTAAAAAAATACTCTAAAAATAAATTGCAACAGTTACCAAAATATTGTGGTAAAAGTAATAAAAAGAACAATACTTACCAAAAATCTAAGTTAACTTCACTCGTTTACAGAACTTGACTCTTACTAATACGCGAATGCCGCTATGTATACAAATTTCAACAAAGAAAACTCCTTTGAAGTTCAACTGTTGGTATAGAAAAGCGTTTTCGTTTGCTTCAATGGTGTTTTAACTTCAATTTTAAAGTACTTTAATAACGAAAATGCAAATGCAGTTTTTTTTTTCAAAAATTGAAGCGTATTCTCGTTAATTTTTAATACGTTTTCTTTTGATCTAAGTTTGAAAAAGTAAGATTTCGAATCAATGAAGTGAACTATTCAATTCAAAAGCCAAAGTTACTTATCTGCTTTCGCAAAAGCACTTTGTATTTGAAACAAACTACTTTCAATTCAATTTAAATGTGTTGCTTTAAAAACGCCAGCAACTGCAATTTTAATGCTTTCGCAAATAAATAAATATCGGACACAGTTTTTCCCTCAGTGTGCTTAATTCTTCTATTCAAGAAACGCAGTCTAGGCTATACAATACTCACTTTGGAAATAAGCTTTCAATGTTTCCTAACGCTGTTCAAGTGTGTTTTGCCCAGTGTAAAAATAACCTATGATTGAAAAAAAAACCACAAAATGGCTCACCATGTACATAATGCCAAGTAACCAGCTTTTGAATTTTTCGTAGAAAATCTACAACGGGCACCATGATAAAGGACCCTTACTCAACTCTTTTAACCGTCAGCATATGATTCGAAAAAAAAACTCGGGAAAACTTGGGTATCGTAGGCTCAACGTGTAGCACAGTAATGCTGGAATGTTGCTGATTGATCTTTCAAGTTGAGAAGTGTTTGATTGGTTTATCCACATTTTCTGAAGGTTGTGGCCCTTGTGTAGATGCCAAAAATCTAACCTCCAGTTATCGTTTTAATTTAAACGAAAAGCTCTCATTCGAAATTAATACTTCTTTGAAGCCGTTCGATGTCATTGCGCTCTATGAAGAAACTTAACCCACATGAAGGGAACATTTGACAAGACTTATTCCAGTGAATTTGTAATTTTTTTATATAATAATTTTCTAGCATAGATAAAATCAATTGTTGAAATAACAATTTATTTTAGTTTTACGGGCTTCGGTACAAAACAAAATCTTTTTCAGAAGAGTTTTGTTAAGGAGATAGAATTTATTTGAGAAAATTCTATTGATTTACATATAAAATTAAAGGTTACAAAATAAGGATTAAAATGATATACAACAAAGTATATGTCGCGACTGATTTTTTGAAGATATCAGCATGTAAAGAGCAACTGAAATATATTCTTTTCAATCACACTTTAAGCTTTGTATATGATAATGGGCTTAACATATACAAAAAATATTTGTAAACATTAAAAGATATTTTTGAGATCTTTAACTTGGTATCAATATCTTCTTCATATAGCTTATAAGTCGGAAGTTATGAGCTGTTATTCCCGAAAAAACAATTTTTTCACTTTTCTTACATCTGAAATTATCGCGAAACCTCCCAAATTGATTCTGGAAATATTAGGAACATATGTTCAGCGAAACACCACCATTTCAATGATACCTATCTCATATGTTTACAGTCAGTACTGGTCCCTGATTCGTATGAATTCATTCTCCTTTGTATTTAACGTACTTACAATAATCCATGACGGACAAGTTTATTCGACATGCGCCTACAGTCAGTGGACTTAGTTGGCTGAAGCCGTTCACAGTGTCTAATGTGCATCCGCTGTGGTAGGGTCTTACTATGCTCTGTTTGCATTCGTTGGTGGAACCAAAGAATTGATGAGTATGAGTAAATTTAATTTTTTTGTTTAAAGTCCTTATAAGCTCTATGTATTCCGGCAATTCCTAGCCAGTGTATCTCTCGTGGTCAACAGCGCTGGCAGTTTGTGTTTGCCCGCGTGTCAATCTGAAGCTAGAAAATTCATATCCCATCGTCTCATGTAGTATGACTGGAATAATTAGGATTTTGTATAGCGTTTCCTTTGTTTTTTTTTTCAGAGCAGACTGTAGTATTTGATTGAATTCTACTTAGCACGAAGAAAAACCATTCGCAAAACTAATTCTTCGAGTGATAATTACTCTGTCGTTTAGGAGTATGTCGGCGTGTTGTTCATTTTGGTGATGACCAACGCTGTTGCCATTTGAAAAACATCGAATGTTCTTATTTTTCTTTTAAGTGAAATACATCATTCACTGTGTCTTGTCTATCTGGATTCACATGTAATACTCATACGCAAAATTGTTAAAGAAGCTATAACCCTTGGATTTTATTTTCTAGTTTTTGGCCACGGCTTAAATCTCCAATCGGGGTTGTTGTGCTTCGTGGTAACTTCCCTACCGCCGAAAAGCTAATGGTTCCGAATCACAAATCAAGGATGTAAGTGATTTACATCTGGCAATGATCAAATCAACATTAGCTGATGATCACAGATAGATTTTAAACGACTGGTTACCCAAAAATCCAGAATAAAATGCCAACAAATTGGGAAAATAATTAGCAAATGCAGGAAGGTACTCCGTAATCCGAAATCTCAAGTAGGTGATTCAATATTTAGAAAATTTGTTTATTAAAACAGACATAGTTACCTACATGACTTCATCCTCTCTCTAAATCTGTCCTTTTCAATCACTTGAAAATGAGTTCGGAACTTAACTCTTTTGTTTCGTTATTCTATGAACTGTTTTGTTTTTTTTGCTAGACCAGTCGTCAAAGATAAGAGTATAATTTTTTTTTTATACTGAATACACTAAAGAAACAGATTCATGCTGTAGTACGAGTATAAAGCCACGCAGTTGTATAAACTAAGTAAACAATATCGCACCTATGTATCACTTTAATCAATACGATCGACAAATTTATTCACTTCAGTTGCTAATTAAGACACAACTCAATATAATGCAGAGCAACAACTGTTGAGAAGTTAATCCACTTGTTCTCAGTTTAACATTTCCCTCTATTTGCACAAAGTAACTGACATACGCCCATTCGATACAATAAAAATGGTTTGTATCAACAAGTTTTGTTACTTAAACCTCCAAGGTGAAGTACATACCACAGTGCAGAGGTGCGTCGCTGAAAGTAAAAAGACTTTTACTATTTCAATTAATTGGAGGAGCTTTTATTTTAAACATTGTGTTCGATTGAAAGGCCAACACCTCTTTCCATCGAGTTTGGCTGGTATTTAATCTACATAATCAAAGAAAATAAATTCCCAGAATCTGATGGGCATGCAAAATCGCATCATTGAGGAAATGCACTGGAAATGATAGCCCTTCAAAGGAAAATACACCCTCTCAACAACCAACAGTTTAACACCATTTTAGTGTTATGAAACAATATTAAAAAAAAATCCAATTGGTGCCAGGGTTAATTTCACAATTCGGAAATAACAAACAATTAAGCTCACAAAAGAACGGATTCAACACAAAAAAAAATAATCCAAATTTCAACGAAATTCCGTTCCAAACAATATCGCACCGAGAAAGACGCCTGTAAATCAAAGTAAAAGTTTGGCTTCCATTGTGAGCGCAATGGGGGTCCCAGTTTATTGGGTGGGACGGTATACTTTTATAGTTGCTATATATTTCCGCAAAGCGATCTTGCTTTGATCCACTTTACAAAGAGAATAAATCATATTTTGGCTGGCTTCAGGCGATATGATATGAAAAGTTCAATCAATTCTCAGTTGTTACAGCACAATAGTGTTTACCAATATTTTTTCTATTAGTTTTTTCGTTCGATTGCAGAGCGATTTAAATTGTAACAATCAGGGAAAGGATTGGTGTGATGAATTGAATGTGAAATTGGTAAAAAAAAAATATGAAGTGGATGACGAGTTGTTGAAGAGTGGGTGGTGTACATTTAAATTCCTAAAATTCATGTAATCAAGTTGGAGTAATGGAGCTCATTTTTATATCAAAGATGATTAGAAAAAAAATCATCACATAACCAGCAACTCACCAAGATTGTTGAGTGCTTGAAGTGAAAGCCATTGAATGTGATGTGTAGAGCTTGTCGCTTTATTTACAAATAAAAAAAGATTCCTCAACTGAGCTCTGTAGCTCCGGGGTCTAGCGCATTTCTTTCAACCATACTTTTATAAAAAACAATGGATATTTTTAGAATTTGGGCTCTAAACTCCCACTTAACGACAGGCATGCTAACTATTACGCTATGGGCACCAATTTATGTCACTTATTTTGTGTTTTAAGAAGGCGTTGAAGCTGGTTTTCTGTAGCATGAGAATTTTAGAAGCAAAATCTCTGTCTCACACGCTTTATATCATCAAATCTTCCTAACAATTCCCGAAAATGAATTGATAATTCAAAATATGCATTTGGAAAAACAAAAAGGCAACACTGCAAAAGATCTCGTTAGAAATGGTCAACCGAATCTAAACAGCTACTCCACTTGTAACAGTTAAAATGCCCTGTCTTACTTATTCTTAAGAATTGTGCTAGTATTTTCTTTCACTGGAGTCGTAATCATTATGAGAAAAAAAAACCAAGGAAAAGCTGAGGGAAGGGTCAAAAGTACAAGAACATCTTCCTTTCGGTTCGGGACTGATTCGCTCTGGAATCTCTACCAGGTAAGGGCTGCTATCGGATCTTTACGGATGGTTTCAGAGCCTATAGTGAATCTGGTGGCTGTGGATAGAGATCGTTGACTTCGGACTGCACCTAGGCACATATACGCGTCCGTTTCCGAGGCATCCAAAGCATACAAACGGCTATAAGGACGTTACGAAGAATAACTGGATGGTGTTTGTGTGGGCAGCGACAGCCAAGCTTTGCTTAAGGCTCGTCACAACCCTCTGTCTGCTTCGAAATTGATCCACGAATGAAAGAATTTTCCGAATACGGTCGTTAGATTGAATTCTTTTTTGGGTTATATTCCATTAGGGCATAGCTTGATACGAGATCGTCGACTTTGCAAGACAAGAATCTAATAACTTGGTCTAGGGGAGTTCTCAATGCGGGCTTCAATCAACTTTTGGATTTCTCAATACCACAAACGTTGATATAGCAAGACTCCATTGGACGCAGACAGACTAAATGTATGCTCCCAAAGTAAATAAGAAAACTGAAACATTTTTGCTATCCCGTAGCGGAAAAGACGGGGTACTTCTCTTTCGCCAAGTATTTTGACGTGCTTTGTTTAAGTGATACCATAATCTGTCTGGAAAGAAAACAATAATACCCTTGACCTCTTCCTGTGAGACTGTCCTGCTTTTTTCGAATCAGATTGCCTAGATATGGTGAGAGGTGTTAACCTAGAACCCTTCTCACGGCAGCGTCTTTAGGATTTTCTTCGAACATTTGGGAACTTATTAAAAAAGGTTGCTCTCTGGTAATAAAAATAAATAGGTTGGCGCAAGATAGCGGGGAGCCCCGGGACCTAGAGTATTTCTAGCAACCATACCTTGTGAGGAGTGGAGGGTACCTACAAGTTTTTGCCCATTCTTCTAATCGAGAAAGCACTTTTCATGGCAGACACTTACTCGAGGACTTAGGATTTTCTCGCGAAAAGTGATACATTTTTTGTTTTCTGTTGGAAATTGAACCTTGAAGCTCCCAAGTAACAGGCAGATATACGGGCACCACTATCTTAGTTCTGATTGCTCCAGTTACTATTTAAAAAATGGGCACGACTGGGTCGCACGAACTTGCGATCGTTTGCTAAGTAAAATACCAAAATCTTAAGACTGAGCAAAAGGTTTTAGTATTCGTTCTTAATATATTTGGTTTAACAGGGTTGCCAACTACACATTAATTGAGAAAATTGAATTAAATCACGAAAAGTATTGAAAAAAATTAAATTAAATATTCCAAAAGTTTCAAGCGAAAATCTAAAAACGCCATTTTTTTGCAATTGCTTATACATATAAACCCTTAAAATTTAATCAAAATCGTTAGAGCCATTTTTTAAAAAACTGGTTTTTTATTTTTAATTTTTTTAAAAAAGGAGGTTTTCAAAATTCAAGTACACAAGTTTTAAGATCTTGCTAAAAGATGTATTGACAAAAAATTTGAAATAAATCAAATATATCGTTTTGAAAATATTCGGAAAAACAAATTTTTTTTAAAAAAATTAATGAAAATTCGAAAAAACTAAATTTTTCAAATGTAGATAAGCAATCTTTCTCAAACAACTTAGGACTTCTTAAATATGAAATTTCGTCAAAATCGTGTTAGCCATTACCGAGAAAGTCGGTTTTGAAAAAAACGGTACTATGGGGGGTACCGTCTTTAGGCTTTCTCCAAAAAAAATTTTTACATCATTAGAACAGTTATTAAAAAATAATACTTCACGTAAAATTTTATCAAAATCGTTAGAGCCGTTTTCGAGAAAAATAGGTATTGTCATATCGGTTGTATGGCAGGTACCGTTATTTCAAGACCTAGAAACCCAATTCCAAAAACCCCTCTGTAGGCTATTCCAGAGACCATAACTGCAAATTTTGAAGAAAATCAGTCAAGCGGTTCAGGCTGTAGATCCATATACGGACAGACAGACAGACAGACAGACAGACAGACAGACAGACAGACACACAGACAGACAGACAGAATTGCAGGACCCACTTTTTTCGTATTCTCTATCATCGTAATGTCATTTTTAATTGTTATCTCAAATTTTTTTTTCTGCACGATTGCAAGACTTGCCTTATAGTACCTATAATCGCAAGTAAAAAAAATTAGTCAACAGGATGTCAACAAGAAAGCTTAAGCTGTATTTTAGCAGAAAGTTATGTCTTTTTTATTTTATTTCTTAAGTCAGTAAAATTACAAAAGCCAAACATTGCAACTGACCTAAATCAAGTACATCATGAGAATATTCCCGATATTGTTTGTTTCAAATTTTCTTTATTTTTTGTTTCCTACGTTTTTCCAAGTCCCAAAACAACTCGTACCTCCTTCTTGACGAAGAAAAAGATCTTATTCCGTTTGATTCGAATTCCATAGCAGACAATACCCAAGGTTTTGTATGTCTTTTGTGTGCATAACAGCATCACGTCACATGTCGATCCTATTACCTGCTTTGTTCCTCAACTCCAGCTGGAACACATACCCACATTTCCTACTTCTAAGGGTATAGAATTGCTCGCACGATTCCCAAACAATTTCCAAAGAATAGCATACCTTAAGCTTGAACGCAACAATAACATGCGATGAACGACCAATTGCAATTATATCTCACATTTCAGAGACCATAAACTTCCAAACAGTATATCCGACTGTTTGTCCTAATGTCCTCGACAAGACAGAGACAGTGCTGCTGTGCCGCTCACGCCGCCGCCCCTAGTCGCTGAGCGCCGCAGTGCTGCAGCGCCGCCGCCGCGCCGTTTGCCAAAACAATTTTAGCCACGAAATTAACCCGATTTTCTTGAGACCGCTTACTCATGCATAGCGAATGTAATAAAAGTCATTGATGTCGTTATAAACGTTTCTAGCCGTCGACTTATAGGAGCATGCAGCGCCACAATAGTGGAACGTCCAATCTTTCCAGCTTTTAATGTATGTAACGAGACCGCTTTGTGAATTAGAAGTGTTTTGACTGCTTTTCGGGCCGTGTCGACTTTTTGTCATATTTGGGCGAGGCAATGAGAGCCTAGGAGTTCTGCTAACTACGATGTGAATGTCCATCCAATTGCACGGATACCTCCAGATTGGAATGGATATTGGATCGACAGGGTATTGCAGTGTAGTTCAAATGGATAAAGTTGCCTTACTCTCTGTTGTCTGTGGCCTAGTGGAGCTATTGAGAAAAGGGGTATGGTGGTGCAAGAATGGTGAACCTCCACCTCGACTGTGGTAATAATCTGAAAATTAAATTGTGTGTCTAAGAGGGATTTGAATGGGCTTAGCTGTTTTTTTTTAATGTTTTTTCTTTTTTTTTAGATTTCTATGGGCAGCTCGAGTGGTGAGCGTAATACGTTCCGTAGGCTGATCCAAATTCGTGCAATTCGTGACTGTGATATTTTATCAAACACATTTTTTGTGATGTGATTCATATAGCAAAGTAGTTATGTGGGGTATTTAAGTTGTGTGGTGCTGGTTTTTGGGTGGCTATTTCGGCTATAAAGGTATATCCGCATGTAATTGTTATGTGAGGTTATGCAATGAGGGCATTATTGAAAGAGGGGTTGGTTTGGGCTTGGAATGCTGTTTCTTTCTAGTGATCACTTAGATCGAATTGAAGAATTAACTTTTTTAACATGAGTGCCAAACATGGAGAGGAAGGAATGGCTGCAGAGAAATGTGATTAATGGGCATGTAAAAATCGTAACAACTTCTTTACAGGGAAATACCCTGTAGTTCAAATTACCAACATCAGAATTGAACTCACCGATGAAAAAATAAAAAAAAAGAAATGCAAGGTATTCTCCTCTCAATTCGTAGAAATTCAGGAGCCATGGGCGTGGAATGGCTAGATTCTTGATCTTGGAGGATTGCGAAGGTCTTACTTACGCTGGACTTGTCCTATCACATCGAGCTTCTTTCGAGTAATTAAGCTTGATCGAATTGATTTTTCGGTAAGGACTTGGTTTGTAAACTACACTTCGTAAACTATAGTTCGTAAACAAAAACCTTGGAACTCCCTTTTTTCCTTTTCCCACTAGACATGTACCGAGTACTAACGCAGCACTAATTCCAACACGTTTGGCCGCCATCTTCTTGCTTCTATCCTGTTCACTGAGTAAGATACTGACAATTTTGACTGTTACGTGGAAGTTCGAGGTTTGAATCCCATCAGAAACATAAAATTATTTTCTGCCACGGTTACTGCTTTTCGCTGATGAATAAGCAAGTCCTCCAAGAGTAAAAGACTGTCATGAAACCCGCGTCCACACTTAGCCGTTCGAAATCGGCATACAATTGTAGGTTCTCGAAATTCGTTAGGCATTCGTCAGGTTTCCATAGCTTTGTGGCGATACCTTATTTATTTTACCTATTTCAGGTTGGCAAAAGGTCAAATTTTATCACGGTCAGAAGACAGAAAGTAACTGATTTGATATTATGCCAAAAAAGTTACTGACTTTAAAGTTATGGTTAACATGCCACTATCATACGACAGATACAATCGAATTTCATGTTACGAATGTGATGTTTACCCCTCTAGTAGATTAGATTAGATTTGGGGGACGGGTAGAGCTTGCTCAGCTCTGGGCACTGAATGAATGCAACCTATTGTGCCAGCCCATGTGAGGTTTCAGTGCAGTTCTCCTGCTCCTGAATTGAACCAGAAGTTAGCAATCTTCTGTGGGTGAATGAGTTTGAGTTTATCTAGGGGGATAATCTCATAGTCAAGCATTTGCTTTTTAAGGCGGAAAAGTGCTGGACATTCTGTAATAATGTGCAGAGATGTTTCTTCATTTTCGAGGCATAGTCTACAGATGGGGTCCGCTACCAGCCTCATTTGGTGAAGATGTTTCTTTAAAGAACAGTGACCGGTTAGTAGTCCTGTGCAAATTTTTAGGGTTTTCCTATTGAGGTTCAGTAGGAATTTTGATGTCAAAGAAGTTACTAGCCTTACATTTTTGCTTATCGTGCCACTTATCGAATTTGTTGTAACGAATGTGATTTTTATCCCTCTAATTTCTTGTAGCAAGTCTCAAACAAACTAGTTTGACACTTTTCACTGATGATGAACTCGATAATTTCGTCAAAATTCTACCTTAGCTCTCAACACAGCAGAAAGTAGAGGATGCAGTTATTGGCGTAAATTGTGCGCATATAAAAATCTTTGAGCTGGCATGTCCAGATAGATCAAATTTTATTACATCTGTAGTTCCGTGGTGGGACGCTGAATTACAGAAGCCCCGCAGAAGTCTATAGAATAGGTCTTTCTTTAGTTAAAGCCCTACCTACTGGAACATGAACTAACGAAAAATCAGGTGACAGACATTTGGCGCAGATATGTTTAGAACTACTGACCTGGGTTCCTTATCCGGTAGCTTTCCTACGAACATTTGGAGGTCTATTACAAAAAAAGGCTGCTATCTGGTTATACAACGGTAACGGTTAAAAAAAAAAAAAAAAAGAATAAACGCTAACTTATTTGAATATGGCCAATTTCGCAACAAATAATTTTAAGAAAAAATCTACGTGACCTGCTTTCGCGTTAGCAATGCTTCATTCAAACAAAAATCTTATGTGTACTTTCAAAAATGTTTATCTCCCCCAAACAATATTCATACAATAAATCACAAGGCGAATTTTACCCAGCAAACGTTAATACCAACAACCACTTCTTTAATGCACCGTAAATTAAAAAATCTCACACAAAAAAAATTAATTGATTTCAAGTAGACTATGCAAACGACACGTGATCCCCATTTGCGGCATTTTATCGCCGACAATCAAAATTAATACATTTTCCGTTCGAAAGCATTAGGTCGCAATATTTTATTGATTAGCTAGCTGCACGCCACAACGTTTATGTGTAAGACGTCCTTCTCTAAACAAAAAGTATAGTGCTCAAAGTAATTCTCTCAACAAGAGGCACATAGCTGCTGTAGATACACCTCTTCTGTGAGTGTCTTTGAAATTTATATGAAAAATTAATGTTATCCCGGGTATGTATGGACTTATAGCTTCATGTCACCATAACACCAGTGGAAAGTCCAATGCGATCAGTAAGACTTTCTGAGGTTTGATATTGCTTTTTGTTTTGCCCTCACTTTTTATAAGCTACGACCTTTCGAGACTCTTTGGTTTTATCTCAACAGCTCAACAGTAGGAAAACGACAGCTGGACGCAATCCATTTGGGAGTTTTTCAATTCCAGATTACAAAGCAGATAAGATTAACAGCTTTTGTAACTGAGAGTTCATATTTGGTGTACCCAGTTGCAATGTGCAAATGTAGGTTGGTAGCATTTTTGAAATATTGACTCTGGTAATGTAGCAATTGTGCAACTATAAATGAATTGATTGAATTACTCAAATTTATCACAAATGCACCTCATGATAAGAAAACCAACGTGTTGTGCATTGTTTTGTTGTTAATCGATCTAATTGTGTCAGTTCGTTTACTTGGAATGTTTTTGACTATTCGAGAGCTGTGTTTCATTTTTGTTCATTGTATTATTTAAAAATTCATTTTACATCAACGATAGTTGAAATGTTTGAGAAAAATTAACGAATTAGTGCGAGGTACTACATAGGTATTTAAAGACTGGTCTTATCTAACCATCGGCATCGCACTCACTCTGAATTTTGATACGTAAGCGCCTTTTTAAAACAAACAGAAGTTTCTCTCCACTCATCTACCTTTGCTAACCACAACATTTCATGTTTAATTTGTAGTCGAATAAGACTGAAAAAGCAGAGATTTTCTTGCAAACTTTGAGGTAACATCTTAAGCATAAGCACTCACTATTTTGTTAAAACTTTAAACTAAACACGTTACTGATGATGTCCGCTAAATATATTTACACTATGACTTCACAAATCACCAGCACTGCTTGCTCATTTTCGTTAACTTACATTTTTTTGTTGCATCTGTGTGGACTCGTAGCAACGTTTTCAACCGATGTAGTGCCTGTTTTGTTTAAAATCCAGATTGAAACACGCAAAAAATTGAAAAATGAAAATGACAAAGCAAGGAAGAAGGAAACCCTCTGCCAGAACAAAACTCCTTGCGTTTCATTTTTCTTCCAAGTTCCAACTCCATTTGAGTCAATTTGTCTTAAAGTATGCAGCATAACGAATAGTAGGAAACGGAAATGCATATATGTAGTATACCTTAGGGCTGTTGATTTTCAATAATTTGAATTGAAAAAACAGTTACTCAGGTTACTGAAATCTAACATCACTTTTAACATCAGCCTATGTATGTACTTGAAGTCGGACCTGTTAAGGATTTCCTGTTTAAGCCTTGTCGTAAATGGGTACAACAAGATTGCTGTTTGCATCTGGTCTTGAAGAGTCGATGAGCTATGCACAACGCGACCGGTAGTAATGATCAATGATAAAGTTATCGCTTTTACGATCATATAAGGAACTCACTAAACTATAAAAGTTGGAGCTCCGAGATTTCAATCTTTACAAAAAATTCGATTTTATAAACCATTAGTGGTTTGAGTTTTGTTTTTTCGTACAAAGCTGGTTTAAAAACCATTTTGTTTGGTCTTCCGAACTTCCCACTGCAGAATCATAAAATGTTACTATCCCGTTTTCTATAATTGCTTCCTAAGATTTGTATTTTCTCTGTGATTTTTTTTAATGAATAGGGTGGCGCAACAGAGCTAGTACCCCAGGGCCTAGCGCAGTTCTCACAACAATGCCTGGTGAGGGAATGGAGCGGACCTACAATTTTCTGCCGGTTCCAAACGGCGAATCGAGAAAGCGCTTTTCATGTCAACGAATTCACTAACAGAGGATTTGCCGTTTCCTGGAGAAAGGCGATACCAGTGGAAAAATATTTTTGCCTCTGTTGGGACTCGAACCACGAACCTCTGGGCTAATTTTATTAAGTGCGATACTTAAAAAAATCGTTGTATCATCGTTGTAGAGTAAACACTAAGGATCATTCGTCGTAAAGTTGTCGAATGGAAAGTCAGCAATTTTTTCATGCCGATCGGCAATACCGAATTAGTGTGAACGTGATCGGCCTTTCCCATTTGCCGAAAGCCGGCCCGATTGAACCCGAGTTCAAACCGAATAAAATGGATGCGTTTGCTGAAAACCGAACAAAATCAAGCAATGTGGACATGGACATGCCGATTGGCACTGTCATTGTGACATTTGCATTTATTTGAGGTTTTGTTTTGGTTTTTGCAGTTAACCGTTTGTATATTTGTAAATAGTTTAACAAATAAAGTTTCTTGTGCAATAAACAGCACGACCATGGAGTGGACGGAAGAACAGACGCTTAAATTTATTGAATTGTATCGGGCGCGTCCAAAATTGTGGGACAGTTCTTACTCGGAACATAAAAATAAAAACCGGAGGCATGATTTATACTAATGGAAATTGCCATTTTTTTTGGAACTGAAATGCATGAAATCGAGCGTAAAATTAAAAACCTGCAAAGTCATTTTTCAAGGGAAAGGAAAAAAGAATTCGACAGCAGGAAGACTGGAAGTGGATCGAACGAACCGTATGTGCAAATGGTTTGCATATTGGCCTATGATGTTCCTGGCTGACAAAAATAAGCCACGAAGAACAGTGGATAATGTTGAGGTGAGTTCAAGTGAAATGATTTCAATTCAAAGGAACACAATTTCATTTTATTTGAGAAAAAGAGTACAAACGAACTCAAAATACAAAGCTAAATGTTTACTTATTATGCTGAAAAAATAATTCACCCTGCGGAGAGCAAAAATATTCAGCAAATTCGTCTCTGACAGCGGGAGCATCAGCATTACTTTTTCTTGGCACTCCTCGTACATCTTTTAGGTGGGAAGATAATGTATCTCGTCTCCACAGACCTGGAATAATTTCCCCGTCTTCATGATTTTCTCTGTCAAACATTCCGACAGGGTTGTAAACAGAACTTGAAGTGCTTTTCCTCAAGAAATTATGAAGGTGAATAGCAGCCATCGTAACTTTTGTTGCTGTGTCCGGATTTAAATTCATTGCGGATCTAAATACACGAAAGCTGGATGATAATCCAACAAATGCATTTTCCGAAACTTTCCTTGGAGAAAGATTTGAATCTATCTTTGAGTAAACTTTGCATTATTCGAGTGAGAAAATTCTTGTTATTGAAAATTTGAAAATCAGTGCCCAATTCCATATGCTGTCAAAAGCATTTTCCAAATCCATGTCCAGGCTATTGTTGTCTTTTTCTACCTTATAGATTCTGAACTGCATTATGATTTAGATCTAACTGTGAATTGAATTGAATCCGATGGGCCTATTTGTGGAATGGAATTTGATTGCTTACAAAGTGCGTTTAAGTGTGCCAACAATACTCGTCCAAGGAGTTGTTTTCCAATGTTTGAAAGTAAAGCGAAAGTAGAGCTTTTCGATGTTGCAATAAAATACAAAAAATTATTTGATGCTGATATAAATAAACAAATAGGGTGGTGCAACAGAGCGAGGACCCCAGGGCCTCAGTTCTCTCAACCATGCCTTGTGAGGGAATGCAGGGGACCTACAATTTTCTGCTGGTTTCGAACGGCTAATCGAGGAAGCGCTTTTCATAGTTAACGGAGGATTTGCCAATTCCTCGCCTAAGGCGATACCCGTGGAGAAACATTTTTACTTCTGTTGGGATTCGAACCTGGAACCTTGGCGTTAACAAGCAGACATGCTAACCATCACGCCACGGGTACCACATTTATTCATCCTATAAGGAAATAAGTTGTAAAGAAATTATTTACTTACTTCCTTCCTTACTTACTTAGTTTAACGTTACAGTTCATAAGAAACAAAAATTTTTGCGCAAAACACTTTAGATTTGTAATGAGCTCTTTTCAGAAAAATTTAAGGTCCAAACGCATTGACTTGTGGTGCGTGCAGTGGAATGGTTATAGCATGTCTGGTCTGCCTGTTACGTGGGAGTTCGAAGTTCGAATTTCAGAAGAATCCAATAGTCTATCCACGAGCACTATACCTTTTGACTAATAGGCAAGTCCTCCGAAAACAATAACAATGCCAAAAAGCGCGTTCTCTCTTAGCTGTTCGTTCAGAATCGGCAAAAATTTGTAGGTCCCCTCCCAACAATCCAACTTGAGAGAAATGCGCTAGGCCCAGGAGTTCGTCGAACTCTGTTGTGCCACCGTATTTCTTTATTTGTAGCCACAGACTCAAATCTTTATGAATGCTTAGTTAAAATAATAGATATACTTAATTAAAATAAAATTCAATCGTCGATTTCATAATGTCTGCAACTATTGCAATTTCAATGTTGCTAATGATAAGCTTCATCAGATTCTTTGTTACGTGTTCTTATTCCTTATCGATATTATTGTTTGACCATAATTTTTTGATCACAGAGAATCGGACATACACCGCTTGGGCCCATAGTCGATAAATTTGTTTCTTTTAAGAGATATACACAAAATCCAGTTTCACGGTTGAGTTCTTTTTCAACCCGGAATGTTTTTAAGCAGCTCTTTTGGTTGGCTAAAGTCAATAACGGCTAAAGTTCAATGAACAAAATTTATAACTGTATTGTTTTCAAATGAATATACATAAACATACATATCTCTTTTGTCTCACTCTTAAAATAAACGTCATTCACGTTAGTCTGTAAACTGAACTCCTTCTTTCGTATGTATACTTTTATTTCAAGACGAAGACCTCCATCCAAAATATCCCTTGCCATTCCGTCTTACATTAAACTTAATCCTTCAAAACTGACTTCTCTTTCCACAGCAGAATTTCACTTCCATCCCATTCAAACTTTTGCTTATTCCAAAATTCAAACTCTATGAAGAAATTAAGGTTCAAAAATTGCATTATACTACAAACTTGACGAAAAATACAACACAACTCCAAAGCAATCTTCATTCTTCATTCTAAAATATATACACACACTTGTATAACCTCACTTCAGTTTTATAAACAGTTACCTATAGTAATATAGGTAGAAGTTAACGGCAGCATCCGCACCCTCGGAGTATTTTATCCTTGGGGTTCAGTTTGCCTTTCTTGTGTTACTTGTGAAATAAAGGTTTTGTAGAAGGAGTTGTCTATGGTAATGGAATGATTTTAAAAAGACTGTGGTTGTTTGCATTCTTTTCTTTGTTATGAGGATTTTTGAAACGATTTGATTTTGTGAATGAATCATGTAATAAATATGAGTTTAAAGTTTATTTTGAGATTAGTATAGTAACATCTGTAGACTATGACTTAAAATACTAAAGGGTATAGTAATTCTCAAAAACAAAACATCAAACTGAGTTTTGGTTACTTTACTTTGTAGTTTTAATTGAAAAGTGCGAAAGAAATGTGGGATTGACAACATTGTCGACTTAGAAGTCACAAGTATGAATTCTCAGAGAATATACAATTTTTCTAACAACTATGCTCTGTAAATGCCTACATAGGTGGATAATTAACTAAAAAGAAAATGTATACGATGGTGGTGGGGCCTCGAGACTTAGCGCATTTCTCTCAACTATAGCTTGTGCTAGGAATGGACGGTACCTACAAGTTTAATGCTAATTCCGAACGGTTAATCGGGAAAGCACTCTTCATGTCAATGAAACTATAATCGGAAGACTTGCCAATTCCTCGCGAAAGGCGATACTCGAGGTAAAAAAGCTTGATGATTCTGGGCTTACTGATTCTTTTTTTATGTACTATTTTTCTCTCTATTTATACAATGTACATGTCTTAGACTTCGCAATATTTCAAGAGTTTGAAATTTTTTAACTAAACTTAGCTTTTGTCATAAGTTATAATAATGATTAATTACAGGGTGGGCCAAAAGGTTATTCACAATTTCAAAGGCAACGAAAAAAACGGTGAGAGATAAAATTATGAAATCAAAATGAAAATAAAGCTAAAAGTATGCCACTTAGTAAAAATATTTAATTTTATATAAAACACCAAGTAAGTAGTCGCCATGGCGGCGGAAACATTCGCGCACTGCTTTCCCGAACTCTTGCCAATATCATCCATGGATTCGCTGCAATTTCAGTTCGGATAGCTAATTTTAATGCTTCGGTGTCTGGAGGATTCATACACCCTGCTCTTCAAGAAACCCCCACAGGAAAATATCCCATGGTGTCAGATCCGGGCTACGAGGCGGCCACGTGAACATTTTGAGCACAACGTCACAATTAAGCGAAATAAAGCGGTTACCGAATTTTTTCTCAATAAGGTGCTTACTCAAATCCTCTCGTAAAATTCTCCTTACCGTCGCGTCGACGCCTTGAGCAAAAGTCCTCATCGGTCTATGCGCCACTATTCTGCCTCCTTGAAAAATCCTCGAACGACGCGTCGTTGACAGTTTTTATTGTTTTTGGCGTCCTTGATGTACGCGGACGACGGTTAATGACATTCCCAGATTTGCGGAAGTTTTTCACCCATCTATCGATAGAATGAATGACGACTCGGGGGTTTTCATGACGTTTTAAATTAAACTGTTTTTTGAAAGCGCGCTGGGTAGCGATTGCACTCTCCCCGTTTTTTAAATAACGCTCCACAGCGAAAGAACGTTGCTGTCGCGTCCACGGGGCCATAATAACTAACCAAGTATTTTTCCATTCAATGGCATATTACATTTACATTTGCATTTTACGCAAAAGATGGCGTTGGAATCGTCGCGCTAACTTAGTTGGTTGATTATTACGAAGCGTTTGAAATTGTGAATAACCTTTTGGCCCACCCTGAATTATAATATATCCGCTTGAAATTAGCTAAATAAATAAACATAAACATACTCCGATCTGAATCCGTAACTATGTATACCTACAAAGATACTCAGATGCAATCCATCAATGTAGTATCAGTAGGTAATCTACATTCCTTGATAGTTTTAGGTAGTCTGGCAATCGTGTTTCCCGGGATGCAATGCAAGATTCGAATGCCAGAAATATAAAATTGTTTTTTTTTTCCATAGCTTTTCGCTTTTCGCGAAGAAGTGACTATTCCTCCGGGAGTAATATTACACTGCCATCGAAACCGCTTTCTTGCTTTACCGTTCGCAATCGCCAAAAAATTGAAGGGTCCTTGAAATACTCGTTATTTCTCCAGGCTCCCCAAGCTTTGTTGTACCTCTCTATTTATTTACATTTATACTTATTTGCCAATTAAATAACTGTGGCTACACAGGTGCATAGGTATACCCATTTCTTTGTTCACAAATCGCCAAGAAAGTAGCAAGGGTAAAAGTAGGTTGAATTCACAGCTGTAGCCTATCCATTCCCTTGTTATACTACAACATAGCGGAAGTAGGGATTCGGGGATTTATTCACAAGTTAACATAAGGATCGTTCAGTGAAATTCCCATCTCAATCAACAACAAAAAAAATAAACCAAAACAAACCCATACAAGCAAGATGTTCGAAGCAAACACTTATTTGTGTGAGCGTATTCACAGTGTGTAACAGCAAATCTAAATCTTATCTTATTTACAGCTAAATACACTCAGCCACACAAATGCACAATTCTTTACCGCTTCTGCTGCCAATGCCAATACAAAGCACTTATTTTTAGATTTCTGCTCCGATATACGGCTCATGGGCTGAATCATTAGGTTTCGTATACACATTGCAACACAACTATCAATACATTTTCTATGCGAACAAACACATTGTAATTCATATCTGAATTAACTAATTCAGCTGTGCTCACTTACACTACTAAATAATTAACTATTTCAACGAAAGAAAGGTTCGTGTTCCGTGTTCGAACCAAAAAATAAAATGAGAGCTCCTTCCTCCTTCCGAAAAACGGAACACAAATCCATTTATGACTCCGTGGTGAGTTTTAATGCCATTTTAATCCGCAAACCTGCAAAGCACCATCATAGTTTGATGGGAAACTAAACTCACCAGATTGTTACAAATGTGTAAACACCTTACAAGATACAGCATAACAGCGTACACTGTAGGTACACTGAACTGAAAGCGAATTGAATTTGATTGCTTGAAATGAGTAAAAAATTATAGCTGATCGCCGTTTTATTTGTGTGTTTGTGAATGGACTGCTTAAAAAATTTATGATTTATTAGTGTTAGTTTTTCGAATACAGATCGTATTCGCAATTACACACATATTTGGTAGAGAGAACTTGGAGCTAGTGGGGAACTCGGATCAGGAACAGGGATGGCAGAAAAAATTTAAGACAGCGAGTGTCACTTAAATTTTTGACTAGAGAATTGAAAATTTCCATTGCAGTTTTTGATAATCTTATTTTCTGATTGCTGGAAAAATTAACAACAAATGGCATTTAGTTCTGCATTGAGATTTATCAATTCGGCAACCAGGTTGCACCTATTGTGCTACTGCCGCCGGCTCGAAAGTCCTTGCTTTACCAGTCTTGTAATGAATTGAAACTTCACTTGCAGGCTACTTATAGTCTAGTCTATTTCCACCGGGACAGGAACACGGTTTACGGAAAAATACCCAAAACTTGTTTGGTTTGGTTAACCAGAAATTTCTCTTAAACCACATGTTTTCATAAACGAGTCGTTCTTGATAAAACCCATAGGAAAGCTAGTGGTGGTTGTACAGGATAGAAGTTATTTTGTGTGCTGAATTCGTTCAACGAATCAATTTATTTATTTTGTAATAAATAAAGTGTAATAAAACTAATAAAAGTGATTTTTCTAAAAAAAAAAAAAAAGTGCAAAAGTGGTCGAGACGTCAAACAAAAGCTGGTGGCAACGGTTTAGCTCGTTTCCGTAAACGAATAACATTTTTGTATCGGTTTGAATAGGAATAGTTCAACTATTTAAAAAAAATAAATAAATAGGGTAGCGCAACAGAGCGAGGAGACCCTGGGCCTAGCGCATTTCTCACAACCATGCCTTGTGAGGGAATGGAGGGGACCTAAAATTTTCTGCCGGTTCCGAACGGCTAATTGAGAAAGCGCTTTTCATGGCAATGAATTTACTAACGTAGGACTTGCCAATTCCTCGCGAAAGGCGATAACCGTGGAAAAACACTTTTGCCTCTGCTAACCTCTGGGTTAGCAGGTGCAGGTGGACATGCTAACCATCACGCCACGGGTACCACAACTATTTATTGTTGAAATTGTTTAACTTTAGCAAAATTAGCTAATCTGTGGATGAGAGTGGAAGATCTGCTTATTGTTGCCTTATGCGTTAGAGAAAGGAATGCCAGATAGAGTTGCACCGTTACGCGCTATGTTACGAAGCGTTTTACCCTTCCATATCAAAGTTGAAACGTGACTGAAACTTTGTGATTAATGAGTTATCATTGATTTCGGACTTTATCAGGCCGTTGACTTGAAGCCACTACGCATTTTAAGGCGCTTTGATGTTTTAGATAGATGATAAAAGATGAACAATCTAAAAACCATTCTTAGAAAGGAACTTTTTTAAAGATATATGTTCCATTGTGTCTTGTGAAGTACTGTCAAGTAAAAAGCTATTGGTTGCTGTCATTTGTGTTCGGAGTATTTAGTTTATTTTTTTTATTTAGTAGTTTGAGGTATTTATAGATTGTATTCACTCAAGATGGTGACAGAGAATTCACTACAAAGAATCATTTAAAGTGCTTTTAAACTCTTTTGTTCTTAGAGTTCAAACCAAATACTAGATTCCTTGTAGTCGCAACAAAGAGCTTTTATTAAACCCCAACTCACCATGAATGTCAAGTTGATCGCTTGTGGAGCCCTGTGTTTTTCCTAAACTCACCCAAGGCCGTAAGTTCATGTAACAAACGGGGATGTTAAACAATACGCCGCATCTTCAAATGACAGGTAGGAGAGGTGATTTCGTTGTGGAGCATGATTCGACTAAACTTTTTTCTTTTTCTTCCTTTTCATTTCCGGCGTTACGAGTAGTGATCTTTGAAGAATGATTCGACTAAACATGATAGAGAATTGCGAAAGTTGGTCTTGTAGTTGTTAAAAGTTGTGTGCCTCAATGACGTAGATGCGGAGAACGAGAAAAAAATGAAAACGAAACGGTGCTATTTTGTTAAATTGTATCATGATTGTTCAGCGTGTTTTAAGAAAATAAAGTTGAAATAAAGTTTGTTAAGAAAACCTGAGTCGTCAACCCTGGTAAAGTTGAGCAAGTTCGTACCTTGTATATGATGCTTTGAGTGCTGATTCAATGTAGGACTTGCTCATTCAGTTTTTCGTTTAGCCAAACATCGATCCTAGTATTTCTTGAAACATCCAAGAGTTTCTCCATCCGCTCTTTATAAAGATTATGTTGCAAAGCCATAAAACTGAACTGGAATGTTCAGGGTCTTTAAAATTCCGATTGTTTCAATTAAGTGAAATTAATAGGATCTCAGTTCCAATTGTTCGTTTGTTTGTTTATTATTAGGACGATTCACAGTAGGTACATACTGTAAAATTAGGTGGAAATACTTACTTGGTCTGATGAATGTTGGATGGTCGGATGTAGTGTGCGTTCAGACCTATCAGAAATTTCGTAATATATCTTTCTAAAACATTATTGTCAGAAATATTTGAAAATCATTCAACAAGAGTGACTAGCGGTCTTTGGAGGGTTCACATTGTCCATTATTGGTCGTTCTGACCGAAGCTTGTCGAACTAATTGTATACCGTTTGAGCCCCCCTAAAACGCTTACGTACAAATGATGCAGTGAAAAGTTAGATCTTTCATTGTGATAAAGATTGAGCGAGACATTGATTTTTTTAAACAGCTACAATTAGGTATCATTTTTCCCAAAAAGAAACCTTATCATATTTTTCTTAATTTTGTAATTGTTTTACTTGGAAGCTAACTTAGCTTAAAAACACATAATAAAAACGTTGCAGTGCAATAAACCCCGCGGCAATAACACCCTTGAGAATTGAAATAATACCCACGGGCTTTGTTTCCACTTTTAAAAGGCAATAAGACCCGCCGCCAAAGAAAAGAATTAAAGTACAATGGCTTTTATTTTCATTTCGAAGTAGCATTTATAAGAGTCAGTCCACTTTTTCACGTATGCATAAATATTTTTTATGAACTTGGTATGCCACAATCCACAATCAGAGTATGGACTTATGTCTAGTGGAGTTACTTCCCTATGTCAGTTAATTCCCATTGAAAATAAGTTAATGTATAAAAATTGAGATTTCTTTCCATTGCGACCGAAATGGTGTTTGAGCTCACAGAAAAGGAAGAAAGGCCTGCGGCTCTTACAGCCATTTCGTTATGGAAATAGGTGGCTTCCAAAACAATGAGGAAATAAGACCTACGGGCGTTATTGCCTCAGGCCTTATTGCACTGAACCCAAAAAAACAATTACATCACTGTGGAGTCAATAGTTTATATCCAGGGCTCTATAAGCCAGACGAAGCTAGTAAACTGAAATCTGAAAATTAGCTCCTAAAAAGCTTATTATTCAAGGTCATTCGCAATATCCTCTTTGAAGTTTTCGAGCCGAGACACCATAACAATATCAACATAATCTGCCGAAGTCGATAGAAGGTATACAAATGATGTTTCATATATCATAGGTTCATTTTACTGATAATTATATTTTTGACAAGAGTACAAACCACTTAAGACATAAAAAGTAGTATTAAAGTATGATTCATAAGTACCAGGTTTTTAAAAAAGTTAGTTTCCATTTTTATAATCTCAAATCTACTATATTTGTTTTGACTCTTCCACTATTTCTATATTATATTCTGTATTGAGTTGGCTCCAAAACTGCTAAGCCGATTTGAATGAAATCAGGAACAGAGATGGTATAGTATCTGAGAAATCAAATAGGCTGGGTTTTATCCTCATATTCCCATGGAAACGTGAACTTAAAACCTAATGGATAGGTTTTCAGAATTCTTTCAACATTGGGATGCTGAAACCTTTCAGTACCAAGGATTTAATAACTTCCCAATATTGCAGCATAGTGCAGTAAGATCGCGGACCGAAACTTCCCAGTTTGGAGTGCCAGAACTTATTATGTGACGTACATTTAACCAGGGGCTGAATTCCCGCACACGTGATCGAGTTATACGTGACTGAATCATGTGTTTTGTGGCATTACTTTTCACTTTATCGAGCACTTTAGTACCACAATTCGACATTCTTTTATCTGTACTTGAACGAAATGAAGTCGATAAATAAACAGCAGAGTGAGATGTAATAAAGAGCGAATTTTGAAAGAAAAATAGTACTCACTCACTCGATCACTGATGCGGTAGTTCGGCCTATGAATTTATGAAAGTACAATGTCTAAAAATTACATACCTGCAATAGTGGTGCCGTGAGTCGATTCTTTAAATTAGATCACCGTAGGACCGAGCTACACTGGTTGTGTTAGCTAGAAATAGTATAAATAGTTCTGTCTTTCTTACTGTGAGTCTGTCCGTCTGTCTGTGTTACGAAATAGTATAATTAGTTCTTTCTTTCTTATTGTGTCTGCCCGTCTGTCTGTGTTACGAACTCTCGCCTAAGCTCCTAACCCGATTTAAATAAAATTTCCTACAGAGATAACCCAGAACTTAAGAAAGGACCTAAGCTATATTTCCTACTCATGTTCCCTCTGGAACGGGAACTCAAAAATTGCTGAACCGGATCTCAAAAAAACGTTCACTATTAGATTTTTTTTTTATTAATTTATCATTCCTTTTGCAAGCAAGGTGTCGGCACAGGAATGGAGGCTCTTTTTGTTGTTATGTCGAAGAAGTAGGTATAATTTTTTTTTTTTTTTTTTAAGTTCGCAAAAACTAAGAAGATTTTAAAATTATGATTCCAAACAAATCAGAACATTAAAAAAAATAAAAAAATCAAATTTTAAGAAAAATAAGTGTTTCACTCTGTGTAAAACAGAGTAGTGTTTGTATATCCTATGTGGTTGGCTAAAACACTTATAACTTAAGAATGACTTGACAGTTTTTATTTGTTGCATTAGGATACTTCATTCTCCCTCAGCATAATATAGACTAAGTATATTCCATTCCCATATTTCCGCGGAAACGGGAGATTGAAAGCTACTGTAGCGATTTCAAAAAATCCTTCCAAAGATCTTTAGAATGCCAGATTACCCCTCAGTAACATAGACTATACCAATTTCATCCCCAAACTAAAAACTATCAAGCAATTTTCAGCTTATCGGGTGTCCCTGATATTTTTTGCTTTTTTGTCTGAATAGAACAACGAACGCTTTAAGAAACTTAGAAATGATCGACACCGGGTGGGTGGCTACAGTAATTATTTTTGTAAACTGCAAATTCAACATTTGAATTTAACAGAATTAGTTCCACACCGTATCCACTACGATACACACACAATTACGGCATTCATGTGTATAGGTCTGTAATAGTCATGTCTAAACACTAAATCAGTGTTATTTGCGGAATTGACATTTAACTTTTTGAATGTGTTCGTTCATCAACGTTATGTAAGCTTGTAAGGCCCTTAACTACTCTTCCAAATTATTTTCTTTTTGTAGATGTACCAGTGTTACAGGTACCCATTAGTAATACCCACAAAAAAAGAAAGAAAGCTCAAGCTCCGGCTACAAAGCTACAATAAAAAAAATTACTTCTACCTTTACTCATCAAAAAAACATACCTTAAAACTCTTAAAATGCATAATAAATCACAACAAAGTCCTACTCACACACCTTAGCCAATTTATTCACCTCAATTTTTTATCTCACACACCTACACTCTCAAGCATTAGCATTCGCGAACTCAATTCCTATGCGCTATGCCTGCCATTTCGATGAAACAACTACATACAGAAAAAATCCGCTGAATATGCTCTCAAATTTCTAATCCATATTCCAACCTGCTTATACCCAGGTTACACTAAGCGTCAATCTATTTACAAACAACTGCTATACCATAAGAAATAAAAGAAACAAATTATGATTCCTGCATTGGGAAATTCGGAAGCCGAAGGTATTTTTTTGTGCATTAACTAAGCTGCTTCAACAGCAAGAACACTATCAAACAGCTGCCAGGAGAGTATGCCACTGCCACTGCCGCAGCCACACAAAACAAAACGCACACATTCAACAGCTCTAAACAAAATTCCTAATTTTCAGCGGACTTGGTACAAAGGTATGAGTGTAGTTGTTATTTCTCTGAAATTAAACTGAATATTTTATCAACGATTGTGTATGCGTGTGCGAGAGTTGAGTGCGACCGACCAGCCCCGTGCCCGTGTTGGTATGGTTAGTTTTTTGTGTGATCTCCTCGAGAACGAAGTTGAAAAGTTTTACGTAAAGTAGAAAATATTTAATAAAAGAAAAACAAATAAAATAAACAAAAACTAAAGTATTAAAGTGTTTCGTATTCAATTGAAGTAATGCAACAACAACTGTGAGATAAGTGAATTGATTAAGATAGTTTCAATATAAAGAAAATTGTAACATCATGGATTGGGCAAATATTGAAGAGGCAATGAAATATTTTTGTCGTGTGTGTACTGCTAATACAAAACCGAAACGATTTAAGCACGAAGGCAGCATCGGGATATTCAAGCGAGTTGGCTTGAAATCGATTCTGGAAAAGTATCTACATCTGCAAGTGAGTATGGTAGCTGTAGCAGCAGGGTTGAACGTTGAACGTTGAAAATACGGAAGGATTCAAGAAAGGATTTCCTTCACTTTTCGGTTGGTTGGCATTTGGGACTGGGAGTATCCATAAAAGTTTATTTTGTTAGAGTGGCGCAGACATATTGTAATTTGTTGAATTGAGTTGTATTTTGTATTTCATTTTTCGTATTTTGTTAGCTGTAATGTTGCTTCTATTGTAGGGGTATTGGGTAGGGGCTAGGGGCTTTAGATTTAGTAGGTGCCGTGTATCCAAAAATACACTTTTTATGTGTTGACTGTGTGAATGTTTGACAAGAAGTCGAGAAGAAGAAGAAAAATATGCGTTAGGTGTAGTACTGTTTTATTTTGTTTTTTATTTTGCTTGCGTGTGTATGTTTGTTGACAACACAACTATACACTGCATTGCATGAGCCATGTGTGTAACTAAAAGGGGGGCTGGTGCCTTCAGAATGCTTGCACATGCAACCCAAAGATCCAACGAGTTGGAGTGCAAAAAGCAAGATATGCAATTTGAATCAGTTCTCTGTTGGTATTGTTGTTCTGTCTTCTGTGTAGATTCACCCGGTCAGGCAGGTAGGTATTAGCAGTAGGCACGCGTGGATTGGAGCATCATAGCATCGTCTGTGTTCATCCAAAGTTCAATGCCAAAAACCATAAGTTCATATCAGTTGGTGGCCATCATTCGATTGTAACAATTATGCCTACTGCTGTTTGTAAACTTATCATTAAATGTGCGGCTAATTGAGGCGGCTGCTGAGCTTCATGGTGATCATCGACTCGCTTTTGGGGGTGCCTGCTAGAGATGAATTTTTTATTTAGTTTCTACCCCCTTAATCGGATGGTGCAGAATGAGGAGCGAGACAACAAAGTCTGTTCATGCTTTTTGTTGGGTACCTATACCTACCTACTTATGTTTCTTTTTGCAAATATGCTGCAGTTGTTTGCAACGAGAATGTTGCAAAGCCTGTTTTAGGAACCAGACACGACAGATCTGTTGTTGTGTTAGAAAACTTGAAGTGGGGACTTGGGGAGTTGTGTGTGAATGTGACTACTCTAGTAGAGTAGGCAATTGAAAGAGGCTGAAAGAATACAGCTAGCGTTGGTTCAATTTTGTTAAAATGATTCGGAGATAACATTACTTTTATGCTTGCCTACTTTCCTTTTTATTTCCTACACAGGGAAGTCGTGTTGTCATTGTCAGACATAATATATTTGGATGTTTTAAATGGGGGTATAAGGGAGGCAAAATCGCGAGAATGTGCGACCTAAGGTTTATTACAGAAAGAGGATTTTATGCGCATATTGGAAGCATGGAGCCTGTTGTTTGTGCATATGTCTAAGTACTACATTGGATGTACATATGTAGATACCATACAACCATACCGTCCTACCATATGAGCGTTTTAGAGGAAATTGTTTGAATAGGATTGTTAGAAAGCTATTTACATGTAGATATAAATAACGCTTTCGACTGCAATTTATAACTTAAATTGAATGTTTCATCTTTTATACCTATATACCTAGGTAGGTATACGACTTACCTCAAGCTTACCCCTTACCCTAGTCAGTATAGGTACGACGTACGACTTACGACCGGCAGGGCAATAGAGTTTCAAGTGCCATTGGAAACGTAGGAACATGATATGTTTTACGATACTACTAGTAGGTATTCTGTCCTAAAGTTATGTTCGTATCGAAGGTTTGTTTCATAAGAAACACATCTCTTCATAAAAGGGACAAAAGATCACTCGAAGGACTTATTTTTGAAAATGTCTAAGGTTTCCCCATCCCCTTAACATAAGATCTTTGCTTTTGCGCCTTAAAGCAGGACTGGGATAATCAAGGTCTTAGAAAGGGTTACCTTTGTATTTCTCAATTGCCTTCTTAAACCAAAGTGGCGGGTCCTAGGTAGAAAAAGTCATGTAGGTATGACCTGGCAATAAGTAATATCTTTGTTTTGTGATTTTATCCAATAACGGTTTTTCAAAAAGCATTAATTGAACGGTTTGACCGAAGGTGAATTGTGTTGAAATAATGACTAGTCTTTTATTCATCTCCTTGAACAATGCGTTTCATGTGAAGATTAAGGCGATCAAAGAGTTTCTATCTTGACTCTAGGAAAATGAGAAATGAAAACTCTCCCCTCAAACTGGAATGCAAAAAAAAATCGAAGAAGAACTGCGCCCAAATCAATCAAATGTACGAAGGGCATGTATCTGAAGCTGTGAGAAATTTCTTCGTCGGCTGTTAATACAAAACAAAGCTTAAATTAAGAAATTCTTCAAAAGTTGAATAGGAGCAACTATCTTCAAAATAGCAGCTCAAAGAAGAAATACTCAGGAGATTTGCTGGCCAAAATTGATTAACGATGCTAATTGCTAAAGCACAGCTTTTTGTGGATTGCGACAACATTCTGCACAGGTGGCAGTGAATTTCTGTAAAGTGAGAAATATATCCCTTTAACAAACTCCTATAATTTCTAGAATCCGTCGGTCGGTGTGAACAGGTGTAATTAGAAAGGTACTGAAGTAATTCAAACCGCCATCTTTAATGTAGACTTCATACTAGGTCTGTTCGTTGAACTTTCCCCAGGGTTGACCCAGGTTTTCTTGACAACCCCATGAGTTGTCAAAAAAAACTGGGTTTTCCAGTCCTCAAAAAACGCTAAACCACAAATCGCCACACACCCCTGTCATTTAAATAAAAACACATGCCATTTGACAGCCCTCAAATCGCCACAGCAAAAAGCTAGGGCGAGTTTGTGGAAAACCTGTGGCAAACCTATGGCTCAAAAAACACTCAATTTGACATTCAGTGCGAATTTAGGTTTCTCAAAAAACGCTTTGTGGCGACCCCATGGCGACCCTAGGGCTTCAACGAACAAACCTACTATCTGGATTGTTTCCGAAATGATTTACCATGTTCACCAAAACTATTGAAGGGCATTTCTTCTTAGTCTAATTTTTGGTACTTAATTGTTGGAGATATTGCTCGAATACTGAATCGATTTGATCATTAACTCTTTAAAAAGAACTCATATACAAGTCTTAAACTCAAACCTAAAGTTTAGAGGTTTCCGAAAAATACTTCGTTCATCTTTCATCTTCTGTTGCATGTTTAGCATTAATAAGAAACCAAATTAATAATGTTTTTTCCTTTAAGGTTAATGAAGTTGATCCACTACCCAAAATCATTTGTAAATCATGCTTTGATAAACTTGAAGCAATTGAGCTCCTTCGAGTCACCGCCAAACGCTCCGATTCTTTGCTCAAAGAATTACTGCAGAAAAAATTGAAATCTCAATTGAAACCACCTATAGCTCAGCCCACTAACTCGCGTGCAGTAAATAAATGCGAAGAGGTTGTGGTTAATGTCTCCATGTCTGACCCCCTAACGAAGGACATCAATAAAAAGCTGCAAATAGCTCAACTCAAAAGAGAATCTCTGGGCAAATCATTTAGCCCAACTCAAATAAGTCGAAATGCAGTGACTAGTAGTCCAAATATCCAAGCTCCACTTACAGTTGTTCATCAAATGCCTAAAAAACGAAATCCAACTCCAATGTTCATTGATCATATTGAAAAACAACAAAGCCAAGCAACAAACACTACAACGGTAACTTTGGAGAACCCTCCTCTTGCAGTTAGGTATCCTGCAAAGAAGCACTGCCATCATCTGAATGTCAACTCACCTGCTCCATTGCGACACATGTCTGAGGCTCCTATAATACCACAAAATGTGGAGATACATCCAGTAATCACTGGAAATTCTAATGCTTTAGGGCATGGAATGCCATTGGGCAGTATTATAAAGGATGAAGATCTTCTGAAGTTAATATTAAAGGCATTGAAGTGGCCTTACAACAATCAAACCCTGGACATTCAAATACAACGTCTCAAAGATACGAACTTTAACGATGTGATCGTCGATCCAAATTTATTGCAAGACACAGACTTGATTCAAATTCTTGGTCCACTTTTAGCGCCGATTCCAGCAGCAGCACCACATCTTCAAACATATCACATAACAATTCCACCAGACTCTTTGTCTATTCCTCCGACAACCATGTCGTACAAACTACCCGCTGAAACCTCAGTGCAAATTATAACCGTTCCGCCTGAAGAAAACAAGCCTCAAAATATTCAAAAACCAAGACAACATGCAAACCATCGACAACGAACTGTGGTGCGAAAGAGACCACCTTCCCATGCATTAAACTCTCAAAAACAGAGCAACATGGTCATAGTGGTGTCGGACGAGAGTGATGCTGAATCCTCGAAGACAACCTCTGCACACGAAGATATTCCCAATTTTGAAGTTCAACTCGATCCGGCAATGTATCCAGGCGTTGGTGAAAATTCGAACAGCAACGAAACGATGTTGGCGACATTAAATCGACAGCGAGAAGCAATGATGCGAATGCACAGAAGCAAGCGGAAACAAAGCTTGAGTAAAACAAAAAATGTCGAAATGGTAGATGACATTATGATAGTTGACGAGGGTTTCCAAATGGATGAGCCATATCCCGAAGTTATGTTAGTCAAAAAACCAAGAAGATCTCATGAAATGTCTCCAGCTGTGGCATCAACATCTCAACCAAAACATGTTCCAATTAAAACTTTCTCAGAAAAACCTATAAAAAAGGAAGTTAGGCGACCTGCTGCTACTGTACCATCATCAACATACGAAGCATTCGATTCTAAACCACTGAAACCAGCTAACAAAGTACCGTTTCGTTTGATAAAACCAAAAACAGAACAAAGTTTACCTGCTGCAATACCAAGTACGTCTCGTAGTTTTGCTAAAGTTAGTGAATTAACTCATTTACCAGCACTTAAAAAAATTAAATTACATCCGAAAGCTTCACGAGTAGTTTCTACTGAAACAGCACCAATGTCTAACTCTTTTAAAAAACCTACTGTAGCAGATGCTGACTCAACCACTAAAACAACGATAAAAGAACCACCGAAGGCGACTGGTGTCAACTCAAAAGTGGGTAAAGAAGAAGTTGTTACTATGAAGCTATCAAAACCGGCCACAAGCTCAGTATCGGAAAAGGATGTGAACAAAGAAAAGATTGCTGTGGATTCATCCAGTGATAGTGATGATGAAGTTGTAATTGTGGTAGAGTACGAAGACGAACAAAACGAAAGTCCAGTAGAACCTGCGAAAACAATAAAAAAATCAGATGAGACAAATCAAAATAAAAAATCAGAGCAGAAACAA
The DNA here is from genome assembly GCA_949752695.1 of Melanostoma scalare. Classification (NCBI taxonomy): domain Eukaryota; kingdom Metazoa; phylum Arthropoda; class Insecta; order Diptera; family Syrphidae; genus Melanostoma; species Melanostoma scalare. The sequence goes on from OX456986.1 coordinate 20,959,199, forward strand.
GCTCCTCCTTGTCCTAAAAACATTAAAAGCGACAAAAATGTTGTTGCTTCTTTTGATTCACCCTCAAAAGAAATGGATCCGTTGCATATCGATGAAGAATCACTCACTAAAGATTATGGGAACAAAACGGATGACAGTTCATTCGGCGCAGAGGCTCCTACTACAGTTCAGCAGAAAACTACAAAGAAACAATCAGTTGCGGTAACCATACCTCTTGACGAGAAGAAAGAAACAAAATCTATCGAGTTGGAAGCAATTGAGATCAAGGAGGAAGACGAACCAGACGTTGAAATTAAACAAGAAGATCTAGAGTAAGTTTTTTTCGATATTGTTTTTATAATTTGTTTGTTTAATTTATTTCTTTTTTTTTCTTAGAACAACTGATGAAGAAAAAGATGATGATGTTGATTCCCTAGAAACAACGAAGCGATCACAAAGAAAATTCGTTGCTAGCAAAACTGCTGGCAAATCAAATTTAGGGAAACAAAGTCGTGCTATTACAAAGCGTAAAATACAAGCGAAGGAGGAGCCGCCAGAAGTGACGTAAGTGTTATGAAATAAGTTATCAAAAGGTTGAATGAAAGAAGTCTAGAGTTAGGTAAATAGTGCAATATGATACCTTGTGTTGACGCTGTATACTTTATTATTATCGAGATACCCATGTATTTGTAAAGATCTTTATTCTAATATTTTTGTTGTTGAATATTGACTCACAAAATGTCTGTCTCTAAAGGTGGCCTCGGTTAGGCTTTGTAGTTCAATATTTTAGCAAAGGATCACCTGAATTCAGATCAAAAGTCAGCATTTAAAAGTACCTTAGAAATACATGTTTTCTGTAAGCGACTGCTCGCTTAGCATAACACAGTTTTGCCAAGGATTCATTGGCAAGTATCGTAGCTTTTGGAGAAAGCCAACTTCTATCATCTTGTCAATTTAATAAGTGTCGCTATATTTGCATCAATTTTGCGAATCAAACCTACTATGTATAATCCCGTGTTCGCATACCGATATTCTGCAGCACGCAATTTTTAATTTCTATGAAATCGTTAATTGCAATTATGTATGTTGAGGTTAGGCCAGAGGTACTAAGGTGTCAGTGAAACAAAATAATTGCTATTAACTGCCGAATTTATTCATTTTTGGTTTGTTTCATAGAAAAACTGTGAAAAGCAGTGTTACAGTTCTGTAGAAAATCGATGGGCGAACTCGGGGTAGTGATTGGTTGATCCGGATTTAAATTTTTATTATTTTAAACAACAGATTCACATCAAGAGAAACGAAAAGCAAGAAAGATAAGAAAAAAAGGATTTTATCAATACTTTTAATGTCGGCGTTACTAAAATAGAATAGAAAGTAAGTTCAACGTTTTTTTTGTCATCAAGTAGAAGAGAGAAAGGCCCAACTACAATAGATGTAAGCACTTAGAAGGTAGTGTTAAAACCGAGTGAAGCGATTCTTTCTGATCTGTCATTTTGAAAAAGTACCCATAAGCACTTTGCCCATATGGAAGCAAATTTTCGGGACCTAGTTCCTAGTCTGTTTTTCTGCCTGTGGCTATGATGTGAAAATTGTTTTTTACCTTCAAAAATGGGTAGGAAAAAGACGTCTTGGAAGCATAAAATCCATTGGAACTACAATTTCGTTTCTTTTCAAGTGCATGGAACGTACTTATAGCTTGGACAGTGCTCACCGTCTATAGTAGATGTCGAATATTTGTCAAGGTTCTTTTTCGACGGCTGCGATAGTTGTAACTTTAAGTGTGAATCGAAGGTAACCAAACACCAAGCGTAACGAAGCAATCTGATGTTAAAGTTGCACAGTGAAATGCATTTATTCGCTTACATTATCATTCCGACTATTGTAGTTGGGCCTTTAAAATCTCAATAGTAAAAAGAACCTTTTACATGCCGATTTTGCCCATAAGTCACAAGGTTGTGACCAGAGATTAAAATGAACTAAGTCTGCTTGTGAACTATGAGTATTTACTTGAAAAAAACGAGTTTGAACAAACTGAGTCAACCCACAAGCAAGTAAATTTGAACAATCTTATTTGTGAACCAAGCAACTCTGAACAACCCCTATTTTCAAACGAACCAAACAAGCAGGCTTGCTTGCAAGTCAAAATGAGTTTGAATAACATTGAGTTAAACTGCTTGTGAATAAAAGTGATCACAAGCAATTTGATCGTAAGCAAGCAATAAGTTCATGAGCAAGCAGTGTGCTTGTGAATAAGCAGTGTGTTCATAAAGCAAGCAATGTGATCATACCAAAAAGGGTAGTTTGATGGTGTGATCGTTTTAAGTAAAATAAAAATCTAGGTATAGGTGAGAAGTACGTTTATTTAATAGCTTGGTTTTTTCTTCTTTTCTTTTATATGAAGAAAATGGTTATTATACAGTAGATATTTAAACAATTTATTGTATTCATTGAAGTAGATAGTATAGGTTTGTAAGTACATAGAAACAAAAAATTTCAAGTAAACAGAAAACTCAACTAGAAGTTAAAAAAAGCAAGACATTAAAAAAAATATGCAACTATAAAAATAGGTATTTATACCTACATGTTTATAACTCTTCCTAATTCATTGATGACCTTTAATTTTTGTACCTACCTAAGCTTAAACCCCAACATTTGCATGCCATAACACGATTGATAAGCAATCACTTGTCATAAAAAAATGATAAACAAAATCCATTTCCGCAGTAAAGGCATATAAATTTGGAAAAGGGAAATTTTTGAATCAGAGATTAAAATATTTTATCATCCAGCAATGCAACCAATCCGTTCTTTCTCATATCCAAAGCCAACCATTTGTATGCCTTTCTTTGTTTTTCAATAGAATTATAGTTAGGTATAAATGTTCAGCGCATTGCTTTCCGATGGACACACTGCCTGCTTATAAACACACTGCTTGCTTGTAAGCACGCTACCTGCTTCTGAACACACTGCCTGCTTGTGAACACACTACCTGCTTGTGAACATTTTGCGTGCTCATGAGTATTTGAATATATTCAAGTAAGTTCAAACAAGTCAATCTGCTTGCAAGTCATTTGCTTGTGAGTTCAATACAGAAAAAATGACTTGTGAGCATTCTTACTGATTGAGTTTGTTCAGAAGAATTTTTGCTTGGGAGTAAATATGCTTGCGAGCTATTTGCTTGTGAATAGGGGTGGAAAATGATCAAGTCTGAGCGATTGTTGAGAAATTTTTGATGTGTTTGAACAGATTTGAACATACTCATTTTGATCTCTGGTTGTGACCTGCTGAGGATGACATCATAGCTTGAGTATTTAGTTGATATTTGTAACTTGTCTGCAACGTTGTGATTTGTGAGATATCAGTGATGTCGGGCAAAGTCGGGCTGTTTGTTAGTTCACACAATTTTGATGTTCCAAATTAATTAATTATTTTATTTCTTTTATTAGTACCATCACCACCAACTTCAGACCGGCAAGGAAAAGTAAAACTCTTTCCAAATACTATAAAGGACCACCGCACTCTGGAACTGCTGGCAGGTCCATGAGATCAAGGTTTGTCTAATCTTTTCTCTTTTTTAAATTCCTTTTAAGAGTTTAATAAAACAAATCTTTATCATATATTTTGATTTATTTTGCAGAACATGATGAAAGTAATTGCAATGCACCTTTCGTTGAACATATAAACTGTTCTACACCGTTCAAATATTGCTTAGGTTAAAAATCGTTTAAATTTAGAGTCGTGTTATCATCCTGTATTATTGAAAATGAAGTCATAGTAAAGTTAGTTTCTTTTAATTTTATATTTTTAAAATCGCGTTACTGTTAGCTTATGGTAGTTGTTAAATTAAGTGCAATGAAGCACAAAATTGATATTATAAGAAGTACAATATTAAGTTATGAATTTATTCAAAATATAGAATTTGATAGCAATTGTGTTATTTTAATCGAAAGGACAGAGGGACGCGTGATGGCATGGACCAAACAGTGCAGTGTAGCAAACGTTTGCGATCCTTACCGTTAGCTTAGAACTCCTAGATTGAAACTAGCAGCAAAGCTCAGGAGAAAGAGGAGCTGAACCAGAAACTTCGATTTGAAAAGATATTATGAGAACCAATTGTTTAATCTGATTAGGGAACGAATACCAGAGACTTATAAATAAAATTTATTATTTGATGAGGAGTGGCAGAAAAAAAGAAAAATGCGTTGGAATCTATACTCCAAAAAGTGAATATCGGTCAACCACATGGAAAAACTGAAGCTGAGATGCTTTCTTCCTCGTTCACTCAAAAGCTGTCGTTACTATTGGTGCTGCCGTTCCTGATAATGCTGAATTTTCAAAACATTTTCTTAATGGGATACCTTCAAATCTGCTCAAATGTAATCTAAAAATCTTTCCATTTATTACAACTTTGTTACTTTGTTCTCAAAGCGAAAACCTTGTTTTAGTCGTACTAAATGGGGATGAATTATTGTCGTTACTGAAGGTCACTATCTCTCATACGATAGTTGGGTTTGCAATCAACTGGAATGATGAAGACAGCTCCTTGAAGTTTTCACTGGAATGCATTAAATCCTTAGCCAACAAAGAATAAAAAAGCTCAATCACAAGAAGAAGAATATAGCAGAGGTCAGTTCTCTCCTCATGTTGCACTTTTTGAAATGACAACGATCGACATAGGATGAAAACACTGAAGCAAGTGAGAGCTAGCAGTAGCAGATAACCCTTCTATTTAAGCGGAGAGATGGTGTTTGAGCTAAAACCCATTTGGATAAATTTTGTACAAAGAAACGAGTGATTTTCAATTCGATCTCCTTTTTCAAACTTTCCTTAACCCGTAGTGGTCATTGGGGGTCAAGTCCACCCCACGCAATTTTTGAGTTGTTCTGGTTTCGAAGATTTCATTCAAAATGTTACATGAGGTACCATCTGTTATTGTTTGAAGGTACTACAATAACTCCGAATAGTTTTCGAAAGCCTGTGCGTGTGCGTCCTTATTGCGTCAGTAGACTTCAACAAACAGTGCGGACTTTTTTTTTTTTTTTGTGGGGTCTACTAGACCCAGTGTGACCATATTGTGACAAATTTAAAAAAAAAAGTAAAGTGTAAACAATTTTTTTTTTATCATTAAACAATTGAAAAAGAAATTTAAATACGATTGAGTTATTAAGGGAAGTGATAAAATTTACTCTAATGTACGTCTGGAGTGAAAATATTGGAAAGAACGCAAGTGGCGATAATTCTTTCCAGTGGGGTCAACTAGAACCAGTATGACCACTACGTATTTTCAGGAAGTGTGACCACTACGGGTTAGTCTGCAAAATTTTATATTCTTTCTCATTTCAAGCTGCACGATCAGTAATTTTACATCAATTGTACGTGTATTGACAATCAATCATCGAAGGTCAGAAGGGTTTTGATTTCTGTCATCAAATTCGCGACATCGTAATCCATTAAAACTTCTTTTGTGTGTAAAGATTGAAATAATTATTGAACTTGAAAAAAGCTAACTAAGAGCTGTGGGTTGGAGTGAGAAAGGAGCAGTCTGCCTGTCAGTGCTTTATGTCTGAGAGAAAGGGAAACAAAACAGACTGACACCGTAACGCGTTATCACTTCAAAAATTCCATTAACATACTAAAAAAAATTCTATCGACAGTGCACAGAATGAAAAAAAAAAACGTAATTTCAAAATCGCTATCGATTTTGATACTAGGGCGTTTATAAAACGAAAGAGACGAAGCTACATCACCAACACCTTTATACAATTTTGTCACCAAAAACGATTCTCCTCGAGTTCCGCAATAAAACCCGGTGTAACATAGTCGGTTCATCTCGAGTTTTTGAAATAAAACCGCATATTTTTACCTTTGAAGAATTCCCTTCCCTTTTGGTTTCCAATCGGCAAAAATGATTGATAAAACACCCAGCTTTTGTATTCTTGGTGCTTTTGATCTACGAGGTTTCAACATTTACTCTACTGCCATAATCGGCCTGATTTACCTCGAACCTGCACTCAGCTTCATATTATATAAACTCCAGCAACTTAATTTCTTATACAATTTTAGCTGCGGTGATTGGCAAAATTTTGTCGTGGCAATGGATTGTTTCTCCTGGGAACTGGGATCCTATCCTTCCACCTTATATAATGTGGTAGAACTTATGGAAGTATTTCTGTGACACACGAAATTTGGCCCATTTTTGCATCTGATGCAGCGATTCCGGTTCCACTAAAAATAAAAATGGAGATCAAAATAACAAAAAAGAGGAACTCTGGTAGCTGTGTAGCAAGAGCACCATCCAGGATTTTTTACCTTTAATTTTACCGTCTCATTTGAAAAACAGTAAACAAAACTAAAGTTAAACAAACACAAATTGTGGAATTCGATGATTGCAAATCGTTTTTGCTGCCAAAATTGAAGTTCGGCGTTGTTATTTTCGGTTTTGTCTCCTTCAGTTAATGTACAATTAAATAAAAATAAATAGAGTGGCGCAACAGAGCGAGGAGCCCCTGGGATTAGCGCATTTCTCACAACCATGCCTTTATGAGGGAATGGAAGGGACCTACAATTTTCTGCCGGTTCCGAACGGCTAATCGAGAAAGCGCTTTTCATGACAATGAATACTAACGGAGGACTTGCCAATTCCTCGCGAAAGGCGATACCTGTGGAAAAAAGTTTGTCAGTTAATGTACGTCCTTCCTAATATTGAAATCGAAAGCGAATGTTAAATCACACTTCGCGTTTCATTAATATGCATGTATAACAGTTCCATTTTTATATTTTTCGACAGTAAAAAAACAATTTTTGTTGTTGGCCGAGGGAAATCAAACATTTTTACTTTACAATAATCATCGATTGACTTGAAAGAAGAACTCTCGGTGTGCAACATTTTTTTTAACAATTGCTCAAATGGGTAAACGTTTGCACACATTTGGAGCAAAGAACGGGAAAATCCAAGATCATGGAAACCTAAATTTCATAAGGAAAAAAAATCGCTTAAAACAGTGTTCATAGAATTTTGAATTTATCAATTTAGAGATTTTGGAGTCTCGAAAATTGTATCCCTGTATTGTGCTAAAAGCACGTTACGAACATTCAAATTGTTCGTTTGGCATTTCGAATCGGACATCATATCGTACCACAGAACGAAAACCCTATAAGATTAACCAAAAATGAGTGTACATTCGAATATCTCTCCAGAATAGATTTGCTGTACACTTTGGTGTTGTTCCGAATAACGGTTAACATCAAGAACAAACCAAACAAATGTAGGAACATGATTAAAATTGACAATAAAGACACCAAAAAGACCTCATTGTTTAAAAACTAACTCTTCTTAACTCCTCTGCTCCCAATTAAAGTTTCGGGCTAAATTAATTTTATAAAAATGCCACAAACATTTACCTACTTGAGTATTTCGTGACAATGTGCTTTTTTGCCATTCCGTGTACCGTACCTATACAAAAGGTAACTTCATTCATTCCATGAACTAGCTAACAGTCTAACCCATAAAAAAGTAAAAAAACATAAAAACTCTTTTCAGCTAAGCTTAACCATGTATGTACAATGTACATTGTACATGTACATGTGGTGGGAGCCATTTACAAAATAAATACACAAATTACTACAAATAGCTCATGTCGATGTCATAAGAAAACTGTAAACAATAATTTCCCTCTTAATTCAAATACAGCCCTGGTCAAAAGTATTTGGTATCCTTTCTTAGCTTTTCATTCTTTATATTCTTAGAGCGACTTTGAATAACTTCCGACGACACGTGCCATCCAAAGGGATAGTCAAAAAAGTTTTGAATCGAAAATGTAAAAAAAACAAGTTCAGACTAGAAGATTAAGTCGGTAAGTCCAATAGACTAAAAGATACCTACCTTTTTTCAATTCCTAACTGTAGCATTTTTTGGTTGTGCGTTGTGCCAAATACTTTTGGGCAATGCTGTAGGCAAATAAACCTAACACCTCTCTTTATCAAATTCAATTTTCTCTGTAAAAAAAAAAAAAACAAATAATTATTTCTCGTATGTGAACCATGTGAACGACCAACCACCAGAGAAGCGAAATTCAATGAATTTTTTTTTGATCACATCGCGTAAACACAACAAAAGTTCGCCATCATCACATCAGTATAATTTTATACGTCAAATCAGCCTGTTGGGCTTCGGGAGAAATGTGTTCGCGTTGAGTCTCGAATGGGTAAGGTTACCTTTCATTATTCTACTTTACCCACTGACATTAAACTGTGGATAAAAAAAAAGATCATTGTCCATTTGCTTTAATTCAATTGTGTCTTACCTCCTTTGTGTTAATATTGTAGATATGGTTCTTCTGAACTTTTGGAATATAAGAAAGCGATGATGTCAACAAAAACATTTTTACATACATATCAAACTCAAGGGGTGAAATAGGAAAGGCACAAGTATTTAGGCTTGCTTACCTGCTTTCACATAACCGCGAGTTGCGTGTGTATACCTTTCTAACACGTTAAGAGGTGAATTACCTACGAGTGTGATTAATAATTTGAAAATTTGATAGACGACAAAGTGAACTTCACGCATCATGCCTTGCTATTCAAAGAAGAAAAAACATCACAGCAAACATTCGGATGAAAACAAAAATAAAGTGAGTACCTACATATACCTAAAGAATAGTATTTTAAGTTAGTTGTCCATGAATTTACTTAATTACCAAGAGCAAAAATGCAAATATTTTAATTTTGTTTAAAATTTTCGAGTATCTTAGGTTAGAAACAACAATAGCTATGATCGAATGATCTCAAATGATTTTCATTTATTTTTAAAGTATGACATTGAGGAATAAGAAAATTATTTGATTTTCTCTGTTCGTGTCTTATTTTAAAATACACCGCCCCTTGTCATCGCGTTCGCTTTTGTCATTTTAATGCCCCTAACTGTCTTGAAGAGCACACATAAAATAAAAGATCTCGTAATTTATTGATTGGGGTAGGTCAGTTTTTGGTTATTAATAACTTTTCATGTTGAGAAGTGAGATGCAAAAATATTTGTTTATTTCAGTAAAGATATAAGTTTACAAGTTTTGATATTGTGCAGAAAAAAAAAATTGAGATAATAATTGAATATGACAGAACGATGATAAAGAATACGTAAAAAGTTGGTTCTGCATTTCTGTTTGTCTGTCTGTCCGTATATGAATCTACAGCCTGAACCGCTTGACCAGTTTTCTTTAAATTTTGCAGTTAGTGTCTGTGGGGCAGCCTAGAGAGGGGTTTTGAGTCTCTAAGTCAATGGTACCTGGCATACACCTTTTACAATAATACCTACTTATTTTTCTCGATAACGGCTCCAGCAATTTCGATAATATCTTATGCGAAGGATTATTTCTTAAAGGACTTTCTTATGATGTAAAAATAAATTTTTTTTTGGAAATGTCTAAGAACGGTTATCCCTGGTAGCACCTACCGTTTTTTTTTTAAACCGACTTTCTCTAATGGCTTACACACGATTCTTACGAAAGGTTATATTAAAGAAAACTTAGGTGGTTTAAAAAAGATTACGAATCACCATTTTAAAAAAAAAAGTATTATTTTTCAATTTTTTCAAAACGGTCCCCTACATTTTTTTTTCAAATTTTTTGTCGAGACATCTTCTCTTAAAGGATGCATACTTAACTTTTGAAAAACTAATTTTTTAAAAAAGTAAAAAATATAAAACCAGTTTTTAAAAAACTGCTCTAACGATTTTCAAAATTGATTAAAAGTGGCGTTCTTAGATTGTTGCTAGAAACCTCTGGAATATTTAATTAAATTTTTTTCAATATTTTTTGTGATCTTATTCAATTTACATAATCAATGTATAGTTGGCAACCCTGTACCACCAACTAAAGTAATGAAAAGCGGGACCCTTGTACTCAGACTCAAGACTTTGATGCTATACTTAGCACACAATCCCAAGTTCGAGCGACCCAGTCGTGCCCATTTCGTCCTGAGATAGCTTAGACAGGATTATTTGCACTAGGCTGATTACAGCACAATGCTAGAACGTTTTAGTTGATACAAAAAAATCCTGTAAGGATGACAAAGGTTATAAAAGAATAGAATTTTTGACTAGCTATTTATTTACACTTTCAAAATGACCATAACAAATTTTGTTTTTAGTTTCTTAGGTAACAACGAGTACATGAATAGATCTTAAAACACTATTCGTTCAAACACTTTACTTAAAAAAAATCGAACAATGACTTTGCCTATGCTGTATTATGATATTGCAAGCGTAGCAGTTGTTTTGGTGCAATCTGCTCAATAAAGAATTATAACTTTTTACGTGCCTAAATAACTGCACAGACAATTTTTATTACTTTTATTTCACATACATAAAATGGAAGAAAAAAAATTGTGTTACAACATATAGAGGACAACAGAAAAAACAAGAAAACATTTTCATGTTACAATTACAACCCCCTTAAGAGGTCTGAGTCATATATTCAGAAGATAGGCAGGTATGTTTAGTTATAAAGTGAAGGCAAAATTCCGGTTATGTTTGGTAATCAAGAAGAGAAAAACCTTAGAGGGGACATCCCAATAAGAAAGAAGAAATAGTTTGTATGTAATGAGATAGCCATTAATATCGCTTTCCATTGGAAGAAAGGAACTCCGGGAGCCTCCAGTAGCGTTCTCAAACCGTTCTGTAAGTACGTATGTAAGTGCAAAAAAATCGCTACTCATGATTCTGAGGATTGACAAACACTTGTCGATGTTAAGTGAGAATCCACTCAAGAACCACTAATACATCGATGGCTGAAATGTCGAAAAGAAAATTTTGTTTTAGAAAGTGTTCCACTCATACAAAGACAATTTTTTAAACTGAACAGAAATAATTTGAAAATAAGTAATAACACATTAGTGTTACGTGTTTTGGAAGCCATGATCTTGACCTGGAAGGCAGTCTCCGTATTTTTTAGCACTGGATTTGCCTTTACCTGTGCCCTAAGTTTTATCTAGGTTTTTTCTCAGGTGAGGTCAAAACTGCTTGGCGGCAATCGGATTCATTTCATTCATTTTGAATTCGGGTCGGCTTTCGAAATGTAAGAAAGCCAATCTTTATTAAATTGGTATTGCCGATTGGCATGTGCCGCTTTTGACGAACATTTAGACTTTTCGAAGCAGGTACTAGGTCTGGTCGTAGCCATCTGTTACCACTGTAAGCGGTTAAACATTCCGTACAAAAAATCACCTTGTAAATTGTTGTTGTTCTTCGAATTCTTCGGGACAGTTACTTCTATATAAAAAGTCAGTAAAAGAGGAACATCCGATATCGATATGGGGTATACAGTATACTCTAAATTACTATCTCTACCGAAAGTGCATGACAAATATCACACTGCCAAAAATAGCCCAAATGGGTTGCTTTAACTTTTCATTTCTGCAAAGAAATTAAAAGCTCGAGTCCAAACTTATCCGGACTGTTTCCCAAAAAGTGAAGAAACAGACATGTTATGTTATGTTTTGCAATCAATCTGAAATCGAATCAAACATGATATCAAGTACAGTATTTGACACCCCAGTGCTTTGCTTGAACTCGCTCCAGCAAAATCCCAGTGCTACCTTAAAATGAGAGGTAAACCTAGGGCTGAAAAACACTCAGTTTGACTGAAGGGCGAGTTGAGGTTTTACAAAAAGCATTTTGTGCCAACCCCAAGACTTCAACGAACGAGCCCTATAACATCGTTTAATGGTTTTTTATAACAATTGTTTATCAAATTACAAACAAAAATAAAAAAATTTTTTTAGGCTGGCTTACTTACTTACTTAGGTGGGCTTTACAGATCGGGGTGAACCTGGACCTCCACCAACATCCTTCTATAACGACTTCGATTTCGGGCGAGCTCTCTCCAGTTTTGCACTCTAAGTCGGTTGAGGTCTTCATCCACTTGATTGCGCCACCTAAGACAAGGTCTTCCCCTTCCACGATTTCCCTGCAATGTGCTTCCGAAAACCCGTCGAGCCCAGTCATCGTAACCTCGCGACGCGTACTTTACAAGCTATGCCCATGTCGCGGTACAGCGTACAGCTCATACAGCTCGTTGTTATATCTTCTTCTCCACACATTGTCTTCGCATACGGGATCAAAGATCATTCGGAGAATATTTTTTTCGAAACGACCAAATGTTTTCTCATCCACTTTCGATAAAATCAACGCTATACATTATACAAGGTTACCTTGGTTTTTCTGGAGAGGGTTTGGTTTCTCAGTTGCCTTCTTAACCCAAAGAAGAAACGGTTGGCAAGAGTTATTCTCCGTTTGACCACCGCACTGATGTTGTTTTCCGTGTCTATAGCGGATCCTAGGTAGACGAAGTCAACTACCTACCTCGAAGTTATGTCTGTATATTGTGACGTTTTGTCCAACACGTAAATGTTCGGTGTCCTTGTTTGATGACAGCATAACTTCGTTTTACCCTCAGAAACCATCAAACCCATTTTTGCCGCTTCTATTTCAATGCTCGCCAAAGCACCTATGACATCATGCTTCCTTCTTCCCATTACGTCAGAATCGCCTGGGTAAGCGAGTAATTATATAATTCTGATGTTGACTTTTGATTTTGAAGATTTGTACAATCTTTTCAAGTTGATGTTAAAGAAATCGCATGATAGTTTGTCGCCTTCCCTAAAGCCTTTTTCGACATCAAAGGTCCTATGTCAGCAAAGAAAACAATAATTGCTTGTTTCGTATGAACCTTCAACAAAGCCATGTTTGGTAAATTTTTTTTAGCAGATTACTTTCTTCCCCCTTTTTCGACCAATGTTGAGCCTATGTTACCTAGAGCTTACTAAGTTTTCCTTGACAACCTTATGAGTTGTCAACAAAACCCTGAGTTTTTCGGTTTTCAAGACACGTTGAACTTCGAAACGAAGACATTTGAATGCTTCTACCATTTGACACCCCTGTTTGCTACCTTAACTAGCCCCATCAAAAACTCATTGGTATACTTTATACCGAATTCAGATTTATCGAAAAACGTTTTTTGGCGACTACAAGGCAAACCTAGGGCTTCGATGAAGCTGTTTTCAAAAGAGTCAATATTTTTCTGTAAGTGCTGCGATTCTTATTACATTTCCGATTTTTCATTTGATATTTTCCTCTTTTATCTTATCTTGCCTCTAATGAACAGAAATAAGGCTCTTCTCCCTCTGCCAGATATTTTTGCATGCAAAGACATAGGTATCGTGCTTTTTCATCAAGAAGCATCCAAGTATCCTTGAACCACTAGTATTAGCTTTACCGAGCAGTTTGCAAGTCCTTCGACAGTAATTAAATGGTCATGAAAAGCGCTGTTCGGAATCTGCAGATATTTTTGTTGGTCCCCTCCATTCCTCTAAAACGTTTTATGGAGAGAAATGCGCTAGGAAGCGACGTTGTGTTGGATACTTATTTATTAAACAACAAGGGAACACAAGGGAAGGTATTTGCTGATAGGTTGAAATTCTTATAACGGTTTTTATTTACCTTGCTCAGGTTGATCCCCTGCTTCAACTAGCACAGATTGTTAGAGATTTCCAGGCCCAGATGTTTCGTTTCAAAATAATGTACCTTCCTACCTTCTACCATATTAAACCGTTTTTACAGAAATGTATAACTAAAGCTTTTTCAACTTGCGCCAAATCAGGAAGCACATACCTGCATAGCTACCCATAGTGATTTCCCATAAAAATTCACATTGGTATTGGTCAGCATTATCCACGGAGCTTTCAACCACGTGGCTTTATTTCGTCCCCATTCAAGAGTAAATAAACCCATACCTAATAACCCACCCTCTTTAATTATTTTTTTTTTCTCCGAAAGTGCGCGCTGAATTTTCCTAAAATTATTTTGTTCTTAAAGGCTTTAGAGTTTTTTACTGTATATTCTTATGTGTGCATTGTATACATATATATTCATTCCCGAATAGTGCTCTGTTTGTAGGTATATAGTTCGAAAACTTTGTGCTTCCCAAAATAATTGCTTCCGTACACAACTTAGTTTTTCCTGTTTTTATGAAATGGTCTCTTTAAAGGAAGGCATTATTTCATTCACACAATCTCAAGAATCTTCCCCAAACGTCCCCATTCCCAAATGCAAATTCATATTCAACACAAATTTCTGAAGCCACCTTTCTCAACATACCAACACAACTGAATAAAATCTAGTTTCACATTCTCACACTTATCAAAAGGGAGAAGAGATATTCAGCGCTTTGCGTTCTTGCTTCTAGCTGAAAACCTACCTCACTCATACATACTAAGTTTTTACAAAATAAAATGCTCCGAACAACTACAACCGCAATCACAATTCAGTTTGATGGAGCAGCAGAGAGCTAATGTGTAAAATATACACGATATCCAATTGAAACAAGTTTTTCGTACTCGCGTAACCTCAGCGCTCAGCCTCTGTCTGTCCAACACACACACACTGCCATGGCAGCTCTGACGTTCTTTGCTTGCAATGCTTTTCGCCAGATCTATGATGTGTCTCATTTCTTTATACGTTCGGGTTTTTCTTTCGACCGCAGTATAAAATATTTGCGAGTGAAAAGGGATCGCTATCTCTTCCAGCAGTATCGTCAAGAACTATGGGATATTCAGTGTAATCGTTGTGATAAATTGTGCAATTCAAATCCAAATAATAGAAATCTAAATAATCTACGCAACAAACAAAAACAATTAGAAATACAAAGTGTCACCGACACATCCGACGACTCGACAGCTGATATGAATAGGGAGATCGATTTTTACGCTTGTGATTACCCCCCGGATGAGTACTTGGGGTACGACGCAGCGGATAGATATCAGGTGGATGATTTTGATGAAATAGAAGTTATCGATGGCGAAGAGGTGACCGACGGGGTATGTACCTTTGTTTATATATTTTAATCAAAAAATTTTATCGGGCAAATGAAATGATAACCATGTTGTTATTGATAATAAATTTGCGACTTGATGGCTCATCGTTTATTTTGACGTTTGCTTCTTTGTTTGTGTGTTTTATGAAAGAGTGTATGGGATGGGGTTGAGGGGAGGTATGGGTGTGTTTGTGTGTGTAGCCGCATTGCGGAGTGTGTTGGTGAAAAACAATGATGTATGACGTAAAATCAGCTGTTTACAGTATGAGCCATAGAAAAAGTACTGGCGATGACTACTCGTATGACCTACTTTAATATTTTTTGTTTTCATTCAAAATAATGGCTGCGTTCACTAAGCTAAAACAATTGAGCTATACCTACCTACTTTTCTTTAGGTCTTAATGAATTTCTACACAAGGATACTTTGTGGAGGAAACGCCTTTTAATTACTTATAGGTATATAAAACAATTTTTATTTTAAATAAAGGTATGAACGGGGATCCATGCAGTCAAATTAAACTTGCAGATATATGTAATTACCGTTGTATTATATAGAAGCTATAATAAGTTCAAAACGCGATTTAACAATGTTATGGACCAGAGGAACGCGGTGGCGCAGAATTCGCTTTTTTACACAATAGTGGAAGCAATAGCTTGGAAAGGAGTCTGCTAAGTTGGACCGGAGAATATAGGCTTGCCACCAGTCGAGAAGTCTACATAATAGTACCTACTATAGTTTTTATATACAATGACATTACTGTTGAAAAGATAAACTTCTTCCATATAGCTGTCCGTTGAGCAGCCAGCAAACTAACTAGGTAATCGTGCATTGTTGAGAAGCCAGGGCTCAGAATACGTAATTTTTTAGACGATTATAGTTCAATCGTTTATTGTCGCGTCGATTGCATTGTCAGAAGGTTGTTTCATGTAATTTTAGCGGTTGAAGTTAAACAAGGTTTACTATCGTCTTACAAATTTTGTTAACTTTCTAAAGGAAACAAGCTTTCTTGTTACTTAAAATTTAGAAGGTGTCGTCTTAAACGTTACGGAATCCAGGGGCTAGATTCCGCAAGAGTGAGTATAAAAATCACAGACCTTTAAAAACTCACGCTCTGAAAGACCGTGAGATTTGAAGGATAGTGTACTCGTCTTCTATCAAAAAAAAAAAAACTCACCTTCAGCCTTGCGCAATCCAAATTACATAGTTTGCACAATTTTTCATGTACACAAAAAAAGTCACTTTTGCGAAATAAAGCCCCAGGGCGAGCTAACAACTAATAATTGTCTTTACAGAATATTGTGGATTTCATTATGACCTTACTTCTTCCAATTAGATGTGTAGGCACCTACTTTTTTGCGTGATTTGGAAATGATATTTTTTTAACTTTGCGTTTCAATCACCACACACTTACTGTTAAAAAAATAACGGCTTGAAACTCGCGATCTATTTAGACGGGTTTTCTTACTTTAATATTTACAAGTTGTTCTAATGAGAAAAAATTTCGAAAGAAAAGTTGTCCCCTAAACTGTTTTGGATAAAATTTTGTTCTTGTTGTTCTGTGCTCACATTTTTTTTTTCACTTGGGGATTTCTCGAAAAAGCTTGACACTTGCCTGGCGACAAAATATGTGCTTAGAAGTGCCTGAACAGCTTAGCTTTGTGGATAAGTAGTTGAAATAATAAGCCCTTATTTGTCAATTACGAAAAGTGCTCGTTCATAAGAAAGCAGGACCGCTGCGCTCCGTGTGCAAGTTGCGTTAAAACCTCGGCTGAACTTGTTCTCCAATGTTTAAATTTCCATTAACTTCAATTCAATTCAATTCAATGTTTCTTTTTTCTTATTCATACAATTTTAACATAATATTCCTAACATTAAAAATAAAAAATAAGAATAGTTAGTGCCATCATTATTTAAGGATCAAAATAGTGTTGATGACACATCAATTTAATAGTTTTATGCTTTAATCGTGTTGCCCGTGTCTTAATGGTAGCATGCCTGCCTGTTACTTGGGTGTTTCGAGTTTCGAATCCCACCAGAAAAATAAATAATAAGAAACATACAATTCTTTTTCCGCGGGTATTGCGGTTCGCGAAGAACTGGCAATTCCTTGGAGAATAATGCCATGAAACGCGCCTGCTCACATAGCCGTTCGGAATCGGCATATAATTGTATGTACTTGAGGTTTTCATAGCTTTGTTGTGGCACCCTTTTTATTTATTTTAACTTTAAACAGCTCTATGAAGCAGGTATAGCGAGTGATAGGTTGAATGTTGAAATATGACAGAAATGGAAAGAAATATGAGTTTAATGTTCACATAATGACCAAAATATGCAATTATGAGGTAATTTTTATACAATGATTCATTATTCTCTTTTGAAAATATAAAATTAGTAAAAACAAAAATTATACAAAGCAATTGATTCTGAGTTTTAGAAGGTTTTCTGCGAATTAATTCTATTTTGTAAACTACTTTTTAGGGAAGATACTTAAAAAACTGGACTAATAAATAATTTGCTCCTGGGAAAAACTTTGATTGGAAATTTAAGAAAAATATGGTTGTTTATATAAAACTTGTTCTTAATCTTAATGCAACATATAAAAAAGGCGCAAATGTTTTAGTGGACCAAAAACCTTTCGGACAGCGTAAAAAGAAAATGCCTGAGACAATATAATTTGGGCATGAAAGCAAATCGAATTGAAGAAGAGTAAGTTGCCTTTTGAAAATTGCCAAGGATACGATTTTATATTTGTGACTTTTAAAGTGCCTGTCTTTTTGTGGACTTTTTGGACAGTTTTTTTCAAAGCAAATTTCGTTGAGAGAACGACGATGCTCCTCACGAAAACTGGGATAATCTGAACTGTACAATCTACGTGGTAACACTTTTGATACCAATTGTTAATTAGAAGGTTGTTAATGAGAAGATTTTATTTATTTTTGTTCATGTTATTTTAATGAAATAATGAATGAAATAATAGGAATGCTTTTAGTCATAGCCCACTCACACGTTCCTCAGTAGTTAGGTTATGGGCAGCCATTAAGTGAACATTAAAAAGTCGAACAATTGTTAGCGTCGTGATTTCGAAGGGTTCACAACTCTTGAACCTATCTGCTTCAAAGTATTGATCCGATAAGTGCTTGTTGCTAGTCAAGTTACATAGAGTGACTTAACAAGTGCCTCCAGCTGGATCTCACACCTTTCACAGCACCTTCATTCCTATCTTTGATCAGCCGTACTTAGGTCTCTGGAGCTCTTGGTTGACTGAAGGCGACTTATAAGCAATAATAGATCTCGTCGCACCCTCAGAATGAAAGTGACCTAACTCGTAATTTTTCTTCCGTTGAGCTTTCAATTTTGTTATAATTTTGCCGCTCTGTCGCTTTGCCGATTAGTACGTGGCCGGGTCCTAAGAATGAAAATGACCTAAAAATGCATTTGTAAGAAATTAACAATAAAGAATGCATTCATAAAAGTACATCAGGTCAATTTACTGCGAAATTAAAAATTACAGGAATCTTGAGTTAGGGGTCAGTTATAGCGATCAGGAAAACGAATCAGGAAAAATGTTCAAATGGAATAATAACTATGTTTTCGTTACAATTGAATAACAAATGTTATAGCAATCAATGGCAAATCACTCAAAGAATTTTATGTGCCCAAAAAAGATATAATAGAACAAATATTTGCTGTTTAATTTGATTTTTTTTGATTTATAACATTTGTTATTCAATTGTAACAAAAACATACCTAGTGATAATTAATTTTGAAAATTTTTCCTGATTCGTTTTTCTGATCGCTATAACTGGCACCTAAGGTCACTTTCATTCTGGTGCGTCGTGATGATCAAATATGCTTTTTCGAAGTCAACCAGCACAACATGCAAATCCTCTATGAAATAACGCAATTTTTACATTAAGATTCTTATAATTAGATTGCACCTGTTGTTAATTTACCCGCGACAAACACGTATTGGTTATCAGATAGCTTTAACATTTTTCGCAGTCGGCTACCCAATAACTGCTCAATGATGATATCGCAATTTCATATATCTCCCTTTTTTTTGTATATTGCTGGAAGGTAACTCTCCCTTAATTGCTTATAGTCTATTGGTTATGTCGTAAAAAAGGGCATATAAAGGATCTCGAAAAAGGGCGGGTTTTTATTGCATGAATCGATTAATGGGCTAATTTTAGAGAAAAAACTGAAAGTGCTATTAAATTAGAGGGAATTGCATACAAATTTTGCTTCGTTTTCGAGATATATTGAAAAAACGAGTGAAGATGGTTTAGAGCCCATATCTCCGATTTGCACCCTCTAATTCAATAGCACCCATTAATCGATTCATGCAATAAAAACCCGCCCTTTTTCGAGTTCCTTAAGAAATGACATAATCAATAGACTATTACGCAGGCTATCACCTCCTATATGATCTATGATATCTACGATTCTGATCTCCAAGATCATGAGATCAGAATCGTGAGCCATCTAAACCCAATATCTCTCATCTTTTTCCAAAGCTCATATGGTACCTCGTCTGATCCATACCCTTTGCCTTTTTGGAGTTCTTAACTGTTTCACTAACTTCTTCGAATTGCTTTCCGAAAGTGAATTTTACCAAAGTAATTTGGAAAGATAGAAGGAAATAAAACTCCGCGTGCAAAATATCTTTAATCTAATAACCACGTAACATCAATTATTTTGTTAATGATTCCATATTCCAATTGGAAATTATATTGAACTCCTTCTGATTTAGACTTCGTGTGACTAATTAATTCAGTAATTTGAGCCGCGCTCACTTTTCAAATTAAGTTTCACTGAATTTAATGAAGTAAAAATACAAACCGTATCAATGTCAAGTTCGCCTAACAATTTAGTTTTGTATAAAAATCAGCTATTGATTAAAATTACTGTTACCCTACCATCTCATTGAATCCTTTCAAAGCTCTAGGTTAGTCATCATAGAAATATAAATTGCCTTCTTAGTTATTCATCGAATCCCATGGATAATTATAATAATAAATCAAACTCTTCCCACTAGGTGTGGTTTACTTGTTTTTAAAGAAGTTAATTTCAAAGCAAAATCTGTAAAGTGTTGTCATCGTTATACCAAGGTCCATTGACTGTAAAAAGTGTCTTGAAATTTCAATACATTTCGCACAGAAAAAAACCAGTGAAAGCTTCATAAGAAAAGTCTATTCACCACACTGTAAATCAGCTGTTCATTGCAAACAAACCATAATTCAATTTTGTTTGTTTGATAACAAAAAGCTTTTGAATCCCTACTCACGTTGTCGCTCGCATTCTCTCCTCTTGTTTTTCATCTCTGTTTTCGTGATTGAATTGAATTCTGACTGGCGAGTAAAGCTCCTTTGCGAAACTAATGCCAATGTCATTCGGCATTTAAACTTCACCACACAACGGTGTCATCGGAAAAAGCACACAGATACGCAGGTCTTGACTTAATCCCAAAACTGATACATACCTACCCATACAACAATGGTGCAGAGAAGAAGACTTCCCTTGTCGTACCTACTGCCTTTTTTTCGCCACAGCCAGCCACTCGTACTTTAAACCGTGTAGTGAACATCGAAGATATTTTTTTTACATAAACAATTTACTTTGAATTGAAATTTAAAATTTGTCTGTATTAAGAATCTCTTTGACCAAAATCTCTCTCTGCAACGGTATCTATAGTCTAGTAACGTAAATTTTTCTAACCCTTCGCACATCCAAAGACCTTTATTAATTACAAAGAAAAAAGAAAATCCTTCCGTAGGATCTCATCGTCAAAGCTCGAAAACTAATCTGTGATTTTTTCCTCCTTAAACAAAAAACTTACAAGTGGAAACCCAATTTTTTTCGCTAATTGATACGAATAACGTCTACGCCGTACAAGTGGGGTTTTTTTGTGCTAAAAAATAATAATAAATTGTTCAATGCCTTCTCTATACGATTTATACAAATCTTCACGGTCATAGTGTAGCGAGTGTTTCGTGTAAACAAAATCCTCCACACTGTGTTTCAATTTGAAAATAGGAAGATAAGTTTTAACTTTACAAAAACTGTTTGCATTAATTCAAATAACTACCTACTGTGTCCTTGCTGCTAGTTATTTACTGCAGCTAAGATTAATCCGAATAAAAAACATCATAAAGACATAAAAATAGACTTTTAATGCGGTATTTGTATTGTAGTGGTAGTGTCAAATGACGCATTCATTTGCAGAAAAAAAAAATACAAAATAAAATAAAATATACCATTCCTCCTCTTGTGTTGTAAAAAGTGTTTTCATTACATTAAATCCAACTTATTGAACGGAAAAGGGATACTCCCCGTACAACTAGACCATGTCAGTGTAACTTTAGCAAAATCTGGACAGGATATTACCCCCCCAGCAAGAAAGAGGATAACCAAAGTTATGTGCTTCAAAAAGGCATTGAAGTTTCTCTTGTGCTGCTCATCATGCAAGGGGGATGGATTGAATGAGGTAAGAAAATAGACAGAGAAAGTAGATAATAGAAATACGCGATAGCTTCAAATCGAATTGATATGTACGCCGGGAATGATGCTAAAAGCTTGCTGGTGGTTTTTATTTTGTTTTTGACTTTAAGGTGGGTTGGGTTTAGTAAGGAGGTGTATAAGTCGTCATGCACAATGACACAATGTTTACTTCATTCGGAAACGATTTTGGTTTGAATTAAGTTTAAAGAATGTGTGAGCAAAATTGGGGCAAATTGAGTCAAATTTAAATGAGCAGTGGCACCCCTTGGGTTATGACTTGTGTATATAATTCGTGTGTATGGTGTGGTAAATTGGTTAGCAAGGCTGTTTCGATGTGCTATAAGTGGATATGGATATTATTCAGACTAATTGGGGTCTAGTTTTTGCCTTTATTTGCGAGAAACCACACTTGTTTTTGCGTAATAGTCATGGCAGTATTTTATTTGTTTGGTTATACCCACCCTGGTGTGTATAAAGGCTATCGTCAATATACACCGCCGCACCGCACCGTGGAAAAGCTTCCGTAAATAAATACATTCGCTTCAGAAGATTAAGGGCAGATTATTACTTCATCTTAGGTAAGCTTTGCGATTAGAGTAGGCTTCTTGTTTAAACGACGCAAAATGTAAACATTGATGAGTCAATAAAAATGAGGAGTATCTTTTTCTAAAAAACGTGTTTGAGTACTAACTACCCTGGGCAGCAGTAACGCCTTGTTATATTGATTGATACCTACTTTGCGTGATCATCTGGGCAGCTATAACGCTTTATTACGTTGATACATATACTAATTCAATTTTTTCTTTTCGTTAATTTGTTCGTGGAATCGCGAAAGAGCCTGAACTACAATGTTTCTTCTTTGAAAGACCAATAAATCGAAAGAGAAATGACGCTAGTTTGAAGGAATGTATAATACTTCAATGCTCATGGGTGTTAGGTTTTCTGACATTGTTTTGTTGAAGAAACACTCAAAAGTTCAATACGTTTTCAGAAGCAAGCCAAACTATTTACTTTTCAAGGTTAAGTACTTCTCTGGAGTAAATGTTAGTTTTTGTTGGCTTACTTACTTACTTAGGTGGGCATTACTTTTCGGTTTTGGTATATAAACTTCATCTCAAAGAAAAAACGAAAATTTAAAAAAATGTACCTTCATCCTCCAAGCGCTTCAATTATAAAATATGAACTGTGTTCTGTATTATGGGTCCTTTTCTGCTAAATATGCTACCACAGAATCAGAATCCGCTCAGGAGTTTTTAAGTGAAAGAACGACAAATAGCTAAAAAACATTTAAATTTAAATATGTGTGTATTTACTTTCATCTCTGAATCACTGACTCTGTAACGCTTGGTGGTTGAAGTTTACCGAGTCTGATTGCCAGGACTTCGAAATGGTTAATACGCTCCTAAGTAAAGGCCCCGGCCCATAGAACGCGGTGCGTGCGGTAGAAGCGGCGCGGCAACTGATGCGGTGGGTTTTGCCGCGCGCAACTGATAGGGGTGACCCATAGAATCCGTTGCGGTGTTTTGACAGATAAATTTAGTCAAAATGGGGGCGTTCAAGAATCGCATCCGGATAGCTTGTTGTTGTTGTTTACGTGTGGGAAATCGAAAAAAATAAGTTATAATCGTCTAGCAATGATATTTTAAATGTTTTTCTGTTTTCAAAAGTCGAATTTTAATATTTCACAGCTGTTGTCTGTTGTCGATCGTTCAAAAAGGTATCTAGACACGGCTATCCAAGATAGGCTATCCGATAGGTTCTTGAACGCGCCCATTGTCATTTTTTCTAAATAAGAGAAAACTTCAAATTGGTTGTGACTGCGCATGTCTCTCTTCTGTCACCGCGTGAGAGCCGAGGCAAAATAGAAGTTCGGCTACTCGGCGCGTGCGGCGCGTTGCTCGCGGTGCTTATGGGTCACCTCTCATAAGAACGTGTGTATTTAATCGAGCTGTCAGTTGAAAGCGGTGCCGCACGCACGCACCGCGTTCTATGGGCCGGGGCCTTAACTCTTCCGGAAAATGATACCGATTGCTTTTTGCACTGATTCGTTTTATAATGGAACATTTGTTGGACTTTTGCATCTACATTAAAAAACGGTTTCTGTTTACTGCGTTCAGCCATTTTGTTTCGCATGCATACAATATGTTTCCTCGGCTTTTCTTATCATCTCTTGCTGTTCGAAGCTCGGGCCAGTAATATTTCGAACGTTTCATCGAACTCGCGACTCTTAGGTCCCTATTATGAGTAGCGAATCGAACGTTCGACTGGAAGCGAATGTTTTAGAGAAACTCATTTATTGGATTATTGTCATTAAACTTCGTCCATTCTCTTATCTGACATACCTGAGACGTCGAAAAAAAAGTTTTCTACAAAGTTTTTGTTTCTACAACCTATAATAACGCTATAAAAGAATCTCGCAAAAACATTCGCTTCCAATCGAACGTTCGATTCGCTACTCATAATAGGGACCTTAAACTTCTTCCAATCCGCCGCTTTATTTTGCTAGCCCATCGGTATCTTTGTATCTTTGATCCGAGCATTTCCGATTGTTTAGGATCAGTATGATCCATCGCCGGCCGGCAGGGTAGTGCAATTTCTATTTGAAAATGTTTTCATAAATGTTACGAAATGTCGCGAAAAGTACTTTCATTTTTCAACACGTAAGTGCTTCATGTTTTGAGTTTGATCTCGCTTTTACTACACCGCTGATCTGCAGTCATGTAAACTCTGCATACACACTTGAGGGAAGTTTAAAGGTATTAAGGCTGTCGCAAGATTTACTTTGATATTAGTCGTCTAGATGTGATAACTCCTCTAGTCGCCATTTACAACAAGCAGGGAGGCACTGCCGTGATATTCTAAGACGTCACAGAAACAACCTTAAATCTAATGAATTACTTTAAATCTGAAATATCATTGAAGTATGTGGTAAAACATTTCACCATTTAACCTAAAAACTCAGTTAAACAAAATAGGTAACCGGTTTGTACTTATTTCAATTTCATTTGATTTCAACTTAAGACATTCACTTTACTTTGACTCGCTGACTTCATCGCATACCATTCCACCCATCCATATTGGTCTCAAGTGGCATTTACTCATTAGTCATTAAGTACGACGCGACGTGTTTGACTTTTTATGGGGTTGAGCCAAAAATCCCCAATACGAATTGGTTTCAATATAAGCTTTATACGATCATCGGTTACTTTACCTTGAAATTTGTTGGTCAGTTTTCTTTTCGTTGTGCATGCTAATGTGTTGTTGGTTCGGTCATTGCAATGCGTTTATATTTATTTAAGACAAGCATCATCTAAAAGCTGGAATTTATTTTGTAAAAACATTAATAGGAAACTCCAATGATTTTGTTATTTGCATGATGATTTCCTAATATACACCTTCGGTTCTCCGAAAAACAATGTTTTATAAAGCGAAGGGCGTTTTACAAAAAAATATTTAGAAAAATTCTAATGGCTGTAATTAATCAGGCAACACCTTTTGGAGATAAAGCATTTCACCTACAAAACATTGGGATCGAACTAACGAATTCAGTGATCATGTGAGTGGCATATTTCTTGTAAAACTTGCGCTTAATTACACAGTATGTGTGTTCTGTCTTTCTATCAAATCAAATTCCGTTCGATAACTGATGAAGTGATGAGACATTGTCAAATTATGGTACTCGATCTATCGAGTAATCGTCAAACTCGCAATAGTTCAGTCGCGTATGGAACGATAATTTTGAATACATAAACTTTAAAAATAGCGGCTTCAAATCTGTGCGATGGTGTTAACTTATTGAAAGTTTTTTTGCGTTGTAAAGATCGGGATTGAAGTGAAATGAATTTGAATAAGTAAAACATGGAAAACTGAAAAAGTTTTCAAGTCGAAGTTACTTTTTACTATAACATATGTCGTGAAATCGTGAAGATCTTCTCAAGCTTTTATAGCTTTAGAAAAAGCTTCAAGTCAGAAAACATTGTACAAGTATGACTCTTCTTGCAAATTCAGTTAAAACGAAATGATAGTTAAAAAAGCAATTGAGCAATTGTTTGTTCGTCTACAAAAGACGAAAACTCATTACAGGTTCTAACAATTTTAGCTTTGAAAAGATAAGTGAAACATCTCGTTAGATAAAAAAATAAATCATACAAAGCGAAAGTTGAACTCGTTGTGTCTTCGTTTATAGACTGTCGCGATCTTTAGTTTCAATCAAGTAAAACACTATAATTCATTTATTTCTTTCTGTTTGAGATAATAATATGCCGGTATGTGTGTTGATTGCAATGAATCATTTGGGGTCGAGAAAAATATGTAATCTGGAAGCTGTGGAGTCTATGAAAAAAGGAATTAATTATTTCAGTAACTTGATAAGTCTACGATTGTAAACAGTTCGTATTGTAAACAGTCAGAGCAAAGTCAAGCGATATGTGTCATGACCGTATGAATATGAAAAATGTACTCGATTGTGTTGTGTACATGCATTGATTAACATACATGTGTCTATATTAGCTTTGTTAACATTTAAGTGCAAACAAAGTTGTAAAACAAAACAATAAACCGACTGTTAATCATCAAAAAGTTATTGTGGGGAGTTCATGTGATTTTCTTATGGTTCTAAATTACTTTTATGAAGTGCACTTTCAATGAGACGCAATTCATGATATTGTTCGCAGGCAGCAAAAGACTAACGTATATTAATTGAATTTACAATGAATTGTGTTAAACTGACACAGCTGTGTCAGCTTAGCACAAGTTGTGCATTCATTGAAATTTGTAAAGAAATAAAATGAAAATTTTTGTTACGTATACGCCAGAGTTGTGTTGAACAATTTATGCTTTTTACTTGAAGTTAACACATTGCTACAGTTTGATGGGGACAAAACGAATATTATCAGTTAAAAGTTGCCCTGAATTCACCATAACATTAAATGCTACACACCTCGCAGCATCTTTATGATGTTGCTGGATTAGTGGCAAATGAATTTATGGCCGGATCTTGTGGGTCGCCAAGGTCTCAGTCGTAATCGCAATCAACAAGATTTGTGCTCCTGATTTTTGTTTTTGATAAGCACTCAAAGCTTTGACACTTACAAAAAAAATAACTTGATTTTATATCGAATTAATGATTTTTATTTGCTCGCACAGATGTGTCAAAACAATGGAAACGAATGCTCATCATTCTTAGTATATGCTCTGTTGTGCTCTCCTACTTGCTTACTAATAGGGCCCCTACACTACGCAAACACGTTTGTACAAACGTGTGTTTGTGCAAACATAGTTTCGCCACACACTACACAAACATGTTTGAGAAATATTAGTTGCTTGACGTTTTTCATATCACAGGCCTACTGAGCAATGAGCGATTTCGCAAGTGCTGCTTTAATTATTGCCTTGGCAACGAAAAATATTCATCCGTACTTCTTGAAAATTGACATCTGTTTGAGCAAATTTCAACACACACGACTCAAACATGTTTGTGCAAACACGGAAAATTCAAAATTTTTTGAATTTCTTCAAACCGTTTGCGCAAACACTCAACATCGCTACAAATTACTCAAACAGTTTGCACAAACATTTTTACAAAAACAAAATACATATGTTTGCGCAAACGGTTTGTGTAGTGTAGGGGGCCTATAAATGATTTCTTTTGAGTTTTCTTGAACTAACTTCAATTCACATATTTATTTAAATGAAATAAAAATCAAGGCGTTCCCCAAAAACTTCTAACTCCAAAATCGTAGGAACACTTATCGCTTGAAGTAAGTAAAAACTTTCTGTCTGTGTTACATAAACGGAACACGAAGCGTATTTTGGGTAATCTCTTCAAAGTCATCGTGATCATGGCGCTATAAAGAAACAAAAATTTAACAGTAATTTATTTTTTGCAGTGATCCGGCTTAGTTTTGATCTGCTCTTAAGAAAAGAATAAAAAATATGTGCGTTTAAGACTGCAATTAATCCAATTTATGTATGCAAGTGTTTTTTCTAAGCTTCTGTTTGTTATATTGTCTTTGGGAACTGCACTTATATGAACGGTTAACGTTAAAAATTGCTTCACTCGGTTTCGCAAATGCTTTTTAAACCATGTAGAAGTGGGTGCAAGATCAACATCAAAACGCTAAACGAACTCATCTTTATTTTCATATGGACTCAACAACTGTGGGACCTTTTCTAAGATGAACTATAACTTCGAGCTTAGGAACAACTTACTAAGTATTGACTTCAACTTTTTTTTACCTTTTCTAACTATAACATCGAGCTTACAAACAACTTAGCCACGGTTCAACTATTGTACGACGTGTTCCCCAACCAATGTCCATTTCACAATGCAATTTGAATAAATATTCGTCATTTCGAGTCAAGTATTCTCTTTTCAAAAGCGTGACCGAGTTTATGGTCAGGTTGAAGTTGAGAAAGTTTGTAGACTCTGTGAGTTACTTTCGCCATCATATCTGGTCGAAGTTTGTCTCGCTTCGACTTTAGTGTGTTATATTCTCATTCGTTTTCTCTAACTACACTTTTAAGAATTTTTTACATGGTCTATGGTCATTCACAAGAAAATTAAACCAAAAGTTACCTATCGTTTCAGTACTCCTTCTGGAACCTACTTTGAAAAGCAGTTTTCAAACAATGACCCATACAAAAAGCATTTATGTACATTGTTGACTTTTTATTTATTATTATTTAACAAAAATTTCTCATGTTTTGAGATAACAAGTAGATCTATGGTGTGTTCTTTTACGACAATATACAGATTTTACACATAATATCACCTTCTTCTTAAGTACATTTTTAGTAGCAAAAATGCATTCGTTGATTTTGTGAGGGCTTTTGTTCATAAACCGCCGCCGAATAAGTGTGAGGTCAATGCTCCAAAAACTCCTGCTACTGCCACGAAAAACAATCTAACGATAGCCTTGAATAAAAGCGAGTCCAAAAGTCCACGTTTATCTCTCACATTTTCGTTGAAAGGATCACCCACTGGATGAGCCACAGCAACCTGAAGCAAAACTGAAAAAAATTATTTTGCCAATGAAGAAAGTTAAAATAAGAGTTTTGTAAATAAAGTTACTTGTTAATACTAAAAGAACAATAACCACTGCATGCTTCGACATGGTTGAACTGCAAATGACAAGAATGTTAGTTTAACCTGTGAAAAGTTTTGAAAAGTAATAAACAAGGTGAGCAAAAAATACTGTCACGGTTTTGGAAACCGTCAACATTTTACTGCTACTGCTGGTGCAAGTGCTTTTATTTTAATCTGAATGTCAATGTCACGTGCGCTTGAAGGTGAATTTTGTTTGTGGCTTGAACATTGACCCAGTGTGTTTGCTACTGTCTCGTCTGTGCAATCGTTTGTGGAAAATCTTTATAGAACGTTCAATCAAAGAAATTTGTTTGCTGTCAAGTTATTTAATACAAAAAAATTATTAAATCTTTGCGTTAAAATTTGTTCTCTTCGAAGACAAATGGCATATTGTAGTACATTTGTAAGAGGTGAACTGTGCTTTTTTCAGTGAAATTCTTCTGTAAATGAGAATTTTAGTAAATTTGGATTACTGAATGTGGCAGATTCGATAAATAAACACTAGCGTTGTTCTAGCAAACTCGTTTAAACTATCAGAAAGTTGGCAAGAGTTGTGCTCTACAGTTCCGCCGCTTACCGTTTGATGATAGTTTGAGTTCTTGCGGGAACCAATCTTTTATTTTATGAACCGTGACACGTATTAATTGTGTATAGGTGCCTATTAACTTAGTTTTTGTTTGATTTCTGCCTGGTCGAAAAGCTAATTTGGTGACGCATCGATGATGCAGTTGAAAAGTCTTCCACTTACCTTTCACTCGATCGTTGAAAACATTTATTTGGGCCTGTGAATATCATGTTCAGAGATTTGTTTTTCGTCTTCAATAAACTTTCTTTCCAATGTCGCAAAGTAAGCTCAGCAAATGTAACGACACGAGCAAACAAATAGCTCAGAAATAAAACAGTTCCACATTCCAGTTTGTTGTTGAATCTTCTTTTTCACACATCGTCTTCGAGAAACGAGACTAAAAATCACTCGGAGTATTTTTCTATCGAAACAACAATCCGCTTTCGATAAGGTACATGCCTCTAAAGTCTAAGCCGTAAAGCTAACCCTTAACGACGAACTTGGTCGCCGAACGTTTTTCTGTTCGCAATTTTTTTTCTCGTATAGGGGCTGGTTAGGCTTACGCTCGATGTTGATGAATTTCCGATACTCTTCGTTGGCTTCGATGTTGGTCAAGCTAGCGAGCAAACCTGCTGATTGCAACCCAGTTTCACAAGTGAGAAAGACATTTTTCGGGAAAAGTTCTGTACCTCTTCTACCGAACGGCAAAATAGAGCTCAGATTGATCTCAGGTTTAATTAAGTGAAAATCTATCTATTTTATAACCTCACCACAATCATTTAAGAAACTCAAAAATGATCTTGTGAATTTTTAACAGCCTTACTTCTCACATCCATCTTTTTTTTTCACCAACTCCTCAGCACTTCAGTAAGCGAAGTAACTCTTGTGTCTTTACGAGGCGTTTCTCATTTCTTTTGAAAAACTCCAGCTTTATTGTTTAATTGATAATAATCAACACTATCTCATTATTTTTCATAGAATAAAAAATGAAAGAAGCCATCACATAGATTTAGCCATGAGAGCAGTTAAAAATGTAAAGCCATTAAAAAATAATTTTATAAATTTATCCATCCCCAAGATTTTGTATAATGCCATGATCATCTCACGAGTTAGTAAGTTTGAGATTGGTTTGCAATCACCCCTTTCAGTTACAGGACAAGCACATATTTCAACAAGTACTGAAAAGTATACAGCTTTTAATAAGTTTGTGAGGAAAGTATATGAAATAGATGTACCTATTGCCAAACTCAGGACTAAAAAGACTGTTCTGCTTGCCATTTTGTTATTGGAACAACTGCGGTAAAAAGCTGGCAAACATTTTCATTTACCACTGCTCAAATTGAATATGTATTTTAATTTTATTTGTCACGAAAGTTTTAATTGATTTTTGTTTTTATGCCTTTTGGTAGGTACATCTTACCACGTGTTTTTTTTTTATTCATAGTTCGAGAATCTTAACTTAAATTACGTAAAAGTTAGGAAATTAAGTCTATTCGCATTGTCTTAGGTTCACTCAAAGTGAGCAAATCGTTGTTGACTTCAATTATTTCAATATGAACTTTTTTTAAAATTCTAACTAATTTGATATCTTCTATTTGATTTTAGTCGACGTTTCACGATTACATCGAAACACTTCCTGTGTACTCTAACAATAGCCTAGGCGAAATCAAAGAAGGCGTCAGCTATACAATCACAGGTTACATCCTTCCAAACTGTGAAAGGTAAGTTTGTGAACTATTTTACAAAAACTTCTCTAACCGATCTTTTTCTTTCTCATTTGGTTTAGGTTTTCAATAAACTTAATTCTCGAAACGCCAACACGTGATATCGCTCTTCATGTCAATCCACGCCTGCCACAGAACTACATTGTGCGGAATGCTCGCGTGAAAAATATCTGGGGCAGCGAAGAGGTATCCTCGGCGCTGCCCTTCAGTTTGCATCGGGGTTCAAAATTCGCCATTCAAGTTTTGATAACAGAAAATTGTTATATGATCTCGGTTAATGGAAACCACTTTGCCGAGTTCAATCATCGTTTGCCTTATAAATCTTTGGCGTGCCTTGAGGTTAATGGCGATGTTGACAACATCAGTTTTAACCGAACCGAATCATCAAAATATCCCGAACGATTGCCAGAATCAAAAGCCAAAGAAATTCGTGTTGATCTTGAGTCCGAGGATCACATTGAAACGCCGCCCGAATGGAAAGTAATCACTTTGAATGGAATGACTGATGTTGGCCTGCAGTTGCCGTACTATGGTTTGTTGCCACCAAAAATGTTTGGTTGTGGCAAATGCCTTCGTATTGAAGGACGTGTTAAGTTACTACCCCATTCGTTCTATGTCAACTTGCAGGGTGGGCAAAACATTTGGCCACATGCTATTATTGCATTCCACTTTAATCCACGCTTTGCCAAACAGGGTGGCAAAATTGGAAAGCACGTAGTTTGTCGTAACGCCTGGTACAATGGTACATGGGCTAAAGAACAGCGCTCTGAACTGAATACTGATTTTTGTCCAGGAAAGAGCTTTAGCTTAGTCATAGTCTGCGGTATGGCCTCATACGAAGTATACGTAAACAAGAAACTCATTACAGAGTTTCGATTTCATGTAGATCCTGAAATAGTAGATACAGTCTACGTGCAAGGAGACATTAAGCTTTGGGATGTCGTTCTCGAAAACCACATGACATCAAATGGCGCTGAGAAAAGGATTTACCAAAATCCAGCTTACCAAGAAGACAACTAACATTTTTTTGCACACACTAAAAGCTGACTAAACACATTTTTTAAAGCGCGCCTACTTCTCAAAAAAAGGTTTTTTTAATAGAATTTAAGAAAAATTATATATTGTTGGTAAATTTGTGTGAAATGAACATTTCTATTTAATTAATAAGAAAGAATATATTTGCATTTTTCGTGGAATGCTTATAATTGTTTATGAAATAAGCCTTCATTCTGTTTTGCTCATCTTTGATGGTTAAGGACAATAATGTTGAATGTTAATAATTGGGAAACAATTTATTTGTTGTTAAGCGAAAATGTTATTGCATTTTGTATAAAAAAAATCGAATTTCACTTTACATATATTAATGATTGTAATATTGTACGAACTAATTGTGTTGAGGAATGGACACTTTAACTGAAAAGATATAAACACTCATATTACCCCAGAGCTAAAACAAAAACGAACGAAAATAAAAAACTTTGAAATTGTTACGATCTTAAATATTTATATATTTTTTTGGATTGTTCCAGGTCTGAGGCAGAGAAATTCTAGGGTCCTTGGATTTGTTTCTATCAGGGACATTTTGGACTGATACTGATATGTTACTAGACCATCCATCATTGATAATAACACGCTCTGGCACATCGAAAAAAAAAACAGAAAATTAGTTGTTAATTTAACCATACCTACCTATGTAATTCGATCAACTGAATTGTTGTATCATCAAAATATGAGGTTCGTAGTTTAGTTTAGTGGGTGCATGGCGTAGAAAAATCGAGTGTGCGTGCCTCAACTCAAGAAAATCATGAAAAATTTCCGAAAATACGAGTTTTTAATTAAAAATACTAGCCATATCTCGTAAACGGAGCGAGATAGACTTGAAATGATTTTTGATCAAGTCCAACTCCACTAACATCTCCTATAGGTACTTCACTGATAACTGCGCTGCAAAATTCAACTCAGCTTACTACTCAATTTAAAATTTCATTTCTAACTACAATTCTAATTTTGCAACCTCAGCTACAACAAAACTTAAAAATTGAATTACAACTCTATTTAAAGTTCTGCTATTAACTACACCAACGACTTCAATTTCAAAAACTTCAAATATTCTTTTATAAGTAATATTACATATTCACTTATAACTCGACTTACAATTGAACCAAATTCCATTAGTGGCTCAACTTTAGCACCCACTTCAAACTCTACGTACATGCAACTTTACTCAATTACATTCACAACTCTTACTCAACTTTTAACTCTACTTGCAACTTCAATAAAAATTTACTACAAACTACATTTGCAACTCCACTTAAAACTTCACTTTAAGATTCATTTAAAACTCCACTCAAAAATACATTTAAAGCACCGCTTTGCTACTTAATTTACATCTTTACTTTAAACGCAACCTGAAACTCCGTTTAAAACTCCACTCTTCACTTAAAACTCCATCTACAACTACTTAAAACTTCCTACATTTGAAAGTTCATTTAGAATTATTGAAACTCCGTTTAAAACTCAAATGCACTTGAAACTCCATTTCATATGCACTTGAAACTCCATTTCAAATCCACATGAAACTCCATTCATAACTCCTGTTGAAACTCTATTTATAACTCCCCTCGAAACTCCTTTCAAAACTCTACTTGAAACTTCACTTAAAACTCCATCTAGAACTATTTGAAACTCAATTTAAAACTCCACTTGAAACTGCATTTACAACTCCAATTGAAACTCCGCTTACAACTCCACTTGAAACTCAACTTTAAACTCCACAGCTCCACTTAAAACTTAACTTGAAACTTCATTTACAACTCCAATAGAAACTCTACTTGCAACTCCACTTGAAACTCCACTTTTACTCCACTTAAAACTTCACTTGAAACTCCACTTGAAACTCCACTTAAAACTCCACTTAAAACTCCACTTAAAACTTCACTTGAAACTCCATTTACAACTCCACTTGAAACTCCACTTAAAGCTCCACTTGAAACTGAATTTACAACTCCATTTGCAACTCCATTTGCAACTCCACTTGAAACTTCACTTAAAACTCCACTTGAAACTCCGTTTACAACTCCACTTAAAACTCCACTCTAAACTCCATTTACAACTCCATTTAAAACTCCACTTGAAACTCCATTTAAAACTCCACTTAAAACTCCACTTGAAACTCCATTTACAACTCCACTTAAAACTCCACTTGAAACTCCACTTGAAACTCCATTTACAACTCCACTTGAAACTCCATTTACAACTCCACTTGAAACTCCATTTACAACTCCACTTGAAACTCCATTTACAACTCCACTTGAAACTCCATTTACAACTCCACTTGAAACTCCATTTAAAACTCCACTTGAAACTTCACTTGAAACTCCACTTGAAACTCCATTTAAAACTCCACTTAAAACTCCATTTACAACTCCACTTGAAACTCAACTTGAAACTCCATTTAAAACTCCATTTACAACTCCACTTGAAACTCCACTTGAAACTCCACTTAAAACTCCACTTGAAACTCCACTTACAACTCCACTTGAAACTCCATTTACAACTCCACTTGAAACTCCACTTGAAACTCCATTTACAACTCCACTTGAAACTCCATTTACAACTCCACTTGAAACTCCACCTGAAACTTCATTTACAACTCCACTTAAAACTCCACTTGAAACTCCACTTGAAACTCCACTTAAAACTCCACTTGAAACTCCATTTACAACTCCACTTGAAACTCCATTTAAAACTCCACTTGAAACCCCACTTGAAACTCCACTTAAAACTCCACTTAAAACTCCACTTGAAACTCCATTTACAACTCCATTTGAAACTCCATTTACAACTCCACTTGAAACTCCACTTAAAACTCCACTTGAAACTCCATTTAAAACTCCATTTACAACTCCACTTGAAACTCCACCACTTAAAACTCCACTTGAAACTCCACTTGAAACTCCACTTAAAACTCCACTTGAAACTCCATTTACAACTCCACTTGAAACTCCACTTGAAACTCCACTTAAAACTCCACTTGAAACTCCATTTAAAACTCCACTTGAAACTCCACTTAAAATTCCACTGGAAACTCCATTTACAACTCCACTTGAAACTCCATTTACAACTCCACTTGAAACTCCACTTGAAACTCCATTTACAACTCCATTTACAACTCCACTTAAAACTCCACTTAAAACTCCACTTGGAGTTGTAAATGGAGTTTCAAGTGGAGTTGTAAATGGAGTTTCAAGTGGAGTTGTGAATGGAGTTTTAAGTGGAGTTTTAAATGGAGTTGTAAATGGAGTTTCAAGTGGAGTTGTAAATGGAGTTTCAAGTGGAGTTGTAAATGGAGTTTCAAGTGGAGTTTTAAGTGGAGTTTCAAGTGGAGTTGTAAATGGAGTTTCAAGTGGAGTTGTAAATGGAGTTTCAAGTGGAGTTGTAAATGGAGTTTCAAGTGGAGTTGTAAATGAAGTTTCAAGTGGAGTTTTAAGTGGAGTTTCAAGTGGAGTTGTAAATGGAGTTTCAAGTGGAGTTGTAAATGGATTTTCAAGTGGAGTTTGTAAATGGAGTTTCAAGTGGAGTTTTAAGTGGAGTTTTAAGTGGAGTTGTAAATGGAGTTGTAAATGGAGTTTCAAGTGGAGTTGTAAATGGAGTTTCAAGTGGAGTTGTAAATGGAGTTTCAAGTGGAGTTTTAAGTGGAGTTTCAAGTGGAGTTGTAAATGGAGTTTCAAGTGGAGTTTTAAATGGAGTTTCAAGTGGAGTTTCAAGTGGAGTTTTAAGTGGAGTTTCAAGTGGAGTTGTAAATGGAGTTTCAAGTGGAGTTTTAAGTGGAGTTTCAAGTGGAGTTGTAAATGGAGTTTCAAGTGGAGTTGTAAATGGAGTTTCAAGTGGAGTTTTAAATGGAGTTTCAAGTGGAGTTTCAAGTGGAGTTGTAAATGGAGTTTCAAGTGGAGTTTTAAGTGGAGTTTCAAGTGGAGTTTTAAGTGGAGTTTTAAATGAAGTTTCAAGTGGAGTTTTAAGTGGAGTTTCAAGTGGAGTTTTAAGTGGAGTTTTAAGTGGAGTTTTAAATGGAGTTTCAAGTGGAGTTTTAAGTGGAGTTGTAAATGGAGTTTCAAGTGGAGTTGTAAATGGAGTTTCAAGAGGAGTTTTAAGTGGAGTTTCAAGTGAGTTGTAAATGGAGTTTCAAGTGGAGTTTCAAGTGGAGTTTTAAATTTAGTTTCAAGTGGAGTTTTAAGTGGAGTTTCAAGTGGAGTTGTAAATGGAGTTTCAAGTGGAGTTTTAAGTGGAGTTTCAAGTGGAGTTGTAAATGGAGTTTCAAGTGGAGTTTTAAGTGGAGTTTCAAGTGGAGTTTCAAGTGGAGTTTTAAGTGGAGTTTCAAGTGGAGTTGTAAATGGAGTTTCAAGTAGAGTTGTAAATAGAGTTTCAAGTGGATTTTTAAGTGGAGTTGTAAATGGAGTTTCAAGTGGAGTTGTAAATGGAGTTTCAAGTGGAGTTGAAAATGGAGTTTCAAGTGGAGTTGTAAATGGAGTTTCAGGTGGAGTTGTAAATGGAGTTTCAAGTGGAGTTGTAAATGGAGTTTCAAGTGGAGTTGTAAATGGAGTTTCAAGTGGAGTTGTAAATGGAGTTTCAAGTGGAGTTGTAAATGGAGTTTCAAGTGGAATTTTAAGTAGAGTTTCAAGTGGAGCTGTAAATGTAGTTTCAAGTGGACTTTCCAATGGAGTTCCAAGTTGAGTTGTAAATTAAGTTTAAAGTGGATATGCAAATGGAGTTTAAAGTGAGTTTTAAGTGGAGTTTCAAGTAGAGTTTCAAATGGAGTTCCAAATGGAGTTTCAAGTGGATTTACAGATGGAGTTTTAAGAGGAGTTCCAATTTAAGTTGTAAATGAAGTTTCAGGTGGAGTAGTAATTGGAGTTTTGATTGGAGTTTTTGACGAGGTTCCAAGTGCAGTATTCAATGGCGTTGCATTTGGTGTTTCAAGTCGAGTTTTTAATGGAGTTTCGAGTGGAGCTTCAAATGGAGTTTCACGATAAGTTTCAAGTGGAGTTTTAAATGGAATTTCAAGTCGAGTTATCAGTTACTTTTTGAAAAAAATTGTAAGTCAAGTTCTATGAATTTTCAATTGAAGTTGTAAATGGAGTCGTTGCTGTAGTTGGAAGTGGAACGGTTGTGAAGATTTAAGTTAGGTGGAGTTGTAACTTAGGATACAAAATTGTGTTTTTAAAAATCAAACAGTATTTAAGAACTTTTGTAACCAGAAAATCACTTTTGAATAGTAATTGCTTTCGAAATAAAATACAGAGTAGGGCCCCAGAACAGAGAAGGGTGAATTCTGTCTTGAGATAGAAAATTGTGGTGGGTTGGCACGTACTCCGGCGTAACAACATCATCATAGCCAAGCAGACAAATGACAAACACATGCATTCCAAACCTTGCACCCACAGATTTCTCAGTACGCATGTAGAGAGCAAAGTAGTCATGAAGATGGACTGCTACTTTTCTATGTTCCCGTGATCCATGCTCTTCAGTATTTGCCATTATAATTAAGCCATGAAAAATAAAAACAAGCCAAATTTTCTTATCTTAAATCGGTATATATGTTTTAATTTACCTTCTTTAACATTAACAGCTTACAAAATATTTAAACCGAGAATCAAAAATGAAAAAAGTGTTATAGGTCTTTTTTCATTTTTATACAATTTCAAATATTTATAACTTCATTTATTTATTCAATGTTTTTAACCCTATTTGAGAATATAGTTTTCTTGTTCTTGGGGTGGGATACAATTTTCTCTTTATATTTTTTTTTTCTTTTTCTCATTTTAATTACAACCGAAAGGAAAACTTAAAATATTTTGTTCAAATTTTCTAAAATACAATCAGACGCAATTATAGTAGTGTTAGTTTTCTATCATGTTTTTCTTCTTTTTTATCTTTTGTGTACAAAAAGGCAAATTTTGAAAAAGGCTTCTCCTTCAATCAATCAACAACAATGAGTTGGGGGAGGATTATGGTTGAAAAAAGTTTAAGAGCAATAAGCGCAAAACAATTAAGGCAAAGTCGTCAGTGAATGAGTGAAAAAATTCTTCTAATTTATCAAACTAAATCTAAAAAAGTATCATATTATGTATTTACAAAAACATTTACAAACTAAAATACAAATTAATTTTTAAAAATTGTATAGATAAAGTAAAAAAGTGTAAATTGAAAACTTTTCATATATTTATGTTTTACTGTATAGTTTTCACTTTTTCTGAACAAATCCATATTTGGCATTCAAAACATGTCCTCTCTCAAGCACCCTCAACTACTTGCAATAGAAAAATCGTTTTTTTTTTTTTGTTTTTTTTTCTAGGCGCTGAATTATGGGAGTTTGCTATTTTATTTACATACTTTGTATATAGTTAGTAATATATGAGTCTTAGTTCTACACAGTATATGTATATATATGTAACACATTTATATATGATTTTCATTTAGTAACAAACTTTATTGTAGTATAATCTGTTGGTTCTATTCTTCTATGAAGAATGTAGGCCCTAAAAAAGATGTTTTAGTAGAAAACCTTGCGAGTTCAGCTGTGACGGCCATAATGTTTTGATTAAATGTTCTTCTGGCCGCCTAGAATGAATACCAATAGTAAACAGAAATCCCATATTGAGGTTTGAATAGCCTTTAAAGTAGCATCGATCCGGGCACTTAAGTGGTGTGTCCAACTTTTAGAACTTAGAACATCCTCAGTAAAGTGAGGACCATATCTAGAACGTATGT
This sequence comes from Melanostoma scalare, assembly GCA_949752695.1. Taxonomy (NCBI): domain Eukaryota; kingdom Metazoa; phylum Arthropoda; class Insecta; order Diptera; family Syrphidae; genus Melanostoma; species Melanostoma scalare. The sequence continues at coordinate 20,997,687 of OX456986.1, forward strand.
TCAGCTTAGTTTTCGGAGTAGTTGATGATAATGACGATGAGTCGTGACAGTGAGATGACCGTTTGTTATTCTTGCTATTTAAATGATGAATTATTGAAGATGTGGTGGTGCGGTTGGCTTGGCGATTATAAAAGGTGCTGGTAGTTCTACTTGTTATGGTGTTAGTAACTAAAAGTCAGACTTGTGCTAGCTGTTAACTTTCTCGGTTTGGTAATTTTGAATGGAAGTTTCGTGGCCATGGCAGTGGCCATTCGTATTGACGTGGAACAGGTCCTCGAACGTTTTTCTCAAAGTATTTAAAATGCGTGTACCACCATTCGCGACCAATATAATTATTTGCACCCGGCTGAGAAAACAAAGAAAACAACATAATTGGTTAGTCAAGTCAGTTGAACAATTGTGGAATTCATTTACATACCTTTAGTAGAAAATGGTTATTTGCGAGGGTGTGATAAGTCCACCACAGTCTAGTCGTCACATAATACGCAACCAGAATATCAATTGTATAATGACCGTGTGCCAGCAAAACGAATATGACCCCGATAAAGGCCGACACCCAGGCAATCCAATGCAATATAAAAAATCTCCTCGGTGAGTCTGTAACAAAAATATAAAATTTAGTTAATTTAATTGAATCAACCACCCGCCGTTCGGTAAATAGATTTATTAATCGCCCGCAACCATTTCTAGCCACAGACGACTGGAATTTATTTATTATTTATGGAATTACTTACACTCGGTTATGATTAGGTAGCCTAGCACTAGCATTACTGTATGCCCACTATAGATGTAATCTCCACAATAGGTGTGCTTTCCATTAATTGACAACCCAAAGCCAGACATCAGTTGGAACACCCTGCTTATGATCACCATTGGTGTGGCAGTGGTGTTTGATTTAGGAGTACAGTAGTAGGTTGTACTGGAAACTGGTAACACCGTTACGTACATTGTGATCGAACGCATGAAATAAAGTATGGCCAAGATGAGGAATATTCGCCGCATAACAATGAATCTGGAATTGAGAAGAGGTTTGTAAATTTTCAATAAAACAAAAAATAGAATAAATTCTTTTTAAAACACTGAAGCGAAAAATTAACGAAATTACTAAGAACCCGCCTAATGCGTATTTTAGCTGCGGTTGAAAACACAATAAGTTTGGTATTTTTGGATAGGTTTTTGAATTTTATGGATGTCAGACTCATGTTGGAGCCATAGTGAGTTATAATGTAATAACTATTCAGGTCTTTAAATGATTATTACGATAAAAAAAAAATTCCCAACATTATAAAAGTAGCGTTCGAGTACGCACCCACAACCGCACATTTAAACACATTCATCCACATTATACCACACATTTTGTTCGAGTATTTTATAAACAACTTATTTTTGACAGAAAACTCTCTCCGTGAGAGAGTAAACAATTTCCCCATGCTTCACATTCTAGCCGAAGAAATTGCCATGAGCAGAAATGTTTGAAATTTTTTTTTTTTTTGACATTTAATAGTTTCTGTGTGAAGTGGAAAGAATTTTTTTGTTTTAAGTTGCAAATAAATTAACTAAAACTAAAGACAAACCCTAAATATACCCCCAAGCACGTGCTCTTGCAAGTTAATCAATCAAATACTTTAGCAATGGTAAGTTATTAGAATATTTAACCAGAAACCTGTACAAATTCTCATAAAAACCTCTAATCTGTTTATTTGGTATCTAGGACGTTCTACAAAGACCGGGTGAAGAGTTTGAAAACGATGCCCTTGTCGAAGAAATGTGAGCTAGAAGTGTACTTTAATGTAAATTTTTTCAAAATAGTTCTAGGTTGCAATGTCTAATGTCTACTTTCTCTTAATTGTAGCTTATCTCCAACATTGATCCAAAAAGTGTAAAACTGTCGCCATTTGATGACATCATTTACACAACAATCGGACAAGATTTCCCAAATTTAACAATCGAGGTGATTACGGAGGACGACCTCAAGAACCCTGAACAAAAAATCAAATGGAAAGCGTTTATAGAAAATTCAAAAAACTAGAGGACTTTTCATATGGAACTCTTCTAAAATCGGAGCTTGTTGTTCGTTTGCAATTCATGGCCATTGAAATTGTAAGGAACCGTGAAGATTATAGTGATGCTGTTAGAGAAAAATCCAAACCTAAAGTTTTACCAACACCGACACCGTTTGGGGAGTATCATAATAGCATCTGTTGGCAAAAACCATTTCAGCTTGTGACTAAATAAAAAGATAATTAAAAAAAACGAATTCTAGACTTTTACTATCTCACAAGGTTGAGATGTAGGTTTGGATAGGTTGGATGGGGGTGCAGCCACAAGTGGAAATATCTGGCCGAAGATTTCTGGAGACTCGGCATCTTTCTAAAGATAACCACCTGCCATTGGCGGTTTTTAGAAAATTATGTTTGAGTCTGTTTGAGGTTGAGATGTAACTGCTAGTGTAGACATGGATGAATTCGGTTGATAGATCATGTTCACGTTTAAATGTGTGTAGCTTTTGTGTCTAGAAAACGTTCGAGTACTTTTATGTACATCAATCGCTCTCAGAGAAATTTTACGCCCACTCCTTAAAATTTTTCTGACGGCCGATTTTGGTGCACAAAGTACTCGAACGTATCTAAAGCTTCATCTGATAAAAGCACATGTTTTCGAAAGTATCTTGCTGGCAGGCTCCACAAGTCATCAATATTTAAAAACCTTGTTAAAAGCTTTATTATGTTGCCAACAACTTTTCCAGATCACAGTAACTAAAGAAACTGTGCACTGTAATAGATTAGATTGAATTTGATTATATTGTGGACCTCAAGCCTCTCTTAGCACTGCAGTGTCTTATTGAAACCTATTGAGCCAACCCATAGGAAGTTTCAGAGCAATTATGGTGAAACTAAATACAACCAGAAGTTAATGTTCTTTTGTGGGTGGATGAGTTTAAGTTTATCGAGGGGAATGATGTCGTAGTCAAGTATTGGCTTCCTAAGGCGGAGAAGTGCTTTACATTCTGTTGTTCTGTGCAGGAATGTTTCTTCTTTTTCGAAGCATAATCCTGAAGATAGGGGCTGCCGCCAGTCTCATTTGGTATAGACGATTTTTTTAAGAACAGTGACCGGTTAATAGTTTGGTCTGAGTTTTAAAAGTTTTATTGGGAATGTTTCAAGGGCGACGAACGTTTTAGAGACAACGCTTTTTTCTTAATGTGACATCATTCTTGTTACCATCATAGCAATTGTATGCTGCATTCCAATGAAAAATGATAGAAATTTTTCTTGCCAGTTCGAAAAGTTTCATGATTATCTCCTGTACTAGTTTGGATCTTTAGAGAGGTAAACTTACTGCTTTTAGGGAATCTTGGCTTTTTGAAAACTTGAAGTATGTTGTGTTTTTTGTGTTTGATGATTTATCATTTTCACACATTGATTGATGGCTAAGACTTCGGCCTGGAATATAGACGAATGATTACCAAGAATTAGGTACTGAAAAGTTGGTTTCGCTTTGTTTTGCCTTGGAGGATGGAGTTTTGTATTCGCCCAGTTTTCCTTAGAGATAATGACGTTTGTGCATGGAAATAGCAGCGTCCAAGCCTATACCTAAGGTTTCTAGTTTTTTCACACTGTCCATGATGGAGAAGGAACGGTTCGAGATTGGATTCAATTTGAGGTGCGCTCGATGGGACAGACGATGGCTTGCCAGTCTTGGCTAAGTAAGAAAGTCCTTTTTATGGTTCTGCAGGTACTCTCAGAGGACCATACAAGAGCGGAAAATTTTCGAATTTTCAAGAACCTGACTTCAAATTTGAGAAAGAATGAAATCAAATGCAAGGCACAAACAAAATCTTGTAGTGCTATAACAATAGCGATCACGAAACAAAAAGGAAGTCCAAATCATTCTTTGAAACAAGCAAATAAGTAGGGTGGCGCAACAGAGCGAGGAGCCCCTGGACCTAGTGCATTTCTCACAACCATCCCTTGTGAGGGAATGGAGGGGACCTACAATTTTCTGCCGGTTCCGAACGACTAATTGAGAAAGCGCTTGAATTTTTGAATTTACTAACTAGGAGTTGCCAATTCCTCGCGAATTGCGATACCCGTGGAAAAACATTTTTTTCTCTGCTGGGATTCGAACCTCGAACCTCTTGGTTAGCAGGTGGACACGCTAACCATCACGCCACGGGTACCACAAACAAGCAAATGCTCTGCTATATCAGCAATCTGTTCGTTTCAGACTTGGCGTATACGAACAAGAGGGCGGCCGTAGTGCAGTGGTAGAGTGTTCAGTAGATAGGCAGGACGAGTGGGGTTATAGTGTGATATGAAAACCACCTTATTTCCGTCTACTGCACCACAAAAAAAAGGGAAGGCTGAGTGCTCCAGATTAGCACAAGTCTCCTCTTAAAAAAAAACGGCAGTCGAAAACCAGGGGGCTTACCGACGCTTTCTGATGTCAACGTAGCGGAACTCAAAGGCGGATGACGCGTGTTATGCAGAGAGTTTAAAGAGTGTTGGTCCCTTCGAACTCAAAAAAGAACTTAGTAAATGTAAAACAATAAAAATGATCTTTCTTAGATAAGATAACGATATTACTCGGTTAGAGTAACCACTAAATGCAGTAGATATAGCTCTAGGTAAACCTTATTATTTTTGGTTTGAGTTTTTTCTATCAACAGAATCGGTGGAACCTTTTAACAATTTGAACAGTTTCAATAAATTAGAAATTGAACAGTAAAATCATCTTGATCAAACGTACAAATCGCAAGTTTTCAAGTTCAAAACTAAGAAAAAAACTAAATATTAAAAAAGAAGTCCTCAAAAGTACTTGTCATTGCCTCACCCTGCACTTAACACAACCCCTATTCAATTAAGTAAAATCAACTCTCGGGGTAGAAATTAAAACAAGCAAAAATACAGCGACATTGTGTCAATTCTGACATACATAAGATAAATGGCCTTTTGTATGGGGCTGATTTTATCAACGGACAAAGAACAGTGTCATGGGAAAAGTCCAGTCAATCTAATTAATAAACTAACTTCGTTAGTGTGCGAGCGCATAGCTGCACAGTAACAACATTAAACGTTGCCTTTCATCAAATTAACATTTATTTTATTCAATAAAATCCTATTGAGCTAATGGATTTTGTCTTATCGAGGACTGATGGTGATACAATTGGCTACATCAATCAAATCGGACACCAATCAAAGATAACAAAAAAAAATGTTTATAGCTAATTTCTACAACAAAATGTTAACTATATGAAAAATGAGTCAGCAAATGATAACGCACTTAAGCAAAGTGTTATTGATTTTGGCTATGCAAGTGTTGCAAAGCCTACCATAACATAAGCTAGGTTACAATAGTCCACCTAATATTTAGTTATATCCTTGTCTTAAACGCCCCACACAAAGAGTGAAAATTCTACAGGAAGATTTTCTCTGACTTGTGACCTGTCATAGCTCATAAGTCATAAGTAACAGGTAATTTTTAAGTTGGAAAGCCTTTCACCGCAACGAAGAAAAATATCGATACACTGAAAGCAAAGAGTTTGTGTTTCATCTCTTATTGGGTAAGAGACCAATTAGTTACTCATTGTCTCAACCATTGAGTGCTTTGAAAAATTCTTCTCTTATTGACAGCCAGAGAAGAGTCCATTAATCAAAAGGAAAAAATATTGAATGATGAAAGGGAAACTAATGAACCAAAACAACTGAAGACCTAGTAACACTGTAGCAGCTTGAGATGTTGCAACGGATAACGATAAAAAAAGGAGACCCTGGCGAGCGAGTGTTTACAGAAGTACATCAATTTGAAATTTAATCCACAACAATTTACACTTCGACAATTGTAATCAGGTCGATGAAAAGCTATTCTAAGATCTGCGCTATTATGTGACTTTAGCTGTCTAAATTAAAGAAGTAGAGAAGAAAGAAAAAGATTGTAACAGTTCCCCATTTTGTAGTCAGACTTTCCATGCAGAACACTTCCCGGACGCACTCTTACTTACTTATGTGGGCATTACAGTTCGGGGTGAACCTGGGCCTCAACCAACATCCTTCTATAACGACTTCGATTTCGGGCGAGCTCTCTCCAGTTTTGCACTCTAAGTCGGTTTAGGTCTTCTTCCACTTGAATGCGCCAACTAAGACGAGGTCTTCCCCTTCCGCGATTTCCCTGCAATGTGCTTTCGAAACCCGTCGATCCGGAGCGTTTGGGTCCATCCGCTCTACATGGCCCAACCATCGTAGCCTCGCGATGCGTATACTCTTCTGGCTATGCCCATGTCGCGGTACAGCTCATACAGCTCGTTGTTGTATCTTCTTCTCCACACATTGTCTTCGCATACGGGACCAAAGATCATTCAGAGAATTTTTCTTTCGAAATGACCAAGGGTTTCCTCATCCACTTTCGATAAGGTCCATGCTTCCGCGCCGTAAAGCAGGACTAGATGATCTAGGTCTTATACACGGTTACCTTTTTTTTCTGGAGCGGGTTTTGTTTCTCAATTGCCTTCTTAACCCAAAGAAGCAACGGTTAGAAAGAGTTATTCTCCGTTTGATCTCCGCACTGATATTGTTTTCCGTGTCTAATGCGGATCCTAGATAGACGAAGACTGATGCACTGTGTTTGGTTAAAATAAAACGAAATTGCAACTGAGAAATTTATTGAAATTGTTGGATGTGTTCAATCTCAGTTTCTGGCATGATTTCATTATTTAACATGCCCAGTCCACTTTTATTATTAATCTTCAGACTCTTAGTTTTTCATTAAGATCTCTCTAATCTCTTTATACATGACATGATTACGTTACGTTTCATGCTCACTATTAGGCCTGTTTCACAAACGACCGCGAGTTTCCTCCGTATGGTTGAGATCAAGTAGGGTAGCGTTTATTTCATTCGCTAAAATGTCTATTTATAATCGTCCGTATTTAGAAGATTTCGCCTTCGTCCAATGGAATCCAGCACAGTTTTTATCCGTAAGCCGTTGATATCAAACTAATAAAAGTTATGGAAGCGTACAGATGATTTAAAATAGCCGTATGGTTATTTCGTGAGAAATGCGCTACCTTATTTAATTTTACTCATTTTGCGGTGATTTTGTGCGGGTTTTTCCCGTCCGTACGAAACTGTCATGTGTGAGAGGCTTAGTTATTCTAATCTTTTGAGTGGGATCAGTTTACTTCCATACGTTGAATAACGTGATTACGTGACATCACAATCACTTCAAACTACACGATAACAAAGCCTAATTACATTACGTCACTTTGTGTCACATGTCACGTTACGATAAATACTTGCAAATAATCGTCTTTTCTTGCTTACATTCATCTTTACAATACGAATTCAACGCATTGGTGAAAAATTGTCAAATCGAGCAACACATTACTGCTCATTGAGTTTGGTTCCGGTTACGTTATCTAGCACTCGAACAAACGTAATGTCAAACCTCATGAATCATGAAACGGAAAAATATGCAAGAAATTAACAAACGCTATCCTCAACTTTCTCTTGACAACTACACTTATGACTCAAATCTACAAACTCTCCACGTGCTTCTGTATCTGACCACAACTACGCATGTGATTTATTTATCGCATGTGATTTATTTACCTTGCACTTCAAAATGTTTTTTGCTATCATCAAAACCACTTAAAAAAATTAAACTGGCACCCATTAACCAACTCACCTGTGCTTATGCAGCAACACCAGCAATATACACGTGTTAACTGTCACCATGATGAGAATCTCACTAACATTCAACGCCCAATCTTGTGCTCCAATATTGTCTAAGAATACATCCGGTAACGGACCATAAATTTGTCTATCGGGTAGTCTTTCATGTACCAACGATAGTGAAACTGTTGCCAAAATAAAGTTAACTAATAATATCACAAAGGCTGCAAATAAAAGAGAAACACAAAATCAAAACAAATAAAACTTGGAAAATATAATTTTTTTGTTTATACCTATAAATGTTTTCCATTTTTCTTTAGGAAATTTTGGTTCTTCACGCAAAGGCACTGGAACATCTAGTTTTAGTATAACAGCTTCTCCATTACTTGAACCATTCGAATTCTGGTATGGCAGGCTGTAATTCTCTTCAGGTACTTCCTGCAAACATAAACATAAAACAAAATTAATGAAGAAATAACTTCCGACAATCGCTCAGCAAGGAAATTAAGATTAAAGTATCGATTTCTAATTTCTGAAAATGCCTCTATCATATCTCTTTCCACTTAAGGCTAATCAAAAAAATAAAAAAAAAAGGAAAAAAAGAGCGACCATCACAACATGCCTTCTAATTATAGCGTGCAAATGTGTTGGGTATGTAATTTACTACATCGTCCCCTATGGAATTGTTCTTTATTGATGGGTCAAGCTATGAAGGGCAGTGTCAATCAGAGGTTACTATAGCACTCGCATAAGAAGGGCTTATACTGTTGATGGTATTGTTGTATGTAGTCGGCTACTTGATGTCATCCCATAGGTCAATATATTTTTTTTGTTTGTTGAGTGTTTTCATTTGTGTCGGCTTCGATTGCTGCATTTTACCAATTATTTTAAAGTATTCTTGACATAATTACACTTGGACAACGCTGGTAGATGCATAGTAAGCAATATCCGACTACATTGTGTGTGGCTTGTGCAGTATTTTAAAGTAGCCTGCATATGTCACAGGAATTTGTTCATGGCTGAAACCACTGCGAATGAAGACTTATAAAGGTGGAATCGAAGCCAGTGTTGACAATATGAAAAAAGTGCAGAAGGGTACGACAGCATTGAGTGATGAGCCTACAGTCGTGTCTGGGCGCTGAAACACTCATATGAGTCGAGGTTATTTGATCTTTGTTTAATTCAAACCACTTCACTAAACAAACCAAAATAAAGAGTTGTTTTATGTTATTTTTTGCTATTTTCTACCGACATTAAAAGAGTATTGAAGACACCCCTACGGCAGTTGATGTAAAACGTGTATCCCTGCCAGGAAGAATCAACTATTAAAAGCATATTGTGAAGTCAATCCCGTCGATAGGAAAGTTGGTACAACCTTCTGTTGAACGTTGGTTGCAAAGAATCGATTTAATATTTCGAAGTGTTGTCAAACTGTCTTTTACACTTTGATATAGAGATCTAATAGAGCAAAAGAATTCGTCGATTTCCTTAGACCTTCGTTGTTAAAAAAAATAGCGTGCGGGCAATTTCGTCAACTTAACACCAAATAAACAAAAGATACTTCGACATAAGCTGTCTAGCTCATGGCCATTTCTTTAATTTGAAGAGATAAGCGGTCACATCTTTCAACGTAATCGAGAGCTTTTATGAAAAGGAGTTCTATGGCTGTGAGGCAATTTCGTCAGCCAATACAACTTTCTCTACTTCCCTGGATCGATACAAAGCAAATTAAAGACAAAGTATTTTTTGACAAAGTTTATCACTGCCCTCAACTATTTCACCAAACGCCTAAATACAAAACGTCGCAGAAGCTTCGATGATATAAAAAGAAATGACTGTCGAGCAATTTTGATGAGGAAATTGATTTCAACACGAAAAAACTGGCGAAGGTTTTTCTCAAACTACATGTTGTCAATCAATCAACTCCGCCAAAGCTTCTTTTTTTCTTTTACGGCGTTTGCAACATCGTGATCGGGATCATAGATCTCCCTCTTATATGCTTCACATGAGAGAACCGTGGTGAACTTTACCAAAGCTGCTAGGTAAAAAATCACTCTGTCTGAAGATGTGTCACAATGGGACACTATTTCATCATCGTCGCCGCGCCGCGCCGATGGCATCGATCCTAAAAAATACTCTGCCATTTTATTTGATGTTTTATTAATATTCGCCAGCTTTGAACATAAGTTAACTCAATTTAAGCTGTACTTTTGAAAAGACCAACATTTTGGTACATCGGGATTCTAACGCGGATTAAAAACTGAGGACTCATCATTTTCAGCAGATTTTAGGTGAGAAATTTACTGTCTAACTCCTTTGTCGAACAACGAACTGCGAACTGTACAACAAACTTACTCTGCTCTACTGTAAATGCCCGAGATAATCAGTCAGAATTACAGCAACATAAAAGTAGTCAGAAATATAGCGATAGCGATAAATGTGTCCGTATGACAACATCATTCACAAAACCAATACTGGTAGCCTTAAACGCAAGTAGTAAATTGAACCTCGCAAGCCCACTGAGTAGACAGAATATAAAACCAATTAAATGTGCAGTTACAGCGATAGTAGTATGTACAGCCCTTGTTTGTGCACACTTACATACCAATACTATGACGAGCAGTCACTTCGACTCCTATTCAAACAAAGTCAATACAGGATGAATATCTTCTGTCAACGCCATGTCGTGGCTTTAATGAACTTCCTGGTGGCCTAAATTCTATAGGGTTTCATATTTCACTTGAGGTGTTTAGCCAGCCAGCCAACAGTGTGGGTTTGGGAATCGAATACAAAAAAAAATGTACCATCAATGTATTGTATATAGAATGGCTTGCTCAAGAAGGGAGTTCTTTTTTTTTCAGTAAAATAAATAGGAGAAGTGGCAAAAAGCATTGCGTTGCGCTACATTAAGATCATTGCCCTACTCTCTCGGGGCAAATTTATTTCTACTTTTGTATGGAAGAATTATTATAACGGTTGTTGAATGGATAGAGATGAGTGGAAAAGCATTTTCATTTTCAATGCAGGGAATGCAGTTTGGGCGTCTGCATTTTATTGGTGGTAAGTTGGTGGTTAATGGACAAATACGGACGGTTTGTGAAATGTTTGTACCAAGGTTTTAATACTCGAAAATTATAAAATGAAAAATTCAATTATCTCGAGGATATTTTGCTGATGTGGTTGTATAGGTTTGAGTTCTTACTGACGCCATTGAAATTTTAAGAGGCTATTAAAAACCCAAGTTTATTTTGAAAAGAGTTTAAAACTCTACGGATATGAAAATAAAGAAATCAACACATTTACAGCCAGACAATTTCCGGTCATAGAATTTTGTAATTTCGAACACAACTGTAAATTTTCTTCGTCTTGGAATGGAAACATGAAATTTAGTTTACAATTAAAAGCAATCATCGCCTTGATGTTAGTAAACATCCTGTTGGGAGTAGCCAAGTGCAAAAATAATGCTGCGTAGTTCTCGAACGTGCGTCAGCTCAAAATGAAAAATTGCACCTCTACCAGATTAATGCAACAAACGATAAAATTCAAAAATAAAACCAACTGACAGCCCCAACAGATGCTTTTCCAGTGCAAAAAAATGCACCTTGCTCCATTTTGTTGTTGAAAAATTTCTAGAATAATAAAATAAAATTAATTCTATTAATCTCAGCAATGTATGTAAATATTTGTTTCCTAATCTATGTACGTTAAGTTGCACTAGGGTGTCTCATTAGCATTCATTCCATTTATGAGGTTAGAACACTTTGGTTTGAATATTGAATTATTTATATTATCACCATATACTTAAGGTTGAGTGCCTATTAATGGGTGTCGGTTTACAAATGCTTGCAAACACGAGCACTAGTACTCAACTGCGTGTGAAGAAAAACCTCATACGAAACACAGATATCTCGTAAGAAATTCTATTTTGAGTGAAAACAGATAAATTTCAAGGAAATAAATTTCTAAATGAATAAAAAAAGAAGGTTGTTTGTTTGAAGGAGAGCAAAACAAAAAACAAACACAACAGTATGGTGTTTATGAATCACTCAACGGTTGACTAGACAAATTAGTTTCTTCATCGAATGACATTTTGTCATTATCTTTAGCGTAGTATTGCAAATGATGTTCGACTTGCTGTGTGAAATTGCCTTGAGTTTTGATTTGTATCTGTTAGTCATAGGTTGTGTCAATTTGTTCTCTTATAATGCATTGACATGGCTTTCAATACCTGGGCAAATAACTTTTACACATATTTCAATCTGTGATGAGTCATTACTTTTTATTTATGTACCTTGTTTCTACTCTTACCCTTTATTTTCTAAATAACACTACCGAAGACGACGCATTGACCAAAATACAAGTTTCTTTTGAAAAATTTAAGGTGAAATGGAATAAAATTCAATTTTGTCCATCCATTATGGTTTCATATTACTTAAGAGAAAACAATCCGATTAATCATGGAAGACAACGTACAAGTAACTATTTTGGGTTTGTGTCACTGCTATTTTTCTAGACCTTGTTGATTGTTTCGGGCTAGAGCTCGTAAATTGCTCGACTGATATTGGCCTTGAGCGCTTCAATCGTTTTCGATTGTTGGCAAAACATCTGTCCTTTACGGTTCCCCACAAAAAAAGAATCCAAATCGCAGCTCCAAGGGGGACAATCAGCATTGCCAAGACATTTCGGCCTAAATTCTTTTCAAAAAATGAAATGTTTGGGCTTCACAGCACTTACTTTGAAAATAAATTTAGTTTTCAATATTTCCCAACATTATTAAAGCGCAAAGCGACTCATTTCGTTCTGCAGGTATGATTCGGAGTTCTGTCAGGATTTCGAGCGGGGAAAAGCTGGCAGTGTTAAAATAACCTTTGATTTAAAATCAAATCACTAGGCCCACTCCTAACATATGTAAATATAGGGTGTTTTTTAGGGGTATAAAACTTTGAAATGAAATAAAACAAACACGATTTTTTTTATTGATATGAAATTTACTTCATTCGGAAGACAATCTTCTGGCACTATAATTTAACTATGATTTCTGGCATTCGGCTGGCTCGGACGTAGTCTAATCTGGAGGTCTAATTTTCGATTACTTTTCTTAACATTTGTGGCCGTATATCGGCAATAACGCACCGAATATTGTCCTCCAAGTGGTCAATCGCTTCGGGCTTATCGGCGTAGACTAGCGACTTCACATATCCTCACAGAAAATAGTCAAGCGGCGTTAAATTGCACGATCTTGGAGGCCATGCAGTCACCAAACGTTTCCTTCATTAAATCAATTGTGGCACGAGCTGTGTGACATGTTGCGCCGTTTTGTTGAAACCACAACTCCTGCACATCACGGTTGTTCAATTGATGAACGAAAAAGTCAGTAATCATCGCTCTATAGCGGTCACCATTGACTGTAACGTTCTGGTTTTTAAAGAAGTACAGACCAATTATTCCACCAGCCCATAAAGCACACCACGCAGTCAGTTTTTCTGGATGTAATGGTGTCTCAACATACACTTGAAGATTATCATTACTCCAAATTCGGCAGTTTTGTTTATTCACGTATCCATTCAACCAAAAGTGAGGATTTATCGTTAAACAAAATTCGCTTTTGAAAATCGGAAACGACGGCTATGATTTTCAAAATAAATTTGCACAATTTGGAAGTGTTGTTCAGGCGTCAGTCTATTCATGGACGCCAGTTAAAAAAGTGTTGCCAACTTAAAGTTCTATACCTCTAAAAAAACAACCGTTACTTCTTAAAGAACTATTTTATTTGGTTTATAATCGCACAACTACAATAAATTTATTAGATTCTTTCCCATTAATTCAACTGCGACTTGATCAAAGAAAAAGTCCTAACTTTTTACGGAAACAGAAACTACCAAGTATAACATTTTTGAAAGTAAAACATCAGTCACAAAAAATGTAAGCACCACTCTTCATCTTTGTCAAAATACCCGAAAATACACAAATTTTTAAACTTAAAAATATGAAGCAAAAAATTAAAAAAAGAGTTACAGGTACTAGCTCAGTAGGAAAAAAATTAAGAGCGTTAAAATGTTGCCAGTTAGTAAAAGCTATTAGCAGAATTTCGAAAATATGAACATCAGATAAAAAATAGGCCGTGTTCATAATTTCGAATTCATCATCTTTCCAAACATCGAGGATCAGCTCTATTTTTAGAGCTAGAAGCCAAACGCTAAATCTAGTTATCAAAATTATGAAACCATCACACTCAAATGAATCTGTTTCCTTGAAAATAGTATGCAATTTTTAGCCTTGGTTTTCTTCCCTATCCCTGGCACGGGAACTGTCGGTCTCACAGTTTCAGGAACTGTCTTTACAATAACGCTTCGATTTTAAGCATTTTTGACTTATGCAATGTTATTCGTGTAAAAATTAGTATTACACTTGCATTTAGTACTACACGTACAATGTGTAATACCCGGTAATTATATTAGAATTTTTTTTAAGACGGTTTCTGATCCAATAATAGAATAACAACATTTGTTAGATTTGACATACAAAGTAAAAACCAAAGGCTTATCTATTTAAATATACTGAGGGTAAAATCAAGTAGTGCGACAAATTTACGACAAACTAGCTAACTCTAATTATAAATACTCTTTCTCTTCTCTTGTAGATTGAAGTTACAAAAAGCGGGTAGTGACACGAATTTGCACTAGTATTTCGGTGCATTGTACAAACTTGTAAAATGGAATTATGTACATGTATTTTTTAATATTGTGTCACATATCCGAGGAGGTGACCAAAGAAAGCTGATTGTGAAAGACACCTTAAGGGTCATTCCAGCGAAACCGACAACATACGCATAAAAAATAAATAACTTAATTTATATGTACGTAAATCCATATCTAGAGAATAGAACATTATGCATTCTTATGAAATTAAATGATTGCTTAAGTTACTTACATTAAGTAATTCATTAAAGAGCTAATTTGAAGTAAATACAAAAGAACTGTGTTTATATTTTTCATACATTTGTATGCCCAAATACATATATCGTCCGGCCCGTCACAAGAATTGAGAAGCAAATTATTTTTGTTTTACGAAATAACACGTAAATTATAAAGGGTTTTCCAATAAGAGTGATATGATTTCTTTTTTAAGAAAACCACACTTGTTGTTAAGGAAATTCAAATTTTTTTTATTTAATGTGCAGTTCAATCAATACAATTAACTTTTAAATAAAACGCCATTCAATTGGCCACCACGACTTCTTCTGCAGCAAAAAATTCGATGAAACCAATTTTCGAGCACTTTTTCCACTAAATCAAGTCGTATATTATGAATGGCACGTTCAATATTGACTTGTAAGGCTTGAAGAAAATCTGGTTTATCCTGAAAGACCAATGACTTCAAATAAACCCACAAAAAATATTCTAATGGTGTTAAATCGCTACTTCTTGAAGGTCATTCAGTATCAAAATTTCGTGAAATAATCGAATCATCAAACTTTCCTCGCTATAATTCAATTGATGCATTTGCTGTGTGGCACGTAGCCCCTTTTTGTTGAAAATAAATGTTGTCAAGATCAACTTCTTCCAATTTCGGCCATAAAAAGTCCGTCCGTCTCCTCTCTCCATTGACAGTAAGGGTGTTACCAGCTTCATTTTTAAATAGGTACGAACTGATGATTCCACCAGCCCAAACAAAACCAAAACCAAACCGTCAATTTAGGTGAATGTAATGGTTTTGCATGAATATTTTGTGGGTTTTCATCGCACCAGAATTGACAGTTTTGTTTATTTACCGCAACAGTCAAATGAAAGTGAGCCTCATCGGAACAGATGATTTTCTTAAAAATCATTGTCGGTTTCAAGTTGTTCCAAGGGAGAATCAGAAATCTCACGACGTTTACAGTGTGGTGAAATTGTAAACACTTCTGAATGCAATAAAAAACAAATGACAGATCATGACATAACAAATGGCCGAAACGCCACTGCAAAATCATATCATACCTATTGGAAAACCCTTTACTAATACCTAATCTGTACAATTATCAGGAAATATATGAAATTAGGTTGTTTAACAAAAGCTTCATAGTTTCTTACCAATTGCGAATGGTGTAAGTCAACTCGCAAAGGAAAGGTAATTTGGTGTCCCACCCGTCACACATTTTATACCACCAATTTCTTAAAATAATAATGATATTTTCATACTTTGATGGTACAATGACTATTCAAGTATGTGATAATGTCATAAGTACGTAAATCGTTACTGTTTGGCATAAATGAAGCAAAGTTTAGGCAAAAACGAGTATAAATGTCCCACACGCCACAATAAAATGACCCCTAAGTTTAATCAGGTGTTTTATATCATTGAATATACATTATGTAGCACATTCTCTCGGTAGCAGCAGAGTTGTCATATATTGAATGAACGGTGGGTTGGTGATTCCAATACTTGCCCAGGTATTTTCAAAATTATATATAAAAACGGATTTTCTTCTGGGGTTCTTTAACAGTTTATTTTATAAAAAGTCATACTCATAATAAACCATTTGCTATTTGTTGATCTGAAATACGAACGCTTTAAATGTGCCTGAAAATGTATTCGAGAAACCAATCCAACAAAGCAATGAACAAAAGAATTCAGCACTTTTAATGCATTGCTAAATATTGCTTAGTTCAAAAAAAAAAAACATTTGTTTTAACACTTATCTGTCTAATCGACGAGTACGCTACGTTTTTGAAAGCTGTTAAGATAAGTCCGATAGCAAAAAAGGGTATACTGCACCTAATACATAGGTAGATACTTTGGACCTTGGCAAGGTTATTTACGAGGGTATCTGAGCACAAGGTGGTTTTATTTATCACCTCAAAAAGATAAGGTACCCACTTCAGACTATTAAGCTTATCACACAATTGACTCTGCTCGAATATTTCTGAAAACATTTCTACTTTCACTAAAAAAAAAAAAATACTAATCTTGTATGTACTGAATTCAAAAGGAGCGTGTAACTGACGCAGTATTTCTTAAACAAATTTGAATTTTAAACAGAATTTTTTTTCCGAATACATCATTGTGTTCGAGAACTCGGATTTCGGTTTCAACGTTAAATCATACTTTTCCCCATAATTTTCTAAAATTAATATCAGAAAGAAAAAAATATGAGAGACAGGAGAAAGCAGAGGAAGCTGCCAAAAATAAAAAATAATAAAATAGTGAAAAAAACTTCACGCAGATGACAGTTCTCAGTGCTTTAATATCTGCGAAACATGCTCTGCGAAAAAGTATGACCGTAGACTGCGAAAACAAAGCTATTTTAATGGAATGAAGAGACAAAACCTCAAGCCAATCAGTAAAAAAAAAGTTTTTTTTCCATAACTCGCTCTGCAAGAGTGCTTCATACAATTCAAAGCTTATAAACTAAATGCCAGCGACCTCTGCTCGAATTCACGTATAAGATCAATAATTCTGCCAATTACTCACTGATGAACTGATGATGATATGCGATATGTGAGTCTAACTAAAACGAATGACTTTTCAAAATGAAGAAACCTTGCGAAAAATAATCAAAAGTGTATATATGTAAGTAATTATTACCGTTTACATATTTCAACAAAACAGCTAAATAAGACAAACAACTCCTTGTGAAATCACTTCGACTAAAGGCAAAAATTCCTCATCCAATCAAACAAGTGACAATGATAATGAAAGGGGTCTTGATTGTTGTTAAATTCAAATTGATAACACCAGAGGGGCGATGATGGCATATTGCAATCTGTTTTGTTTGTTATTCATTTGTGCAATAAAGTTTCGTTGAATTAGTTGAACTGAGAGGAAAATTCCTGGCGTTTAGCTATCATTTTCTGCCGAAGTGTGTGTTTGATTTTATGATTCACATAGGATGAAACGTAGTAAAATAATAACACACTTCTGAGTTTGAGCGTCATTGAGATTAATTTGTTTCACGGGTGACTAAACATTTAAATATAATTGCTGAGAATGAATATTAGTAAAGAACAACATATAAAGATAGGCATTCTTATAGTTCTAAATGAATGAATTTTATTTGTTGCAGGTATTCGAGGGTATTCAATAAAAATTTGTTCAAACCAACCAACGAAAATTATAAAAAAATGTCTTCGCTTGTTCTATATAATCAAACCAATCATAAAATTCTTACTCTATAAAAGATCAAGTTTGCCGAATTTCTCAATATTTACTACACTGTGGAGTATTGGTAAACTAATTTGAGGTTCGAGTTCCAGAAACACCCAATTGTTTTCCACAGAGATCTTCTTTTTTTAAAATGTACTCAAAATATCAAATTAAGGAGAATTGCAGAGTCGATTGAGATAAATTGTAAATATTCTTTCGTGAAAAAAAAAATACAAAAAAGTATCTTCTCTGAAAACCGTCATCAGAATCGTTGCCGCGTGCACAAAGATTGCACAAAAATTTATGAGCAAACTACCTTAAAAAAATTGTTAATAACAAACATGAAATTCAATAAATAAAATGTATAAGGTAGAGTAACAGAGCTCGGGCAGCCACGAAGCCTAGCGCATTCTCTCAACCAAACCTTGGCGTGAAACAGAGGAGACCTACAACTACAATATTCTATCAATTCCGAACTGCTAAGTCAGAAAGCTCTTTTCACAGTTTGAGTAATCTCAGAGGACTTGCTAATTCTTCGAGAAAAGGGATGCTCGTAGAAAAACAATTGGATATTTCTGGGATTCGCACCTTTAACATCCGCTTTACAGGTAGCCATGCTAACCATTAAACTACGCGCACCACAAGAATTTTTAAAAAAGCCAGTCAAGGCGGCTACTTGAACAACGTTGTGTTCAATGAATTAATGAGAATGTTTGATCTTACTGAGAAAGCCCTAATACATTGGAAAATTTTACTTCTGCCCATTTGATTGGATTTTAAAACGAAACTTGGCTTTGGTTTTCCCAAATTAGAGTTGATTATTTTTTTGGTACAAGAACAGGAGGGACAAAGAAAACTCAGTTTAAGGTTATTTAATGAAATTTTTTAACTCTAAAAAATCGTTTTAGAACTAAATCAATGCCAATCAGCCTATCAGTTTAAGTTTTTTTTTCAGGACGAAGTGAATTTGAGGGTAGCTGTCATCCTAGGAAATTCAAATTTCCTGTCCTATGGGCATAGCATATATATTTTTTTTTTAATGCGAGGGAGACAGAAAAACTTTGTTGTATATTCGGCTCGGCAATGCATACGCACGATCAGCATGAGGTCTTCTTAACGACTGACTCATCTCTTAATCTCACATGCACACGAGATGACAAACAAAGAGATTAAGCCTGACTCCTACTCATTAATCTACCTTTACTCAATTGCTTGTGCATGTGCAATCTAACTTTTGCATTAATAATGCATTTTAAACCAATTATTAGGTAAACACTACACTTGCAGTTGCTTATTACAAAATAATAGGTGTTTTTTGTGGCTTACATAAAGTTTGTACTTTTCCGTAGTCTAACGTAAAGGAGACAGTATCCAATCCATTCTTCGGTGTATGATCTTGTAAGGCAATTTTAAAAGTTTGTGCTTAATAACAATTTTTTTTAACTATAATCTTTAACAAAAGAATTTTATTTTTACTCCATGAATTATCTTTTTCAGCGCTCTACTGCGCACCCCTTCACTTTGTACATTTGACCGATGGATGAACAAATAATTCTGTGATCAAGATCAACAGAAACAAAATTAAGAAAGTGTAGTTGAGAATAAACGATCCTGGGTCCCATACATTTTTACTCTCACCTAAAGTGAACTCAATTTTTCAAAAATTTTTTCAATCATATTCATTGCTAGTTTGAGTTAATCAGATTAAATAAAATAATGCGTTTTGAGCTCCAAAAACGTTTTTTTAATTCAAACACATTTCAATGCATAATATGTTGTGAAGGGTCCATAGGTTTGGTTTCTAAGTTAGCAACACCCTTTCTAGTAACTATACGTTTTGTCATTTCACATTGAACAGATTTGCTTCAGAAAAACTAGTTACTGCCGATATACGGTCCCAGTTGCTCGAAAAAGTTGTCGAAAACTGAAAATTCTCGATTACGCTTCAAACGAATTATTCGAGGGGCACATGTGCCCGAAATCATTGCTAAGCACCAATGACAATAGAATTTCGTTTATTTAAAACCATCACCATCATAATGGAACGTTCTCGTTTTGAATATGTACTTCAATAAAACACCCTTTGTATACTGCCGCTCATTATTTAGATTAGCATTCAAAACTTTGATATTTTTGAAACTTTAGTACCATGTCCAGAGATAATTATACTGATCTTTTCTATGACCGGAAAAATCATTAGTTATTTAACATTGTTTTTTTGCCTTGATAATCACCTATTTATAGCCTTGATTGCCTTAATTTTCAGTAGATATCGCACAATGTTCCCATTGAAAACAATGTTTTTATAATAATAATTGGTTTTGGATTAAAATAAGCTTAATTAAATTTAGAGGTAATCGTTTATTTTGTCGGC
This sequence comes from Melanostoma scalare, assembly GCA_949752695.1. Classification (NCBI taxonomy): domain Eukaryota; kingdom Metazoa; phylum Arthropoda; class Insecta; order Diptera; family Syrphidae; genus Melanostoma; species Melanostoma scalare. Next base: position 21,017,856 of record OX456986.1, read on the forward strand.
CAGTGTTCCGAGTCAATGCGGATACAAAACTTTCAGGACAGAAACCAACCTCGTCTCACGTAAAAAGAGCTTCTTCAAAAAAGCAGTTACATATATACCAACTTTAAAGTGTACATATTCACTTTATAAGAAAGAACTCAATGACGGATCTTTCAATTTTGGTTATAAAATTTTAAGGCTGGAATTTTTATAGCTTTTATCGTGTTGTTCGTGAAAAATCACATGTTGTTTTCGCAGTTTCTTTGCTTTTGTATATCACCTGATAGTAGATTCAATTGATTTTGGTTTTGAGGCATTCTGAACAAAGAAACTTTATGAACGGAAGTGGAGGTAGGTGGTATACATATAGGAAGATAATTTAAGCGTAGGTACTAACTGATAATTTTTTATCAAGCAACAAAAAAAATCGAGTCCGACTTACGCATCAAAGGCTCCGTACAAAGTTGCTGTCGCAAGAACCATAAACAAATTTTTTAAAGTGATGTTACCCTCAAATTTTAGGTTTTTTCGAGTTTTCCACCAACCAAGAAAAGGCTCACTGCCAAATATTACGTTTGTAGGTCAACAAGAGTACCCTTTAAGTGTTGATACCCCTCGACAGACAGACGGACAATGAAGTGATTTTTTGTATAAAACTTATGATGCCCTAAGATTAAAACCCAAAAACAATAATTGTTTTTTGTTTTTTCAATTGAAGGCTTGTCACGCTATCACTTATAGGTACTCACTCACATGTTGAATACAAGATACCGCTCCACTTACAAAAAAAAAAAAAAACGCATCATCAAGCCATCAACGGCTGGATGGGGAGAAGTATCTGTGTTTGCAGCGACAGCCAAGCTGTGCTTTAGTCCCTTCTCAACCCTCTTATTACTCCGAAAGTGATGCAGAAATGCAAGAGCTCTCTGAATGCGGTCCGAAGACTAAATTAAGAGTCTCGTTTGGGTTCCAGGCCATCACGGCATAACTGGAAATGAGATCGCTAATGAGCTCGCGAGACAAGGATCTCAAACAGCTTTTTCAGGACATGAGCCGTCGCTAGGTCTGCCAGGGTCCTCTTCGATCAACGATTGGATCTGTCAAGAGCACAATCGTAGATGGCATGCCTCCATTGGATGCAGACAGACCAAACTTGCTCCCCAACGTTGATATAGGAAGATTGCAACATTTTTGAGATCCCGTAGCAGAAAAGAATGTAGAAAGGTTATTGGCATTGATAAACACTTAAACATGTTAGGCTTAAGTGATATCACACTCTGTGAATCTTGTAGAGAAGATGAGGACACCGCAGAGCACTTCCTCTATGAATGTCCTGAATTTTCTCATACGAGGTTACAGATACTCAGCGTAGACAACATGGTAAGAGCTGGTAACTTAGGCTCCTTATCATGGCAGTCTTTTGGCTTATATACGAACATTTGAAAAGCTATAAAAAAAAGGTTTTTATCTGGTAGTACAATGAACCGGTATTTAGGTCTGGGTGCTCCAGATGGTATTTTGAAAACCTCCAACAGAAAAAAAAGCCATCAAATGTTGATGTTTCTGGATAATTCAAGAAACGAAAGTGAATGTGTGATATCAATAAAACTTATTTTTCAATACTTCTTGTCGCAGTCGCTGAGCTACGGCCTTTTGTCATTATCATTAACATTGCCTTACTTTACATCATTAAATTGGCTGCACTGTTTCTAGGCATTATCAATTAAACAATTTGAGGTTTATTTGTGGTTAGTACGTTATAATTTACAATGAAAAGACTTACTTCAGAACAACGCTTGCAAATCTATTCTGAAAATCATCCATTTTGAATCAGTCCAGTTCGCTCTGCCTCTATTTTACGATCGAGCATCTGTGCAAGTTATTCGGAACACCATGGATCGTTTTCGTACTGCGTACATGGTACACTCTAATTGAATAATACGCACATACAAGACGCATAGAAGAAGTTATTGCCTACTGTGGAGCATAGTGTTGAAGAAGACCCGAATGTGTCGATTCGACATTATGCACAACAATTGGAGTGGTCAAAAATTGAATGCCCTTATTTCACTTAATTCAACCCAGCCCCTATGATCTACGTCGTTTCCAAGCACAAACGGCATAAGAATATTTTTGCATTTAAAACCAATATGACGATAATGCAACTTATTTTTAAGTGTTTTATCATTTTGAATTTGTATACGTCCAAAAAACATCCTTTACTTCTCGTCAGCAGCTTTCAGTTTTACTCATTCGGCAAAAATAGTAATTTCAGATATCTTGAATTTGAGCCAAATTCAGTGTGAACTCATCAAAGCAAGCAAAAGTTCTAAAACCGTAGATGTCATGCACTCATAGCTTTATTTCCACTCTAGTCCAGTCTTTCTCGCTTAGGATCATCCGCACTCGCCTCATTGATAATGACCAACAGGACTCGAAACTACAAATAACCATACTCGCAAAAAAATTCTCGCTATCGTTACGTTGCGATTGCGTTTCGCAGTACTCATTGCTATTTACGACTGCTTTTGGCATTATTTGGTCATCGTTTTGACATTTTCAAGGACCTATTTTCGTTATTTATAATCGGTCTACGTCGCTATCTTCGTTTTAGATGCCGTTTTTTTACCTCGCGCTTCGTATTTCGTAATTTGGTCCCTGATGGAAGTTCTCTTCACTTAATTGTGCTACAGTATAAACTTTTTGCATGCTGTACAGGAAGTACAGGGCATGGTCGGTTAGAACATAATGAATGCGTTAAGTGCGTTACGTTGTAGTGTCTTTCTATCAATGTATTGAATTTGAGACATAAAGCCCATGAACTTTTAAATTTAAAAATAAACACATTTTTGCTGAAAAAAAACTAATTCTATTCTAAATAAACCTAATCGACTCATCGGAGAGTAAAAACCAATACTCCTATGAAATTTAAAAAAGTTCTTATAATGACAGTGCTGTTTATATGCACCCATGGAATCAATCTACACGATAAAACTGAAGTTTTGATTTAAGAAGTGCTAGCTGATTGATAGTTTTGGTAGCCTCTGGCTATTATCTACACTTATTACAATTATTTATAACAATCGTACTCAACATACTTGATAGTAAGTAAACAATAGATAGTAGGCGATTAACTTCATTTCGAAATTATCATCTATTTTCGTGCTCAAGTGTTTGTATTCGCCATGACTCATTACTTGAATAGTGATTGTTCAATCGGTGCTTCTACCGAATGATGTAGGCTAGATCACAGTGTATCACTATGATTAGCAAGGGTGGTTACAGTGCAACACTATAACACCTTGAGATGATAATGAAGAGGTTTCAAGCAGACTCACTTGAAGGTTCGTGTAAAAGTCTTGGTTGGTTATTTCAAAATCATGCTTTATTTCTGATTGACTTAATATTTATACCTAAAAATTGCTTACTCTACATATTTACAAATGTGCCTAAGAAAACAAAAACAAAAGAAAATAATTTATAGTTTCGAATATCAAATGACGTTACTGAATTGAACATTAAAGAATTATTGCTGACAAGTAATGAACATAAAAAAGGTGTGAATGAAAACAATACAAATTAAATGATATTATTGCTGATAATGCACGAACGAAAAAATACAATTTTATCCCAAAGACAAATAACTGTTTTATTGCTGACAGCAGAAAAGTTACCAAATGCATACAGTGTGATTGAAAATAGAATGCAAAGAAAAAAGATAAATAATCTTAGTGACGTAGAAAAAACTAAGAGTGCAAGAATGTAAACATCCTGCCCCGCGCTGATGATCCCAGGCTTCATCAGAAGGTTAGTTTCTAGATGGATATGGTACAACTTGATGAGTTGGTTGTCCGCGGAGACGGAACTGGATGAGGGGGCTTCTGTCGTCCCTTTATTTTCTTGTAAATAAAGAAGATAAGTGCTATGAAAATGATAATTAATCCAACTGAACTCGAAACAACATGAGGAGTGTTATGAAGACTGATTGTAGTAGGAAGCTCAAGCTGTTGAAGTTTAATTTGTTCTCGAAGTTTATTTAGCTCAAGACTGAATGAACTGAGGTTAAACATGTTGTACTGAGGAGAGGCTAGGCGAATTACGTCTTCACTGTGTATATTATTGTTAGTAATCCTGGTGTATGAGGCTTGAACCGTTGATGAATAAATTTGTTGGCCTTGAAGTGTTAAGTGCTTGTCTTTGGCTACGCAATTGGGCTGAAGTTTCAATAGCCCACTTCCTTTCAATGCTAAAAATGAGGTTTGATGATTACAAACAACATTAAGCACAGCTTCTTTGTTTAATGAAAATATCCATTGATTTGTGTCAGGAAGTTTCGTCCATACTGATTCCGCCTTGACAAATTTCAGTTCACAGGTGGAAATCTCTGAGTTATTGTTGAGTAAATTCATCTCGCACATACTCAAATTGGTTCCAGATTGATACACCGGGTGAGTTTGCATACATAAATGATGATTTCCATTGAGCGTTGAACATTTTGAAAGTTCACCTTCAGTGATTGGATAATATTGGTCATGATGAGCACTTACTGCTAGCATGTCAGTTGAGGGTTGAATAATCATGTAAGTATTATTAGCTGGTGCCGGAATGGGAATAAGCTTGTAAATTGAAAATTCCTCTAAGCTGAGTAATGGTACTTCTATTTTGAAAGTTATGTAATTTGAACTGATGTGACCCTCCACATTCATTAGGTTGTAGAGTTGTAAAATTTGATCGGGTTCTACGGCGATGCGAAGACCTGGAGGAAGATGATTTCTTATTTTTGCTACTTCGGTTACGAGTTGTTGATGAGTGATTAAAAGATGATTTACTCGTCCACGGTGCGTGTCAGTCAGAACGTCTGCTATAGCTGTCTGCATTCTCTGAATGTTGATGATAACTAGTGTTGCATGCGTGCCCCATGATAAAAATAATTCCTTCATTTTAGTTTGGTACAATTCTTCAGTGACATTGCTTAAACTGTTGAACAATTGACTAAGTTGTTGGTCAAGTGCTTGTTTTCTTTTGATTGAATCTTCTTGACTCAATCTGACAATGTTGATAGTGGAATCTACGATGGAGGTATGATTTTTTAGTAGTCTCATAAGATGGTCTTCGTTTAATTCGATGCCTTTAAATTTTTGAGATATATCTTCAGCATATTTAGAGTCGAGGACTCCAAAAAGTGAGTTTGCTATATTTCCAACAACATCGACGGCGCCTCGTCTCCTTCTTATAGATAATTTGGTAGTTCCGATCAGGTTGTCTTCATTGAGCTCGTTTTTGATGACTTGAAACTGGTGAACCATTTGAAGACACAGTTCGTTACCGGATAGTTTTTTACAAATGTGGTTAAGTATAGTAGTTGTATTTTCCAAAGCTTCAAATTCCATTCGGTAAGGCTCGAGGTTGTAGAATACTATGATGTTCCATTTGTTATGAATCAGGCTGATTGTTCCGTGTCGGTGAAAATGCATTCCTGGTGAAGTGTTGTTGAAAGTTGTTACTTCAATGTCACTTGTCAATACTGCTGGTAAAAGAAGACCAATCAAAAGCATCGTAGTAAGCGGATTAAGATTTGTAGAATTTCTCGCTGCCTTTGACGTTGTTGTTTCATCAGGGGTGGATCTATCGCTTCTCCGTTTTCGATCTGTTGATGGCGGATTCAACTCGACTTCATCATTTTCTATGAGGGGGGCAAGCTTATGTATGGGGCGCCTCAACATGCCAGATTTAGTTCGCACGTCAGCGACACGTACCAAGCCGTCCTTTCCGACGTGGATATGCTCGATTCTGCCAAGTGGCCATTTCATTGTTGGCGTATTGTCTTCTTTCATGATAACAATGGTACCAATTTTGATATTGTTTGATTGTTTTTTCCACTTTGTTCGATATTGAAGCTCGTTAAGGTATTCCAGAGACCATCGATTCCAGAATTCTCGTTTTATGTGTGCTACTAATTTCCACCTAGTCAGTAGGCTTCCACGTACTGGTTCAGCCTTGGTATCAATGGTTGCCCTTAGTGACTCCCCAATCAGAAAATGACTAGGTGTTAATGCATTCAGATCACTTGGATCGTTGGACATTGCTGTCAAGGGTCGTGAATTAAGAATCGCTTCAACTTCTGCTGTGATTGTGCAAAGTTCTTCGTAGGTTAGTGAAGCGTTAGCCAATTTGCATTGTAAAAGACGTTTGGCGGACTTGACTGCGGCCTCCCACAATCCTCCGAAATGTGGTGCTCGGGGAGGAATAAAGTGGAAATCAATACCCTTTGAACTGCACGAAGTTGCGATTTTATTTTGCGCCTGTGCTGAGTATATATTTGTTTTTAGTTCTTCTAGTTGATTTTTGGCGCCAACGAAATTCGTGGCATTATCGCAATACAGATTTTTTACGTGTCCACGCCGACTCATAAATCTTCGTAAGGCTCCCAAAAAAGGTTCAGTTGTCAAGTCGCTAACAACTTCGATATGGACAGCCTTTGTCGCGAAGCAGCAAAACATTGATAGATAGCATTTTTGTGGACGACTTCCTCTTGTGCGGTAGTGAACCCATAATGGGCCGCAAAAGTCCACACCAGTATTAATGAAAGGACGTGCTGGTTGCACTCTTGTGCCTGGCAAATTTCCCATCATCTGGGAATACATATGTGGTTTTGCTCTGATGCAAAAAGTGCAATGTTGAGTGATGGAACGTGCAATGTTTTTGCCCTTTATCGGCCAAAATCGCTGTCTCGTGATTGCTAGAAGACCTTGAGGCCCAATATGATTGTTTTGAATGTGCAAGTCTGTCATGATCATTTCAACGTATGGATGTGAATATGGTAACAGGATCGGATGCTTGCTATCGTAAGATAATGATGACTCTTGAAGTCTACCTCCAACACGTAGAATATCGTCCGCGTCTAAAAATACAGCTAGGCCCTTCAGTGGACTATCCTTTTCCAGCTCCTTATTTGCCTTGAGGAAACAAATGTCTTTATAAAAGCCGTGGAATTGAATTTCCTTGACGAGGAATTGCAAAGAAGTCTCTAGTTCTGAAGTTGTTATTGGCCATGCAGATTTGTTCCTTTTTTGGTTCTGCCTCACTGAATTTAGCGACTCCTTTAATTTACCTGACTTGACGAGACTTGTAAATCGAAAGCAGTATGCCATTATTGTCTTGAGCTTAGGGAAGGAATTGGAATGTCTGATTCCTTCGAAAATATCGTGTTTTTGAGTGTCAACTTTACTGGTTACCAAGGCAGCGTTCTTCCTTTCATCTGACCACGTTTTACTGTTTTTAAATGGTGGTGGCCAAATTGCTTCTGAACCATGTAAAAACCGAGGACCAAATTTCCATAATGTATGATCCTGCAATTTTTCTGGGGATATGCCTCTTGATAAGACATCTGCCGGATTTTCTGATGATCTTACATATCTCCAATTATCAGCGCTCGTGTGTGATTGGATCTTGGCCACTCGACGTCCAACAAAAGTCTGAAAGGAGTCTGCACTTGAATTGATCCAACTCAATACAATTTGAGAGTCAGACCACAGAAAGCTACTAGTATTGCCCAAGTTTAGGTCTCCCTTTACTCGTTGTGATAGTTCGGCAGCTAACAGTGCCGCACACAATTCTAGACGAGGTATTGTCATTGATCTCATACCTGATGCTGTTTTGGTAGTTGGTGCGACTCGAGATTTTGAGCATAACAGCCGCACTATGACTGTACCTTCTTTATTGAGGGATCTGATGAATACAGCAGCTCCGTAGGCCCCTTCTGATGCGTCTGCAAATGTATGGATTTGCACTGATGATGGAATGTGATGACTGAAGACGTGTCTAGGAATTTGGAATGTATCTAGTTCTCGGAGACCTTTGTAGTATTTATCCCATCTGGTGTGCATTTCTTCTGGTAAGGCAGCATCCCAGTCGTATTTAAGCTCCCACAGTTCTTGGAGGAAAAGTTTTGCGACAACTACCACTGGAGCGACTATGCCGAGAGGGTCAAAAAGACGTGCTATATCTGAGGCCACAGATCTTTTGGTAAATCTTTTTGATGTTCGATAATTTGTTTTAATGCAAAATATGTCGGATTTTGGTCGCCACATTAACCCAAGGGTTTTGACACTGCTTTCGTTACGATCGTCGCTGAGTGAAATCTCTTGGTCTTCTAATGGGACGTTTGCGAGCAATTGTTGTTTGTTGGAGCACCATTTTTTTAACTGGAACCCTCCCTCGCGCAGCAATGCTGACAATTGAGTCTGAATTTCCTTTGCTTCGATCATGCTATCAGCCCCTGTCATGACGTCATCAACATAGAAGTCCTTCTGCAATACTTGTGAGCCTAGGGGGTACTTCGTATTGTATTCTTTAGCCAATGCTTGGAGGCACCTTGTCGCAAGATAAGGAGCTGACGTAGTTCCATATGTGACAGTTTGAAGCTTATAACATTTGATTGGTTGATTCTGATGGGAGCGCCACCATATAAGTTGGAAGTGTAGATCTTCTTCACGTACGAGAATTTGGCGATACATCTTTTGAATGTCAGCCTTGATTACAAATCGGGGCAATCTATAACGTAATAGAATCGTAAACAGGTCATCTTGGATTGTTGGTCCGGCATACAAGATGTCATTTAACGAAGTATTAGATGATGTCTTTGCAGAGGCGTCAAATACCACTCTTAGTTTTGTGCTGCTACTGTCTGGTTTAAGAACACAATGATGAGGCAAGAAGTAGTGTGGTGTAGACACTGTTTTGAAATCTATTTCCGTCATGTGCCCCAGCTGGATGTACTCGTTCATAAATTCAGTGTACTGTTTCTGTAATTCTGGATGACGGTTCAGCCTGCGCTCCAAGGCATGAAATCGATTGAGAGCTATGTCACTTGATGACCCTAATTTAGTTGGATCGTCAGCGAAGGGTAAGCTGACAATGAATCTTCCGCTCGTATTTCTTGATGTTGACTGATTGAAATATTCTTCACATTTCTCTTCTGCGATGGTTCGCTTTGAGTTGGAGCACGGGAGTTCTTCGGTTTGCCAGAACTTGGTAATTGCATTTTCGAGAGAAGATTCTTCAGCGAATATTCCACATGTTGTAGTTGTTGTTGACCCAGCCTTCACCCTTCCGGTCACTATCCACCCCAATAATGTGTTTTGTAGAAGTGGTAGATTGCTTCCAAGTTTAATCTGCCCAACGCAGAGTAATTGATGGAACAACTCGGCTCCTATAAGGAGATCAATGTGGTCAGGCTTATTAAATTGAGAGTCTGCTAGTTTGACATTTCCTGGAATTTTCCACGTTGAAACATCGAACGCTTGTGTTGGCTGAGGTGATATGATTTGAGGCAAAACTATGGCCTCAAGCCTGGCGGTAAAATCGGTAGTTTTAGACCTAAGACTAATGTTTGCCCTTTTCTGGGCACCTCTTTTGCAGCTTCCGACACCTTGGATGATCATAGGCTTGAAGGACAGTGGTATCTTAAGCCTTCGTATCATTCTTTCTGTGATGATGCTTATCTGTGACCCAGAGTCCAACACCGCACGGCAGTTGATGGTTGAACCGTCTTGTCCCTCTAAGTTCACGATGACTGTGCTGAGAAATACATAACTCTCCTTCTTGTTTATTCCTGCAGCTGCTAGTGTTGTGTTTTTGTTGGTGGATTCTTGAATTGGTTGCCCAATACTGTGGTTATTAGAGTTCGGCAGCTCCCTCTTTGTTAAATGTACCAACGTATTGTGTTTTTTTGAGCATTTTGAGCAGCTTCCGTGACGACAATCATAGGAGGTATGACCATCCTTCAAACAATTTACACACAATTTGTTGTTTCTTACGTGACTTAATCTGTTCGATGGTGTTAGATCAAGGAAGGCACGGCACGCATATAATTGATGTGGAGCCTTACACAATGTGCAATCCTTCTTCTGGGTGGTTATAGAACTTGTCACCTTGAAGCCATGGACTCGTCTTCTTTCTTCTTCGTCTCTTTTGCTGCTCTTGCCTCCAATTGCTTCGAGTGACTGGAACCTTGTTTCCAAAAACTTCAAAAATATATCCAAAGGCTGCAATTCCTTGGGCTGTTTTAGGGACTGCTCCCAAAGGGTTAGAGTATTCCGATCCAATTTTTTCATCAGAATACTCATTACGAGTGGGTCCCAGTTTGCTATGTCAATTTTTAGGTTTTTAAGACCCAGCAGGCATTCGACTGTAGTGTCGTGCAATGCCTTTATTTGATTTGCTGTTTCCTGATGACAAGTTGGTTGCGCCATTAATTTATTGATAAGTGCTGAAACAAGTAGCCGAGGGTTTTCGAACCGCTCAGTAACTACCTTCCAAGCAGCGTGGTAGTTGGCGTCTGAGGTGGGGAAGTGGCGTATCAGTTTTTCTGCTTCACCTTCCAGAGTTGTTTTTAGGTAAAACAACTTTTGGCAATCGGCTATTTTTTGATTGTGGACCAATTCGGTAAACAAGTCGCAGTATTGCCTCCAGGTCAGGTAGTTTCCGTCAAACCTTGGCAAGGTTATTTTAGGTAATTTTGCCGTTTGCCTCAATGTGTCAGCTTGATGGGAATCAGGACGGCCTCCTTCAAGTTTGGTTGACAACATGAGGAGATTTTTCTGGACTCTGTCCTCGAATGCGAAGTACTCTTCGATGTCATAACCTGCATTCTCTGGGTCTTCTAGGAGCTCAGCAATTTTTTGATGAACCTCCTCCATCTGTGACCAGACGCCTTTTGTTTGGTCGATCTTTAGGCGGCAACACGTGCTTGAATACTCTTCTGCGCTCTCCTCTATGTTTTCCAGCAATCGCTTCAATGACTGCAGGATTGCCCTTTGCCTTCGAAAGACCTTTGTTGTGTCGATGTCCTGGTTCGGTGTTGAGGTTAGCGAATGAGAAGTAGCTTCACAATGTTCCCTTGCGAATACCTTTTCAGCTTGTCCTTCCGATGTCCCAGCCCTCATCACGTTTTCCTTTGCTGATTCTTTTTCAGCTTGTTTTTCCGATGTCCCAGCCTTCATCACGGACAGAAGGTATTGTGTTAGCGATTGGTAGAGTTGCTTGACCTTCCCAGCTGTGTCGCCCTGGAAGTATGGTGTATCGTGTTTTCCCCCCTCCTCGATGTCATTGTGATTCTTTTCGAACTCACTCCAAAGATCTTCAATCAACACCAACCGCTTCCTTGCATATTCTGCTGTTTTCCTTTCCGGTCCGTCCTTTGCAATGTTGGATTGCAAACGCAGCAATTCATCGGTGATGACCTTCTGCCTGGCACCCTTTGTGTAGATATCCAGTTCATCCTCCATAGTTTAAATTTTTGGATCGTCGCGTCGTCTCTGGATCTCTCTCTGAAGTTTTAGTCTTCAATGAGTTCAATGAATTGAGCAGATTTCAATGTTGCAGTTTTGCCAGTGTTTTAGCCCTGGCAACGCTTTAAGATACGTTCAATTAAAATGCCAATGTTATAGCCTTGGCAACGCGTTTGGTAGCGAAAATTGCTTCTTACTGCTGGTGAGGGAAGCAATAATCACGTCGGGGTCACCAAATGTTCAATCGGTGCTTCTACCGAATGATGTAGGCTAGATCACAGTGTATCACTATGATTAGCAAGGGTGGTTACAGTGCAACACTATAACACCTTGAGATGATAATGAAGAGGTTTCAAGCAGACTCACTTGAAGGTTCGTGTAAAAGTCTTGGTTGGTTATTTCAAAATCATGCTTTATTTCTGATTGACTTAATATTTATACCTAAAAATTGCTTACTCTACATATTTACAAATGTGCATAAGAAAACAAAAACAAAAGAAAATAATTTATAGTTTCGAATATCAAATGACGTTACTGAATTGAACATTAAAGAATTATTGCTGACAAGTAATGAACATAAAAAAGGTGTGAATGAAAACAATACAAATTAAATGATATTATTGCTGATAATGCACGAACGAAAAAATACAATTTTATCCCAAAGACAAATAACTGTTTTATTGCTGACAGCAGAAAAGTTACCAAATGCATACAGTGTGATTGAAAATAGAATGCAAAGAAAAAAGATAAATAATCTTAGTGACGTAGAAAAAACTAAGAGTGCAAGAATGTAAACAGTGATACATATTTAAATTTCCTCCCATTCACTAACTCCGCCGACGATGACTCGAGATTTGATATTTTTTTCTTCTTTCTTTTTTAAGTACAAATGTACTTATGCGGGTACCGGGCATCGTATGATATGATGTTGTTTTTGTTTACACTTCATTCACGACATGCGAGAAAATAAAAATAAAAACAAAACATCAAAGTGTATTTAGGTAGGTATCTACAACCTGCCTCTTCTACTCGAGTGTAAGCGCTGAATACACATGACGTAATCATTTAGGCATGATTCTTTTCGTTATTACGTGATTGCCTACAACAATGGATGTGAATTTAACTAATCAGTCACAATTTGTGGCTCCAGTCATTGACATTGATTAACGCCAGAGCCGATCATCATCTTCTCAATTGTATCGTTTCGTTAAGTTGTTGCGGAGATTCATATAATTTCTTTATTTTAGCGGCCAATGATTTACTCAACAATAAGTTTGACTGGGAAGTGTAGGTATGTGTCGAGATGCGAGAATGAAATCTTGTTTATCACAGACGTTCTATTTTGGGTCAAAAAAAAAGAAGAGCAAAAATCTGATAGAACCACTCGTAGAAGAATTGGGGTCTCGGTTGTAGTATACACAGGCTGTTTATATTTATTTACTTATTCATTTGTGTGTATAGGTTGGATGTGAACCTGTTAAGAATTTGCCTTCACTTACTGTTTGTTGTCTTCAAACATGAATCAAAATTCCAACTGAGATTTGTTTTCTTCATCACAAATATTTTTTTGTTTAGAAAATTGCGTCAGACAGAAGGTCTCTTTGGTTTTTTAACCTCAATATTTGTAGATTTTGAACAAACAAGATTCCAAATGACTCATGTCGATTATTTTTGAGTGTGAAAGAATACAAAATCAATTAAATTTTCTACAATGACGAATGGAAGACCCTGAAGGTTATCACAATCAATAACGAGGAATGTTTTCGAAACGAGTTATAAATTTGCCGAAGCAATAGTATTCTTGCCCTTTGTTTCAAAATAATATTAAACGATAGGGTGACGATTAGTATAGAGATTTAAAATACATTTTAGGGTCAAGATGTTGATAAGGTTTGATAGAAGAAGCTCCAAAGTCTACAAATGTGTCAGCCTGTTTTTTGTGTAATTCCGTCTTTAGATGACTATTCAAATTCATGTTGGCAAGCCTAAGAGATTGAAAAATGATTTGTAGCAGTTTTCGAATAAAAATAAAGCACTGTAGTGTAGTGACCAAATAACGTAACGCAATGTCACCGTAGCGCAAAGTTGGCCAGCGGTTATATCGCCGCAATTTCACAATTTCACCGAAGCGGAGTTTTTTGAAGCACTAATTTGTCGTAACACAATGTTGGTGTATAACACCGTAACGGAATTTTGCTGCAATATAGTTTCAACGAGGCGCAGTGTTGCTGTAGCATAATGTTGCCGTAACACAATGTTGTACCGCACAGCTGCGTAAATTAATGTCGCCGTGAAACAACAACACCGCAAATCATTGTCGCCTTACAGTAATTGTGCCGTAATGCCATTATGATGTTACGAGAAAACATTTTTGAACATAAAGTAAGAATATTAAAAAAAAATGTAATATTAATGACGATTTATTGTAACGTTGACATATTATCCACAATTCACAACACATATAGCTATGTTGCTGTTAAGCATTGGCGTCGTTAGCTGTGCCGTTATGTTATTATGATATTTAAATTGTAACGTAACGTAGTAATGACATTCGAAATAAAAAGAAATTAATGTGGTATATCATCTGAAGTATATCATGTGCTCTACAATTCACGACACATATAGTTATGTTGCTGTTAAGCATTGGCGTCGTTACGTAACTGTGCCGTTATGTTATTATGTATGTTATTAAAATTGTGACGTAACGTAGTAATGATATTCAAAATAAAAAGATATGAATGTGGTATAACGTTTAACTTCAGAAAAGTTTCAACACAGAACCCGTTAGGTAGCGTAATCACGGTTAAGCAAAGTGTAACGGCCACGTAATGTGCCGCTATCATGAGCTGCACCACCACACAGACACTTATGTTGCTTCTGTGGATTGTCCTCCATTTATTTATTTCAATTAGTTGTCAGAAAAATATTTCATAAAAACAAAATCGTCTCTTCATCTTGGAATTGCTTGTCTCAATAATTCGAAACTATGGAAATCCGTCAGAAAAATATTTGAAAAAACTTAATCGAATGGAAATTGTTGATTTGGAGAACAACACACAACATAGTTAAACAACTATAACAAGTTGTAAATCGACAACTACCTACATAAAAGATTGTCAATCTACATGTAAATACAACATATATGTCAAAGTCAACGATTTGTATGTGTTAACCAAAAAATGGCACCCATGCAAAAATTAACAAACACAAACAATAACCTCTTATCTGCCTAGGTATACAAACATTCTTTATTAACTCAGATTCACTCAAGCGTGCTACCATCCAATTCATTCAATTGTTTTTCTACATCCAAAACAACTTCAGCGAAAACTGACTCTACTTGAGCGTTTGTCAAAGCCACATAGCTCACGATTAGGCCAAAGGGTTAAGGCACTGAATGATAAATTCCGCGCTGAATATGTGCGGACAAGACAACCCAACTTGTTTTCATTTCTTATACACATGTGTGTTTATTTTAGGCAACAGGTTTCCGTCAAAGTAAATACTGGTTTGGTTAGCCGTCCAACAAAACAATACTCCAACCAAATTATACCCAATTAGTTCGAATAAAATAATAAAAGTAAAGTTCGCGTAGCACAACAACAGTTCAGAGATACCTAATAAAAATAACTCATAACTCTTATCTTCTGACTTTTTTTATTTTAATAACAAAACTTGCCTTTCTAGAATTTATTTGACATTTGATAAAATAAATTATTATTGCTTCTATTGTAACAATAACACTGGCACAGCAACAAAGCCAATTGCAACTTGTGTAACAATACATTCAATCAGCGCTCATTAGAATTCCATGCCTCGCTTGACGGAGGGCAGTGTTTTTATTATAAAAAAAAGTTTACAATTTTGTATAATTTAGCAGATAGAGTAGTGCAACATGCAACACAAAAAAACAATGTCACTTGATTGAAATTTTAAAATGTAGGTACACTTTATGCACTGCATACGTTGTTCATTAAGATATTGGAAAAGTTAAAGTAAATTATGTGCATCGCGTATTTACATGGTCATGGCCAACGCCTTCGGGCAACATGTCAATAAACTAACTTATTTGTAGTTGGTTATACTAACTTACTAAGAATGCGAATGGAAGTAAAGGACAAATAGCAAACCGGACACATATTTTATTTGTGTCGGTGTCTTAGTCGCACCTTAAAGTTTCATGCGAAGCGATTTTTGATTAATGGCATGGTTTGGCTTCACGTCTGAATGCTTTTTCTTCTTTCGTGAAGTCATAACTCTATATTAATGGACGACGAAATTGGAATATGAAAGCTTCCTGAACTATAAGGAAGCCCTTCCCAAAAGTAAGAGAAGTAACCGCCTTTCCTCAATTAGGTATATAAGTTCAAATATAAAAGCTGGTTCGTTGTGGGTTGAAAGGGTTGTGGTAGAACGCAGAACAGAGTAATACGTAGTTTAGCACCTTCATTTCTTAATGAGTATCTACTTAGTAGCTTAAAGGGTTTGTTTTTGAAATGAGTTATTATCTCTTCAAATGGAGTTTCTACCCTCGATGTCGATACTACGGGAAATCGTTCTTAGACATGTTATGAGTTAAGGGGAGCGGACTTTATCCTCTTTGCGGCGGAAATAACATTAAAATGCTTTGGCATTTCTGAAAAGCTTGAAATCAATGCCATGACAGTTTTTGCAGCATTACTTGAAAATCTTAGTTGTCGAACTGCATCTTTTTTGTACAATCGTTCCTTTTTGTCTGTGTAGGGATGGTTTGGACCTACACTCTTGTCGTAGTCGTCTCATCGTCTAAATGAGTAATCACATCTAGACAATTAACATCAAAGTCAGTCCGGCGACATCCATAACACATTGAAATTTTCGCACAATGCTGAAAACGGCATCTAGGAAAATATTTTCTTAATGATCCAAGCGATCTGCTGAACACAGATCCCCTGCATCTCCTTCGCTTTATTAAAAGCTCCAAATGGTTTTGTTAAGTGAGGAACTCCCTCGCATAATTTTTGTGGTATCACAATGGACCTAATATTGGTCTAAATGTGTCAATTGTTTCCTGACAGCCATTTTAACCAAACCTAACCTAACCTTGCAAGCTTATCGCAGGCCATACACGATTGGTGATCACCGAAGTAGTAAAAGAGAGGTCAAACTCAAAACATGGATCTTTCACGCGTGGAAAAAATATGAAGCAGATAAGTTGGAGAGCTGCAATCCCTTCGAGAGCACGATTCTCGTAATGAGAAAAAGAAGAAGTAGGTACAGTCTCTTATATCAATAACCGGCTGATCAAGAAGGAGAACCTCCCTAAAAATAAAAGATAGGGAAAACTTTTCAATCCAAAGTGGTTTAGGAAGCCGGTATCTATTTATGACAGCTATAGGTTTTTACGCCAGTAACACAATTTCCATTACGCAAGCCATTGTTTTAAACTATTAACAAATGATTAAGGTGAAAAAAGTATATACCATATAGGTACCTACATGTCACATTCTCAAGTAGGTACCTTGGGTAATAGTAGATAAAATCCGGGGCCCATAGGTACAGTAAAAAAAGATGGTCGGTATCATTAAAATCATAATTTTTCTAAAGAAACGCATGAAGGGTGGGTATATTGTTACTGCTGTTGACGATCATTTTTATAGGATCACCTTACCTTCCAAGGCTTTACAATTCAAATCTTTTTTTATTCAATTAAAAGACAACGCGCAACTTACTACGACTTACGCTTAACAAACAATACCGGTTTCAGCACATATAAGCTCATAAATAAAAATATGAGAAAATAAACACAAAGATAGGTACACACATATGTGTAACCAAATAAAAAAGAACCACCTAAAGCCTTTATAAACATGATTAGAGTATCTATGGTTTCAACGCTAAACGAAACTCAACACTTTGCTAGATAGTAAATTACCTACCAAAGCAGATGCCATGAGTTAAACAAAAAGGAAAACCGAATAAAAAAATGAAAATTGAAAACAGCTTGATTTGCAAAACGTACATGGGTCAAACTAACCTCGTACTCCCTTCGTTTAGGTGTGCTGCTGCAGCTCAAGTATCCATTGTTGTTGAGCATTTTGATAAAATCTCTGCGTATTTTGTTCGGTGAAGCCATGGATTTGAGTTTCTTTGTTATTCGATTTATTTTAAAATTTATTTAAAAAAAAAATAATAAAATTCCTTT
Organism: Melanostoma scalare; assembly: GCA_949752695.1. Lineage (NCBI taxonomy): Eukaryota > Metazoa > Arthropoda > Insecta > Diptera > Syrphidae > Melanostoma > Melanostoma scalare. The sequence goes on from OX456986.1 coordinate 21,035,310, forward strand.
TTTAATCTTTTCTCAAACAAAAATCACTTTGCTTTTCATGCGGATTGGGTATAGGAAGGTAGGTATACGAAACGGCACAATTCAGACGCAGAGTACAGACACCTCTGAATTTTCACTATTTTTTTCTGTTTTATTTTAATCGCGTGATAAAATCCACAAAAAAAATTTAAATAAACTGAGAAAATCTTTGAATCACTTTCGTTGGCACTGATTTTCACTTGCTGTGTGTTTTTATTTGTTTTACTTTTTCATCACATTTCTTTTCTGCAAGGCAAGTTGTGTGTGATAGGAAAATTTTAATTTACAATCGGCAATGAAAAAAAAAGCATTTTTTTATGAGGAGAGAGAAAATGAAAAACTAATATTTTCTCTTCACAAAAAGAAAGACAAAACTCATGCCTGTGAATTTTAAACACAATTTATCGCGTTTACAACAATCGCAAAGTAAGAGGAATCTGTACAAGAAAATCCAGACACATTTGCAACAGATGCATATACATACGACGAGTATGATGATGTGGAAGATTGGGGTGAACAGCTTGCTCAAGAATAGATTTTTTCTTGTTTCTCTATATGACACAACACTACGCGACGGATACAAAATAGAAAAACAAAGTAAATAAATAACCAACGATAGACAAAAACGGGCTTCTGGCACTGGTCGAATAGAGATACTTTCAAAAATATCGGCAACTACTGCGACGTTCGATCGAGCATCGAGGAAATCTGTGCAGCGACTGATGCTTCTTTGTAGTGAGTGAGTAGTTGAGCTAGCTGCTTTAGCCTGTGGAAATATTTGACTTTGTTGATTGTATTTTCGCGTACTTATTTTGTTTTGTTTTTATGGCGATAACGATGACGATAGCCGGATAGCGGATGATTGTGGTAAATTTTCTACACTAACGGCAAAAATGCACTTTGTTTTCTATTCTTTTATTCAGCTAAGCATTTGATAGCGCTGAATTGAGAGGAAAGACCTGTTCTTTGACAGAACTGAAGAAAAATTAAATTCAAAATGAAAGAACAACACCGAGACGCGAGACGAGACAACAGGTCAGGCAGGCAGCCAGCCAACGACAACAGCTTTTGTTTGGTTCACTCTTCACTATTAAACAAATTTTGGTGTGTGGGAGTGTGCGTTAGAGGGGTTCATGGATGGATGCTAAGATAATTGCCGTCATTATAAAGGGAGGCGATTAAACATGATATTGCTTTTCGATTTATTAGCACGAGACACGAGCTAGTGGCCTTTATTACGTGCTTACAAACTATATTCATTATTTTGCTTGTTTAAAGAAGTTGGATGAAAATTTTTGTAATGGCGCGCGACAAAGAAACGAAACAGAAAGAGAAAACCAAATAACAAGACCTAAAATATGTTTGTACCTAGAAGTATGCAATGTTTGACAGAATTTGAAAATCTGTTTTGATCGTTAAAGCAGTGATGACACTTTGTTTTTATTTATGAAATATTGCATAGTTCGACTAGTTTTGAAAAATACTTAAAATTATTTCCAAATCAATTTAATCGTTTTTAAGCGCGGTTCTTAATTTAAATATGGACCATTTTTTCAATTGACTGCGATACCAACTAGCATCAAATTAAATTTAATACCAAATCTTGTTTAGATTTTAATAATATTTTTATAACACTCTCAGGTGATTGACTGGGAAGGGGGGGGGGGGGGGGGGACTTGCAGTCGCGATCGGCAACAACTCAAGGATCCATTGTTTTACCCGGATAACAGACGATGAGGCGATGGTGGGGAGGATTGCAGCGGATTGGGTTGGTGATTGGGTTATGAAGGTTGGGATCCCCTAGTGAACCATGTTAAATGGTGAACCCAAGTTAAATGGTCCTTTTGCTGCCTCTTCGTCCTGTCATCCTTTTCGTAAGTCGGATGTGCTAGTGCCAATATCACCATACCCCATGAGTTGTGACCCGTGAGAGTGCCAACCAACAGAGAAAGTCGAAGCCTGATAAGCCGGTATAGTTTTTTTTTTTTTTTTTTTTAAATAACTGGCCGTAGGTTTCTGGACACCCGGTATGTTTCTAAAGATGATCACCTATCATTTGGTGCGGTTTTTAGAAAGTTTTGTTAGATTCTGTTTTTTCTTGCTCTGTTTCATTCCACTCCACGGTAACACCCGAAACGAACACTTTTTGACTCATAAAATTGTTCATCCTTATGCTGATATTTTTTTTTTATTTTCTACGTATTTAGTTGCCTTATCTCAATTGTAAGGTTTGAAGATTTTTGCAAAAGGATAAAAAATTTTATGATAAACAATTTTATGAGTCGAAAAGTGTTCGTTTCGGGTGTTACCGTGGAATGACCCCTCTACAGGCTTGAGAACTGAGTTGTTCGTTTCGCTGGATTTCAGCACTTATCCGATTTCAAACTCTAGATCCATTTGAAGATTCTTTACCTCTCAGCCTGAACTCATCCCCGACCCATTGTACGGGCTAAACATTTCTTCGACAAATATTGTATTCTATGTACTGAGCGACAGCTAAAAAGCGACACAATGAACGCATACCAACGGCTAAAATCCGACAAGACAAAAACACACCAACGTGGCATCTAAAAAAAATGATGAAATAAGCTGATTTTGAAATAAACTAGAGTATAGTGTAGTTTTAAATAGGAATTGGGGAGGAGGTTAATGATTTGAACAAAAAATTTCGCAAAACATAAAAAGTGCAAGGAGTTCACTTTCTTCACGTAGATGTGCACCATTCTGGATGAGATTGCGACAGTTGGATGACTCATTTCTCTGTGCTGCTGTTCGATGGGATCAATTTGTAAGACAAGAAAAGAAAAAAGTCAACAGATTATTCGGATTTGAATTTATTGGTGCAGTGTGAGTATTGCATTATGATTGTCATTCCGGCATATGGCATGCAATCTCTGTTACGCCAAAGAAGTATAGCTTCTTGCTTAGATAAGTAAATATGCAATTTTCTCATTGTGTTTATTATCGTGCTTTAAACGCCGCATTACGTACAATTGATATTCCAGGCACACACCGACATGAAAAAAAATCGAAAAGCTCTACAGAATTTTAGCGGACAGTCAAAAGAAAACGCCATTAAATTCCTGAAAGAACCAGCATCTTTTGCTTTAAATTTCATAAAGCCTAATAACGACTTCTTTTCAACCAAACTAATTTCTTCTTATGTTAAGATAAAATAAATAAATAGGGTGGCGTAACAGAGCGAGGAGCCTCTGGGCCTAGCGCATTTCTCACAACCATGCGTTGTTTTATGTTATTGAACTAAAAGAGTACCGAATTTTTTTGAAAATACATAAGTGTGTCCGACTGACAGACAAAAAAAACACAACACACATAATAACACAAACTGTAAACAACACCATTTTTTTTTTCTTAATTCGCAAATTTTTTTCATGGAAAAATAATTTGGGTTAACATTTTCTATTCGTCAAAACTTTTGTGGGCTTACACAAGCTGCGTTTATCTGTTTTACATTTACATTAAGTGAATTCTATGAAGTCGCCTAGTTATTTTTCTAGAACTTGTTTGGAAATCGACACAAGTTTCTTAACTGGCGCCTGACTGATGGTTTGCCAATCTTTTAGTTTGCCTACTCATAGGAGTAAACATATCTTATACATAAATACTTAAAATGGGTGCTGACTTTAAGTAGTCAACGTATTACATTGACTTTTAAAGCAGGCAAGGATATTTCAAAGGCTGTGCGCTTGTGAGAATACAATACTTAACGGACCATGACAAATTGACGTTTTCATAGACGCCAAGGTGTATGCTAATTATCTTAGAAGGACAATAAATATGTAAAAATTCGCCGCAGTGTCGCACTAGAAAGGTTTTATTTTCAACTAAACTGTCTTGAACATTGCATTTCTATGATGGACTGTTATCATTACAAACAACTCCAGGTATTAAAGGACATGCTTTGTCAACCCCTCTATTTGCCGAGGGAAGTTGATCACAAAATCTAAATTAATCCCGAGAATAGAGTCCTATAAATATTTTATGATACCGCGAATATCCAACGGGAAAATGCCCCAAGGATTTGCATTTTTTTTTTTGGAGCAGGTGAGGAATAGAAGACCATCATCTTAAATTGAATCTCTAAGAATTAAACTAAGAAAGGAAAGAAATTAAAAATTTTAAATTTGAACCACATTCTTCTACATTAAAGTGATGGTTTTCACTTAACCAAATCTACCACATCCTATCTGATCAACACCAACCTTAAGAAATATTAAAAATAAACAGCAAATCTCGCTTCAACAATCCTTTCAACTTGGCATAAAAATGTAGTATCGACCATAATATTTTACTACCAGGCCATAGACGATGTAAATATAAACGTGCTCTTTATATTTCCCTACCCTCCTTTCATTCACTTGTATACCATCGTAGACAATATGCCATTAGTTTGTACGTTGTTGGCGACCGTGCTATATTTAGATCTTTCGAGCAGGACTCAATCAACTTGAAATACCTTTTTACCACTGGTGTTCTCATCTGTTTTTTTTTTTTTTTTTTCTATAAAAAATCGCGTGCGTGTCCTTATGTAATCTGTGTTTTCCTTGTCTTACTAGAAGTCCATTAAGTTTTGACATAATAGTGGTCGGTCGGTGGGTCAATAGGTAAGTAACCTGAATAATCATTATCATCGTCTTTATGAGGATTTATAAACGTCAAACCATATCTTCAATGTGTTATGTGAAAGAATGTTTTGGTATGACAGCCTTTGGGTTGTGTCAGAACTAACAGACTTTACAGAATTTATAGATCTTAATCACTCATAAATATGTGTCTTAAGGTAAGAAGAATTTATCTACTTTATCCCATTCGTATATTGATGTATTTTAGGTAGGAAAGTGTAATTAAGTGGGTTGGTATTAGAGGAACCTTCCTTGCTTGACCCGTTTTGTCTAATGAATGTTATCATTGGTTTATTACGTTCGTAAATGCTGGCAGATATCGTGAGAATCTTTGTGTCACGCAGTTTTGATCGATGGTTGTGTGTAAACAGAACGAATTTTGCTATTTGCTGTATATTTTTATGACTTTGCATTGTCTAACTAAGATTGATTTATTATTTTAAGTCGACAGACTTTTATGGTCGTAATTAAATCTATCACTCATGACTTTTTGGGTAGAAGAGTCTTGCTGTTTTCTTAATACTCTATGGCGAGACACGTTAATTGGTGTATTTTTAGGTCGATTTTATATGCAGTTTTGATAGAAACCAAGCAGTTATTTGTCATAGTTATCTCCTTTTAGTTATCTACATACGAACAAGTTTACTTTGAATTTTTGTGGATTATTTGGCCCTGATAAAACTACCGCACTAAGTTCTGACGTAAATTAACGATTTAATTTGATTGTAATCTAATTTATTTAAAACTACGTTAGCTTAATGGGCCATAAAAGGAGAAATCGATTCCTACCGGGGACGCGCTCCATGAAAGTATTAGTATCGGTGGAATACCAAAATCTACAAGAAGCGAAAAAGAATTGCGTCCAACTCCAAACAAAGAGCACGGAGGGCATGTATCGGGAGCTGGAAGAAATTTATAAGCTGCTGATGCAAACCAAGGCATTCATAAAATACGACAAAACAACTTGAATAAGGAGCGACCATCTTCAAAAATCAAATTAGCCGCTCAGGAAATTCGTTCTTCGGAGTTCACTAACGATGCTCAAGCTTCTTGTAGACGTCTTCGTGACAAAATTTTGCAACGGAGACGACCAGTATTGTGATGGTCTTTTGAACGAACAGTTTATTCGAGAACTCTTTCCAGAAGCTGAATCTAATTTAACGAACATTAGTAGGACAGTTAAGAACTTAAAAAAGGTAAAGGTGCTGGGGCAGACGTGATACCACGTGAGTTATGGAAAAATATGGAAGACATTGGGTTAAGGTTAAGGCTAATGATTCTCAACTTCAAGCATAAGGAAGGTGGTAGCCCGTCTGCCTAAGCAATGGAGGGGAAGTTAGTTTCTAAAAATGAGATGGGAGACACAAGACGCGATGGCAGACACCTTGAGCGGGCATTAGATAGCCGATTGCAAAAAATAATAAAGCTATCTGATAAACAATGTGGGTTTGTCGTGGATAAACATTGATAGATCTAATGTGGGTGGCACTCAGACAGCGAGAAGGCCCAAAAGACTACGAGAGGATGATCGAGAATACATATATGTATGAAAAAGCAGTGACAGGGTAAGTTGTTCAGCTCGAGTTACCAAACATTCTAAGCCACAAAAAGTGCACCAATACACCTTGAAAGCCTTGAGCCCATCGCCTTTTATGACAATCATTGAAAATTATTAGTTTAAAACACTTGTACTTGTGCTTCCCGTTCTTAGATCCAGACATGCCCATTCTAGAATAAAAATGAGCTTACCAAGAGTGAAAACCTTAGATAGTGGGATCAATGATCAATATTGTAGCAACTTATGACGGTGACATCAATCATCGATTACGCATAGGATGGACGAAGAGGCGAGATCTTGTTCGAAAGAAAATGCCACCCAAACTGAAGGGAAGACTGAAATGGCGGTGCGCGTCCATCACTTAAATACACTTAACAATCCTGGAGAATGTACAAAAATTATAAGAGTAAGTTGACGGCAGCTGAGATGATGGTGTTCGGTATGGAAGCAGGAATAAACAAATTTTTTTGTTTTGAAAAAAAAAAAAAAAGAAATTCAAACGAACTCACTTCTGATACAGACAAATGTAAGGAAATCTACACTAAGTTCCTTTGAGATCACGATGCTCGTAACGCCGGAAAAAAAGAAACATACATACCTATATATAAATAGGGTGAAGCAACCCCGAGGCTAGCGCATTTCTCACAACCATGCCTAGTGAGTAAGTGGAGCGAACTTGAAATTTTCTGCCGATTCCAGACGGTTTATCGAGAAAGCGCTTTTCATGGCCATGAATTTACTATCGGAGGGCTTGCTTATTCCACGCGAAAGGCGATACCCGTGTTAAAACATCTTTTGTTTTCTCTTGGTATTCAAACCACGAACTTCCCGCGTAACAAACAGACAAGATAACCACTACGCCACGGGCACCAAAAAAAAAAAGAAGTATTTGGAGATTGGAGTCACCAAAGTAAGTAGACGTACTATTTCCATTTTCCAAATTTTCCAACCGAAACTCTGAATCGACTTATTATATTATATTTCCTGTTTTTTGTGCTTTTAGCCTCTCCATTCTAAGCAACGCTGTCTGACTATCAATGCCTTCCCTCTAACCATAATCATGGTAGTTTTGTCACTGCTTGAGGTTATCATCCAAAAGTATTATTCCTATCAATTTTGAAAACCAGGTCATGAGCCCTCATAGCCATGAGAAAATGTATTCACATCCTACTCGGTATATTCTCATTAAATGTTTGCAAGAACAAACCTACATACTACCTTCACCAAAACGAACAACAGTTCGCGTCCCATCGATGTGCTATTCCCCTCATAGCCAGAGGCGAGGTAATGTAATCTACACAGAGATGTCCAATAACAAAAAACCAAAAACAAAAATACTATGTGTAGTAAAAGGACTAAGAAACCCATACAAACACTTTTCCAAATACCATCTACAACAACTGTTGCTCGTGAATTAAAAAAAAATAAGAACAGAAAAACGAAGCAAGCAGTCAAAACCACTTGCAACGTCCTTGTTATTTGTATTCTTACTTAAAACATAAAAAAAAACTTTTGGTTCGTGTTCTGCACAGGAAAAGGCCTTATGTAAATCATTTGCCATATAATACATGAATATGCATACGATAGCTGCAATTGATGAATGCAGCACAACAAACTGTGGCTGCTAGGAACGCATTGCCTCCATTAAAAAAAAAAAAAAAAAACAGGTTGCAGAAAGCCTTATCCTTTAAGCTAGTTCACGACATGCTAGATTGTACTCGTTTCAAAGAAAGGATACTTGTATTTTGTATATCTCTTAAAGAGATGCATGAGAGTTAATAACGCAACGACGATAAATCGTAGGCAACGAGATTGGGGTGACCGTGTGCGCTGGTTTTATTGCTCCATTTTTACTTGCGATTATAGGTACTATAAGGCAAGTCTTGCAATCGTGCAGAAAAAAAATTTTGAGATAACAATTAAACATGACATTACGATGATAGAGAATACGAAAAAAGTGGGTCCTGCAATTCTGTCTGTCTGTCTGTCTGTATATGGATCTACAGCCTGAACCGCTTGAAAGATTTTCTTCAAAATTTGCAGTTAAGGTTTGTTTGGCATCTTACAGAGGGGTTTTTGGAATTGGGTCTCTAGGTCTTGAAATAACGGTACCTGCCATACAACCGATATGATGAAACTTATTTTTCTCGAAAACGGCTCCAACGATTTCGATAAGATTTTCTGTGCAGTATTAATTTTAGATTGTTTTTCTTATGATTAAAAAAAAAAATTTAGAAAAAGTCTAAAAACGGTACCTCCCATAGTACCGTTTTTTTTCAAAACCTACTTTCTCGTTAGTGGCTGACACGATCTTGATGAAATTTCGGATTTAAAAAATAGTAAGCTGTTTTAGAAAGACGGCATACCAATATTTAGAAAAAATTAGTTTTGGAAATTTTTATAAGTTTTTTAAAAAAAATTTTGATTTTTGGAAATAGCTTCAAAACGTTAACTTGGATTTTTTTAAAATTTTTGGTCAAAACAACTTCTAGCAAGATCTAGAACTTTGCATATTTGAATTTTAAAAAACAGTTTTTCAAAAAAAGTGAAAAATAAAAAACCGTTTTTTGAAAAAACTGGTCCAACGATTTTGATTAAATTTTCATCATGCATATGTATTAGCAATTGCAAAAGAATGGCGTTTTTAGATTTTTGCTTGAAACCTTTGGAATATTTAATTAAATTTTTTCATTATTTTGCGTGATTTAATTAAATTTCCATAATTGTTGTTGGCAACCCTGTACCACAAAATATATTATGAAGAGCTAATACCAAAACCTTTAACTCAGCCTTTAGATTTTGATATCGTATTTAGAACACAATCGCAAGTTCGTGCGACCGAGTCGTGCCCATTTTTTTATTTTTCATAACAAATTTCTCATGAGACGTCAATCAGAGACTTGTAAGTTAGATGGATAAGTTTGTTTGTTTTAAATATTGCCACATGATTCTGTTTCAGTGCCACGAATTAAAGATCAAAAGACGCATCGAAAAACTTTTAGTATGCAACTTAGGAACATCAAAAAGGTTAAACTCAAGAGAACAATCAGTACGAGCGAAGATATATGCCGAGAAGCAACAGGAATTGGTGGGAATATAAGCACGTTAAAAGAATGAATAGACTCATCGCAACTCATATATCTAAGTCTGACTATGAGTTGAGTTGTTGTTAAGTTGTCTTTACCTTCAGTTCTTGAGTCAACTGAACTTTTTACGCGTACAGGACCAAATCACGCAAAATTATCAAAATTCCTGGTCTGCAAAAGGCCGAGTCCTTGTGAGCGATGTGTAATCGAATGCCTCGGATTCTTAGCGGACAATGGCGATGCTTTCAGCAGATCTTGTGTTTCGTCGACAAATGAGTATTGGTTGATCGCTTACTAAAGCAGTGGATTCAATTATATCCACCAGACTACGAATAGTCCCCTCAGTAGGATGATCATGGTGACCCTAAAATTTGAGAAACATTTTGATATTTGCGCATGCTGTTGAAAGTTATATCAATCAATGGTTATTTGGCAAAACAGACTGAATAATTGACAACTAATTTGACAGATATAGCTTCAATAAGATGGCCGTTATCAACTGTCAAAATTCGGAAGTACTTGTTGCAAGACCCTTTGCATAAGAAAAATGCAACTCAAGAAGAAGCTTTCGTAGCTAAAAACAGAAACCTTCTTTCAAGTTGAAGGATTATGATGCTCTTAGTGTATAACGAGATATAAACACCAAATCAAACATATACATGGGTAAGCCATCAAATGGTTTCTTTTCACTCATAGGTTATTTTGACACAGACAGTTGTTTATTGCTTCAAACTTTGACTAAAATTCTTTCTCATACCTCCACGCTCCATGGAACAAAATGAGTCGCTTTGTGCTTGACCAAGGTTAAGAATTTATTCCGATTATTAATATCTTTAATTACTTGGAGGCTGGTCACCATATTCAAGTATATGGCAGAAGGACACCTGACGTTCGTTTCTGAATGTGCCTTTCCGTTTTCATCCTTTTAACATTCGTTTTCCGTTTGTTATTGTACATCATGTCGTACACATTGACCTCAATAATTATGCTTCGCTGCTTTAACTAAAGAAGAGGAAACCGGAAAGTATGGCCAAGGAGAAAACGACAACACATAGGCCACAATGCTACATATGTATATTTTAAAATAACATATGTGAGAAAATTACTTAGTTGAAATCACAAAGCCCCGTAATCTAGTACAACGGAAAGCTTTATATTGTCCTCTTTATCCTTAGGCATTCCATACTATAAAAAAGACATATATGCAGATTTCATAAGTGAAAATATAGCAGAATGGCATGCGGAAGTCGTATTGATCGTTCAGAGTTTGGCAGCGAGCACAATTGATGTTCAGGACATCCGATGTTGGAGAAAAGTACAATTTACTGGCATATCAATGCGACAGGGATATTTATCCATACGTGAAGGATCTGGCTAACAAAGGAGAAAAGTACAAATTAAGCAATCAATATTCATATTCTGTAAAGTAAGGCGATATGAACGGTGGAATTTCATTCTGTAAGAACAGAATACTACAATACAATGCCACTAGGAGAGTGTGGGAGTTGAATTATTACTACAACGAGAACAAAGAAGGGGATTTTGTGCAAACTCATACAAGAATTTAAGGTCCACGATGTGATGGGGATTTCCAATAGACTTATTTGAAAGAAAAAAATTCATTAGCCTACTTTCAGCACTGAAGTGGAAGGTGGTGTCGGAATAAGAATGTTTAAATCAAGGAATCTCTCTTTGGACAAGTGACAACATTTACCAGTGAATAATAATTAAAAAAATTTAATATTGAATGAGTCCTACAGAAAGGACGCGAGAGGGAGTTGATTTGCAGTGGCAGCAATGCGGTCGGATGAGTTGGGCTTTTAGCACAAAGGACGATCAATAAACATGTATAACCGTGTTAAGTGTGTGAAACGATACTGGCACATCAGGACATGATGAGCCAGTACCGCCAGAATTCCCATATTGGCAGACTAATTTTGATTGATGGTCAAAAGGAATAGGGAACACATGTCACACCAAAGTAAAATAGACTTTAGATGTTTGGATACTGGAATATGAAGAGCAAATTTTCAGAGGAGTTCACACTGTACAATTAGTTGGACAGACTTCGTTTGATGTATGGTGGATGGTCGGAAGTAGTTTGGGTTTAGACTTATCTGACTTGTCACCCAAGATTATGACATATATTCCTCCGCTCAACTTCAACATTTTCAAAAATATTTGAAAACCCTCCAATAGGATGGATAAGCGATCGTCTGAGGGTTCACATTATCCTATACATTGGTCGTTGAAATCAAAATCTGTCCAACTAATTGTAAAGTGTGGACTCCGCTTTTAGTGTTGCTGTCTTTACAAGTTGTTCGTTGTAGTAGACAAGCAGTAGTAGACGTGAGTGGTCAGAAGAAAGAAAACAATCATCATCAATGAAAATTTTTGAGTTAAGATGCATGACTTATATGAATAGCATCAACCATACCGACACCATGAATCAGCAAAGCGCGGAATAGTATGTGGTCTGCTTTTTCTCTCCCGAGCTGGGGTATTGCTCGTCGGGTCTAGACTTGTCCACAGAAAACACGTAGAACCTCGGCTGTGATGGACACATGGACAGATGGGCCAATTAATTTATTTGTCTTAAAATAAAGTGGGAAATCAATTTCCGCCATGTATAGCTCTGACCTCAATCGCTAGCAGATCAACAGTCAACGACCTCCAACAAAATACTTTAAATTTCGAACACCAAGGAGACATGGCTTAAGACTGAGAGCAATCTCTAGGTGCACTACTGTACCCTTTGCTTTCTTACTGTGAAGGTAGCATATGAAATTAGTACTCATTCATCACGAGTTGACACTTGACAGCTCTTCTGCCTTATAAAATTACCTGCCCTTAGTGCGTGTGAGTTCTATGGCAGTGAATGAAGAATATCGTTCACATATAATAGGCACATTCGATGCGGGATCACTTTGTTAAGGGTTTGTTATTTTGTTGCACCTAATAAAAAATGCTTCAAAGAAAACTACACGTAATCTGTAGATGATAAAGAGATACCATGGAGTCACCCTGTATTCATATTAAAGCAATTTATAATCAGGTAATTGCTAATAAAGTGAAATTTAAACGTGTACTTGACGTCAGAAAAATAAAAAAATCTATTTTCGTATGTTTAGAAAACTTTAGATAGCACTTCTAACAAGAGTAATTTAGATATAACGTGTAAATAGATGTTAAGATAGAAACTGTATCGAGATAACATGTTCCGACCTTTGAAAATTCAAATGATAAGGCTTGAGTCTTTGTTAGGTTGTAGGTAATATCTCAGCTGTTCAATGCTGTTTTCTTGTTATTGGATTTCGTCTGTCAAGTATGTACATAAGCTAACACAAAACTGCGCATTGTAGACCTACGTATTGAGGTTGACTGGCTGTTCAAATACATATACACTTTAAAGTTGGTACATCTACATATATACTTTCTTTACAGGTAGATACAATTTCCTGGAATAGGAATTTCGATCATGCAAAAAGTAAGATACAGGTTTATCTACGTATCCGTGGCGTAAGCGTGGCTAGACATTTTTTCTAGCTGCTCTGTAGAGTACGGAGTTCTCTACACTTCTTCTGATGCAAACTACTACTAATAGTATAAGATGACTAGACTAATATTGAAAAACAAGTTGAGTAACGATCTTTAAAATAGCTTCGCAAAGATGGAGAAATGTTCAGGAGATTCGTTAGCCGAAATTCGTAAAAGATCTTGATCATTATTATGTGCGGATGTGGATTAAATATGTTGGCATATTGAGCAAATGGCTTCTTCGAAAGCATTTTTCAACAGCTGCAAACTCCAAAGAAAGCGAAATTATTAGGCCAGATAGGGATGTCAAAAATATATCGATATAAAAAAATATCGATATATTTCGTTCGATATATCGATATATATCGACGATATTTTTTTCATCGATATATCGATATAAATATTCATGTATCGAAAAGGTATAAAAAACGATACTTTTTTCGGGTACTAGAAACTAACCTGTAAACATACCAAATTAATTGCAAAAAAAACTTTTCTATACCTTTCACTATATTATCTTAGACAGGAAAATACCCATAAAATGTGTGCAACCTTTCATTGACCACTTAGTGTCGTATTTAGGGATTGCAATCCCGGGATCCCGGGAAACACACAATCAGTATAGGGTGAAATATTCAAAATGAAAAGATTAATTAAAAAATAAGCGAAAGTTTGCAATTCTTTCAAAAATCGACTCAACATTCACTTTTCTGTTGAGATCTAGGGTTAAAGTGTACCTAGGGAGATTTAGCATTTTTTTCAATACTTTATTTGTGATAATTGTAATTTCTTTTTATTCCAAAAAGCTACGTTAGCCCATATTGGACATCCATATTGCATTAAAATAGTTTTGTCAATAAATATCTTGTTTTCATTAGTGAAAGCAGATTTTCGATTTATAAAAGGCTAAAGCATCCTAATTGCAAGAACATATTTTGAGTATCTACTAGACCTTTATCATTGGCTTAAAAATGGTTGAAAACTAGATTGTGTTTTGAGAACTTTCAAACTAGTTCGTATGTTTTGTCGTGTGCTTTTCGAGACTTCCATTCTTTTCATTGTTTTTGATCTATTTGAGTATTCTTAAACCCCTTTGTACATTGTTTTTTTTCTTTTGTATTTTTGAGTGCTAATATCGCTGTTTTCAAGGATGGTCTAAATTTAAACTTAATTTCAAAACAAAAAACCACTTAGTTTAAGTGCATTTTCTTCATAATGTTTCACGTTTCTTAGTTATAAGAAGCCCTCATAAAATGACGAGATAAAAAACAGTTTGAAACTAGTTAGAGAGAAAAAGCAAAAGGTTTTCACACCAATTTGTCATCGAAACATTAAAAAATAGATTTAAATATAAATCAGCCATCAACCACGTAATTTTTTTAACTGTCTAAAACATTGAGCCAATCCCGGGACTAGTCCCGGGATCCCGGGATTGACATATCTGAATCGCGAAATCCCGGGATTGAAAAAACCTTTCGGGATTGCAATCCCTAGTCGTATTACACCCAGACGGTTTTGCAAAGACGGAAATAAGTGCGAAAGAGAAAGCAGATGAAATATAAATACTTTAAAAAGTCTCAACCCGCAAAGTTTTGGGTTGAGGATTGTCCAGTGGTCTTGGATGGTTTTTGACGTTTCTTTTTCTTGTCTTTCTTTGTTTCTTGTCGTTGCTTTATTGTATCTTCTAATGTTCATGAGCAAAGAAGTAGTGTGTCGTCGGACAATTTCTTTAATTTTCCATGTATATTCGTGTATTTTCCATATCCATTATGTCAATAATCATTGCTGCAAAATCTAATATTTACCACTTCAAATGACATTTTGCTCTTTATGAGATTTTTTTTATGGATTTATAAATAATCCAGCTGAGCTTCTTTGATTATTTTCACACTTTGACTCTATGGGTGAGAACAAAAAATGAAAGAGAAGTGTCAAAAAACACGCAGCCTCAAAACTTCTGAGTGTAGTAATGAGAGACTGACGGGATGAGGGTTCAAAAGAAAATATACGAAACACGCAGCAGGCAGACAGTCTGAATGTAATACGACACTTAGCAAATCATTTTGTGAGTTTTGATAATTTCACAGTGTACAGTAATAAACCAAAATATCGAACACAAATAAAAAGGATTTGTAACCTAAGTGGTCGATGAATAGGTACATGAATTTTATGGGCCTTTTCCTGTATAATGTAACTAATATACCTTGCATATATTTCTCATAGTTGGAAAACTCTTTTCTATACTTGTCGCTGTTAGTTTTGTTTTACAGGAACAACCTATAAAATGCATGCAACGTTCATTGATCACTGGGCACTGGGTTTGAAAATCATTTTTATTTGTTGTTCAATATTTTGGGTTTTTTACGACACATTGTAAAATATGCCAGAAGTTAAAAGTAAAAAGGATTTGCACACCCCTGTGCCCAGTGGTCAATGAAACGTTGCATTTTTAAGGTCGCACATTTCATTATTTAAAATATATCGATATATCGATATATCGATATTTTTCTGATTCGATATATCGATACTTGATATTTTTTTTGATATATATCGATACGATATATATGGATATATTTTTCCATTTCCAACATCCCTAGGCCAAACGAGGTGCCACAAGAGTTTTGCATAAAGATGTGAGACATAATTGGATTTAGACGGCCCACGATTTTCATCTCAATGCTAAAAGGAACAGACAGGCAGACTATGATTTATGATTGCAGCGAAGCTGCCTTCTTCCGAGTATACCAAAGAAAGAAAGATACAAGAAGTTGTGATAATAACCTTCAATCAAGCAGATTTAAACTTTTAGAGATGTCATACACTTTGAAGATCGTTGAGCAAGTATTGCAGTTTCAAGTGTGAAAATCAATAGGGCTTTTTAGTGATTAGTCAACAACGGATCAGCAGTCCAAAGCACAACGATCCCAAGAGAAAGCATTTATGTCCTTTGCTTGTTGTGCTCACTGACTTCGATAAATCATTTGATCGACATCAAAATGCCTCTAAGGGAAAACTAGGAGTCACATACGGCTTATAACGTTGGACAATGTACAAAAGTATGCTAGTTGACAGCAGTAAGTAGCCTGAGCAACAAAGCATAATCACAATAAAAGAAAGATCTGTGCAAGCCTTCACGTTAAAACTACCATCTGGCATTAAATAGAACATGACCGACAGATTTGGTAATGTTAGGTTCAATACAAAGTGATTCCAGAGTGAAATGATTTCATTCACATACAATCGCGAATTTCATTACATCATCACGTCGTGAGCCATTCTGAGACAAATACTATGACCTCATTTGCAAACAAAACACCATAAGTATCAAAAAAGTACAGGAAATTAATTTACTATTTAATTTCTTCGTTAGTCGCTTATTTCGCTGCTAAGTATTGCGGTGCCTTCAACAAACGTGATTGCGATATTGTTTCTCCAGTTCGAACTATGAGCTAAAGTCACGTGTAATCAAAATTCTTTGGAATGTCTGTATCAAAAACGATTTTTCCTATCAGTAAGTGCCACGAGCATCGTGATCTCAAAGGGAGCGCCACAAGTATCGTGATTTCGAAGGGATCACAACATTCCCTACACACTAGTGATCCGCCTGGGGGGAACGCCGCACAGTGGCGCATTATGACTTTGTTGGTTGCAAAAATAGTAGCTTGTAAACAAATAAAGATATCATGAAAATTTTTTCAGTTTTTTAGGGAATTTTCAAAGCTATAAATTTTGTAAGCTTCAAGAAAAAATAATCACAGGGTGTTTCAGAGCTTTCAGCGACTTTCTCCCGATAGGAAATGGACTCAATATTTTACCTCAAAAATTGTAAAAACTAAATAACTGGAGTAAAAACAAGGTGTGTTAAGGCCAAACGAAGTTACAGTGGGGCATGAAAGCCAACAGACAATACGTTTTTTTAAATATGTACGCATGTATATGAAAAGCCTTTTTTTATCATTTTGATGCATACTAGAGTAAAAATTTAATACTACTGTGGAACATTTTAAGTCAAAGGTTTATACCTTTAATAAAGAAAGTTTGTAAAGTACCTTAAAATAATAAAATTTATAAAAAATGCTTTACAGGGTGTTCGAGAATTTCATGTCAAAAAAATATACAACGTGTTTTGCATATGGTGCGACAAAATGTCAGGGCAGATAGGTTTGGTCAAGACATGTAATAAACCGTGTAAAAGGGGGTCTATCTCCCTCCGATCAGGCAAGAGGAGCAATTTTATAAAAAATTTATAAAAAAAACTAATTTTTTTTTTCAAATTAAATTCTTTATTAAATAATGAATGCTTTTATTACTTTTTTTACACAAAAAACCAGACGTGAAAACCTGTCTTAAGCCTGAACTACATCGAAACACAAAGTAAAAAGTTTCTTAAAAAAGTCAAATGATATTCCGAACTCGTCTATCAAAAACAAATTTGTATTTCTTCCTCTCAGTTTTAAAAAGTGTGTTTGAAAAAAGCTCGCACATATCGAAGCTTTCACTTTAGGCAATTTTTTGAAAACAAACACAATCAAATAATTTTGTTTATTTTTCTTGAAAGGTAGCGCTTTCATCACTAAAATCCTGTAGTTTTCATAACAAAAGCTCTTTCAAAGTTTCAAACCAATTTTGAAAATTACAAATTTGAAGTAAATGTCAACTGTGTTTTTAAATTTTAAAGGCGAGAGGAGCAATTTCATAAAAATTCTACTTAATTTCAAAAAAATGTATAAAGGGTCCGCCAAATAACTTTTTTTTCAAAAACAGGGCGCAAAACATCGAGTGTAGCTTCGGCTGTGTGACATGTAGCGCCGTCCTGTTGAAACCAAATGTTGCCTATATCCTCCTCTTCAATTTTTGTGAACGAAAATTCGTTCAACATGACACGATAACGATCTCCATTGATTTTAACGGCCACTCCTTGCTCATTTTCGAAGAAAAATGGCCCAATTATGCCTCTGGACCAAAATCCGAACCAAACAACTTTTTTTTCAAAAACAGGGCGCAAAACATCGAGTGTAGCTTCGGCTGTGTGACATGTAGCGCCGTCCTGTTGAAACCAAATGTTGCCTATATCCTCCTCTTCAATTTTTGTGAACGAAAATTCGTTCAACATGGCCCGATAACGATCGCCATTGACTGTATCACCAAAACAGTGACTCGTTTTGGGTGTATCGGCTTTTCAATGTATAGGTGCGTGTTTTCTGTGCCCTAAATGCGACAATTTTGCTTGTTTACATACCCGCCAAGATCAAAATGAGCTTCATGTGAAGATGATTTTTTTTGGCAAAATCGGCATCGGATTTTCAAAGTAATGTCGCAATATTTCCCAGCGTTATTCAAGCATATACACAACCATATTCGTTCAGCGAAAGGATCAAACTTATTATCTGTCAAACCAGACATGAGCTAAGTGTTACCATTCACGAAATAAGCACTAGTTGAAAAAAAACGTTAGATAGGAGACCCTTTATAAAAAAACTAAGCCTTTCATTGCCACATAGAGTTTTTCAAAGCTTATGTTTTGTTCTTTAAATAACATTTTAGTTCGAGTTGATTTAGTGAATGGTTTTTGAGTAATCAAGTTTCAAAGTTGAAATTTTGAAAAAAAAAAAATTTTTTCTTCAAGTTAAATTTTTATAAAATTTTGCCTTACTAAATCTTTATTAAATAATCAATGCTTTTATTATTACTTAGTAAAACACAAAACCCAGACGTGAAATCCTGTCTTAGTTCTTGAGAAATTAATAAAATACAAGGTAGGTACTTTTTCTCAAAAATAAACCAATTTTTGAGGTTTGAGAACTTTGAGACTTTATTACTCAAAAACTATTCACTTGGTCAATTTGTATTAAAACGTTAAACAAAGAACAAAACATTAGCTTGGATTAATTTTTTTCATAAAATTGCCCCTCCCGCCCAAACGGGGAGCATCAAGAGCGATTTTTTTTTATAATTTGAACGCACTCAAGGGGTTGTGACTACCCTTAACATGTTAAGTAACACTGTAAGTGCGTTAGGAAAAAGGGATAGAGTTTAAAAGGAGATACCGATGCACATTAGTTTTAAATTCCTGAAGATTGTAATGAGAGGGAAAAAAAGAGCTGGGCAATACATTCCACATTCGCGTGGTACGGCTCAAGAAGGAATCTCTGTATTTAACAGTACGTCCGAAATTGGACTCAAGGGTAAACTGATGGGCATTCCTAGAAGCGCGAGTATTACGGTTGAATTGTTTAAGGGGAGGAATGCAACTGGCAATCTCATAAGAGCACTGTCTGTAAAAAAAAACCATAAAATAAGGAGAGACAAGAAACATTACGATGATGTTCGAGTGTCGTGAAAGTTTCGATCATGTTCGTATCTCTAATCATTTTAAAGGCTCTTCTCTGAACACTGTCCAAAAGATTGAGGTGGGTTGAAGGAGCACCTGCCCAAATATGGGAGTTATACTCCATCTTAGGACGAATGTACGTTTCGTAGATGACAGGTCATTGGGTGAAAAAAATTTCTTGCATCGTCGAATGAAAAACTTTGCATTGTAGACCCACTCGAAAAATGAATTTTGCAAGCACTTTGCCTGAATGCTCCACTGTGTGCCGGTTATCAAAAGATTTGATCTCTTTGTGATGTCGATTCGATACAATTTTAGCTGTGGCCATTATCTCCTGAGCTTAAAATCAAAAGTGGTACCCGTGGTGTGATGGATAGCATGTCCGCCTGTTAATCCAAAGGTTCGAGTTCGAATCCCACCAGAGGCAAAAATGTTTTTTCTACGGGTATCGCCTTTCGCGAGGAATTGGCAAGTCCTCTGTTAGTATTCATTGCCATGAAAAGCGCTTTCTCGATTAGCCGTTCGGAACCGGCAGAAAATTGTAGGTCCCCTATTTATTTATTTATTTATTTTAAAATCAAAAGTGGCTACAAAAAAGTATCACAAATCCCAAAGGCTTGACGCACTCCATATCTTATAACAAAAAACACGTGTCTGGTTTGATTTATTTATTCTTTAGCAAACTCACCGTGCTGTTTTAAGTTAAGTAATTAACTGAATATTAGAGCAAAGCGTGACTATAAACAAATATTTACTCATCTGGCTTCACGCAAAACGAATTCAATCAAGCGGCTTCAATGAAAAGAATAAAAGAAAACCGAAATACAAAAAAAAAGACTCATCAAAAGCGAGTGGTATAGCAAAGTTTTAGCCAATTTCATGTCATTCGCTCACAACAGCATCAGCAGCGAGAACATTTAGTTAATTTTCTATCCTCTTACCTTAAAACATACCTATTTGGTTTAATTAATTTAAATGCAACCACCACTATGTCGACACATTTTTCATTCCCTCCCTGAAGGATACACAATCCAGCTAATTGATAGTGTTCTTATAGCGAACCAAAGAACACGTTTCGTGTGGTTTGCGGTATCTAAAAGGTTGATGCACACAGAAGACAGAAACTGCCAGTGTGTGTTTATCAAAAGACTTTGGTGCACTCGGTTGAGTTGAATTGCGAGACACTTTATATCTTTGAATTCAATTATGGTTGCCATCAATAAATGAATAGCTGCCATACCCAGGTATACCTTCATAAACACTGTTTTTTGAACTTTTCAAGGCCATCACCTCGATTCTGACCTAATTGAGTGTATCGAGGTGTTATCGGAAGCAACAACAATACTGGAATTTCAATATGTACTTTGTTCTGCTGCTAGTGTGTAATTTATTCGGTGAAATGTTTTTACGTTGCCCAATCCAAATCAAACAGATGCGTGCGTATTGACTGTAATCACACTTTCATTGTCTGCTTAACATGTGTGCGGTGTGTGGGCTGAACTACATTCAAACTGAACAGGACGCATTCAACCTGTGGAATTATTTACATGAGGGTTATGCAATTGACCCTAAAGTGTAAACGTTCCCCAACCAAATTGTTTGTTGTTGAGTGTTCCTAGTGTACACACATTTGGAATTCCTCAATCTTGATTTAGAGTTGTTTCTCCAATTGTCGATGGGACAGTGACACCCCTCACAAATTAGCATGAAATGTTCTAACCCAACTATCAGACAATTAGAAATCATTTGACAGTTGATATTCAGAGTTTATAGAATTTTCTAGCACCAACGTGACGAACAGTCTCCATTTGGAATTAATTATGGTTGTTTTGCAAGTCAATCGTGAGCTGCATTTATGTACACGCGATCCAAACGAAGTATGGGAGCTTTCTCATATTTGGGGAGCATATACTATTTAGGTGCCTTAGGGAAGTCAAAACACCAACCAGCACACGTCGATGTGTAGGTACCTACGATTTAAAACGGGAATTTTATAGTCTTTTTGGAACTTAGAAATTTTACAAAGCGCAGAGGCAAAATGGAAAGCGATATTATTGTTCGGACCACAGACTTTGAACTCCCTAAATGAAAAAACTAACAATATCAACAAGTCGATAAATTGTTTATGATCCAATAAGAACCAAACAGCTTAGAATTAACGTGACATCTTGCCATTAACAAGTTGCTAATTGCTCAAGGCCTATTTAGCTGGCTTGTTAGCCTGTGACAGATCGAGGTTACAAACAAAATAAAGCAAAATAAAGACAAATATCAACAGCAGCAGAGTCGTGAGGAATTTTGTATATCATGAGCAGTCTGAAAAACAAAATAAGTACGGTAAAAAGGGGCAACAGTTATTCTGTGGTTTTAAAAAATTTTATCCATTCAAGTATTTCATGTTTCGATGAAAAAAAAACTTCAAATCACTTAAAGTTAACTGCAATTTTATCAGAGCTTGATGCACACTTTTATTCCTGTTTTAACTTCACCATTCCACTAACAGGCTTCTTTGACTTGTTGGCAGTTTCCAAGTTTGACGTAGACAAACTCTCTTAGATTCGATTAGGTTGGATGGGGAGTGCAGGCCCAAGAGGCAGCGCCTCACTCGGATCAAGGTTTGTGCCTCCCTTTAACAGAGGATGAGGAGTTAGAATAGAGGGGTGGCAGAGGATAGGGTTTGTGAATGGGTTATTGGGGTTGAAAGCCCCCACTGAACGATTTAGATCTCTAAATAGACAAACTCACTTACTTCCTAAAAGACTCGATGCATTTTGGAATGCATTCACATATTCACAAGGAATTCCTCGCCTTTTTCTTTTTTCAGCTTATATCTTCAACTTTTTAATATCTCAGTAGCCCTTGCTTGTTGAGTTTCCTTCTCGTCCTCAATCAAAAATACTCTTAGCAGATGAAAGTGTTAGTTGGCAATAGACTTGTAAAGTTTCACTTTATTGTTAATTTGCCCCAGAAATTTCATAAATTAGATCACTAAATGGTAATAAATTTTTGGTTTCATTTCCCCAACCACTGTAAAAGAAAAGCTTTTAGTTCGATGAAATATAATAGCTTTGGCGCATTACTGGTCTCGATAACACAGCAAATGTGATAGAAAAATGCCCCTTAAGCTGAAGACTCACTCTACACCGCGATTGTGCCTTCGGCACTGACAAAAAATGACAGTACACAATGTTGGACAACGCACAAAAAAATGTGAGAGCAGTAACCAGACGGCAACTGAATAAGGACCCTCCGTATGACAGCAGAAGTAACAAAGCTTGATCGTATTAGAAGAACCAAGATTCGTGGAAACCTTCCCGTCAAACTATTGAAAAAATTGAGCACAGCTGCTCAGTTGGAACTGTCAAGTTCAAAGGAAAGATCAAGAGAGCCCTATTAAAAAGGCAATATTATATACAACGTTAAGACAAGATCGCCAAGAAACAAAGAGAAATGCAGACCAAAACACTTCGCAGCTATCGCTCTATGGTTAGCCTCAGACATGGGGAGAAATCCAAAACCGGGAGGCTTCCGACGCTTTCTGAGGTCAGCGCGGCGTACCCAATGCAACGAGGCAATCATCACTGGTGTGAAGCAGTTGATTGGTAGAGCTGTGATAGCTTCGAGATCTTGATGTTCGTAACGCCCAAATAGGAAGAAGAACAAGGTGCTTAACTGATTCGTTCTAGAAATGAGTAGAGAACAACTGTCTTATTGATTAATGGCGGTCTTTAGCCAGTGATCCATGGTAGTTTTAAAGACGATTTACAGCTCGTGATCAATGGAAGTTTTAACCAATAAAAAAATAATTGCTCAGACCAAACCAATTAGCCTTTCAGCAGCATTTATTATTATAATAAATACAAATAAATACAAATACAAATACAAAAGCATGCATAAGTGCGGATCCTGCAAGGGAAAGCCAAACTTGTAAGGACCAGTTTAAAATAATAAGGTCTTCCTCATGCCGTTTTTCCAAAACTAAATTTCGGACCGAACTGGAGTGACAGATCAGCCATCAAAATTGTCATTTAGTTCAAAATTTAATTTTGAAAATTGACATCATACGTTCTCGTTTAAAGAAATTTCGTACAATTTGACATGCGTCGTACATATGTAGTCACTTTTTCATCTTAATTCAGTTGGTAACCCTATTGTGTGTCAACAAGTACTTTTTTCGCTCTTCATACTTTTCTTTTTTTCCAGTATAAATTGATCTTATTTAATATTAAAAACATTAAATATCAATACCAATACCAGTGAAGTGTTTATTCTTACAACTATTGGACAAATTCCTGGTGTAGTTCATTTTATATTGGCATTTCAATTTTTCAAGAATTTTCAATCATAATTTTCTTGGTGTATATTTATCAGTGCATCTTATAACGGTTAAGTTAAAACTTTGAATCTATTCCGAAATAGTGACTTTTAATAATTTTAAATCATTGGTAACAGTGTAAGCTTTCCAACGCTGGGTTTAAAATTTTTAAGTGACACATACTTTTTGAGTTATTGCGTTTTGAGCTCACTTAGTGAATATTCAGCAATTATAATAGAGTTGCCAAACGTCTAATTTAATTTATTTGCTTAGTTTGTGTAGCTCACGTTAAACGCCAAACATTTTAAAAATGGATCTTTATTGCACAATTTGTAATAATAAAAACTCTAATGAAGTAGCTTTGTCATGTGCAGTGTGCTTTCGTCAATTCCATGCGAAATGTCTAGGAGTTAAAGGAAAGGATGCGGACAAGGTTGTATCGATTCCCGGCCTGCGTTTTTATTGCAGTAAACATGAAAAAATCTCAACGGATAGTTTGCACTGGAAAATCATAAAGCTGCAGAGACTATTCAAATCCATATCGTCAATTTTTGTGGAATTGCAAAACACGTTTGACTTTGATGTTTCGGAAATTAGTGTTTTGAATGAGGGATATTTAAATACTGAAAGAAGTGTTTGTTCTCCAATTCCATCTCCAATGGCACAGCCTCTTACCGTTCTTTCACCTTCACCTCGTGACTCTGCGCAAATAATTTCTGCATCTGAACGGTCAAAAAGCAAAACACAAAAACAACAACAACAACAACAACAGCAACAGCAGCAGATTCAACAACAACAACAACAGCCGATACAACAACAACAGCAGCCGATACAACAACAACAGCAGCCGATACAACAACAACAACAACAACAACAGCAACAGCAGCAGATTCAACAACAACAACAACAACAGCCGATACAACAACAACAACAACAACAACAACAACAACAACAACAACAACAACAACAACAACAACAACAACAACAACAACAACAACAACAACAACAACAACAACAACAACAACAAGAGCAACAAAAAGATCAACAGCCAAAATTAGACCAGCAAAAAACGGATCAACATTTGCAACAACAACAACAACAACAACCACAGCAACATCAGCAGCAGATACAACAGCTACAACAATCTTTTAAACAACCACGTCAACGCAAGCAGCAACATCTTACGTCAATATCTTTTGAACCGAGAGTTCTACGTTCTAATACGACCAAAAACATGGCAAGTCGAAGTGAAGTAAATGTAGATATTATGAGATCGGATCCACCTAATGGATTGGTAGCCAGCGGACATCTTGATACTCCGACAGCTTCCAATGGGGACGAAGAGTATTATAATATGTTAGCAGTTCTATCTCCTGAACGTGATCCAACTGAGGAACTCATTGCCTTACCTCCTGCTAAAACCATTTTTGTATCTCGTCTTTCCCCATCAGCGTCAGTTAACTTGATACAAAGTTTTATCTTGAAAAAACTTCCATTGATAAATCTATCAAATCTCTATGTAAGGAAGTTTAATATGACTCCTGATAAGGATTATTCTTCCTTTGAGATAAAAGTTGGGAGGAATCTCGAATTGTATAATTTGCTAAGTGACAGCTCCTTTTGGCCTTTACATACGGTAGTCCACGAATTTTTTCGTGGCAAGAAACGAAAACCTAACGAAAACTTAAACGTTCCAAAAAACGATGTCCCGCTCGCTGTGAAGGCGGCGGCGGCGGCGGCGCACAGTTAATATGTCCTTCTTCATCTCGAGTCCGTCCACCAAAGTTAAATGTTTATTTTCAAAATGCGAGTGGATTACGTACTAAAACAAACGAGCTCTTTATAAATTCCTCATTGCATGAATATGATGTGATAATTCTAACTGAGACTTGGTTGAATGCAGATTTTCTATCATCTGAATTGTTTGACTATTTTTACGTCGTTTACCGTGTTGATCGTCCGATTGAATCTGGAATGGAACGAGGTGGTGGAGTACTAATTGCAGTACGTTGTACTTTTATCAGCCAGCAGTATGATTTACCGACTTATTCTCCGTTTTTTGAACAACTTTGTGTACATGTTAAAGCTTACAATAATGAAATTTGTTTTATACTAAGTTATATCAGGCCACATAGTAGTTTTCTTTTGTATAATCAACTTATAGCTAACGTCAATGATGTAGTTAAAGAGTTAACAGCTGATCAGTTTACCTGTGTGTTAGGTGATTTTAACATTGGTGATGTTGAATGGATTTTCTTGGAGGAAGAAAAATCTTTAATCCCATTTAATGTCACGACAGACATAGAAACTAAAGTTGTTGATTCCTTAGCTTCTCTAGGACTATTTCAAATAAACCACACAAAAAATGATTCAGGTAGACAATTAGATCTTGTTTTTGTTAATAATGACATGAAATATTTTGTATATTTATCTGAATTCCCATTAGTCAACAACGTGATTTATCATAAGGCTGTTAACGTAATTTTTGAGTTTTATGAATTCAGTTTAGATTGTTCAAATGAAAATGAATGTATCTTAAATTTCAGTAAGGCCGATTTCACCGCATTAAATAATTTTTATACTTCGATTGATTGGGAACATAGACTTAGCAATAAATCGCTTAACGATATGTATGCATACTTCAAAGCCTTAATATTTGATGGTGTAAATCAGTTTGTCCCCGTTTTTAAAAAGAAGTCTTCTTTTAAGCACCCATGGTTTAACAAGAGGCTAAAAAACTTAGAAAATGTTAAAAATAAGGCATTGAAAAGATCAAAAATGTCAGGCAAACCTGAGGATAGATCTCGTTTTCTTCAACTTCGGAGAGAATTTGACTTTCTGAATAAATTCCTATACCACCAGCATATAAGTGCTGCTGAAAGTAAAATTAAGCAGAACAGCAAATCCTTTTGGGTTTTCTTAAATTCCAAAAGAAAAACGTCTTTTCTACCGACAGTAATGGAGCTTGATGATGAAAAGTCGATTGATTCACAATCGTCCTGCAATCTCTTTGCAAAATTTTTTGAATCAAACTATAACGCGGATATTATTACAAACGCAAATGAAATGTATTCTTGCATAACCCCTATTACTAATTTCAGTCTAATTAACTTTTCTGAACAAGACATTTTGGATGGTTTAAATGAACTTGATTCAACAAAAAAGGCTGGAGCGGATCTGATTCCTCCACTTTTGTTGTCTAGATGTGCCTCATCTCTCTGCACTGCAATTAGAATAATATTCAATAAATCCTTGGAAACTGGTGATTTTATTGATGACTGGAAAATATCTTTCGTAAATCCAATTTACAAAAGCGGCCTAAAGCACCAGATAAAAAATTACAGGCCGATATCAAAACTGTCAGCAGTGCCAAAACTGTTCGAAAAATTAGGCTTTATTTTGCCGTCAAAGAATCTATAACGCCAAAACAACATGGGTTTGTGAGCGGCCGTTCGACTGCGACTAATTTGTGCCTTTTTTCCCATTTCTGTTTAAATGCTTTGGAGAATGGAAAGCAAGTTGATGCTTTATATACGGATTTTGTAAAGGCGTTCGACAGAGTCCATCATGAACTTTTATTACAAAAACTTCAAAAATTGGGTCTCAGCTTAAAATTCTTGAAATGGTTGAGGTCTTACTTAACAAACCGTAAGCAGGTTGTTCAGATCGATGGTTTTCGATCGTTTTTTATCAGAGTGGACTCAGGTCTTCCACAAGGAAGTCATTTGGGACCACTTTTATTCGATTTATTTGTAAACGATATCCCTGACGTTCTTCAATATTCGGAATGTTTGATGTTTGCGGACGACGTTAAATTATTTCACGAAGTTACTTCCATTCATGACTGTCTTAAATTTCAGGTAGATATTAATTCCTTTTTAAATTGGTGTAATTATAACCATCTTAAACTGAACATCTCAAAGTGTAAAATCTTTAGTGCCTTCAGAACTTTTTCACCCACAAATTTTAGCTACAAGTTTGGAGTTGAAGTTCTCACAAAAGTCAGTGAGGTCAAAGACCTTGGTGTTATTTTTGATGCCAAACTAACTTTTTCTGCACATATTGATTACATTACATCAAAAGGAAATTCGCTGTTGGGTTTTCTCCGACGGAATTCTGGTGTTTTCAAAGACGTCTACACACTTAAAGCTATTTTTATGTCCTTGGTGCTGCCCATATTAGAGTACTGCTGTGTTGTGTGGTCACCTTTTTATGAAAATAATATTAGTAGAATAGAAAGAATTCAAAGAAGATTTACGCGTTTTGCATTAAGAAATCTGAGATGGTCTGATGAATTGCCTGATTATTTTTCTAGATGCGCACTTATAGACTTAAAAACTCTTGAATGCCGCAGAAAAACCCAATGCGTTGTTTTTATTAAAGATATTCTGAGTAATAATATTAAATCTGAGGAATTGCTCATGTTAATTTCTTTGTATGCTCCTGAAAGAATTCTTAGAACTAGAAATTATTTGTTCTATGTTCCCACTCATAGAACAAACTATGGCCTAAATGATCCAATAACTCGTTCCTTAATGTTGTACAACTCCATATGCAGTGAAGTCGACCTGTCGATGAATAGGGATATTTTTAAAAAAATAGTTCTTGAATTGTTTAACTCGTAAGAATAAGTTATTTTTATTATAAGTTATTAAATTTGCTATCAAGAGATTGTGTATATCCATTGATGAATGAATGAATAAATAAATAAATAAATAAATAAATAATTTGGGGGAAATTAAGAAATTGTAATAACAGTCCTGTTCAAAACGTATAGGTTCCGGGCATCATACAGTTGATTAGACTTTTCAACTTCTCTGTCTTTTGAAATATGCAAACAGAATTTATCTTTTGCGGAATTCAAGCTATTATCTATAGCTACTCAAAATAAGAACTCTTAGACCTTTTTAGTTCACAAAGTTATCCAATATCTTATCGGTATCGGAAAAATGCAACAATGAGCCAAATGAAGTCAATAAAAGAGAACAAATGTAACATCGACAATTAAGCGTTACCGTCGGATATTTTGGAAAAGTTGCAAAAAAAACTAGCACTCGAGAAAAAGAGGTGGCACTTGAAATTAAAAACGAAACAACTCCAAATATGTATGAAAATTGACTTAATGGAAAAAATCTCAACGAATTCATAGGAGTTGAAGAAAACACATAACTAATCTTAACAATAATTTTAAGGATTATTGCAACGTAAGATAAAAACTAAAAATTTAACAGTTCATTTTGTATTGATAACTAAACATAAATAAATAAATAAAACTATGAATAAATAATATATAAGAGATAAATAATAATTTATTTAAAAGAATTCGTATTTTTTTTTTTTATTTATAATTAACGCGCACATCAAGGGGTTATGACTACCCTTATAATGTTATAGAACACAGTGCGAGCATTTAGGAAAATAGGAGAGGATTTGAAAGGAGACACCGATGCACGTTGCCTTTGAACTTTTGTGAATCGTAATGCAGGGGAAATACAGAGCCAGGTAAAGCATTCCACATACGGTTGGTGCGACTAAAGTATGAATCTCTATACTTGACTGTACGTCCGAAGTTGGGCTCAAGGTAAAACTGATGAACATTCCTAGCGAGGCGGGTATTGCGGCTAAATTGTTTCAGGGGAGGAATGCAACTGGCTACTTCACTAGAGCACTGTTGGTGAAAAAAGCGATAAAAAAGAGAGAGACAGGTGACGTTTCGACGATGTTCAAGAGAATCAATCGATTCTACGATTGAACTATCACCTATCAATTTTAACGCTCTATTTTGTACCCTATCAAGTAGGCGCAAAGAAGCACCTGACCAGATATGGGAGTTATACTCCAGTTTTGGGCGGATGAAGGCCTTATAAATTGAAGCCAGATCAGAAGGGGTGAAGAATTTCCTGCATCGTCTCAAGAAACCTAAGCATTTAGCAGCGTTTTTGGCGACTTCAAATATGTGGTCATTCCAACGAAGATCATCGTTTTTACACATACCAAGTACTGACAGCTTTTCGGTTTCTTGGATGCAGGTACCATTCATGGACAATGGCAATGGGGGAATGTTAAGCTTCAACGACAAGAGACAGCATTGAGTTTTCGAAGCATTGAATTCTACTCGGTTTTTATGACCCCATGTAACAATGCTGTCAAGGTCAGAATTCAATGAGCTTATCATACGCAACCGTTCCAGTTCCACATCCGAAGAGGAGGGACTTGAATTTGGAAACGAATATGAAAAGCTGAGGGTCGAGTCGTCAGCAAAACAGTTGAGAGGATTAGAAGTTTCAGGCAAGAGATCATTTATGAAAATGAGGAAGAGAGTCGGAGACAAAACGGAGCCCTGGGGCACACCAGCATTTATTAAGTGGGTATCAGACTTATACACATTTAATTTTCTTGTGATGGTTTCCCTATGTTTTTTTATAAGGAGCTCATCAGGACTCCACTCAACTATGTCACTTACTAAATTTAAGGAAGCAAACATATTTCAGCTAGTTTCAGTTTTTAGCCGGTTGGTGAGATTATTTTTCATCAAAGTTAGTTAGCAATGCTATGAGACAAGGTTAATAATTTTGCAACAAATTCATATAAGTCGGAAAATAGGAATTCACTCAATTTTTTTTTAAATGTAACCAAAACAATTCGATATTTGTCAATTTCAAAAATTGGTTTAAAATCTGCGTGGACGGATTTTATTTCTAAAAATTTATATTGTTCGATTACCTTTTCGGGACTTTTGGTAAAATTACTAAAAACAG
This sequence comes from Melanostoma scalare, assembly GCA_949752695.1. NCBI lineage: Eukaryota > Metazoa > Arthropoda > Insecta > Diptera > Syrphidae > Melanostoma > Melanostoma scalare. The sequence continues at coordinate 21,065,556 of OX456986.1, forward strand.
AAACAATGCTAAAATAAGGGCACAGACTGACAGGTGGTGGCTCGGTGGCAAATTTTCAGGCTTTGCCACCGCGCCACCACCTTTCAGTCTGTGCCCTTGTTTAGCAAAATGGCAATTTGACACTAAAGTGGCACAGCGGTAACGCTGATCGACTATCAAAGGCAGTTTTAGTATCTTGTAAGCTGGGAAAATGAGAACGCATTGTAAGGCCAACACATCATGCAATAGAAACTGCTAAGTCCAAACGTAAAATAGTGACAGATGACCAAACATATGCATATTGTTTTCAAGTCATAGGTATATTAATTTTATACATTATACTTGCCCAGGAGCCATTAAAACCCAATGACCAATTGAGACGTTTCCGTAGCCAAAACATTAAACCATTAACACGTGTATGCATCGTAAAATTGCCACAACCAGGAGACCAAATTTATTAGACTATGTGTTACTTAGTTATCCGAACTAATTTGCTCCCAAGTAGCAAAACACACCAGCCACCACTCAACTTTATTGCTTTGAGTCTAAGTGTAAAAATATGTAGGTATGTAAGGTAGGCAAGTAAGACGTAAATTCGTTGACCTAGAGACAAGCTATATATTTGCATTTAATTCAATTCTATCCCTGACAATGACCATAACCATCAAATGTCGGAACAAAACAATTAAAAAGGCCTGGTGTGTGTTGTTGTGGTGTGCCAGACCAGAACACCCAACTGACCGACCCACGTCGCCGGACGTTGGCGTCGTCGCCATGTTAGTCGCCAAGCCCGTCTAATTTAACTACCAAAACTATTGCACTATGTCTCTCTATCTAAATTTCACTTACGTCAATATACAAGAAATTTCCATGAATGACTCAGCGCACAGTAGTGGATGATTCTAGAATCCAAAGTAGATTTATGGCAGAGCTCCTGCACTTTCTCAAAAAAGTGTTTTTCTTTTAAAATTCATTCATGATCTCATTCGTATACTGAAGTCGTGTGTACCTAGTCGTGTCGTCTGGTCTGACTCTGTTCAGATATCGATTCTTCAACAAACTTACAAAATTACTCTCCTCCCACACAACATTCGTATTCGAACATCTACCCGTCTTCCTCTGGGCGGATTGCATTGTCTAAGCAAAGAAGAAGAAAAAACGCTCACTTCTAAATGCAAATATGGCAAAACTTAAACGAAAACAGAATCATCTCTTTCAGTAAATCTTTGAAAGATAAAAACAAAACCAACGAGAACATAAGAAAATAAAGTAATAATAAGAACATCGCCGAAGGTCATTTGTGCAGTGCATGACACATCAACGTTTGTTTCTTCTTTTATACTTTCAACACAGCAACACAAACAACAACAACAACAGCGGAGATAATCATCGCTTTTTAGCATCTGCGTACAAAACATGTTTTGGTTTTGCCAACAGCAAACTTCTTGTTTCGTCCTCTTCGAAGTCGGTCAAACGTGCGGGGGTAAACAAAGAACCAACATCGACTCCACTCCAACTGGTGCTGAATGTTGGGTCTAAAATGCATACCCAAGTTGTATAGATTGGTTTATAAGTTTTACATACAATGGCTCCTTGAAAACACAAAAATTATCTCGAGAATTAGTGATCTGATTTCCATGGACCAAGTGGTCAAAACATTCACTTTGGGGTTTCTTCACATATGCGCTTGTGTGGATAGGAGATACAGATTAAGGTGAACTGTGTGGTTTGAATAAATGGTAAAGGTGGGAATATTAGCGGTCTAAGGCCAAGCTAGTTGTTAATAGTTTCCTTTAGTCTAAGCGGATACATTTTTAGATTAACATTTAACTATTTTGCAGATAAATTCATGAGCAAACCAGATCACAGCACGGGTGACAAAGACCATGTGGCTGATACACCTTAAGAGACATAACTTTAAGACAGACACTACGTAGAACAAATGACAACAGCACCCTGTCGGATGTACGGATTGGCTTCTATCTTACAACTGACAGCGCTCAACTCGACTTAATTACGGTGATCTTAAAAAATTAACCCATGCTTTCGAGTGACAAGGTAATTGTTTAAACGGATACAATACCAGTTAGTTGAGGCAACATCAGGAAATGCGTTATTTCATTGTTTGTTGCAATTGAATTCAAAAGATTATTTATTGTTGAATTGCTAACGATGACGGGAAGTTGAAATGCTGTTGTAAAGAAATTCTCATACTTTTTGCAATAGGTTTCCCATCTGCATCTAGCTAAGGGTTTTTTATTTTTCAGATTTACTTTTGAAACAAGCCTTCCATACATTTTGTAACACTTTTCGTTGACTTTCAAGTAGAAGAGATACACCTTATTAATTAATTTGGTTGGGAACGTTGTGCATCTGTTCTCTGGTGCTGAATTAGCGCATACGTTAGTGATCAATACGTGACTGAAATATACTATTAACGTTAACGTTAACCTTTGTCTTATTGAATGCTGTTGAAGACCTCATTTTAAGTTGTGAAGTAATTTAAATCGTTTCACGTGAATGACGTAATTTGAAGCAAGCGAAGAAACCTAACACGTTTTTTAGAGTATGTAATTGTAATACAGTCAACATCTTGTGTCTTTATTCTTTGCTTTATTAGAACATAAAAACCAATAACATGGACCAAATTAACGCCTCAGTGATCGAGTGAGTGAGTGCCATTTTTCTTCCAAAATTCAATTTAAATTTATCAGTCTGCTGTCCATTTATTGATTTCAATTCGCTTTGTTGTGATACTAAAGTACTCGATAACGTGAAACGTAATGCCAAATTCAAATAATTAAAAAAAAAAAATAATAAATAGGGTGGCGCAACAGAGCGAGAAGCTTCTGGGCCTAGCGCATTTCTCACAACCATGCCTTGTGAGGGAATGGAGGGGACCTACAATTTTCTGCAAGTTCCGAACGGCTAATTGCGAAAGCGCTTTTCATGGTAACGAATTTACTAACGGAGGACTTGCCAATTCCTCGCGAAAGGCGATACCCGTGAAAAAACATTTTTGCCTCTCTGGGATTCGAACCTCGAACCTCTGGGTTAGCAGGTGGACATGCTAACCATCACGCCACGGGTACCACTTCAAATAATTTAGTCACATATTATTCGATCACGTGCGTGGGCCCTAGTTCTCAGAAGAAAAAGTTCCTCAAAACTGCACATGGCAAAATGATGCTTTCTTAGAAGACGGGTGTGTGAAGCGAGTTACACGCTTCTTAATATGCGATCAGCTTAAATCTATATATTTAATATATATATATATTTAAAAAATATATTTTTATATTTTTTTTGGTATACCAGAATCGATCTTATTAAAAAATACATCCTTCCAAAAAATAGATCACGACCATCTCAGTTTGTATTGCCATGTTCAAAGGAGAGGTACACAAAACCCCGTCAAAAAGGGAATATCGAACAACGATCAGACACGAGCGCGAAGGAAGAAAAAGAAAGGTAGACCAAATCACTCTGGACACAAAAAATGAAACGAAATCTGGATTTGGTTAGCCTCAGGACATGGAACAATCTAAAACCAAGAGGTTTGTAGATGCATTCTGAAGTTAACGTGGCCTATCTCGTATATCTAGTGTGGAGCAGATAACTGCCAGAGCTGAGATTCCTTCGATATCACGATGTTCTCTGCAAAGGATGAAAAATATTTTACTTTTCTTGAGAACGTAAACAACTCATAACACAAACCCAACTTCGGACGTACAGTCAAGTAAAGAGATCAATATTTTAGTCACACCACCCGAATGTGGAATGCTCTACCTGACCCTGTTTTTCCCCTACATTACGATTCACAAAAGTTCAAAAGCAACGTGCATCGGTGTCTCCTTTCAAATCCTCTCCTATTTTCCTAAATGCTCCCACTGTGTTCTATAACATTATAAGGGTAGTCATAACCCCTTGATGTGCGCGTTAATTATAAAAAAAAAAAACACTGACACGACGCCACTTTCCCTCACAGATTCACGTTTCCATGCCTGTACATCCCAACATTCGTGTCGCTAGTACCCTTATAATTATAAAAACACCCACCGACGAAAAAACACCTTTCGTTTATATGTCAATTGAGTTCGCCGGATGCTGAAATTTTGCACGATTGCAATGCTATCTCTCTTTTAGGAATTCAATAAAAATAATCCTTCGAGTTGAAAGGATTTAAAATGTAATTGGGGTCACACCTCACACGTGTAATTTTTTTACTCCATAAACACGATAATCCACAAGATACACATTTTCTTATTTAAAATAGGAAGTTTAAGTGTTATTGAGATAGAAGAACAACAACAATATACTCACATTGTCATCACTTCCTTTGCAATAGGAATCTTCGTCCTCTGCGACTGCCATTGACATTTTTGTGGTGTAACGCTTTATATGCTTGCACCTGCTGCTACTGCTTACACCTTCACTACTACTACTACTACTACTACTACTACTCCACTTGTTGGTGCAGATTGCACAGATTTTACTTAAAAACTTCGACAGGATTGCAATAATTTTTTTTTACCAACGTTCCCCGAATAAAATATATATAAAAAACGAAAAACTAACAAGAAAAACACATTTTTTACTTCATAGGCACATGGAAGAGTAGATTAAAAGCACACTTTCCAAAATAAAAGGATACACGAACCAACACACATTTATATGTATTTAGGTAGTAGGTAGTAGGTACAGAACTACAAAATTGTTTTTATAAAAAAAAACTAAAAAAGAAATAAAATTTTCGTTATTCTAAAACGCACTACACAAATCCTGGAACGTATGTACATATTTCAGGTTTATTTTTGTTGATGTTTTCAGCTTTGAGTTCACTTGCGAAGTAAAAATGGAGTAGGAGCAGGTACCTTCACCTTTGTGTATATTATAAAACTTTTGTGGGGTGGCCCATTCATGGACACACCATCAACAACCGATAAGGAAACGATGTGGATCCATTACACGCATTGTTCATTGTGACCAGGATATCCATGACATAACATTTGCCAGTGTATTTGTTATCGTTGTTCGAAGATTTTTTTTTTCTGTTATTTCAATTTTCAACGATAGGGGTTCGGTCCTTGTTCGGACAATGCAAGGAAAGAATTTTCATTAGGAAATTTCAATATTCGGACACAAGTTTTTCATTCACGAAAACAGGACACCTGCACCTTTCTTAGCACGAAATGATGATAAACAAACACACTCTTACGAACTATTGGTGGCTCATAAAAAAAACAACAACAAAAAGAACGAAAACAGTATGTTATCTACTACCGTTAAGGAATTTGCACATTTTCTTTTTTGTTTATAACTGTAATAATCACACAACACAGAAGATAATCGTTTCTACTTCTCTAAACTTGTTTATTTGTTTTGGGAGCTAAAAGTGTTTTATGTGGGCTTTTGGCCTATACTTTTGGCGTGTTTACGATTTCAGTTTCACGTCTACGGTTGCTGAAGGAAAAAAGCACTTTGACAATTGACATAGCTATGAGGCCATGAAGTAGCGAGAGCAACACAGTACAGCTGCGGCGATTTTCGAACGTGAATGGAAATGAAAAGAGCTTTTTTTTATTTTCGCAACTTTGTTGTTCTGAGAAAGCTTTCGCCTTGACAGTGGCAGCAAAAATTTGTGTCGGATCGCATTGGGATTTTCAAAAACATTTATTAAAAGTGTTTTTTCTGGCTAAATGGAAGGGACATAAGAAAATTTACTCTTTTTGTCATTGCATAAGTGCCATTATTTGACGGCCACTCAGTTTTCAGATTTTCTTCAACAAAACAGAAACTATTCCAAAAAACTCAAGTAATATTTACGTTTTAGAAACAGACCCAAGTCCTCTGTTTTTAAAACTGAAAATCTTCATTTTTCAGGGTTACGATCGTCGGGATCTTGAAGGTATCATAGCTTTCTAACTTCTCTGCTTCACATTGAACATCTGCTCGGGGGTACACCGTGTTGACCTCAGAATGCATCGGCAAACATACCGGAACCGTTTCTGGATTGTTTCATGTCTGAGCTCTAAGGCAAACCAAATTCAGATGCGCTGTATTTGTCTGTTCCAGGGATTACCTACATACATTTACATTGTGAACTGTATGTGAGTGCAGGACATACAACTACGGCGTAGAGTATTACCTTCACCTTAGTGGACATTTTGATGTCACAGAAAACAACGGATTTCTCCCGTCACTTCATCCTCTGTACGCTTAGGTTAGGTTATGTTAGGCTAGGTTGCATGGGGGGCGCAGCCAAGAGTGGCAGCACCTCGCTCGGATCTCAAGGATCCATTGTGCTCCCCGGGAAAACAGAGTATGAGGAAATGGGAGGGTTGAAGAGGTACAGAGTTGGGTTGGTGATTAGCTTATTGGGGTAGGGAATCCCCACTAAACCATTTGGAGCCCTGAGTAAATTTCAGGACGTTGCTCAATGGGAGATTAGAGATGTCGCCCAGTTCGTCGAAGAAGTATTCTCCGTGTGCCTCTTTCCTAGTGTGGGCCAAGCTAGGACACTCACAGAGGAAGTGGAATGATCCCTCCTCTGCCTCTGTACGCTTACTCGATGATTGATGTCATCATCACAAGTTGCTTTATTATTGATCATAGATAGTTTTTACAGAAAATCCATTTCTGTTCAGAGAATAAAGCTTCTCCCAAACTGAAAAATGAAAATGATGCGTTTTTTTCTGTAACGTGGGTGTGGATATTTTAACATTCACTTTAAAACTTAATTATGACAACTAATAAATTTAAATGAGTCGAAAAAAGGCATATTTTAAGGATTCTTTTTTTGGTACACCATAACGTGCAACAGAATCATCTGAAACGAAAAAATCAAAACGCATTCGTTAAAGGACATGTTTCTTCAGGTAATGACGGGACGATTTTTTTTGATTTTTCGTAGCTCTTTGAGGCCAAAAACCAGATTTTCGCTAAAAAGGAAAACGGCTAATTTGATGTTAAAAAGTTAGTAATTATTAAAAAAAAACCAAAAAGCTCTAGACAATACCTGGTGAATTATGTGAAGGAGTACTGTGCAAAATTTAATAGTCCATTAAATTTTGAGTTATCGACTTCAAATATGACAAGTCTCAGAAAAACGGTTTGAAAAACGCAGAGGGGCTTAGCGCTCATTGCACATAAGTTTGAGAAAACTATACTAATATATACACCATGCCTCGAATACCGGAACAACCCCGTTTATGCAAGAATTTATTCGGCGTCGCAAAATACAAAATGTGACCATATTCTGCAAGTGGTGGTCGTCGCGTCGGTCTAAAAGGTGCAATACTTTTGGCCTAGCTCCCAAACGACTGTCGTACCTTTTACAAAACTTAGAAGGGATGTTATACACAATATAAGCTACTGGAAAAAAAATTAAAAGAATCAAAATGGTCTAAATATGTGACAATCAATTTTTAAAAACTAAATTGCATTTAAAAGACCAAAAAAAATATTTTGTCGAATTCAAGCTGAACTCCTAGAACCAAAAAAATGTGTCTCATTATGTTTCCGAATGCTATCCTTTCGGGATTCGAGGTCTTTAGTCTTTTAAACAACTTTTGCTCACCACTGTTGGCTACAAATGCGAGAAAAGCTTTCGAATATTCATTTCGCCTGAAAACACAAACAAAACAATCATCTTCTACAACGGGATGACCAAACACGGCTGACTTCCAGCGAAAAATAACATTTTTCTGTTGAATTGTTGTTTCTATTCTGAACGGAGGACATAAATGTGAAAATGTGACAAACACGTCTCTCGTGTCTCGTCTGATCAAAGAATCATGCAGGTGATTGGGCGAAAACAGTGAGCTGAGAAGTGAGACATGTTTTATAGAAAGCTCACAACAAATAACAAAACAGTGACGCTATAATACAATTAACTTGATGACTAATGATGACGATGACGACATAATGCCTCCTCTTTTTTTTTATTTATCCCTCTTTACTCTTGAGGGACAGAGGATAGACGACAGATGTATAATTTTGTTGACTAACCGCATTCAGAATCAGAGAGCAAAGACTTTTTGCAAATCAGGTTTTTTGATTAGCCATCCCATATCGACATCGTTTGCCTATTGACCATGTAAGTAATTACAGTATTTTCTCAGTGCTTTGTTTATGGTACTTTTATGCCATATAAAGTTGATTAATAAATAAAAAACGAACACAAAAAAGTACGAACGTATTCTGATTCACAATGAGACCACATTCAAACTGGTCATTAAATTTGCTGTCCGGGCCAGGGAAAATTATTTGTTTACTTAATTTAATGCCAGATGCAGTAGATAGTTAGGTATTCCGGTTGTAAGTTTGTTTGTGTCTATTATTAGATGGAGAATCTCTATTTTTGTTTTGATTTCCGCGCAATTAGGTGATTACGTATGCAGCGGAATAGCGGATATACCTACATGCCATCAGCTTTGTTGGTTTGAGGAGGAGATGCAGGCAGCGTTTGGCAAACTTTTATTTTTTTAAAGTCAATTTCGGACTGAATTCTTTGAATGAAGTTGTGTGGGAGTGGTTATCGAAAAACGTAGGCAGACATCTAAAATATGTTTAGATTTAATTAAATTCAAATTAACGAACTGGCCTTGGGGTGTGGGCGAATAAGTTCGAGGTGAAGGGTAACTTCGACGTGATTAAACTAGCTGATTGGCGCCAATTAAAGCATAGTACCAAACAATAAATTATTTTTTATTCATGCGTGAACTAATTGAAAGTGAAGGTCACGCCGTGTGTGTCTAATAAACAAAACAAAAGCAGTTCACTTTACTTGTAATTAGCTCTTATCGGTCGTTTCTCGTTTGACACGGTAGGTATGTATTTATGTAGGTACCTATACTGACTTTCCTGAAGCTAACTAACAATATCTAAAATATTTTCATGAACAAGAAGTGAAAAGTCCCTACCTACCTGTTATAAAGTCAGATAAAAGTGACATTTATTTCTGTAAGAAATCAATAAGACACGTTTGTAGGTTTAGGTAGTAGGTATATTAATACGTCTACACCGTGCGTAATCATCAAGATCATGTACATTTTTGTATTGAAGGAAAAAAGTCAAATTTTGGTGTTTGATGAGAGTAAAGTTGCGAACGTATACCGACAGCCAAAAAGCGACGTGATGGAGTTACCCGCTATTTTGCACTAAACCGACAACTTGAAAGCGAATTATTGAGTTCGCCAATGGATGAAATGATAAAGGCACGCCACGCCGACAGCCAAAAGTCGTCATGATGAAGTAGCTGCGACTTTAAATTATGATTATTAGTAAAGTATTTGAGCCAAAACTTGGAAAGCGCGACAAAATCAGTTTCTTCCCATAGTGGACGCAATTGTGACATCAGATATCAGATTAGATGAACCGTTGTAGGTAAGTTTGATTTAAGAAGCCTGGGCAATAATCCGCCTAGTAAGCAAGGCTAAATTCCTTATAGTTTTATAAGCGTTCATTCCTTCAAAAAAGAAAACAATACTAAATTTCTAAAATTTGTTGGAGCTAATCTAACCATGACAAGACGTATAATTCGTCCTTGGTGATTTCAACTTGAAACTGGGGAACTAGGACAACCTTAAAATAACTTGCGGGCAGTAGGTATAGCCTGCACCGACAAAAGCTTTAAAAACGGAGTTAGACCTATTGCCTCACGGCTAAAAGACTGAGTCTGATTTATTTTTAAGTATAGCTTGCACTTTCCACGCATATCACCAAGTAACATAAGGGGACTAGGCGATCCTGAAATCAATTAACTATGTATCAACTATTGACAACACAAGTTTCTCCTCTGGTATTTTCTGAATGTCTTTGTCTACTATGGGCCGGGGCCACCATTGACCTAAGCAACTACCTTGCTGAAACCAAATACGGTTGATGACATCGTATTCACGTCGAAGCCGAACTAATGCTTGTTCTTAAAATGGAGCGACCAATGACTTGGACATAGCCCCAATCGATAGAATAGATTGACTGTAGATATTCCAAACGTTCCCTATATTCTCATTAAGAAAAAGCATGAGAAGATGCCATAAATGCAAGGAAGTTTGAAAGTCTTACTAAAGGTAGGTATAGGTATACTATAATTATGATCATGCGGGGTTGCAAGTCTCGAATTAAGTTTGGCAAAGATCGACACTTAAATTTAATCGAGAAATCGCAGTCACTAAATTGAGGATCGGAAAATACCACTTTTGAAAAGTACTTAATGGAAAAATTTGTGCAGAAACAAAAGTTTGTTCAAAATTACCAGGAATAACGAAGTAGCATATTGTAGCAATAGGAACCAGTGAAAAGAAATGAATAAAAAATCGAAATTGAAATATAAAAAAATAAATCTTTGGAGGAATTTGAGCCTGCCTCATATGTTATTCCTACTTTTTTTTTTTGGAAATTTTCTGTTCACAAAAAAATTATTTCAGACATTGCAACGCCAAGTAGGTACTGCTCAGGTGCTGTTAATCATCAGAGAACAAAACGAAAACAAAAACCTCTGTGCAACTGTAGACATAAGACAGCATTCTCCTTAACGATCTGTCAGACATTCTTGTAAACTACTAGCTTACACAAATTACTGATTACAAATATCAGCACGACACTCTCGAGATCGAGGAAAAGTGACTTCACTAGTAGTTCATATCTAGTATGTCAACGCATATATAAAATTCCAGCAAACTTAAACTTCTAATAAATTCAATCAACTCAACTCAACTAAAAAGCCAAACAAACACACAGTCACTTATTAAATCAAACCCTGAGAACAAAATGCATTCTTATCCGAACTCCAAATCCAAAGTATGAGCAATATTTCAAAAATATTTACATATCGGACTTTCCACTTGATGGTTTCTTTTCAGAATTTCAAAACTGCCCACTTTCGTACTTTTGGAGAGACTGATGAAGTCATACTACCAAAGACTACAACACAAGCTCAGCTTGAGTCTGGAGTTATTGATAAAACCGAGTACCGTGAAGTTGCCAAGAAACAGATAAACTTCGTTACTTATCCAATGAATGAGTGAGGATCGTCTGCTTTATTCGAACTCTCTTTCCTCAATTTTCATTTTTCATTCAGTTTCCGTTTCAATAAATACGAAGTGCAGGAAAAGCAGATCATAGCTCCACTAATTACGACCTACAAATCATATTTTAAGCTTCCAAGACCTTTGGTGGGAAAGAAAAACTCTTGTCATGTAGATGTGCTGGATCCATTGCTAAATCGCATACCCAAAAATGATTTCGAAATGCTTCCATCGTCTTCACATAAATTTATGGATGACCATCTAGTGAATTTGAGTGAGGGCAGGAAGAAAGTAAACTTTCTTCGACAACTGAGGTAAGTGAATATACATTTTAATGGGATTTCCATTATTTTTAAAATTCTCTCAGGAACTTAACGAATACTATTTAAATTGACAGAAAAAAGCTCTTTGCAAATTCTAAACAAAAGTCTTTTCCTGCTTAAACTACAGTATACTGGTTCTTGTCCTTGCTGTTCAAGTAAATGTTTAGAATTTATTTTATCAAAGAAACACATTCACCGTTGAGGGTAACTTTATGTTGTTAATGGTATAAATGAAGAGAAACTCGTGTTCAACAGAAGAGGGCGCCAAGTAAAAATTTAAGAACATGAACCAAGGCAATGTCAAATATTTGAAAAAATATTCAATTGAGTAAGAATGATTTTGAAAATGTTGATTGAAAGGAAAAAAGGAAATTTTGAGACGTCTTATTTAAAATGTCGAGTAAACACTAACAGCCGTATTTATTAAATTTCCCTAAATAGCTCTGAACAGATGAATAGTTATGTAGTGAATAGCACTCTATTCTACGATGAATAAATTCTTATTTATAAACCATTATAGTTATGAGTTTTCAAACCATTTGTGTGAGGTGGATTGTGGAGGCTTGGCAAGGAGTAATAAAGCCACAAAGTGTTTTTGGAAAAACCTCAACTTATGCTGAATATAAGACTGAAACTTTCTTGAGCACTGGGTGTGCCCTCAAGTCATCCTGAAGTAGCACTAGGCTACAGAGTAAAACCAGAGAGTGTACTGAGACAAGGCAGTGCTATTTTGTCCACGAGCAAAATTATTATCCACTCTCCCTTTATGGGAGAGGAGCGGTAGAAAAATGGACATGACTGGGTCGCACGAATTTGTCATTGTCTTGAGGCTTCACGCAAATCATCAAACATTTTTAGTACAGGGTTGCCAACTACAAATCAATCATGAATGAAATCCCAAAAAAATATGGAAAAAATTAAATTAAATATTAAGGAAAAGACTTCTAGCGGAAATCTAAGAACGCCATTTTTTGGCAGTTTTTGATACATAGAAACACTGAAAATTTAAGAGCAGTTTTCTTAAAAACCAGTTTTTATTTTTCACTTTATTAAAATTTTATATATAGATTAATTTTTTTTAAATCAAGTATACAAGTTAGAGCTTGCCAAAAGATGTTTCAAAAACAAAATTTTAAAAAATTCAAAAATACGGTTTTGAAAATATGTACCTCAAGAAAATATTTTTTTTTAAATTATTAAAAATTTCAAAAACTAAAATTTTTCTAGTGTTCATTCGCAATCTTTTTTAAACCACCTAGGACTTGCTTAATATAACATCGTCAGAATCGTATAAGCCATTAACGAGAAAGTAGGTTTCTTAAAATACGGTACTTTGGGGGTTCTTAGACTTTTTTTTATTCATATTTTTTTTACATCATAAGAAAGACCTTTAAGAAATAATCCATCACATATAATATTAATAATAAGATTTCGATCGTTTGAGCCGTTTTCGAGGAAAATAAGTATTATCATAAAGGTTGTATGGCAGGTACCGTTATTTCAAGACCTAGAGACTCAATTCCGAAAACCCCTCTCTAGGCTGCACAGACACTAGTTGCAAATTTTTAAGAAAATCGGTCAATTGGTTCAGATTGTAGACGGACATACATACAGAATTTTAGGACTCACTTTTTTCGTATTCTCTATCAATCGTGTCATGCTTAACTTTTTTCTGCACGATTACAAAACTTGCCTTACGTTATAGTACCTATAATCGCAAGTAAAACTAATATTAAAAAAAAATCATTAAAAATCAACTAAGTCATTAACTACCACATAATATAGTGTTTTTGAAAGCTAATACCTTATTTTTTAATCAACAATTCAGTAAAGATTGATATAGTGAATAGTTTTTGAGTAATCAAGTCACAAAGTCAAATTTTTGAAAAAAAAAATATATTAATTTTCTTCAAACAAAATTTGTACAAAATTTCGCCTTATCAAAGATAATTAGTTTTTCACTAGTCAATGCTCTTATTAATTTCAACTCAAGCACAATAATCCAAATGAGAAAATATTTCTTAGTTTTTCAAAAAAACGATTTCCAGAAAATCGAATTTTAAGTTTTTCGCTGATTGGACTCTCTGAGCAAAAAAGGGTTTTTAGGACAGAGTACCTCTCGCTTTTTTAATTCCTCAAAAACTAAGAAAGATTTTTTTGATCAGTATTCTGTGCTTGAAAAAATTCAAATTTAAGAAAACCAATGATTATTTAAAGAAAAACTGACTCTTAATAAGGAAAAATCTTTGCGGGTAGCCCCGGGGGCTTGAGCATTTCTCCCAAACAATTCTTTGAGGTCCCCACCTAAAATTTATAGCCGATTACGGTTGGCTTGTGATGAAAACGCTTTTCATGACATGAAATTACAATCGGAGAAACTGGCAGTTCCTCGCGAAACACGTGGAAAAATATTTTGTTTCCTTGATGTTTCTGAGATTCGAACTTCACATAAAAGGCAGACAAGCTAACAATTGCCGTACGGGCTGCATATGTTGATGATTTTTTGATGGCCTATGAAAATTGGAGCCGCATAGGCTGTGTGAATAAAAACTACTAAAAACTATTACCAATCGTATTTTTACTCGGCAGTTTGTAATTGTACGCTACTAGACAGATCAGTTGTTAGTATTGTTACAGTCATATTCAAAGAAGAGAATCACAGAAGCCCTGTCTAAAAAGTAATACCATATAACGTTCAGATAGATTCGATAAAAAAACAAAAATATATTCCGACCTAAAAATACTCCTGGTACATACGAATGGAGCGACAAATGAATTTGGTTGGCCTAAGACGTGGAACAATCCAAAACCGGGAGGCTTGCCGACGGTACCTTCTGAGGTCAACACATGGGAGAGTATGAGAAATTTGATCCCTTAGAGATCATGACGCTCGTAACGTCAGAAAAACGAAAAGAAGGGGTCAGAATTTGAGAAACTTTCTCAACACAATGTGATACTTCGTAAAGAACAGCTTTGATCATTGAAACATTTGTTGCGGTACAAGACTGTGTGAGGTGCAAAGCTGTTTTACTCAAAAGTTGTCAGAGGGCTTTGAAGCTTACTTAGACGGTGATTGAGGAGGAAGCACAGATGATAGGAGATTTTACACAGATTATGTCTTCACATTTCGTAGTGGATCAATTTCTTGGAATCAAAGAAACCTTTACTGGTCACTTTTAGGAAGGGTTTTTCAACAAAGACGCTACAAAAGTAGAGCGACAGGGACAGCAAACGACGCCATATTTCTTGCCGTTCTTTTAACATTTCTCTTTAGCGGGGTTCAGAATATCCAATTCGTTTGTCAAGCATTGAGTTTGTCAAACAAATTTGATAATGTGGCCGCTCATCAAGCGGCTTGTCAAATTTGTTGGATGATTTTCAAAATTTTTTGATATTTTTGCAAGTTGGACAACAAGTTGGATGAATGTGGACGCTAGTCGTCAAACTTGGAAGAAATTTTACATTGCACGGAAAGAATATTTTTCTTTGTTCGGTAGGTACATTGAAAGAGCTATTTATGATGGTAGTGCACCTCGCAAGGAAAAAATGTTTTTTTTTTGTTGGGTACATTGAAAATGGAATTTATGATATTTACAGGTAGTGGACCTCGCACGAAAAAAGTTTTTTTTTGTTGGTAGGCACATTGAAATAGGAATTTAGGGGAGAGTACGATAACTATGGCGACAAAAAATAATAACGGTTTCTGATAGAGGGGTTCAATACAAGCATTTTTTACTATGGGACGGGGGGTTTTTCTCCCCCCGTTTAGGCGGTAGGGGCAATTTTATAAAAATTGACTTAAAATCTAAAAAAAAATATTGTAGAACAACGGGAAAACTTACAGATACAATTTATACCTTTTATGAAAGCCAGAAATTTGCACTTTACAATAAATTTTAAATGAAGTGGTTTCAATTTATAGTTTTTGAAATAACTGACTTCAAAATCAAAATTTACGAAAAAAAAATTTAAAAAACCACTTTGAGTACTATGTTTCTCGTGATTACAAATGTCAATAAAAAAAATTTTGATGTAGTTAGTTGCTTCAATAAATTTTTTATCAAACGATATAAATTCCTTTTTTCTATGTCTTATAGTTTTTGAGATAATTGAAAAATAGTAAAACTATTGAAGTATGCATTATTTTCAAAAAATTATGGAAATACGTACGAATTTACGATAATGTTAGGAGATAGACTAATGAAAGTATTAAAATTCATAAAACAGGTACTTATGTGCAATTAATTTCCGTATGCATGGCCATGCGGGAAGCTGTTGCATACGGAAATTAATTGCTATTTTCATATTTAGCATGAGCAGCTTAACCCTGCGGAAAAAGGGTTAAAAAAATGAGCCCCGCGAAGCGGGCCATGCGGAAAGCTGTTGCATACGGAAATTAATTGCTATTTTCATATTTAGCATGAGCAGCTTAACCCTGCGGAAAAAGGGTTAAAATAATGAGCCCCGCGAAGCGGGCCATGCGGAAAGCTGTTGCATACGGAAATTAATTGCTATTTTCATATTTAGCATGAGCAGCTTAACCCTGCGGAAAAAGGGTTAAAATAATGAGCCCCGCGAAGCGGGCCATGCGGAAAGCTGTTGCATACGGAAATTAATTGCTATTTTCATATTTAGCATGAGCAGCTTAACCCTGCGGAAAAAGGGTTAAAATAATGAGCCCCGCTAAGCGGGCCATGCGGAAAGCTGTTGCATACGGAAATTAATTGCTATTTTCATATTTAGCATGAGCAGCTTAACCCTGCCGAAAAAGGGTTAAAATAATGAGCCCCGCGAAGCGGGCCATGCGGAAAGCTGTTGCATACGGAAATTAATTGCTATTTTCATATTTAGCATGAGCAGCTTAACCCTGCGGAAAAAGGGTTAAAATAATGAGCCCCGCGAAGCGGGCCATGCGGAAAGCTGTTGCATACGGAAATTAATTGCTATTTTCATATTTAGCATGAGCAGCTTAACCCTGCGGAAAAAGGGTTAAAATAATGAGCCCCGCGAAGCGGGCCATGCGGAAAGCTGTTGCATACGGAAATTAATTGCTATTTTCATATTTAGCATGAGCAGCTTAACCCTGCGGAAAAAGGGTTAAAATAATGAGCCCCGCGAAGCGGGCCATGCGGAAAGCTGTTGCATACGGAAATTAATTGCTATTTTCATATTTAGCATGAGCAGCTTAACCCTGCGGAAAAAGGGTTAAAATAATGAGCCCCGCGAAGCGGGCCATGCGGAAAGCTGTTGCATACGGAAATTAATTGCTATTTTCTTATTTAGCATGAGCAGCTTAACCCTGCGGAAAAAGGGTTAAAATAATGAGCCCCGCGAAGCGGGCCATGCGGAAAGCTGTTGCATACGGAAATTAATTGCTATTTTCATATTTAGCATGAGCAGCTTAACCCTGCGGAAAAAGGGTTAAAATAATGAGCCCCGCGAAGCGGGTCATGCGGAAAGCTGTTGCATACGGAAATTAATTGCTATTTTCATATTTAGCATGAGCAGCTTAACCCTGCGGAAAAAGGGTTAAAATAATGAGCCCCGCGAAGCGGGCCATGCGGAAAGCTGTTGCATACGGAAATTAATTGCTATTTTCATATTTAGCATGAGCAGCTTAACCCTGCGGAAAAAGGGTTAAAATAATGAGCCCCGCGAAGCGGGCCATGCGGAAAGCTGTTGCATACGGAAATTAATTGCTATTTTCATATTTAGCATGAGCAGCTTAACCCTGCGGAAAAAGGGTTAAAATAATGAGCCCCGCGAAGCGGGCCATGCGGAAAGCTGTTGCATACGGAAATTAATTGCTATTTTCATATTTAGCATGAGCAGCTTAACCCTGCGGAAAAAGGGTTAAAATAATGAGCCCCGCGAAGCGGGCCATGCGGAAAGCTGTTGCATACGGAAATTAATTGCTATTTTCTTATTTAGCATGAGCAGCTTAACCCTGCGGAAAAAGGGTTAAAATAATGAGCCCCGCGAAGCGGGCCATGCGGAAAGCTGTTGCATACGGAAATTAATTGCTATTTTCATATTTAGCATGAGCAGCTTAACCCTGCGGAAAAAGGGTTAAAATAATGAGCCCCGCGAAGCGGGTCATGCGGAAAGCTGTTGCATACGGAAATTAATTGCTATTTTCATATTTAGCATGAGCAGCTTAACCCTGCGGAAAAAGGGTTAAAATAATGAGCCCCGCGAAGCGGGCCATGCGGAAAGCTGTTGCATACGGAAATTAATTGCTATTTTCATATTTAGCATGAGCAGCTTAACCCTGCGGAAAAAGGGTTAAAAAAATGAGCCCCGCGAAGCGGGCCATGCGAAAAGCTGTTGCATACGGAAATTAATTGCACATAAGTACCTGTTTTATGAATTTTAATACTTTCATTAGTCTATCTCCTAACATTATCGTAAATTCGTACGTATTTCCATAATTTTTTGAAAATAATGCATACTTCAATAGTTTTACTATTTTTCAATTATCTCAAAAACTATAAGACATAGAAAAAAGGAATTTATATCGTTTGATAAAAAATTTATTGAAGCAACTAACTACATCAAAATTTTTTTTATTGACATTTGTAATCACGAGAAACATAGTACTCAAAGTGGTTTTTTAAATTTTTTTTTCGTAAATTTTGATTTTGAAGTCAGTTATTTCAAAAACTATAAATTGAAACCACTTCATTTAAAATTTATTATAAAGTGCAAATTTCTGGCTTTCATAAAAGGTATAAATTGTATCTGTACGTTTTCCCGTTGTTCTACAATATTTTTTTTTAGATTTTAAGTCAATTTTTATAAAATTGCCCCTACCGCCTAAACGGGGGGAGATAGACCCCCCCCCCCCTCCCATAGTAAAAAATGCTTGTATTGAACCCCTCCACCAAAAACCGTTATTATTTTTTGTCGCCATAGTTATCGTACTCGTGCCGGAATTTACGATACTTTCAGGTAGTGGGCGTCAGTAGTATGTTTTGGTCGGTTCTGGGCCAGGTTCAGGTTCAGGTTCAGTGTACAGCAGTCATGATGTACAGTTGTGTACCATATGATGATATTTTTTTTAGACAGGTAGTTTTTTTATTTGGCGGGATGGTTTTTTTGATGGTAGCGTCTGGTGGATAGTAAAAATAGATTGTTTTATTACGGTATGGAAAAAAAAAACCATGGAGTATATAACGTGTCCTTTTACAATCTTTTTTTCTCTTGATTACTTTGGTTTGTATATAAAAACTCTTTGGCGGGATGGTTTTTTGATGGTAGCGTCTAATGGATAGTAAAAATAGATTGTTTTATTACGGTATGGAAAAAAACCATGGAGTATATAACGTGTCCTTTTACAATTTTTTTTTTCTCTTAATTACTTTGGTTTGTATATAAAAACTCTTTGGCGGGATGGTTTTTTGATGGTAGCGTCTAATGGATAGTAAAAAATAGATTGTTTTTATTACGATATGGAAAAAAACCATGGAGTATATAAAGTGTGAAGTGTCCTTTTACAAATATAGGTACGTAGGTAGGTATGTCTATTTATAGATATGTACATACAAAACAATTTCATGTTTCAACATGTTTATTGAAACCTTGTCATGATAATGTTTGTTTGTGTTGGGCATAGGGAGATGTATGTATAATGTATATAGGTACATAGGTAGATATGTCTATTTATAGATATGTACATACAAAACAATTTCATGTTTCAACATGTTTATTAAAACCTTTTCATGATAATAATTGTTTGTGTTGGGCATAGGCGGATGTATGTGTGTAGGTAGGTATGCTTATTTTATTTATATGCATATGTATATACATTTGATACAATATATAGTAGGGTTCTTGATTTTTTGAGAAAAAAAAACCTATAAAAGGGGTATTTTGAGAACGTCATAGGACATTATGTTTTTTTGAATAAAACAGTCAAGTTCTTTATTTTTTTTGAATTTTTCATTGAAAATCTGAGTTTCGTTAATTATTAAACAATCAACTTCAAATTTGTTGAATTTTTCTTTGAAAATCTAATTTTCTTTTAATCATTAAACAATCAAGTTCTATTTAATATTTTTATAAATATTTTTTCTTGTGTGTTTTCTTTGTGAATCATATTCAAACTTTTAAAAAATGTTTAATTGTGAAAATTGTGAAAAATTATTCGCCAACAAGTCGTCTTTGACAAGGCACATCAAGCATATTCATAGCGACGAAAGAAAAATGTTTAAGTGTAATATATGTGAGAAGGTTCTGTCGAGGAAAGACAACCTTAATGAACACATTAGAAATAAACATTCATCAGGAGCTGTTGTAAGTAATGAAAGAAGTTTGAGAAAAAGGGAACATTCTCCTCAACCTTCAACATCTAGAGCGATTTTAAACAAAAAGCCTAGAATAATTGCTAGTGATAATGACTATTGTAATATATGTGAAGAAGTTGTTGTTGAATGGAGCGAGCATAATGAAAAAGCTTTCCATAAGAACTTGAGTAAACTGCTCTTAAGTGAAAATGAGGGATATGAACTGAAGGATCAAAATGAACATTCAGCAGGATCTGTTGTAGCGAATGAAAGAAACTATAGAAAAAGGGAACGTTCTCCACAGCCTTCAACATCTAGAGCGGTTTTGAACAAAAGGCCTAGAAGAATTGCTAATAACTATTGTGATATCTGTGAAGAAGATGTTGTAGAATGGAGTGAACACAATCAAAAAGCTTCACATATGACTCTAGTTGATGAACTATTTTCGGAAAATGGTGATGGAGGTTCTGCTCAAGAAAATGGTGATGGAGGTTCTCTTCGAAATTCATATTGTCCCATCTGTGAGAAGGTTGTCGAACAAGGAAAAATGACACATCATCAAAGAAAAGCTTCGCATAGAGCACTTGCTATGCAGCTCCTGACCGAGAATGTTAGCGTCATAAGTGGAGCTTTCAAAAATAGAATTAAGACCTATTGCATAAAGATTGATGATGAATCAATTTTGGATGTTGATGTTTTGTTTGAGCAAAATAAGTACCTCATAAAACAGTTGCTGGAAAACGAGATTGGTATTTTAGGTTCATTGAAGCTAAACATTGAACTTTTCGGTGATTTTGTCAAGTCCAACAATAGTCCTGATGAATTAATTTCTGATGTGAAAAATATTCAAACAAAAATGTGTGTGGTGCTGAATGAAAATGATATTGATGGAAAGCTTCAACAATTTATTGACGAAATAAAAGTCAAATTAGAAGAATTCCAAGAAAAAGACAGCGGATGGGCTTTGTTATCATTTGTGCGAATTGAGATAAACATCAATAAATACCAACCTATTGGAGGATCATCGTATTTTGAACTACCAGCTCAAATAAGAAACAAAAAAGCATGTATAAACGTTCAAAACAATGATCAGTACTGTTTCAAATGGTCAATAATAGCTGCTCTCACAGTAAACATATCACATCCTGAAAGAACTATTTCATATCCATGTAAAAATAACATTGTTGACGAAACAATAGAATTATGTAACCAACTCATAAGCTTTAAAGACTTGCAGTTCCCTCTGGCTATAAAAGATGTTAAAATATTTGAAGAGAACAATCCTGAGATAAGTGTGAATGTATTTGGTTACGAGATGAGTAAGAAAACTAAAGATGTAAAAATAATCGGTCCATTCTATCATACACAAAAGGAAAAGAGTAAGCATATAAATTTACTCTTTTGTGAGAATGAAGATGGTCGAACTCATTATGTTTTTATTAAAAACATCTCACGCTTAATCAGGTCACAGTTAACACAACATGAAAAGAAAAAACATTTTTGTAATGGGTGTCTACAAGCTTTTAATAATGAAGATTCATTAAAGAAACACAAAAGAGAGTGTTGTAAGATCGTTACAATAATGCCAGAGGGAGATAAGACCTCATTAAAGTTTGAGAAGCATGGAAAGAAATTGGAAGTTCCATTTGTAGTTTACGCTGACTTTGAGTCTATTTTACAACCAATAAATCATCAACAGCCCAACCCGGATTTTTCTTCGACAACTGACGTACAACAGCATGTTCCTTGCGCCTTTTCATATTTTATTAAATGCACATTTGATGAAAAGTTCAACACTCAGAAAACATTTGTTGGTAAGAATTTAAATTTGAAAATAATAATATTTCCCAATATACATATTTATAATTTTTCCATTTTTTCTATTTTAGGTGAGAATTCGTCAGATAAATTTGTAGAATTGTTGGTGAAAGATTTGACGAATTTATATCAGCAAGTCATCAAGAATCCGAAACCGATGCCCATGTTGACCATAGCCGAGGATTTCACGCAGAGATATTCACCAACATGTCATATATGTAAGAATAGTTTTAAGAATTCAGATTTAAGGGTAAGGGATCATTGTCACTTCACCGGGTTGTATAGAGGACCCGCCCACCATCACTGTAATTTAAATTTTAAAATTCCAAAATTTTTCCCCGTCTTCTTTCATAATTTTTCGGGATATGATTGTCATCTCTTTGTAAAAAGTCTTTCTAAGATCAAAGGAGAAATTTCAATAATTCCATTGAACAAAGAAAATTATATTTCTCTTTCTAAACGAATTTATTTAAATGCCAACCACAGTTTTGAGATAAGATTTTTAGATTCAAATAGGTTTCTTCAGTCAAGCATCGCATCTTTAGCAAAGAATTTATCGTCTAATGACTTGAAATATACTAAAAGTGTTTTCCAAGACAATGTGTCATTTAATTTAATGCAAAGAAAAGGTGTATTTCCTTATGATCATTTAGATTCTTGGGAACGATTTGAAGAAACCTCTTTACCCTCTAAATCAAAATTTTATAACAAAATGATTGATGAAGAATGTTTAGTTGAGGACTATAAACATGCTCTTAATGTATGGGATCACTTCAAGTGTAAAAAACTTGAAGATTATATGGTTCTCTATCTTAAGAGTGATGTGCTTTTATTAGCAGATATTTTTGAAAGTTTTAGGAAACTTTGTATTTCAATTTATGAACTTGATCCTTGTCATTATTTTACAGCTCCTGGGTTATCATGGGACGCTATGCTCAAAACAACTAATATTAAGTTAGAGCTTTTAACTGATGTCGATATGTACAATTTTTTTAAAACTGGAATTAGGGGTGGTTTGTGTCAATGTAGTCACAGAAATGCTGTAGCTAATAATAAATACATGTCAAGCTATAATCCAAACCTAGCATCGGAATACTTAATGTATCTTGATGCTAATAACTTATACGGATGGGCTATGTCACAACACTTACCATATGGTAATTTTCAGTGGGATAATCCTCAGATTTATTCATCTGAATACATCCTCAACATTAAAGGTGATAATGTTGGATATGTATTGGAAGTAGATTTAGATTATCCATCGAGTATTCACGACTCACATAACGATCTCCCATTTTGTCCTGAAAATATAGCCACCCCAGGTTGTAAAATTCCTAAGTTAGTTGCGCACTTGAATTCAAGGAAAAATTTCAAAATTCACTTAAGAAATTTACAGCAATGTATTTCCCAGGGATTAGTTTTAAAAAAAGTACATAGAGTCATGAAGTTTAGTCAGTCGAACTGGCTCCAAAAGTATATTTCACTGAACACCGAAAAAAGAAAGGTTGCCAGGAATAAGTTTGAAAAAGACTTTTTCAAGTTAATGAACAATAGCGTCTATGGTAAAACCATGGAAAATGTTGAAAAGCGCAGAAATGTGAAGATTGTTACAGAATGGGATGCGCATAGAAACCAATTTTCAGCAAGAAAGCTGATTGCGCATCCCAATTTTCATAGTAGTAGCATATTTACACCGAATATGTGTGCTATTGAGATGAAGAAAGGAAGTGTTGAACTAGATAAACCAATTTATTTAGGTTTTGTCGTTTTAGAACTCTCAAAGTGGTTAATGTATGATTTTCATTATGATTACATGAAGCCAAAATTTAGCGATAATATTCGTTTGAACTATATGGATACAGACTCTTTTATCTATTCCATATTTACAGACGACTTTTATGCTAACATCTATGATGATATTATTAATCCTGAGAGATCTAGGTTTGACACTTCTGAGTATCCTGTGAATAACATTCATAATTTCCCTTTAAATAATGGCAAGGTGATAGGGCTTTTTAAGGATGAAAATAATTCGAGGATTATGACTGATTTCGTAGGACTTAGGGCTAAATTATATTGTTTTGGGATTGATACCGGTGAAGTGACAAAAAAAGCAAAGGGAATCAAAAAATACATTACAAATAATTTAGAATTAAGAGATTATAGAAATTGTTTAATTAAGAAATGTGATATTTATAGAAATATGTATATATTTAGAAGTAAGCAACATTTGATATATACCCAAATGATAAATAAAAAAACCTTGAGTTGCAATGATACAAAAAGGTTTATATGTGAAGATGGTAAAAGCACCTATGCTTGGGGCCATAAAAATATACCACATATTTAAAAGTTAAATTCATTACAACTCAAGGTAATAAAAAAAAAAATATAACAATGAATTGGCATTTTTTTTTTCTTCAAATTTTAATAAAAAAAAAAATATTTGTATCTTCAAAAATATGAAATCTATGACAGCGTTAAAATAGCATAAAAAAAAAAGGAGGAGTGTTTCTATCTCATATTAAAAAAGAAAACAGGTACCAAAGCATCCTTTTGAATTTCTTAGCGATTGA
The DNA here is from genome assembly GCA_949752695.1 of Melanostoma scalare. Classification (NCBI taxonomy): domain Eukaryota; kingdom Metazoa; phylum Arthropoda; class Insecta; order Diptera; family Syrphidae; genus Melanostoma; species Melanostoma scalare. The sequence goes on from OX456986.1 coordinate 21,089,564, forward strand.
TTCTCAACATACACATACACACACACACACACACACACACACAACCACATGGAAGAGATAAAAATATATCTCTTTTTTGATTTGTTAAAGGATCTTTTGTAAGTATTTTTAACTGCCGATCATATTAAATTCTTTTTTACACATTAAGTCTATCACACATAGTAAAATCTTTTTCATGTGTATTGGTGTGACTCTTTAAAGGATATTTTTCGTGGGCGTTATCTAATATTTTTACAGTGTTTTTGTGAAAGTCTATTTTAGTAGTAGTAGTAGTATTCAATTAATTTTTTCCTGTATAAAAGATGATGAGATGACCATTATTAGAATAAGAAACAATTATACTTCGAAATAGCAAATATCATGAAGATTTTAAACGAGCAAACTCTCGAAGCATTTCTGTTAGAAATGCTTGCCGAGGAGATGGAGGTCGAGAAGAGGAGGAGGCCTATCAAAATGGTTAAACCGACAAGAAGGATGCCATGGATCCCCATCCGTGATAACGAGGGACCACCAACATTACTACCAACCCCTTGCCATCTACCACCATGGATGATGTCGAGGAAACCGGTTCAAAGAGTTGAACCCATGACTAGAATTGAACGCAACGAATTGGAAGAGATGGAGGAAGATAATTACGACGTAGACGATGAAGTGGAAAGCGAAGATGAGGAAGATGATGACGACGAACTGGAGTTAATGGAACAGGATCTAGATCAATTCCCGATGCCGATGATAGAAATTTTACCGGAGGTGGTGGAAAGCGAAGATGAGGAAGATGATGACGACGAACTGGAGTTAATGGAGCAGGATCTAGATCAATTCCCGATGCCGATGATAGAAATTTTACCGGAGGTGGTGGAAAGCGAAGATGAGGAAGATGATGACGACGAACTGGAGTTAATGGAGCAGGATCTAGATCAATTCCCGATGCCGATGATGGAAATTTTACCGGAGGTGGTGGAAAGCGAAGATGAGGAAGTACCACCAGCCCCAAGGTGGCATTATATATTGTGAAAAAAAAAAAAAAATTTTTTTTTTATGTTAACAAAATTTTATTTATATTTTTATTGGATAATAAAAAATAATTGTATATTTTAAAAGAAAAAAACCTATTTTTTTTTTTTTTTTTTTCTTTCAAATTCTCTCTTGGTCGTAAATTTTTCTTAATTCTAATTTAACAGATCTTCCCATTGGACCTTTGTATATGATACAGTACGATGCTGTTTTCATATTTATGTTTTCTATTGCCTTGTCAGTTAATTTGTTGTAGCGGGCTGGAAGGAATACCTACGAAAGAAAAATAATATTAAAACATTGAAACAAAATAAAATGGAAAGAAAATGATAAATAAAAAAAAAAAAAAAATTTTGTTTACTTACATCGTTTGTACCTAGATCAATAACTAATTTCGTTCCAAATTTCGTTTGAATTCTTCTCATGCTTAGTATCGGATAGCAATGATTTTGCTCCAAGTTTCTTATATTAATCACAGTATTAAAACTGCTTTCAACTTCAATTTCTTGGATTTCTTTTTCAAATTCTTGAGACATGGTGCGATAGTAAGGACTTCTCAAATTAAAATAATAAAATTTCAGCTCAAACAGTTGAATTTATACAGATTTTTTTATTTTTTTTTTTGTTCTCTCTTTTTTTATCTTCTTAGGGAGAAGTTTGTTCATGTTTTTTTTTTTTCCTTCTTTCTTAGTTTTATTTTTTATGTGTTTCTATTCCTAGAAAAACAGATTCTTGTTGTAGCAGATGTTGTAACAGATGTTGTAACAGATGTTTCTCATAATTCATGTATGACAAGTGTATTCATGTTGTTTCCTTTCTTAATTTTTTTATTTTTATGTGTTTCTATTCCTAGAAAAACAGATTCTTGTTGTAGCAGATGTTGTAACAGATGTTGTAACAGATGTTTCTCATAATTCATGTATGACAAGTGTATTCATGTTGTTTCCTTTCTTAATTTTATTTTATGTGTTTCTATTCCTAGAAAATCAGATTCTTGTTGTAGCAGATGTTGTAACAGATGTTGTAACAGATGTTTCTCATAATTCATGTATGTTTTCGAACTTCTCCAGTTAAGGGACTGTACTCAATAATGCGATCATGTATGATCATGCAATATACTGAAGTATTTGGCGGTACAGCTACGTTTGTTTTGATTTCAAGTTTCACATCTACAGGAGCCGATTTGATAGACTCATTTTGGCGGGAACAATCAATTACAATAATTGGAGCAGTTTCCTTATACTCCTTACGTGACAATAGTGGTTGCGATTGTTTGTTGTAAAAGGATTGTTGAAATCGACTGTACATATCATAGAGAACAGCATATCTGCCGGTCGTAAAATCAGCATTCAAATCTTCACGAGGATATGACTCCGAGTTTAAATGCACCTTAACATTTCTCAACGTGCAGTGGTCAAATTTGCTAGCATCTTTATCTTTTTGATTTTTTCGGTTCGTTTGTAGTCCAATTACAATATATCTAGGTTTTTCGAGTTGATTTGATGTTTTAATTGTCCATATATGATCGGTTGCAGCTGGTAGTGTTGGATATTCATACATTTCCCAGTTTCTAAAATGAATTTGAATGGGTTTTGATTGTATTTGTTTAAGTAAGGTAAGCTTATCAGCATCCGCCAATGTGATGTGAGGAACTCTCCATTGCATTTTCAGAATTTTAATTTGCATTTCTTCCGACGAAACAAAAGCATTCTCATCTGTTCGAGTGCGTATTAAAATCAACTCATGTCTTGCATTTGTTATAATCCGTTTATAATCTTCAGCAAATCCAAGTAAACTTTTAAGAGGTACACAAAAGTTGAAAGTATCAGATGAAGTCGAAATGGGGTCTTTTTTATACCATGAGGCATTTTGAAGATATTTGCTTTCATTCTCATTTAAGGATATATAGTTTTTTAATGTTGTTGTAATACCAACATTTTTATTGTATTCAATATCCACACCATTTAATTCATAATGAATTTCCTCAAAAAGAAAGGCCATAGCATTATTACATAATTTAGCTGAAATAGAATTACTTCCATCTAATTTTTTTAGGGTTCCTTCAATGTATATATAACTTTCGCTGGGCAGAATACAGAGGTCTTGTTGTTGAATGGAAATACGTATTTCATCGCTTGCATTGTAAGACTGCAAAAACGGGGAGTAGCTGTGATATTCAAATTTGGCGATGCTATTATCATAACGAGGTGTTTGGGTTATATTCAATATTTCGCTCATGTTTATCTTCTTTTTTTTTTTTTGTGTTTTTTATTTTATTTTATTTGTTATTATATTTTTATTTTAAAACAAATCCCAAGGACTGGAGATAAGATTTATTTTCAGATGAGAGCTTCGGTCTTGTCAGTTTTGCTGCTCTTGTAGAACTAACAGAATCGCCACTTTTGCGGTCGCTTATATTATTATATATTAACATTATGTAGCACCTCCTAATGGTTTTAAATGTAAACGTATGGTAATTATTTCTCCTCTAAAATTTATTAAATCTCCGTCCTGGTCAACAAGCTTCAATGAAATCGAACTTAACTGTTTGACGCTCACTGGTAAATAGATGACATTTCTGGGAACTTCGATGATTTTATATCCAGGTCCTACTTCTGGTGAGAATTCATGTATTGTATGCATTGGTTTGTTATTAAAATATGAACCAGAAATAATATTACACTCAATTCTTATAACATTCACCTTGGTTATGTCAACAGGTAAATCGGAAGTGTGTAACAAATCAGCTTTCAAAGATCGTTTACTGAATCCCAATAATTTTCCTATAGATCGATCTTTCTCGAAATGTACAGTCTCTGTACTAATCAGCTCACATTGTAATGTATTATTATTAGCTTCAATTTTCATGGAGATTGGAAAATTTTTTTCTTTTAATGCATAATTAATAAAAGAATAAATGTCGTCGATTTCATATGAACCCGTTGGAAATTCAATAACATGTGCTCCAATATGCAGCAAATTGTTTCGCTCATCAACATTAGGTATAGAGTTATATGTTTGAAAATCTATCAAGCCGCAAACGTACTCCCGATCCAATTTTAAAGGTGGAAAATATTCCGCAGACAAATGAGAAGTATTTCCGCTCAGTGTGAGTGTGAACGCCATGACAATAAAAAAGACAATGAAAATTATTTTACAAAATGTTTGTTATTTATTCATAATAGTGATCATATAGAAACTTTAAACATAAGTGTCCACAATTTACAGAGTTATAATCTTGATACTTAATATAATTATATTTAATCTTATCACCTAAATAATCAATTAATTCGTTCGGTGGTTGAAGGTTTCCAAAACTATCAAAATATTCGATGTGACTGCCCTTTTTATAATACGCTACCCAATGTGTTCCTGGTCCATTTGAGGAATCTAAATTCACTATTGCACATTCATTTCTTAAGGGTTTACTTTCCGGTAAATTATCCCGCATGAAAACTCCTCTAAAATGTGGTATTAATCTCATGGCAAAAGCTTTCAAATCCATCTCATTCAAGGCACGTTTGGGTAACGAATTTATAAGTTTTTTGAATGCGGACGCAAATAAAGTCCAAGTCCTTTTCTATAAGGTTTTAAATGTAGACCGTTACCCACTGAAATAGCTTCCAATTTTCGATTATGTCGTTTTTTCTCATCTAAATCTTTTTTAGCGTTATTAGCATCGTTGACAGCCTTAGCAATACCGGCAGCACCTCCAGATAAAGCTCCGAGAGCTGAAAGTCCAGCAAAGAGTGGAACAAGGAATGGTATGACACCACCAATTTTCGGTACTGAAATAACTCTTGGTGTTTTAATATTGTGCCCATTTGTATTAATTGTTTTCTTAGCAGCTGACAATGCTATTTTGATAGCTTTTTCGAGACTATGTGGCTTTTTTCTTTGAATAGTTTTTCCAAGACTTTTAATGGTTCTACTAAAAGTGATTCTCTTCTTGGTTTTCTCTTTTTTATTTTTTGATTTCATTTTTTCCTTACTGTTAGAGCAACCCATACCTAATTTAAGTTTAGCTTTCATTAGATTTGTAACTAGTATAGCATTCGCTCGTTCACCTAAACCGGTGTCCTTAGATGTCGCTAGTTTCCAAGCTTTCTCAGTTAAGATTTTATCTGCTGTATGACGTTCAGATGTATTTTTAAATTTAGAATAAGATATATCGTGTTGTTTGCATGCCTGATCAAGCAAATTAATTCCTGGATCTCCTCTTGCTAATCGTTTTTCTAGTTTTGTTCCAGGTCCACAATATTGATAGCCAGGAAGATGAAGTTCAAGGGGTAATTTGTTGATTATAGAGTTTACTAAACCGTCTCCTCTAACGATGCTTTGTTGACTGATATGTTTTTTTGAAAAATCCAGCATTTTTATAGAAATAAACTTATGTACTCAATAGGACGGTTTACAATGTTATGACTTTTTTTTTATATAACCTTCGTATTTAAAGGAAATTGCTTAGTACCTTTCATAATGCGATTCGTGAAACAGCAACAACTTTTACCAATACAAAATTTTGATTTGACTAAAAGTAATGAGTCAAGAAAACATGGAAAACTATTACCCAATAGCATAAGAGGTTTAATTACGGGTCCCTCAAATTGCGGAAAAACAAATGCTATGATGAGTTTACTACAACATCCTAACGGTTTAAGATTTGAAAACATATATATTTATTCAAAGTCATTACATCAACCAAAGTATGAGTTTTTACGAAGAGCTATCAAGCCAATCAAAGAAATGGGTTTCTTTACGTTTTCCAACAACAGTGAAGTTATACCACCTGAAGAAGCAAAACCCAATTCAGTCTTTATCTTTGATGATATTGCATGTGAAAAACAAGATACTATACGAACTTACTTTAGTATGGGACGACATCATCTCATTGACAGTTTTTATTTATGTCAAACATATACAAGAATTCCGAAACATCTTATACGCGACAATGCAAATTTTTTAATTGTTTTCAAACAGGACGATATGAACTTGAAACATATTTATAATGATCATGTTAATTCAGATATGACATTTAATATATTTCAAAAGGTATGTGCAGAATGTTGGAATGATGAATATGGATTCTTGGTAATTGATAAAGACAGTCCTTTGAAAGAAGGTCGATATAGGAAGGGCTTTGATCATTTCCTGAAACTATAAAAAGCAGATCTTTATAACAGTTTACATCATACGTGCATTAATGTTCTATGAGAGCACTTCAAAAGCAGTAAAACCTGTAAAAAGCAGTTCAAAAGCAGTAAAATAAAAAAACAGTAAAAAGCAGTTAAAAACAGAAAAAGCAGTAAAAAACAGAAAAAAGCAGTAAAAAACAGATAAAAAGCTGTTTCAAAGCAGTAAAAAACAGAAAAAAGCAGTAAAAAACAGATAAAAAGCTGTTTCAAAGCAGTAAAAAACAGAAAAAAGCAGTAAAAAACAGAAAAAAGCTGTTTCAAAGCAGTAAAAAACAGAAAAAAGCAGTAAAAAAGCAGTTCAAAAGCAGTAAAAAACAGAAAAAAGCAGTTTAAAACAGAAAAAAAGCTGTTTCAAAGCAGTAAAAAACAGAAAAAAGCAGTAAAAAAACAGAAAAAAGCAGTTTAAAACAGAAAAAAAGCTGTTTCAAAGCAGTAAAAAACAGAAAAAAGCAGTTCAAAAGCAGTTCAGACCAGTTCAAAAGCAGTTCAAAAGCAGTTCAGACCAGTTCAAAAGCAGTTCAAAAACAGAAAAAGGCTGTTTCAAAGCAGTTCATAAATGACAAATATAAAAAACATTTCTTCCTACCGTTTACAACATACGTAAAGTAATGTACTATGAGAGCAGCTCAAAACAGTTCAACGCACAATCCATAGAAGTTCGAAGTCGTTCAACTCGGTTTAAAAATCGATGCTCATCAATCAGAAGCAGTAAATTCAACATAAAATTCGATTTCAAACCGATTGAAAGATTCTTTCATAGTATACGAAGCATATTTACAGTCTGTTGTAAAAATAATACAGCTTCATTATGATGAATTTAAATAAGGAACTGACAAGTGAACTCATTAAAACTACTGATGCCCTACGAAAGAAATATAAAGCTCTAAGAGATGGGAAGGAAGCATTCGAAACTCAATTAGAGGAAACCTTCAAACCAATTACCAACCCTCTGAAAGAGTTAGTTGAGAAATCAAATGAGCAGCAAAACTATTTTGAAACTCCAGTAGCTAAATCAAAACAAAATTTTGATGATGATTTTGCCACACCTGCTGCAAGCATCAGTAGTATTACTCCGAAGAACTATTCAACGACACCCAAAAGCAAACATTTTAGAGAAAGCAGACAACGAGTACGTGGTCGTTACAAAGCTCGTCACTTAACCGACCAAATAGACGATAATGAATCCGATGAAATATCGCAGAAGTATATAGATTTATTTTTGAATGAGTCTAGTGCTTTTGACAATATATATGGCGTTCACGAAAATAATGGCAGGTTATTCATCGGGGATGGAGAGTTTAAAATTCTAGGAAGAAATATACAAATAAAGAATAAAATCTATGAAGGTTCAAACGGTTTATATGAACTAATTTTCAAGAAAAAACCCTCCCAAAATATATATAATGAGAAAGATTTAAAAATATATAAGGATATTTTGGAAGATACCAATGCTTATCGACGTTCTCATGATTCTACAAAACAAGTTTTAGGAAATCGTGGAAGTAAATATAAAGAAATTATAAGCAAACTACTAACAGATACTACTACTCCAGTTTCACATACAGGAAATGGATTAATGCATCTATCTAAGAAAGAAAAAGACTATATCTTCTGGGATGATCCCAATGAACTTGTAGTTCGATTAAGACTTCTTGTCGCTTCACATCAAGCAGGGCATAATAATCATTCCAACGAAATTGTATCAATTATCGAAGAATTAAAAGAATCTAATATTATCGAGTAAAAAACAAAATGAGTGTAGATAAGTTCGGAAGGTTTTCAAATAGAACTCCTGTGAGAGGACTAACAGGACCAACTGGACCACGTGGGGAGAAAGGAGAACCGGGACCACCTGGGTTGCAAGGAGTGCCGGGACCACCTGGGATACAAGGAGTACCGGGAACACCTGGTGAGGGATTTCTCAAAACAGTAAACGGAAACTATGATATAAACTGGAAGCGTCTACAAAATCTACAGGACCCACAAGAGAAAGAAGATGCTGCAACAAAAAATTATATTGACGAGAATGTTGTAGAATTAAAAGCCTTAATTGCGAAAATTGAAGAATATTTGTATTCTAAGGATAACAAATATTTATATTTTTAAATTTAAGAAAATTGTAGTCATAATCGTTGTGTGAATTGTCAAACTGAAATAAAGAAAAATCTATTATTCCACTTTATGATGAAATAGTTTTTTTTTTTGATTTCAGTCTTATTTTGTATATCATAGTGAGAGGACAGTAACCTAATAATGGCAGGAATAAATACTTCTATAATTTTTGATGAAATTTTAAAATTTCTTAAAACAAATCAACACACTATACTAGAAGAACACTATGAGTATTTCATAGCTAGTATAAATTTTCTTAGGAAATTTGAAAATGTATCTTCTACAACATCTGTTCATGGCTGTCACTTTATAAATTGCTCATGGTCTTCTAATATATGTAAATCAGGGCCCGATACATGTGCGTGCTACATGATTGAAAATAGACTATTACAAATAAAAAAACTTATGTTATTATATAAAAGAATACAATAAATAAAATTATTATAAAAAGAAAAAATATTGCATTTTTATTTCAATCAACTGAAAGATGAGTAAGAGAAACATTGTTAACGAGCTGCATAAACCTGCAAGAAGAAATTTCAAAAAAAGACGAGTCATTATAAAGGGACTTGATGAACTATGGCAAGCTGATTTGGTGGAAATGATTACCTATTCAGCAGAAAATGATAATTTTCGATATCTTCTTACGGTAATAGACACATTTTCTAAATTTGCTTGGAGTTTCCCTATTAAAAGTAAAACTGGAGTGGATGTCACTGCAGCTATGCAAAATATATTTAATGAAGGACGCACCCCAAAGAATCTACAAACAGATGACGGCAAAGAATTTTATAATAAAATTTTTCAAAATCTCATGAAAACATATAAAATCAAACATTACTCTACATTCAGTGCACTTAAAGCATCCATTGTTGAACGTTTCAATCGCACCTTAAAAAACATGATGTGGAAAGAATTTAGCGCCAATGGCTCATATCGTTGGATTGATATGATAAAATCACTGACTAAAACATATAATACCACGAGACATCGCACTATTAAAATGTGTCCATCTGAAGTTAATTCTAGAAATGAAAAACACATACTTTCGACAGCATATAATCATATAAAAATTCATATTACACCTAAGCTTCATATTGGTGACTTTGTAAGAATAAGTAAATATAAGCATGTTTTTGAGAAAGGTTACACCCCCAATTGGACAACTGAAATCTTTAAAATAATAAAAGTTCAACACACAAATCCCGTAACATATTTGTTAGAGGACTATCAAGGACATCCCGTCAAAGGAGGATTTTATGAACTTGAATTACAAAAAACAAAATTTCCAGATACTTACCTCATAGAAAAAGTACTTAAAACCAAAAAGGGACAAATATTTGTGAAATGGCTTGGTTTTCCATCTGAACACAATTCATGGACATCTATACCTCAAAACGATTAACAAAAAATTGTGACTCCGCCTTTTAATTTTTTTTTTTTTCTAATGACTTAGCGGTTACTTATTGTCCATACCTAAAACTATCTCAAAAACAATTTCGGTGCGCTAATCATATGTGGTGAGAAGACACATGTTTTACAAAAGACTCCACTAATTTTATCAAATAGGTTAGTGGTTACTTGTTGTCCATATCTAAATATATTCTTAGACATATGGGTAGTGAAATCGTATAAATACCAACTGTTTCTGGGGTTTCATCATCAAACATTAAAAAGTAACCATCGCGCTACGTCAGAAGTAAATAAACGAAATGTACACCAAGTCCCATAACATTTTCGTTATATTTCAAAACTACTTGGACGAATTCAAAGATAAGTGTTGGGAGCTGCAGCATATACAAACGGCCGCAGCAGAGGAGCTGCTGTTAACCAGACAAAACCCCAGCTTAGGATGTATACAAGGGATGGCCTATCTCATCAAAATTCTAAATACAAGAGCTTGTGAGTTGGGATTCGACGAGGTCCCCGCTATACCTCACGAGGTATATTTTTTTTTTTTAGATAAGTTTTAGATATTGTTAATGCAAATTAGATTTACAATTTTAAATAAAAATTTTGTAATCAAAAATTTTACTGTCTCTATTTACTGCCTTATTTTCTTGTTCGTTTTCTCTTTTGGGGTTGTTAATTTCCTACTGTTATTATATATTTTCATCTTTGATGATAGTTTTTTGTCAAACTGCATTTGTGCTGACAGCTCTTTGGCGAAAATTTTTTATCAAGTTGCAGTTGTACTGTCAACTTTTTTCAGCATTTCAGTGAATTGGTTTAGAAAACATAATATTATCATGAAAAGGTTTTAATAAACATGTTGAAACATGAAATTGTTTTGTATGTACATATCTATAAATAGACATATCTACCTATGTACCTATATACATTATACATACATCTCCCTATGCCCAACACAAACAAACATTATCATGACAAGGTTTCAATAAACATGTTGAAACATGAAATTGTTTTGTATGTACATATCTATAAATAGACATACCTACCTACGTACCTATATTTGTAAAAGGACACTTCACACTTTATATACTCCATGGTTTTTTTCCATATCGTAATAAAAACAATCTATTTTTTACTATCCATTAGACGCTACCATCAAAAAACCATCCCGCCAAAGAGTTTTTATATACAAACCAAAGTAATTAAGAGAAAAAAAAAATTGTAAAAGGACACGTTATATACTCCATGGTTTTTTTCCATACCGTAATAAAACAATCTATTTTTACTATCCATTAGACGCTACCATCAAAAAACCATCCCGCCAAAGAGTTTTTATATACAAACCAAAGTAATCAAGAGAAAAAAAGATTGTAAAAGGACACGTTATATACTCCATGGTTTTTTTTTTCCATACCGTAATAAAACAATCTATTTTTACTATCCACCAGACGCTACCATCAAAAAAACCATCCCGCCAAATAAAAAAACTACCTGTCTAAAAAAAATATCATCATATGGTACACAACTGTACATCATGACTGCTGTACACTGAACCTGAACCTGAACCTGGCCCAGAACCGACCAAAACATACTACTGGCGTCACAAGGAAAAATATTTTTTCCTTGATGGGCACATATCTACGAAATGTAAATTACGATAAATTGATAATTATAAACAGTTTGGTGGCCCCAAAATGTAATTATCATTTAATTACTATAAAGTAAAGGGTTGCTTTTGTTTATAGCTTATAATTTAAATTAAAGTTGAACTGAATCCAAGTGGAGAAGTTAAATCTAAAGTGTTCCTATCAGTTTATTAAATGGCTGTAACCTGAAAATGCGAGTTTTGGATTGAGTTTTTCGAAGTCTACAGAAGTTTTCCAGAGATATGACTAAAAAGTATATATGTAAGGTCTATGAAACTCTGTTGCAAAAATGCAGTGCACATCGTATGGAATTAATATTTTTTTTTGTTGTGCACATTTATGATGTTTTCAGGTAGTCCACCTCTTTAGTCCCTACACACTTTCTTTTGTTTTTCTTGCTTTTCTAAAATTTCATCCCTAAATTGCGCTGCTACTAGCTATGTCCTTCATTGTTGAAATTCAGACCAGAATGAAGTTGGACAACTTGTTTGATGAGTGTGAACGCAATGGGTTTTTTCCGTCCAACTTTTCATCCAACAAATTTGGCAAACAAATTTGATAGTCAGAACCCCGCTTTTAGTAAAGTTTGCCATTTTATGATAGAAAGATATACGAGCCAACAACGAGTCGAAATTATTAAAATTTACCACCGAAATTCGGAGTCAGTGGCCTCAACGATAAGAGCGCTACGTTCAATTTATGGTCGTCATAATCGTCCTAGCAGATCAACAATTGAGCGTCTAGTGGAAAAACTTGAATCCACAGGCACAGTACAAAATGTTTCCGTGCCAGCGAGACAAAGAAGTGCCCGTAGTGTCGCGAATATAATTGCTGCCGCTGAAGCTTCAGTTACAGATAGCCCAAATGTGTCTCTCACACGTCGTTCTCAAGCGTTGGGCATCTCTGTGACGTCATTGTGGCGAATTTTGCGAAAAGATCTTGGCCTACATATCCTTACAAGATTAAATTGACGCAAGAACTGAAGCCGCTTGACCACCAGAAGCGTCGTATGTTCGAGAATTGGGCTGAGCAACAACTTGAAAATGATTCGGATTTTCATCGAAAAATCATCATCAGTGATGAGGCTTATTTCTGGCTAAATGGCTTCGTCAATAAACAAAATATGCGGTATTGGTCGGGCAGCAATCCACCCGTACTCCATGAGTCATCATTGCATCCCGAAAAAATTACGGTTTGGTGTGGTTTATGGGCCGGCGCGGAGGCGTCATTGGGCCGTGTTTCTTCCGTGATGATCAAGACGGGCACGTGAATGGGGATCGCTACCGTTCAATGATAACCGAATATTTTTTGGCCCAATTGGATGATATGGACTTGGAGGACATGCGGTTCCAACAGGGCGGTGCCAAAAGCCACACAGCGAATGTCACAATCAATTTATTGGAAACCAAGTTTGGAGAACGTGTTATCTCACGAAATGGTCAAGTCGCTTGGCCGCCTCTTGGTCGTGCGATTTGACGTCGTTAGACTATTTCCTGTGAGGCTAAGTCAAGTTTATGGTCTATGTCAAAAAGCCAGGGACGATTGATGAGCTTGGTACGAATATCGAACGATTTATGCTTGAAAATCGTCGATAATTAGGTTCAGCGTCTGGACTTCTGCAAGTGTGCCCGTGGTGACAATGCAAAAAAAATTGATCTTCATACATAATGGCATTAAACGTACTTTTACAAAAACAAAGAATTTTATTGATATCTAAAACCGTTTTTGTTTTATTTAAAAAAAATTTGGAGCGCTCTTATTGAAAAACCCGATAGCAGCACAGATGGATATCTATACTATAATTGCCCCAGCCCAAAAGCCACCATTTTTTAGTTGTATCCTTTGTTGATCAGTTAGGCGAAACAGTTTCAAGAAATAGTGATTATGACTCAGCCTATTAAATCTCTCCATACTTCTTTCCACAGGATCATGTGAACTTAAAAATGTATGTCAAGAAACCATGGATCGTGGAAAGATCTTGATCCTTGAAAGAGAAAATTGAACTGTACGCCTTGTAAGGCTCATAAATACGCGCACGTATTTCTTGTGGAGACGAAAGCTTTCCAATTGGCTATAAATAGTGCTACGAAAAATACCAAGAGGAAAAAGTATTTGATTAGTAAGATTACAGTTGAACTTACTAGGTAATGTTCTTAGACGGCTTTCTCTGGATTTGAGTCAGCGCTTGGTCTGCCGGGTGATCTTATACGGCTTCCACCAATGATCGGATCACTCAATTACAATCGTAGATGGCATACCTCAGGTGGATAAAGAAAGACTATTCGTATATGCTTCCAAAGTTTATAAGTAAACTGCAACATTCTTGGTATTCCTTGACGAAAACCACAAGGGACAAGGCAATTGTCTTTTCTCAATCATTTAATCTTGCTCTTAAGTGATATTACACTCTGTGAATGATGACACTGCTAACCACTTTCTTTGTGACTGTCCTACACTTTCTTGAATGTAGGGGACCTACTATCTTTTTTCGATTCCGAACTCCTAATCTAGAAAGCGCTTTTCAGTTCCCCTTCTGTTGGGATTAGAACCACGAACCTCCCGGTTACCAGGCTGTCAATAAGCCAGGGGTACTATGCACCTTATCTTTTGCAATAAGAGAATGATTTTACTTATGCCTCCATTGAGTAAATTTCAATGAATTTACAATTGTGGCAATTACATACTTATATTACTTCCAAAATGTGGTATCCTCTGTTTTGGCAAGTTTACAAAGCTCTTAGTGTAATTATTTAAATTGAGTTGATTTCAAATTTCGACAAACAAACTTTTGGAGTTCTGACTAAACTCCCTGCACGCATGTATAGAAAAGTGTAGGATATTTGAATAACCATACCTATAGAGTTGAATTCCAGAATCGGAATGCTTATTCGAAATGGAAACACTAATTTCCTCCTTTCAATTTCTGGTCAAAATGAATGCCTTCAAGTCGACAGCCAAGAACGAAGACCATTGTCTCGCATTATTATTCACACACGAGGATATTCCATCATCTATATCCCATAGTCAAATCCCAATCACAGTCACCCAAATCTCAAACAGAAATCACTCAGATGCAGAGATGTTTATCTTTCACTTCACTTTTGCATTCAAAATACATACACTTTTCGGGGCGTCTCACACATGTCCTGAAATCGATGTGTGTAGCGTGTGTACCACATATCTCTCTGTTCGTATATATTTATCCTTTAACTTGATTAAAATTGTCTCACCGTCGGAAATCTCTGTTGCAAATCCTCCTGTCTTACCTTCATCCCCTGTGGGCGACGGAACAGTCATTTTAAATCCCGAAAAAGTGAAAGAGGCCAAAAAAGGAGGACGGAAAATAAAATAAAACTCATTGAGGATGAAGCAAGATAAATTGGAGCTGAGCTATCGATTTAAAGACCAAAAAAATTGTTGTAGGACTGCACAACAATACGGTGTATGGCTTGTGTTCCGTAGCATATGAGTTTTTATTCCGTTCTGGATGTGAGACAATCGAGCGTTGTTTAGTAGGGTATATGTGATAAACTATAGAGACGTGTGGCAATCACAGATGGCAAATGGGAAGAGGCTGCCCAGAGGGCGTTAATTGGCAGACGAGAATGGACCGAGCGGGTAAGCTTTTCTCTTCGACATGGATCATAGAACTCTTTCGGGACAGCTACTTGATGCCCATTTGGAAAACATTTACCGCAAAAGTGAAATTTGTCTGACGGATGTTGGCCTTTAATTTCCTTCCAGACATCTTCCTTAATCACGAAGCAGAAACGTAATCACTAAGTTTTCACTAAATGCCAAAAACCACAGAAACGAGATTGCTACCAGGCCATTGACACTAGAAATACACTCCTGCCTGAAAGTGGAGGTATATAAGAATGAAAAAGGACTAGCGACCATCTGGTAGGCACTGCTTTGTTTTTCCATTCCCGACAATGACACAAGTTGAAATTTTTTTGTGTTGTCTTTTACCTTCTATCTTCTTTGGTTGACCTCAGTCAGGCACCCGTTGGTGACCCTAATACTCTCACACATTTTAGTCTCAACCTAGCAGTCGACAACTTACTAGTGTTATTTACTGCGAAAGGCAATTTTCCATTTTAGGTTAACGTATACGCCACCGCCACCGCCCTGTCGACTTTCGTTTACTGGCAACACTTTGAAATGGGAAAAAGGGTCTAACGTCTGTAAGTTAGATTTAATTCCTTAGTTGGCACATGTCGCACTTCAGTCGGTGGTGGCGGGCGGATATAGCTTTGTGGGGGTGTGTCGACCGACCGAAACAAATATCTCTCTCCCTCTCTTCTACTTTTTTTTGTTTCGTACGACGGGGGCGCAGCGCTTTGGCCGTGTCTAATATTATCCTTTTGCCAAATCCCGTAGATGGTGCGCTGCCAATGTTATGCTTATTATCATTACATAGCTTCCAAGTAAAAGCTGCTGCTGAAGCTGTATCGTATTTCGTACATATATGTGCCTACACAGCAATTTTCTTATTTATATTGGAAGATTTTGACTACATTATGAACCGCTGAAAGATTCAAAGGCAGCCGACAGCTGCTGGAAATGCATAATGGTGTTTGTTACGGTAACAACAATTATTACTCGAATTATTGGTGTTATGCGGGAGGGTTAATGGTATTTTGTGCGCTAGGTACTCGCATGGGGAGCTTATATAATTTATAGCTGCATGGGTGGGTGTTCATATATCTACCGTACATACATGGAGCATTTTCAAACGGGATCCAACATATCATCAGGTGTAAATTACTAAACAGGTCGACAGAGTGGCATTTGATGAGTGATAGAGCTACTCTTGTTGTTCATTGAAGGGTGCTCTTGCTCTGTATGAGGCAATTTTTTGGGGTACCATTTGAAGGATGTTTTGTTGCCATATGCTTGACGGAAGTAGATTAAATGTAATATAGCTGTGTTATGGCGTTAATGGAAATATCTTTTATGTTTATCGAAAAATTTATTAATGCTGCAGGGGACTAAGTGATTTTAAGGGTGGAAGAGGCATGTTCCTTATTGAAACAACATACCTGGTGAGTAAATTGATCGGTATTAGTTTCATACGAAGTTAACCAGACGTAGGTAATTGAAGTCGTTGGTTAAGGTTGCAAAAACAGGAAGAATTTCGATCAATATTGCCTGAACTCAGTAAAAAGGGTTGAGGATAGGATAGAATAGGTGTTAATGTGATTCACACTTCTTCTTTCTTCTTTACGATGCTAATGATCTCGAAAGGTTCACAGTTTTCCTACTTATCTGCTTCACACCAGTGATCCGCCTGTAAAGTGCGCACATTTGTTTGAACGTAGAATGATATCACTATTTGAAGAGACTCTATGGATCTCTCGATTGAATGGCAATACCAACTAAGGCGGTCGTGGTCTGTTGTTTCCAAGATAGTGTTTTTGACGTGAAAGCTTCCACGGGTCTTGGAACACCTAATACGATCAAGCTTTGTTAATTGTTATTCCTGCTGTCATACGGATCCTCGCTATCTCAGCTGCCCTCAACTTACTCTCATACTTTTTGTATAGGTACATAGCCCAACATTGTGAACCGTATGTGTGTGCTGGACGCACAACCGCGGTGTATAGAGATTAGTATTTTTGTATTACAGAAGACTACCTCACTTCGACAGTGATGTTAGGTATTTCCGTTAAATTAGGTTCAGTGCGCAATTCTGTCGTTCTCCATAAGAAGCTGCCTTTAGCATCGTTAATGAACTCCGACGAATGAATTTCTTAACCATTTCTGCTTGCTTAAGTAACTATTTTAAAAATTGAATCTCCCTTATTCAACTCGTTTTGACGCACTCCTTGAACAGCTTGGTTTTGCATCAAAAGCTGGGGTAGAAACCTATTTCACTTCTTTCTTGCAGCCTTTGTATTCCCTTTCGAAGAGAGGCTTTTCTTTTACAACTTTCGGACACTTTGAACGTGCTTTGAAAACCACTTCCTTTTTACTAATCACAACTTTAGCTTCGTCATTCTTTGTATTGTTGGTAGCGATAATTTGGTTCTTCTTATGCCAGTTTATTGCAGCCAATCCACCATACTCTGTGCTGTGCTCCCTGGGTTTTGGGCGGTGTTCCTGTTCATGGACAGATATTTTTGCATTCAAAATTGCTCGACTCTTCCTTTGTCCAAATTAAACTAGTTGATTCACTTAGAAGGCTTTCTTTGCTTCAACAAAACTATAAAAAACTCTGTCACTCAAAAAGGGGGTTGTGGGCAACCCTTACTTACTTACTTAGGTGAGCATTACAGTTTTGGGTGAACCTGGACCTCAACCAACATCCTTCTATAACGACTTCGATTTTGGGCGAGCGTTTCCCAGTTTTGTACTCTAAGTCGGTTGAGGTCTTCTTCCACTTGATTGCGCCACCTAAGACGAGGTTATCCCTTCCGCGATTTCCCTGCAATGTGCTTTCGAAAACCCGTCGAGCCGGAGCGTTTGAGTCCATCCGCTCTACATGGCCCAAGCATTGTAGCCTCGCGATGCGTACTCTTCTGGCTACGCCCATGTCGCGTTACAGCTCATACAGCTCGTTGTTGTCTCTTCTGTTCCACACGTTGTCTTAGCATACGGGACCAAAGATCGATCGGAGAATTTTTCTTTCGGAATGACCAAGGGTTTCCTCATCCGCTTTCGATAAGGTCTATGCTTCCGCGCCGTGTAGCAGGACTGGAATAATCAAGGTCTTATACAGGGTTACCTTTGTTTCTCTGGAGAGGGTTTTGTTTCTTAATTGCCTTCTTAACCCAAAAAAGCAACCGATGGCAAGAGTTACTGGGCGACCGCCTCTCCTAAGATCACTCAGCAGTCTTTCATCCGAAGCTTCATTAATATGGGCACCAAATAGCCCATAAATATCAAGCTGTACGTCTTGTTAGATCAATATGGTTTTTGACAAATGACAAGACAAGACCATGTGATATGATAGAACCATGTGACATGAACATTCTTAGGACATCTTCACCAGAAGAGATCCTGGTCTCATACCTCGTAAGCAGTCGTCAAAGTCCTCGTTTGTCCTTCCTCCATGTCTATTCAAATCTTCGATAACAAACAATAGCTCATCTTTTGAGAAATGCTTAAGTAGATTGTCAAAACCAAGCAGCCTTCACGTACTAAGCGGAAAAGCGGCAAAATTAGGACAAAATTGAAAACACTTACACTTTTTTTAACTTGTTCATTCGCTGTGCATGTTTCATGTTAACGTACAAATTTTAAAGCACTAGCGTTGGTAGACAAATTCCATCAAAAAATATGAAACAAAACCTATTAAATTCAGCTGTACTTCGGAGCAGCCTCTATAGCTACAAATTGGAGCACTCTCTGCGCACCCTGCAACTGCACTTCAGTTCTTTTTTCGTTTTAAAGAATGGTAAAATAAATTTCTGAATAATAAACCTTGCTTCAACTTCTAAATTAGATTTTCCAGTTCCACAAAAAAATATCATTTCCATCTATCCTCAGTTCCAAGTCTCGCCACTCCAAACTGTTCGAGCATACTTTATATTCAGATATCCGTTTGTGTCCATTTTGTTTAAAGCACGTGCATGTGTTTTTATGAGAATTCAAGCCTCCGAAAGCCCTTGTTAGTTATATATGCGCCAATAATTTATTTCCAACCAGAAATAGTTACATTCGGTATTCTATAGAATTTGAATGGTGTGTCAGCGGTCTATGGTGGTCCATAATCTCCAAACTCGATTCACAAAACAATTTATGAATTATTTTTTATTGCTACAAATCCTTCAAACTTTATGAGGTACTCTATTCGGAGCGGCTTATGAGAGCCTTCGCAACACCATGGCCATTCTCCATTCTCCACTTTTAAAGCCAAAGTATGCGTAAACAGACACACATATGAATTTGGGTCAGATGTTTATGCAATAAAAAATGAATTATTCACATTTGACCGTAATTTGTTGTGTGGTAAAAATTGCATAAGGCAGCTGTTTGATTTAGATTATTGAACTCCCTACAAATCTCCAGCTTAAGCTAAGCATGTGGACCTCAATAAAAAATGAAAAAAATAATCTTTAATGCGTTACACCAAAATAAATAGTCATTTCAAGAGCTTTGCATCATAAAGTTCTGAAATGGCGCCAAGTATTCATTAGAGGCAACTGGAAATACGTTCATAGGGATGACAACATGCATTACACCCTCTGGCAAATAGGGGATGTGAGCTATAAAAGCTGAAATTTTACAATTGTACATGTACGATAGGTAGGTAGTCAAGGTACCTCTACTATACTAGTCGCTCGTATTCTCTGACTTGCCTTCAAGCAAACATGCTAATTATGCAAAGTGTACATAAGGGGGCTAAAGATTACATTGAAAGTCGTTACTCTTACGCGCTGTAAAGTTTGGTTTAAGTTTGTGCTATAGTGACAACGGCAACGGTTGAAATGCAAATGTAATATGGAAGATAAGTTCTGAGCAATAAACTGGTGGTGGTGGTGTGGCTGTTCGGTGGTGATGTCTTTCTGGCAAAAAATAAAAAAAAAAGAAGAAGAAAATAAAACAAACAGAGTTGATAATTGTGCAGAGGAAGTTGTTTTTACGGGATGCGCATTATAAAGTTTTTACTATCTGTTGATGATAAGCCTCTTATCCAAGTTTAAAGTGGCGTTGACAGTGAATCGGTTGCAAGATTTACTTGGAAAACTGAAATGATTTTCAAGGAGAAGCTTGTAGGAGTTTTGCTTTAATCAAAAATTCGGTGGCACACTCGTGTTGGGATAATCAGCTTTCAACTCTTGGGTCTTTTTGACAGTCATAACTTTCATTAGATTTCCCAGTTGGATTGAAGAGGGAGGCGCATTCGTTCGAAACTGTTTCTTTTTATTGTTTTTAATTTTCTTCTGAACCTGCGGAGAGTCAAAAAGACACGCGTGTCGTAGGCAATGAGAGCCTGAGCACGATTCCAGTCATAATTTCAGTGAAGGGTTTTGTGTTACAGTTGTGAAATTCGCAAACCGAATCAAAAGGGAATCAAAACGCAAAGAACCTTTAGAACAGCTGGCGCTGAACAAACCTAAGTCTTGTGAAATTGACATATAATCCCGTTGATTTGATCCATTTATCATAATTCCCCCCACTCTATTCGCACTTCATCTGTCACTGCAGTCCAACAACCCTATTAACATCTCCCAACAACAAAAATCACGAACCAAACTTCCCATCCCCATCGTGTGTTTCATCCATGGATCCACAGCCAAAGTGATACTACCGTAGGAAACAGAAGAAATCCATAGGGTGTGGTCATTGCCACAGGATCAGCTTATTATTTGCTCATCAATTTGTATTAGATTTGATCCTTGCGGAAGTCCTTTGCAACAACAGTTGTTTTAGGATGTCCAAATCCCCTGTAACTTATTGCTCCGACAATCCCATCGTAGACACAAGTTGTCAAGCAAAATATATTGGAACGCATTTTAATCTAGTTTCCTTCAATAAGCATCCTGCTAGTGATGCTGCTTACTATTGCTATGCTTGAGTGTCCTATTGCTTGCTCTTCTTCAAATACTTGTGCAATTTTGTGCTTTTATATACACAGTAGTTGTTGTTTAGCTTGTGCTTCTCTTGTGCGTTGCGGTTAGCACTGTTCCTCCTTGGTGATGCTTGGGAATAAATATCCCTATGCGCACAAATCGAACGGAATCAGAATCAAAGACTCCTTCAAGCCGGAAGTCTAATTCAATTTCCTGTATATCACATTGGGAGAGCGGGTGAGTCCATCAGGCATTGCATATTGTATATCTTGACATGAACAAGCAACCACCTTGCTACACTGATGACTTCCTATTCTTTTTTTTTTCTTCCTTTGTATATTATTTTATATCATCTATACACACATTAAACTCGGATGTCGAATGGTATACTATAAATGTACCTATACTCATCTCTCGGTTGCGCAATTAATTTGATTTATTGTGTGAGTTGGTGCTCTTGGCCAGATCGACAAGTGGCACGCATTATTATTGGAATATCTGGATTTAATTGAATTGCATTATGGCCTCGGCCTTTTGTATGTGGGGGTTTATCATTTGCATACGTAATTGCAATGAAGGTTTTGCGCTCAACATTGTGCAGATGTTGAATTTTGTGGGCGGAAAAGTGGTCTCCGGTCTATTTAGCCTCATGGTAAGGTGTTGATAAATTGTTGTTGATGCTGCACTTGAGCTAACCCACATAATGGTAATTTAGTATATTTTGAAATAGTTTCTTCATTTCAATTAGCACAGAAATGACACATACTTCGTTGGTAGTGGTTCTCGGGTCATAAAGGTCCTGAGATAATCAATGCTCATTCGGAGAAGGGTAAATTAAATTTTACTTTTTATTTCAAAGCCCGTGCTTTGGCATGAAAAAATCATCAACTAGAATCTCAGTGTTAAAGTCGAGGTTCGTCTCCCAGAAACATCCAAATGACAGTTGTTTACTTATTTTGATTTACCACAGACATGGGAGGCTTTCCGAGGTCAACGTGGTGTACTATATTAGTGAATCAATAGTGTAAAGCAGATAAGTATAGGAGAACTGTGATCCCTTCTAGATCACGATGATCATAATGCCGTAAAAGAGATTGTCCTTCGGGAAGAATTCGCAGGTCCTCCGAGATCATTTACTCTGCCATGAAAACCGGATTCTCATTAAGCCATTCGGAGTTGGCTAAAATTTGGAATCGCTGCAACTTTTTCTGTCGAAATAGCGATAAAACAAATTGAAACAGCAGACGGACGTTTCGACGATGATTGAGCGAAATTTGCGTTTCTATAAAGCAAAACCTTTCCACTATCACTTTTAATACTCTATTCTGATTTCTATTTCTGGATCAATGCTTTCCTAGTCTCGGACGAATGTGTGCTTTATAGATACATAAATTTACTGAGATCAGATGATTAAAAATATTTTTCGTCTCGTCTTTAAATAACCCAATCTTTTCGCGGCATTTTTGGTAGCTTAAAAAATTGGTTTACTTCACAATAAGTCTCCTTAACGCGAGTACAATTCATAAGAAATAGCAGCAGAGGAATGCTTAGCTTCAAAAAGGAAATGGTTTTGTTATTTGGGAGCCTTAAATTTGACACGGTTAATTATCTCAGACTACTCAATGCCGGTAATTACGGAGTTCAATAAGTTTACGTATTTAAGATAAGGCTGCCGAAACGAATATGAAAAGCTAAGGATGATGCATTGGGACTAACGACTTACGACTACTGACTTACGTCTTACAACTTACGACTAACGACTTACGACTAATGACTTATGTCTTATAACTAATAATTTTCAACTAACGTCTTACGATTAACGACTAGCGACTAATAACGAAACCTCATCCGATGCACTCGCCGTAGCAAACTATTTCGCAAGTTACTTCAAACAGTCTTTCACGGGTGATTCTTTTGCTACTGACTCAGCTTATTTCTCGTTTTTACCAAATTTGCTGACCCCTACGTAACCCGATCCCTTTACATTTCATTTGTTCGTCCGCTTCTTGAATGCGCTTGTTAAGTCTGGTCGCCTTTCCAACAAGTGCACAGTTCCAGAATTGAGAGCATACAACGCCGTTTCCTCCGATTTGCTCTTCGAGGTCTTAATTGGAGTAATCCCCTGATATTACCTCCTTATCAAGACCGAATCAAACTCCTCAACCTCAATACGCTGAAAGATCGAAGAGAAATATTTGATGTTCTCTTCATTCACCGAATCTTCACAGGTACCATTGACTGTCCAGCCCTTAACGAATCCATTTTTCTAAATACTAACCCTCGTAACACCCGGAATCCCCGTCTCTTCTATCTTTCCACCCATCGAACCTCTTACGGCTCCAATGAACCCATCTCCCGAATGCTGAGGAATGTCAACTCCCACTCCTCTTGTTTTAACTTCAATATAAGTACTCCCTGCCTAAAACTTCGACTCCTAAGCCCTCCAACTAGTTAGTAAGTCTTAGCTATTAAGTTTCTTAATTTGTAAGTTAATAGCTTGTATTAAGCCTAATAAATGGGGGTTTTGCCCCCACCAAAATTATAGACTAACGACTTACTACTAATTACTTAGGTCTTACAACTTTCAACTTACGACTAACAACTTACCACTAACGACTAATGACTAACGTCTTACAATCTACAACTTATGACTAAAGATTTACTACTTGCGACTACAACATTTATTAAAATAACGATTTACGAGTAACGACTAACAAATAATTTCTTGCGAATGCTTGAGCACAGAAAATTACTCAGCCCGTCAGCGGTTCAGAGAGTAAACCATTTCCTCAGGAAGGTTACGCGAGTTAAGTTTCGAAGAAGATAAAACTCTCTTGTTGGTGTCCAAGTAATGATTGATCTTTATTGATTACTAAAATGCACCTTAATAAATAGCTAATATCTATTTTGCTTAGTCATAGTTTTATTGGCAACGGAAACAACAGGTATCGTAACCGGAACCTTTTCGTTTCCGTTCCCATGAATAACTTACATCTAGAATCTCGTGGCGGCTTTTTTGTTAGTGTCATCAGAACTTGGAAGTTCGATTCGATGACACTTTCTGAATTATACATAATACGCGTTCCACTGCCCTTCTCCGCTTAAATCAGCTTCTCTTGTTGAAGTGTACTATATACACAATTTGGTCTCAGTCTTTAATTCTACACATCCTTGTAAATGTTCTGGATTTGCAGCAGATTCATGAGTAGCATTCAATAGCTGAAGTCAGTGTGTTTTTTCATTTAGGTGGTTAATGATAATTTCTACTCTCCCAACTGCACGATTTTTGTGCCCCGATTTTCAGATCCAATTGGACGATTAAATAAATTTCCAAGAAGGATTTCAAAGCAATATTAAGTGGAAACTTAAAAGTACAAGTAGAAATTTGGGCACTGCTTTGAGCATTCTCACACACTTTTTTACTTGTCAAAATTTTTTTTTTATATCGTTGTATTTGTCTGATTGCAAAGCAGAACAATTCACTTAACTTACCGCATTTTGGTGATCTCAGCTTCCAATATATTGGCCTTTAGAAAAACAGATACTTTTTGAAGTAAACCTTATGAATTAGGGGAAGTGGTTACTTTACAGAAGAACTCTTTGGCATATTCAATCTTTTGAGATTATTTACACCACCCACATGATAAGGAAAGAGTTGTTCTGCACATAATCGATATTCTTGTAAGAAATTTACATGGTATTTCATTATTGAATTGGGTTCACTGAATAGGGCTCGAAATTGCGTATTTGTTCTTATCCGAAGTTCCTATCAGTTTCTTCAAGGCCATTGTTTTCAGAACAAGGTAGTCCTGAATCTGGGCTCAAAGTCCTAAAAAGAAATTGCTAATAATAAACAACGTGCCATTTTCTATTTTAGATCTCGATTAAATCATTTAAACGAAATGATTTTGTTTTGATAAAAAAAAAAAAAAAAGTTTCATAACTTTGTAAAACGTACCCACAAAGAACTGGCTTAAAAAGTTATTTTCAACCTTCAAAATAAAAACTTTTGATTATTTCGTTGGCAGTGAAATCCTTTCCGAGTGAAAGAATTTTCGAATTATGGCTCCAGACAATGGAAAAAAAAACTCCTTCCGTCTTATATGTAATTTGACTTAGCTTTGACTTAAACAAATGCAGAGTATCCCCTTAACTATTTCATAACTGAGATTATGATGAGAATAATCGAAAGTTGAACTTCTCTAACCTTAACCAGAAGCATATCTCAGTTCTCAGTCTATAGACAGCAAAGCATCACAACCATTAACCATTCGCACCCAGCGGGTAATGAATCCTACAAAAGCCTTTCTCCACAAAAAAGAAAAGAAAACTCTCTTATTTCAAAAGGCACCTTCTGCTCTGAAATCATACATAATCCACAGAAGGACTGTACTTTTTAATTTCATAGAAACATATCTCGAGGACATAGACTTAACGAAATCATTACTCAACGCACTTACCATAAAACCCCCGATGACAACTGTTTCAGCTTCATCGCCTCCCCATCATTCGGATGGCATTTTGTTATTGTTCTTTGACAGCTTGTGCGCCATTCACGACAGGAGCTTTTCTTTTCTAGATGCCATTAGTGAAGCTTACGTTCGGTCGGATAAAATCCTTGAGGTGTAGCAGGTGTACGAACGTTTGTGCCTAATAAATTAATCAATGAAGAACGAAGAAGATGTAAAGAATCGACCATAGACTGTTATATTATGTAGGTATAGAAGTTGATTATTTCAATCCAATCTCAAAAAATAATTGTGACAGTGAATTTGTAATCAGTGTCGGAGACGGAATATTAAGATTGTGTAGTAAAAACATGCAAACAGGATGTCAAACAATTCTTTTAGTGCCACTGAATAATTATTTATTATTGTTCAAGGATGACTCGACAACTGGCCATCATTTTATAGGAATTAAGTTGAGCGATGACTTTATTTTGGTAATGGGGGCGAAAAGAGGTCCTTGTAGGTCATCAATTAGCTTTCAGTCGTTTTGTTTCAATTTGATTGTGACACAAAAACAATATATATTCTGGTTTGGACTGAACTTAAGATCTAAGTATAGGTAGTAACAGTTGGACACGAAGGTAATAAATATTCAAATTACCAAAACCTCTAGCGCAGGGATTGACAGTACCGCCTTAGCCCGCAGCAGTTCGAGTTGTAATGCAAAAGTTGATTTACTGTGCTGTGGAATGGTGCTAACCAGTTGTCATGGGCATTTGTTACAATTTTATGTTCGCGAAAGGGTGACATGGTGACATAATCCGGCTTTGTTTTGTGTTATGCCAAGTTCAATGATTTAAGAGAATTTGCCAAGGAGTGGGTAATACGCGAAGGAGCGGCTTATGGTTTGTGTTTTATGAAGCGAAATCGATACCAAATATTATGGGTGTTTTGGTTTTTGGTCCTAAATTTCATGGTTTTGCAGATTGAGAAAGAAAATGGAAAATAAACAAAATAATTGGGTCGTTAAAGGCGGTAATGCTTTGTTGAGCTTATGTAGCTGACAAAAAAAAATAGAGAGTGAAGATGAAGGAAGTTCGCTGTCTGAAATAAATCAAAGCTGTGACCTACGATATGAAGTGTGCCAAGGCATAAGCTGTGGCTTACGCTATGGCTTACGCTATGTGTAACGCTATAGCTTACGATATGGCTTACGCTACGACATGCGCTTGGTTTACGATATTGCTTACACAATGGTTGACGCTATGGCTTACGTTGAGGCCTACGCTCTGCCTTACGTTATGACTTACGCTCTGGCTTTCGCTGTAGCTTACGCTATGGCTTTCGCTGTGCTTTTCACTGTAGCTTGCGCTATAGCTTACGCTGTGGCTTTGGCTTGCGATATGAATTATGTGGCTTACGCTATGGCTTACGCTATGGCTTACGCTAGGGCTTACACTATGACTTACGCTATGGCTTACGCTATGGCTTACGCTATGGCTTACTCTATGCCTTACACTATGGCTTACGCTATGGCTTACGCTAGGGCTTACACTATGACTTACGCTATGGCTTACGCTATGGACTATTATGCTATGGCTTACACTATGGCGTACGCTGTGGATAATGATATGATCTGGGTTGTGGCTTACGCTTCGGCTTATGTTAATCACTTAGTAATGTCCCTAATCATGGCTTACGCTATCAGCTCAGCCTCCTTTATCTCTAACACTACTTTCGCTTGCGCTACTTACGCTTTTGGTTAAAGTATAGGTAACGCTAGGACAACTATCACCAAGGCTTAGTATAGCTTTCGAGTACACGTGTGTATTTATAATACTAAACATACAATCGACCTTACTTTTGGCTTTGTAACTCTCCTTTCTTCCCCCCATCATTGTACAAGACTATTAAAGCAAAAAATCGTCAAGCTCCAACTTTTAATTTTAATTTTAGGTCCTCAAATGTGTTTACATGTGAGGAAATGCATCCCTTACTGCTCACTTTTTATTTCCTAGACTAAATCAACCACTTCTGTTAATACTAAACAGACATTCAAGGAATTCTCTGATTTCAATCTCAGCAATTGACGACAAACGCCATATGTCTTTCATCTTCCTTTAAGCTGAAACACCCAGAAGAAGAAGAAAACAATAAAACCATAAATCTCACTTCTTACACAGAAAAATACACTCGTGTTTTCCACTCCCGTTGGCAATATGCTTTCAATAGCAATAAGTGAGCTTAATAAATGTCTATTAACATCGTACCAAACCGATGTAGCCCAAAGCAACCATTCGGCTTCCACAAAACCCAAACAGTTGTTAGTTAAAACAAAAAGTATCCCCATGCGGCATAAATCACATATGAATTATTTTCAGCATCCAAATAATGGGCCCATGCACGTGGGGATTATTTGAGTAAAAAAAAAAGAAGAGAAAAAAAAAAATAAAAAAAACGCTGCATAACGTTTATCATCTCAGCTAAGCACAGATATTAGATGTAAAAACTCACTTGGTGGCTTATAGGTACTCTGAACGGTATAGCTTCATATGATGGTATGTTTAAAGAACAAATACCTTTCGAGGTACAATATTCCCTTGGAGGCAAACACAAAATTGCCTTTGTTCATCCAACTTTTCTACTCGGGGGGTATACGTATAAAAGATTATGTTTTGAAACACCATGTGTAAGCAGAAAAAAAGTGCCATCATGGGGTAGGTGCCTTTACTTTATACTCTACTAGAAGCGCGACATTTAATTTTATGACCGAACAACTTTTCGTTAAGCTATTCTTTATGACATATAAGACGACAAAATCCATGAATTGTTGCAAAAAATTCAAAGTCAATGGAAGGGAAAAGTCGGGTTTTTGAGCTTAGAAACGAGCTTTGCCAAAATAATTACAACGTTTCTTTAGAAATCACACCAAGATTATGAGGATTTCTTGAATGTTGAGGTCGTTTGATTTGCTTGTAGACGAAACAGTGTGAAAGAGAGGCAACAGAGCGAACAAATAAATCATGTGTGAGAAGAAACATGGCTGTACAGTGTACACTGTACAGTGTTCTAAAGGAACTACTTCTGGAATGGAAGTCCAACTTCAATTTTGAAATGTTAGAAATAATGGCCTCAACTAAATTTTGAACTTAAAATTAGACCCGGTGTGATTCATACTAAGAAAATAAGCCTTGACATACAACTAAGTTTCTGAAGTTAACATACAAAGTCCCAATACAATACAAAATGTTATTAGAGAGATCAAGCTGTTGTTGTCTGCAGCATCAGCAAGGTGCGCTCAAAGCTTCACTTAATTCTCAAACGGATTTGAAATCAAGGATAAGAGAACGAGAACGTAATTGGAATTACCAGGCACAGATCGCAGCGTTGGTCGCCTTTACTTGGACTTCATTTTAAAAAACTGGGTTTTCAAGGCAACGTGCTCGAAAGCATCATTTTCTTTAATTCTTTAAAAACAACGTTAATTTAGTAAAAGAAGTTGATCGCGGTCAGTGGCTAGATGGGGATCAGTCTGTAAACCCAGCGGAGTGTTTTTATTAGTTTATTATTATTTTAATGCATTTGCTGTCACGTAAGTATGCTTCGGGTGTGGTCTTCGTCACACGCGTTGCACACCCTTCAGCTAGTAGATTTACCTATCTGCGGAGTAGAATTTGGAAACGTTACTATAAGTCCTGGCAGGGCTCCGCCGTACTGTTAAACTATCAAATTTCAATAACGCATCGCCTCCTCTTTATTAGCCCAGTTCACACTGTACAATTAGTTGGACAGACTTCGTTTGATGGAAGTTGGATGGTCTGATGTAGTTTTCGTTCACACCTATCAAGTTTGTCGTCCAACTTTATGTCACATACCCTTCCACTCCGTCCAACTTCTAGATTTTCAAAAATTTTTGAAAACCATCCAACAAATTGGACAAGCGGTCGTATGAAGAGTTCACACTATCAAGCATTGGTTTGTCAAACCTAAGTTTGTCCAACTAATTGTACAGTGTGAACTGGGCTATTGTGACAACAAAATAAATGCACCCACAATAAATGTTTTTCTTCATATTCGAATGTACTATTTTTCAATATCGTAGGCGACAGAGTACGCAGTACTTAAACTTGCGGCGATCTAATTTCAAAAAATAAAAATAAATAGGATGGCGCAACAGAGCGAGGAGCCCAGTGGCGTAGCGTAGGGGGGGGGGGGGGGGGGATAAAACCACGAAAATATTTCAGTCGAATATTATTTAAACGCTTCATTTATTTTTTTTTTTTGTTTTATTGATGCAAATTTGTTTTTCATATTTAAAATTTAAGTTCGAGCTTTTCACAAATCAGTATTTAAATACATGTATGTTTGTGTTTTGCCTAATGCGTTAGTAGGGCTCCTATTTATTAAAATCATTGACTTATTAAACATGGACTGCTAGGACCCAACTTCACGATGGTTCCACTTATTCTAAGTAATACTAGCGAGCATCATTTCAGCGGAAAACTAGTGAAACATTTTTGACACTGCTAAATAATCACGCTAGCTAAATCACAGCAGATGTCGTTAGTGTTTTAGTTAAGAGTAAGATATTGGCTAGTGTAACCAAAAAATAAGTGCAATCATTAGGTCTGTTTCTTTACTTTGTGGACAGAAATTCACAATCTGTCATATTATAAGGAGTGGGGGTAAAATTCTCTCAGAAACTCTCAGAAACTCTCTGAAAGAGCCTAATTGTCCTAAAAGTAAAGAAACGCCTTGAAAAAAACATTTGCAGCAACGCTTGGAAAAATGTCTGTTTGACAGTTGTTGTATTTGTTTTTGCTGTGCACGATTTCTGTCCAAAGAAATTTAGGTGGCAGAAATTCACTGGGTGGGGAAATTTTTTACTCTCTCGTGAGCACTCTCTTTTGTGCACTGCTACGAAAAATCGCTGTGCTCGAACGGCATTAGACTGACTTTCGACGAATTTCGGTGCATTTCGTGCTAATTTTCAGTAAAGAAACACACCTATTATTATCCAACTTTTGTATAGAGAATTAATGCAACTAGCAGTCCGTGTATCATAAGTCAATACAATGCTTCAATCACAATGATCTATGTATTACGCCAGTTCCACAAAGAAAAATCTCACTGAGCGCTCAATGTCACTGTGACGAAGCGCAAACAGTTTTGTGGAACATAATTCTCTGCTCAACTGTGTCCTTGTTTTCAAACTTTTACTCATCATCATCAGAATGTACAATATCTATCAGTATATTCGCTGATGCTGAAAAAATAGCCGAGTCTATAGGAGAAAAAATTGAAGTTTCCAGGATTGTGCATCGTCAAAAAAACCGACAAAATTACCAAAGCAGCTCAGCAGAAGATTATTACCGTACATCAATATTCATACTTTTCCTGGATCACTTCATATCATCCATATCTGACAGATTTGCGAAACACAAAAAAATTTTGTCAATAATCGGAAATACCATCCCTGAAAAATTGGTCAGGAAAGACGTTGAGAATATTGATGAAACCGTGGAAGTAATAATGAATTAATGGCCAACAGCGACTGAGGCAGCTGCTTCAACCGTAATAAATGAAGTGTTATTTTGGAGACAACGTTGGGTTGGGCCAGAAACTCAACCAAAGACATTTATAGAATCATTAAATCTTTGTAACGATGCACTTTTTCCAAACATTTTCAAGTTTTTGAAAATATTTGCAACATTGGCTGCGACCATTGCTAGCAGCGAGCGTAGTTTTTCCACGTTAAGGCGTCTAAAATATTGGATTAGGAATTCTACAGGCGAAGATAAGCTAAATGGGCTTGCTCTTATGAGCATTAACAGACACATTGACATTAATGTGGAAGAAGTTATCGAATGATTCGCGCAAAGCAGAGAAGAATTGATTTATAATTTCGTGTATTTTCATATGTTCTTATTTTCTGCACTTTATTATTGTATATCAATAAATTAGAAAAAACCTAATCAATACAATTGAACAACGACTTTTACTTACGTACAAATATTTACATGTAACCCCCCCCCCCCCCCCCCCCCCGAAAAATTTCCTAGCTACGCCACTGGAGGAGCCCCAGGGTATAGCGCACTTCTCACAACCATGCCTTGTGAGTCAATGGAGGGGACTTACAATTTTCTGGCGGTTCCAAACGGCTAATCGAAAAAGCACTTTTCATGGCAATGAATTTACTAACGAAGGACTTGCCAGTTCCTAGCGAAAGGCCATAGCCATGGCAAAACATTTTTCCCTCTGAAGATATTCTAACCACGAACCTCTGGGTTAACAGGGGGACATGCTAACCATCACGCTACGGGTACCACGATCCGATGTTACTTTCTCTTATTTAAATTCCTCTTCCTCTTCCTTTTGACAGTACCTAGAAGAATCGTGATGTCGAAGGGGTAACAGCTCTCCCGCTCATCTGATTCGCTCGTGGGACGCCGCTAGTTATGTATGAGTTATTGTCAGCTTAAAACTCATACATAATGAGCAAATTTGCATAGAAAGACTAATTTCAGACTATACGAGCCAAATTTCACTAGTTCACTTCATATAAGGAGTCTTTAATGGAGTGTAACAGTGCCCATTGCTCCTAGCCGCAGAAAATCCAAAATGTTCCCAAAAAGTTTTAATTTTTTTGCTTGGTCCGCCTCCAATTCATTGACAATATCGGATTGTTAGCGTTCTTAGATGTTTTCGTTCATGAAGCATTTTCAAAGAATTGCACCACAAAGGCAAGAACATAATTATGTTACCTGACAGCTTTTCCACTCATTGTCAAAGTTACAAAAACCCATCAATTCCCAACTGCAATACAAGCTTTATCGTACTCGATTGAAAATCCATTTCACCAAAGCGCTTTTACAGCAGCACAATAAAATTTTCAATATTCATAATCCTCTATCATCAGTTTACGACCACAAACGTTTCTAGTTTGTCACAATGAGCAACAAAAGATCTTTTTTAGAAATACTTCCACTACATTTAGTAGCATCCATAATCATGTAGAATATGTGCAACATAAAATTTCAAATGCAAACATTTTTGGTAAAATACCTACAACGAAACTATTCTATCATCTAAAAGAGAATCGTTCCTTGCAAATTTATATGCCATACCAAACACTCGACTTGAATCTAATACGAGAATACCTTCGCATTGCATTTCAGTGGCAGAAAAGAAAGATAAAATAATTGAGTCTCTCTGAGCCCATTGTAGGCCATCAGAGCCAACAAACGAAGACGATCCAAATGTACATTTATAAATACATATAAATGGTAATAATTTTCCGATTAATTCCGCCCGAGTGATTTTAAAACTATTTCCCAGCATAACTACTGCTAGCAAGCACTGACGAAACGATGCTATCGCCTCTGAGCCCGTCACCCCAACCAAGATGTCCCTGAACTATATACCTACTCTGACATCAGGATATCGGATAAAGAATTGGAAAATTCATTTCAAATGCAATGGAGGCGCTTCAGCACACAACACAATATACACCATACACGTATGCTTGCCGCCGCGCCGCCACCGTCATCACCGTACGATACAGATTCAACCAAACGTGGAAGCTTCCGCAAATACACGGAAATCTATTACTCTTATGTTGCATTGGGATAGGTGTGGGCTTAGGGTATACTCCACATTACGCCCTTTTTCCACCATCCTACGGCTGCCATCGCTGTCATCTACCGTGTTATGTTTCCATTGAATTGTGCAGGATTTGCTGATTGAATTCTTGTCGCACGTTTGCCACTGCATTGTCGTTTGGCGGACTAAAAAGGCACACAAATAGAAAATGAATATAATACATATAGAAGATAGTACATCCATATATCCTTTATAGAGCTATGGGTGTTTGTGTGGATGCACAATGCACATTGCATTCGAATGAATCCACAAGAGCATCCTGTGCAGGCAATCTCGGGAGTATTGAAAATTACCAATCAACCTTAAAGCAATAAAACCGCCTGCTAGCAAACATTTCCAGTCACATACTGTAGTACCTACAACAAGCAAGTGCAATCGAAGATTGAAGATAAGTTGGCCGAGACGAAATCTTCCTTTTGATTGAACATTGAAGAAATTTTTTAAGAATAGAATCAAAAGTAATAGTTCTTCGATATAAATCACTTTGCACCTTATGTTTTGTCAGGCGGAAATGACTTTCATATGCTTCCTGAATAAGAAATCGTTAGCAACGGAGTTAAGAAAACTAAGCTTTAGCACCTACTTATATAGCCGAAAATTCAATGAACCTTTTAGCCTTAAATATGCTATTACAGGGAAAGGAAATCTAAACACTATATTGTAGTGTGGAATATTTTTAGTGCATATACTTCTCAAATTGGATGTGAGCATGAGGAAAAGATGCTTTTAGCAAGATTCTTACAACCTACTCAAGGATATCCCAAAAGAGGAGGTTTTACTTGTAGGTAAAGAGAACGGCCATGTTTGAAATGAAAGACAAACGAGGACTATTTATGAAACCTTCGAAGAAGACAAAAGTGGCTCTGAAAACATGTTCCGTGCCCCTAAAATAATTGAGACAAAAAGGCTCGCCTTTAGTAGTGGAATACAGAAGCAGTGAAGACAAAGAGCACCCAACTTCAAGCAAAAAGAACGAAAGGTATTTATCAGCTATTCAAGAAATACTAGAAAACAACACGAAAAAGGGGCCAAAAGTTTTCAAAATGGAAAAAGAAACGCACAAAAGATTCGTTCGCCAAAATTCAGTAACGATGCTCTACACTTCTACAGCCTTCTGTCGATGACGACAGAGCTTTGCACTGATCGCGACAGTATTGTTATGGCCTTTTGAAGGAATAATTTCATCGACAGCACTTTTCTGAAGCCAAACCTAGCTCAACGCAATAGCCGACATTTCAGTCCAACAAGTTAGTGTGGCAGTGAAGACCTTCTAAAAAGGCGCTGGGCTAGACGAGAGATCATTTGAGTTTTGGAAAATGAGAGGTGACATAGGGGTGAGACGGCTCACGATTCTCATCTTCAAGTTAATAGAAGGTGATATTCTGCCTAAAAAAGGGTGACCATTGTTATATTCCACCATTTACAAAATAAAGGAGGATACATCAAATTACAATTGCTATACCGTTCGATCAAGTTAAATCCCAAACTTTGAAAATTGGTGGGTATTGGGTAGCTGACTGTGAAAAGTAAAAAGCTGTCTGATAAGACGACCATAATGCTGGTTTGTCAAGAGTAGGTCAACAGCTGATGCAATCCAAAGTAAAGGGATCCTAATAATTTCAATATCGCAATTCATTGGAGGATTTGTATATTGTGCTGGTTGACTTCGAAAAAGTATTTGATTTATAAACCAGAGGATTTAATATGTGATCTTCAGACAACAAGGAGTTCCAAAGACCTATGTGCGGATGACTTAGGATAGGTCCAAAGAAGCAGTGACAGGATATGGCGCCCAGTAGGAGTCACTGAGGCATTCCAAGTCGCTTTACGTGTATACCAAGGCCAGCGTTTTGAGTAGTCCGGACTTTTTTTCAGCCCTTGACTACCAGCTGCAGGATAAATGACAGAACATCTACTGAGATAAAGATGTTTCGTAAAACAGCAGGAGTAACAAAGCCATATCGTAGGTGTTCCAAGATCCGTGAAAGCCTTCACGTCAAAAATACCTTTTTAAAAAAATTTAGCACGACCGGCTCAGGTGGTATCTATTGTCACGCTAAAGAAGAGACCCAGAGAACACTATAGAAAAATCAATATCGTAAAGTGCTCAGAAACAATCGCGGAGGATGAAAAAGAAAGGCAGACCAAAGTACTTCTGGTGCAGACATTTGCTCTTGGTTAGCCTCAGACATGGAGCAATTTTAAACCGAGTGGCTTACCTATGAATCAATTCGAGATCACGATGCTCGTGGAGTCAAAAAAGGAAGAAAGAAGTTTTGGCCGGGACAAAGTGTATTTGGACTTAAAATTGCTTGCCTGCCTCATCTAAAAGCCAACTCTAGCTAAGATCTGAAGCTTATTACCAGTAGAATAGATCCTGTCCAGCTTATATCATGAAGCAACACTCTCCCAAGCCAGCAATCATCTAAAGACACGACAGCCTTACTCCTCAATATAAAATTATTTTCCAAGGAACTGCTGGAGCCGTAATGTTTTATGGTGCACAGTGTTGGGGTTATAAAAAATACGAGTCAGTAGAATCCTTGCTAAGGTACTATGTTAAGAAAATGTTTAAACTACCTAGAACAGTACCAAATTATATGATCAATCTAGAGACTGGCCTGTTTGAGCTCTTCATGACTACCCTCAAACTACTAATTGATTATTATCTGCTAAGAGTTGTAGAAATGGATGATAATCGGCTTCCAAAAAGGACTGCTGTACAAGTCATCAGAAGCAACTCAATTTGGTTTGCAGAATGGCACAATCTAGCTAGGGAGTGTGGATGTGAGCTTTCTCTGGACCTTGCGAAGCTCAATTCTTGGAAGCCCCAACTTTACCAACTGGTGCAGAAACTGGATGATGCAAAAAGGCAAAACTTTATTGAACAGGCACAGAGTTCCTCAGCTAGATTCATGTATGGAACATTAAACCACAACCTCTGCGAGAAAAACTACTTCAGCAGCTCATTCACCGTAAGTGAAATATCCACAATTTATAAAGCTAGGGGTGAACTGCTGAGCCTTAATTATCGCCCACACAGAGCTGATCTGGAACAACTATGCAGTTTGTGCAACTCAAGAGAGCGTGAAGATATCAGCCACTTCCTAGGAAGATGTCCTATGCTCCAAGAAATTAGAAGGGTGTGGAATAAATCAACTTTAGAAGATGAAGAAATAAGACTGATACTCAATGGCAGTCAATGGAAAAGGCTCTTAGGGTTTTGTTATGAAGCACTTGTGTACAGAATAAATGTTATAAATGAGTTCTTTTAAGTCCACTTATATTTGTTGTAAGGGCAGGCATTTTGTTTATTGTATCTACTTTCTTTTGATTACCTAGTCCACATACATTAATTATTATTATCATTATTTTTATATCACTTATCTTTATTGTTGTTATAATCACTAAATGTAAATAAATGTAAATTAAGTTGTCTAAACTTGGCTCTACATTTAACGCCAACAACGAGCGAAACGGGGCGCTCGGGCGCTCTGTGCAAGTCAAACCCCCATCGTCCTGGATGCATTAAATCCCATTCATGTTAAATATAAAGTCCATGTTAACTCAACATTAAATGTTTGAATATTGTGATATTTATTTATATATATTTATATAAATTTGTCATAGAAAAACTAAATATTGTTACCACTCAGACAGACAGACGGCACTCGGCCATGTCTTTATTATGTATTTAAATCAAAATTTGTAAAAAATCTTTGGAAAAATAAAGCATTTTAATAAAAAAAAAAAAAAAATATAAAATTATTCGGAACTCTGTACTGCCACGTGGAACATCAGCATCAGGTAAGTTTCAAATAAAGTTGACTTGACTAAAACCCCAATGCTCACAACAGTCATAGCCTCTTTTACAAAAAGTCTTAAACAATTATATTTAAGTTTCTTCTACCAAATTTTAACTCCTTTAAAAGCAACCCCAACATATGTACTTCAATTCTCTTTTAAGGATTAAAATGGTAAACAGAACACGCTATTAAAACTTAATGATTAAAAACACTCACATTACACAAAATTACACAAAGCAACAACGAAAATAAAATAAAGAATAAAGAACGAATGCACATAGTACACAAAACACAACTCAATTTCAACTTCATGATACTGTGTGTTTACTTAAATTTTTAAACATCAAACTCTTTCAACGTGTTATTTATGCTTCAAGGATCTAACACAACACTAACTAGAAACGGAAACTTTTCCACAATCTCAAACAAAAATTTACGTCAGCAAAAGCAAATGCTCTGCAGCAGTTTTTAACTCAATCTCTTTTTCTTTTACACTATGTATAGGGTTGTAGAAAAGGTGCAAGTGCAAGGCAGAAATTTTAAGTTCACGTCCTCCTTCTCATTTTATTTTATTTTATTTTTTTTCACAAATTTTATTTTTCTTCAGCAGAGTAACGCACCTACAATACATTCATCATTCAGTGTAAGGATATGCTATTTCCGTTTGCTGTTGCAAAAATAAAAATAAAATAAAAAGAAGAAAGAAATTTGCAAATGTTTGGTGAAAAGTTTGCAAAGCACTAACGCACATACAAACTCAAATTCTCGCGGGAAAAGTTTGAACGGTCTTTCTAGTGGAAATTACCACCTTTTCTTCGCATAATTTGTTAAGGAAAATTTCACCAATTAGATTATTGTGTGAGAGGTCTTACTCGAATGAAGCCTGAAGTGACGGAAAATTGAATGAAAGAAGAGGGAGTTCTCAAAACAAGAGTATCTGCCCTTAGAATTCTTTTTTATCAATATCTGATTCGTACATTGCCTTTCATTGTTTTCTATCAAAAAAGTTATGTGTTTCTTTCGTCATTTTCATGACGGAACAATTTTAGTTTCGATTTGGAATTATAGGCGTGGAAATGAGAGTAGGTAGCTTTAGCTTTTAGTCATCTATGTATGTTCATCGCCTATCGTCCGTTCACTTACTACAAGTCATTTACGTCACAATATTAAACAATTTTTTTTTTAAATTTTGAAAGGAGTGATTAAAAGTTATGCTGTTCTAACTCTTAAAAAATGCGACTCGCTGTTCTCTCTTGCCATTCAAAAGAACTTACATATCCCTGTCCAAAATCGTGACGTTAATGACTTGTAACTAGTGCCAAGAACCATAGATGTTAACATAGGTGTTTGAAATGACAATACTAAAGACTATAATTCAGGTTGTTCAGGCAAATGCTATCCTGTTTTTCTGTTGGTGTAAAACACAATCACTTAACAATCTGTACGTATAGTCATTCTCGTTACGATTTTGTTTTTTTGAAAGAAACATTTTTGATAAGATTTCTGTGTTTGCTTTGGGGCCGTCCATAAAATACGTCACACTAAAATTAGGTTTTTTCGAACCCCCCCTCCCCCAGTGTCACGCTGTGTCACACTTTCTGTGACCCCCGTATGAATATTACGTCACAAAAGCGTGCACCCCCCTCCCCCCTTTGCGCATGATAAATTTTAATTGATAGTGCAGTTGTAAGTTAAAATTTTTTTTTATAGTAAATTAACAAATGTATTTTGCGGATTCTAATGCCGCTAGAGCCAAGTCAAAACGCTAGAGCCGCGCCAAAGAGCTAGCGCTCATGTTTGAAAAAATAAGCATTAGTAAATGTATATGCATTTAAATGTCTGTATATTTACTAATACGAAATGAATGACTTTTATCATGACAACGATTTAAAAAAAACTAGTCGAGAGAAATACTGTAGTAACATTTTTTGATGAACGGCGAACGTTACGTTTCCGTAGACCCCCCCCCCCCTCCCCCCTTGTCACATCTTGTCACACTCAGCGAGACCCCTCCCTCCCCCTTGTATGCGAACGTATTTTATGGACGGCCCCTTTGATATTCGCATTTTTTTTTAGGTTTCCTAACACAGGCAATGAATTTTCCTTCAATAAGCTGTGAAACGCAACACGTGACAATAATTACTTGCGTTAAGTCAAAACATCAACAACTCTTTCAAATTTGCAAATTTGTCTACTGTTAATTTTAAAACTTATTACAGTGTGACCAATATAAAGTTGAATTTTCTTAACACAGATGGTGGATCAATGACTCTATTTGCATTGAAAAATACTTCATAGGATAATTCAAAGGGTTACTATATCATCTCCTGATATCGATTTTATGAAAATTGCACTATTGGCATCTAACTCAGGGATAGGTTAGGTCGGTGGTCCTGCTGACTGCTACACCAGCTGCGGTTGATTCTTTAAAAAGTCAAAACAATAATCAAAATAAGTAAATGGGTTGGCGCAACAAAACTCAGGGAGTCAGGAGGCCTAACTAACAATTTTTTCCGAATCTAAAATGCTAAGTTCGAGAGCGCTTTTCGTTACAGTCCATCATCTTAAGGATGATCTGCTAATTTAATTGTGTATAGCAAGCACCCCTGTTGTCATCGAAAGGATATATGACAATCGGACTTTAATTGGTATTTTTGCGCTAGTTTTTCGTTCTATGTAGGTACCTACTAGTTTTTGCGTTGAATTGAAATTGATAATGTTTGGATATTCTGTTTTATAAATTAATATTAAAAGTGAACTTATCAACAACGAAAATATATTTTTGAGGGCATACGATTTTAATTTTTGCTATCAAAGTGGAGTAAAATGAATGAAATTTAAATGGAATTTCAAACTGGAAAATTTTGTAATTTTGGCAATTAATTTCACTACCAACTGTGTAGAATCACAGTTCCATTTTAAATCTGCCACAAGGTAAAATAGTTGTTCATCATGAACTGACAGAAGGGTTTCGAAATTTTAAAGCTGCGTTGAACACGAACATTAATAGTACCAACATTTAAGAACTCAATAGTCAAAAATTCTTTTGATAGATATTCGAATATAGGTAGGTATACGTCAAAGAACTACTCCCAATAAGCTTCTCCTTTTGTGGTTGATTGAGGTTTACTGGGTCAGTTTTTACTTGTTTTTCTGTTCAGTAATAAAATCAATTGCTTAGCTAATTACAGGATTAATGAATTGCAACAAAAATGCATTTATGTATACGATACTTCTCCAAAAAAGACAGAGCTACTTCATCCGCAGCCGGATCTTGTATTAGTAATACGAACAAAACCCAAATTGACTATGGGTACTGAGAAAACACAGCTTTCATGTTTCCGAAATATTTTTCCATATTCAACCATTTTATAATTTTTTTTTTAATGAGATTCTTATACCTACACACGTCCTCCAAATAAATTCTTATGACCACCGAAGTAGGTACAATCGAATTGAAGTTTTTGTTCATATCGTTAGACAAACTTCGCACTACCTACCCTATCCTTATTAAGTGAACGGTTATGCATAAAAACTTCTCAGACAGATGCCTTGCTACGGTCGGATATGCACCGAAAGAAAAAACCTTGGTTGATTCAAACATGTTTCATTGTTAATCAACAATTCATCTAAAGTTGTGAAATTAACCAAGTTTCGTGATGAATACAAATAAGAACGCATTTTCAAATCAAGTATGCTGCCGTGATCAATTTTTTTTCTGGTTAGTATCATAAAAATGTTTAAATTAAGTATGTTCGTAGTTGATTTGAATATTTTCTAATTTTTAACCAACAACGTGATTGTTGATTTCATACTTGATCAACAACAAACATATTTAACTAACAATTAAGGCTGAAATTACAAAAACTATCACGTTTGTGATTGAAATACCAAATACACTGTTGAGTAGTAGTATCTAGTTTTCCGATCCCAATCCTGGATAAAAAAAATATATAGCTTAGCCTTCTGGCGTTGCCCGGGTCCCGTGGGAATATGAGGATGAAATAATTTATGTAAATGTGGGATATTGATAATGCACCATCTTAAAGTTGAAAACATTTTTGAAATCGGTCATGCGGTTTTAAGGTTCCCGTTCTAGTTCCCGTTTCTGTTCCCGCGGGAATATATGGATGAAATATAGTCTATGTTACTGAGGGATTATGTAGCATCCTAGAGCAGAAAGAATTTTTAAAATCTGTCCATTAGTTTCGAAGTTTGCGTTCCCAATCCTGTTCCCGTGGGAATATGGGGATGAATTAAAGTTTATGTTACTCGGTGGTAGTGTAGCATTCTAACGGTGAAAGAATTTTTGAAATCGGTTCAGTAGTTTCTATGTTCCCGTTTATATTCCCGTTCCCATAGGAATATAGGGATAAAATCCTATATCCTATATCCGTCTCCTGTTCCTAAACTACCTCCCAACCAATTTTCAGACAAATCCGTTCAGCCGTTCTTGAGTTATAAATAGTGTAACTAACACGACTTTCTTTTATATATCTTACTAATCTTACTAATATTATAAAGAGGAAAGGTTTGATTGTTTGATTGTTTGTCTCGAATAGGCTCCGAAACTACTGCACCGATTTGAAAAATCCTTTCACAGTTGGAAAGCTACACTATCCCTGAGTGACATAGGCCATATTTAGTGTTCAAAAAAAAAAAAAGTTCCTCACCAAAACTCCGATAACTAATAATCTTACTTAGGGCCGGTCTGTTCAAGTTTGGTTAATTTTAACCCGTGGTTATTTCCAGTGATTACCATAGAATGCGTCTTTTCAACCTTGGTTTGGTTAACAAATGAATGGTTTGGTTAACTAACCAGAGAAATTGTTAACCAGTCGATTTTGGTCGGTTAACGCTATTTAACCATCGATTTACTGGATTTTCGTCTTTTCACGTTTGGTTAATCTGTCTTTACGCATTATTTTCGACTCATCATTTGGCTATACAACAATTCAGTGTGATGGAGTGCGTTTGTTTTTAATTTTTCATTATATTTATCTCCAATATTATTCTTGTTATAGTTCTTTTTTATAAAATACAGATCGTTGCTTTGATTGTGACATTTTCTTCAAAAATAACAAAAATTATGAATAACATAGGAAAAAAAAAACATGAATAATTATAAAATAACTCACTATGAACTGCCGACAATAAACACATGTCACCAAAAAAGATAACCATTGATTGAGGTTAGTGATCAATTTGACAGATAGACTGGAAAAATATTGGAATTTCTCGATAACCTACGGTTTGTTAACCAAGGCCGAAAAAGTGAAAAGACGCAATTCCTTAACCATAGATCCATAAACACGGGTTAAGCAAAATCTCTGGTAACCAAACCACAGATTTAACCACACTTGAACAGACCGGCCCTTAGTTGTGTACGTTGTTATAGTAGGTAGTTGTAAGATATGACAGGTAATTATTTAGTTCAAAGGCGTTTTTGAGAGCGCGCGTCATGAGAACCACTCAAAGACGCGCGCGGGAGTCCAGTATTCAGCAGTCGCAACGGCTCGCTGAACAAAATGTAAGAATTTCTCGAGTCCGCGCGCGAGAGTCAAGTACTGAGCGTTTGCAGCGGCTTGAAGAAAAAAATTCCAGAAATATACAATCCCGCTCTGCTCTGAGCGTTCCCAACGCCTTCAAGACCAGAGAGAACGACAACAAACTTAAAGAGCTTGAGTTCGCAATCGAGTTGTAGCTCACAGTAACAGATCGGCTTTTAGATACGATCCACAGATCGATTATGCTCAACAGTCTTCCGTCCAAATCGGCGACATGAATAAGATTTGCCCTAAGTGTTCTGTCAAAAAATGGGTCGATGAAAAAATGGGTCGATGAAACTAAGACACAGAATCAGACAGCAAAATCTAAACT
The DNA here is from genome assembly GCA_949752695.1 of Melanostoma scalare. Classification (NCBI taxonomy): domain Eukaryota; kingdom Metazoa; phylum Arthropoda; class Insecta; order Diptera; family Syrphidae; genus Melanostoma; species Melanostoma scalare. The sequence continues at coordinate 21,132,261 of OX456986.1, forward strand.
TCACCTTACCATACAATGCAGAAATTTACAACCAACTTCATATACAAATAGAAAATAAACTGATGCAATTAAATGACAAAAGGTTAAGTGACTTTGGATTACCATGTTCAGTTCGTACAGAAACTAATGGAGCAGAGACAATGACTAATCGCTATGATAGAAATAATTTGACCGCTTTTGTTAATGAAAACCTGCCAAAATTTGTCCCAGGTCAAAGAGATGCTTTTGAAACTATAGTCGATAGCATTATTAATGACAAAAGAAAAGTTTTCTTTTTGGATGCACCCGGTGGAACAGGAAAGACGTTTCTTGATAATTTGATACTTGCTAAGATAAGAGAATCGGTGAAGATAGCAATAGCAGTTGCTTCCTTAGGAATTGCTGCAAATCTCTTGACGGATGAAAAAACTGCTCATTCTACTTTTAAACTTCCGCTATCCGTAAATCTTGAGCAAAAATCTACATGCTCTATTCGAGCAGATATAGAAGCCGTGAACATAACCTTACAGGATCTAAGGAACTCCTCTGCAGTCATGGGCGGGATTACTTTTGTTTTTGCGGGAGATTTCCGACAAACTCTCCCTGTTATTAACAGAGGTACGCGAGCAGATATCATCAAGGTATGCTTGAAATCGTCACCCTTATTCGATTCCGGCTTCGATTGAAACATTGAAATTACGAACGAATATGGGAGCTCATGTTCATAGAATGACTGACTGCACTAAATTTGCACTAAAAGGACTTTCATTGGCTATGTTCTAGGGCTATAGTCTCACCTAAGAATAATACTGTTAATGAAATAAACAGTCTAATAGTTCAAAATATCCCCGGTCAAATAAAAACATACAAATCGATCGACACTGTGACTAATATCGAAGACGCAGTCCATTCATTATCCACAGGAATTTTTAAATTCGTTGAACCCTTCTGGACTGTAATGGGATGAGGCTGCTTATTAAAGAGTTAAAGGACAATTTAACTAGCAAGTATTATCACTGGCAACTGGTTCATATACCGAGGATACCGATGATACCGATGATCCCGACTGATCTGCCAATCCCATTTAAAGGGCTTCAGTTTCCGGTAAAAACATCTTTCGCGTTAACAATTAACAAATCCCAAGGCCAAACCTTCGAATTGGTAGGGATCGACCTGCGAAAGAAATGTTTTACTCATGGTCAACTGTATGTTCGACTATCCCATGAAAATCAATTTATTTTGTTGCCACAATATAAAACAACAACAAATATTGTTTACAGGGAAGCTCTAACACAATAAAACGCTTTTCTTTTGGGGTTATGACCTCTTTGCAATAAAAATTTTTAAATAATATCTAAGAACTAAATTTCCTGTTTTTTGTTTTTAATTCGACGTGAAAAACTGTGAATATGTGTGTAAATGTCATGTTTAGTGCCCGTGCGAAGCCGGGACCCGCTAGTATAGATATATATAGATTAAGTATTCATTACACATATCGAGTTTTCATTGTTTTTAAGATGTATTATGCTATTCGGGGCGGAGACAAATCCAACGAATCAATAACCATGAATATTGGTTTAGCAGATCTTGAGTTATAAGTGTTGTAACAAACCCGTCTTTGTTTTATATATTAAGATATTATTATATTATTAAGCCTTATTCGATGGATTAAGTGGAAAATGCTATACCATTTTCCACTTAATCCATGGAATAAGGCTTAACCCAGCTATTCCGCGTTTATTAATACGGCGGTAAAAGTTGACGGGCATCTTGAAGCGAATGGTGAAAGCCATGGGAACACAATTTTAAATTTCTGGCATTAGATCATCGAGCTGCCACGTAACACGAAGCCACTTCCCTACTGGCAACACAATACGCTCCCAATAAATCAAAAAGTGCCTATTTTTATCGATAACACTTTTTCATTACTACAGAAACATTTTGGAAACATTTTGAAACATTCAGGGACATTTTGTCGATCATTAAAACCAAAAGAGCTAAAGTCCTACACCAACATGGTTTTGTGCATATGTACACCATTTCTTGCGTTAAAAAAAAACGCAACATCAATTGGCCTGGACAAGTTCATCTGATTTTCATGTTATTTTCTCAAAACGAGGACAACCCTTTCTATTCAGAAAGGAAACTCCTTAGTTAATTTAAAGCCTGCCACTACTGTCGAGAAATGCACTCATGCAATGATTAATCGGATTAAAAGAAATTAAAATCATAAATCATGTTGGGGCTGGGTTCACCAGTCGCCACGCAGAACCAAAATAACTCCGCTAAAAGAGTTTTTAATTCTTATCCTTTGAGGTCCTTGAAAAGTTCAAAGCAATTAAGCCCAAGTCGGACGAGAAAGTGTTGATTTTCTGGGATCGCCTTGAATTGATGTCGTGTCCTTGCTTAGGGGCGTTGGTAGTACACCCAGTATAGAACGTCGTACAACTTCAAGTCACATTTCTCATCGAACTTTCTCTGTCTGTTGATGATTTAACAAATAGAGCCAATTCATTTTTAAGAGTTTGGTAGATGGTTAAGGATTGCATCTGCTCCACCGCACCTCCACCGGTGTGTAGGTACGGAGAGTAGTTGTCGTCTTCACCGTGAATAACTTTCAAACAAAATTTTAGATGAAAAATGCATAAAGTGACAGGCTTGCAATTTATCCGATAAAAATTCAAATAAATTGGTGTTGTCAAAAAATTTAATGTTGTTTGTCCCATCTCGCCACCGCAGATACCTAACTCTAGTCGCATTTGTTTTCCGGAAGTTTTTCAATAACACACGACTGCAATGACAATGGGTATACTTATAGTATAGTGTGTGTATAGTGGCTCGACCGACCGACGCGACGCGACAAGTACACGGTGTGCTTGCATATCCTGTTTGATGCTATAATGTTTGCCGGAGACAGTTTTACGGCTATACCGGGAGTTTGTATCTAGCTACCGGTATGACAATTTAGTTTTAGAAATCCCATAGAGAGAAGTGGTTTTATATGTGTGAATGTGTGTGTTTCCGAAACCCAGAGAACTTTTTAGTTTTGCATATTTTGAAATTTATGTAATGAATTTATCAAAAAAAAAAAAATAAAAATAAAATAAAAACTAGTGTTGGTGAAAAGGATTATGGAATTTACATACCCGTGAGCGGAAAAATTTTGTTTTATTTTAATATTATTTTTTTAAGGGCTTTGAGACTTAACATACCGGCCACATGGTTGAGTGATGGTGTATGAGGTTATTTTCCATTTCTATTTTTTGTAATAGAAAATATTCATGGTCCTTGGGATTTAGAGGCGAAATTATATGGAAATTCGCAAGCATTGAAATAAAATGATTAAACCCTTTGCAACTCGTTGAAAGATAAGTTTGCACATGAGTTTTGAATGTAATCGTGACATCCACGAGGGCTATTATGTAAAATTTAAAATACATATGCGATGTGAAAAAGATGATCCCAGATAATATCGAAACATGCGGCAAAATACGCGTTAATGTTAGTTACAACATGTAATTTGATTTGAGTACCTACGAGTGGAAAATGTTTAAAGGTTCTAAATTCTAATAGAGAAGTGAAAAAAATAGGTTCGTTAGCCTGCAGTCCTCTTAGTATGGGAATATCCAAGTAAGATTTCCAAATACAATAACTGATTTGGATCTCTGAGGCTGGCTCATTCGGATTAGATTTTCCTTTCCGCGTTCGAGCACATATTCTTTGAAAAAAAATTAAATTATAGTTTGACAGGATGAAATTGAAAAACTACAAATATTTTCATTGAAAAAAAAGTTATAGTACGCAATTCAAACACGACTGAAGTAAAACTTCAGAAAGACCCGGTGTTTACGAAAACCCAAACAAAGAGGAGACCAATTTTTTTGTCGATTCCGAGCAACTAAGTTAGAAAGGGCTTTCAAGGCAGTACAGTGTATTTACACTCTGCGAAATCGCCCTAAACTTGATTTTTGAAAGCGAGGATCGTATCTTAGGTTTGACTGCAGTTGTTTTGTAGCAACAATAAAAGTAGGATATGGGTTACTTGGGCATGGGAATTCTGAGCGAGACAGAGAGAGGAATAGTCTAGAGTGAGACAGAGTATGTTGTGAGCGTTGTAAAACGTGTGTGTCGGTTGGTTTTAGTTTTTTTGAAAATTTGAATAGCTGACTCCGTCTCGCTTGCTCGAAATTTGTAGTGTCAGTTTGAATAATTAAATTTTTTTGGTTGTTTTGAATAAAATTTTTTTTTACTTACGATGGCGTGAGAGTAAAGAAGAAATGAAAAGTAATGTTGTGTGTAGTGCGAACAATAGACACGATCTGTTGATAGATCTTAGAACGGGGGTGAGAGACTTTGGTAGTTTGTTGATATGTACTTACTTTGAGATATAGTTAATAGGTAGGACTGAGATTGGGATATAAGAAAAGAAAAAAAGACAATAAAGGCAAAGGTGGTTTCTATTGAGTATTTGTTATGGTTTTTTTTTGTTTTAGATTTGCTGGCGCTTGGAAGTGGTTGATTTTTTTTATAAGTTTGGAATTTGTGCGACGGACGGTAGGTGATCGTAGTGAGAATGTTTTTTGTTTTTGGCTGTACGATAGAGGATTTTGGTCACGTCCGATATTTGACTGCGCATAGATAGTGCATCAGCAAGTCTTTTACAGCTAATCATGAAAGGTCGTTGGTATATGTCGCTGTTTTACTCTATACCGAAGAGTAAGGATGTGAGACGTCACCCATGTTCGCATAGCAATAAAATCCATGATCAATGTTGAAATCGAGTATCTGAGTAGCACAGAAAGGTAAAATAAACCAATACTCATTATAAGGGAAGATGATGATGCCAATATAAAGGCAAAGGCATATTGTGTTGTGAAAATCGATGGAAATTATTATAAGGGTAGGTACCATCGGTCTGAACAAAGGGAAATAATAGGGTTTGGCGGCACATGGACAATTGGTAGGTTGAAGATACTAACGATGGCATGAGAGTAAAGAAAAAATGAAAAGTAATGTTGTGTGTAGTGCGTACAATAGACACGATCTGTTGATAGATCTAAGAACGGGGGTGTGAGACTTTGGTAGTTTGTTGATATGTTTCTACTTTGAGATAAAGGAATAGGTAGGACTGAGATTGGGATATGAGAAAAGAAAAAAAGACAATAAAGGCAAAGGTGGTTTCTATTCAGTATTTTTTATGGTTTTTTGTTTTAGATTTCGCTGGCACTCGGAAGTGGTTGATTTTTTTATAAGTTTGGAATCTGTGCGCCGGTAGGTGAGGGTAGTAGGAATGTTTTTTTTTTTTGGTTTTGGCTGTACGCTAGAGAATTTGGTCACGTCCGATATTTGGTTGGGCATAGATAGTCCATGAGCATGTTGTTTTACACTTTTACAGCTAAGCATGAAAGGTCGTTGGTGCATGTGGTTGTTTTACTCTATACCGTAGGGTAAGGATGTGAGTTGTGAGATGTGACCCATGTTCGAATAGCGATCGCTTTGCGACAAGATCCATGATCAATGTTGAAATCGAGTATCTGTGTAGCATAGAAAGGTAAAATAAACCAATACTCATTGTAAGGAAAGATGATGATGCTAATACAAAGGCAAAGGTATATTTTGTTGTGAATATCGTCGGATTGATATGACAGGCAGAAACGAGGTGAAACAAACGAATAGGTTTTTTGTATTAGATTTCACTGGCGGTTGGTGATGGCTGGATTTTTTTGTTGCAATTTGGTCTCATTCGATATTTTTGTGTGTACATTTTACACCTTAGCATGGTAGGTCTTTGGTCTCTATGCCAAAGAGTATGGATGGTTTTTTATTGAAAGGAATTAATATAAGGTTATCGGCGTTGAACAAAGGATAATAAAAGCGTCTAGAGGCACGTGGACAATTGGTAAAGAAAAAATTGAAACTGTGTGTATTTTGAACAATACATACGATCCGTTGATAGATCTTAGAACGAGGATGAGAGATTTTGGTAATTTGTTAATACTTGACGATAGAGAATTTTATCACGTTCGATATTTGTTTGGGCATAGATTGGGCATGAGCATGAAATTTTACAGATTAGTATGAAAGGTCATTGGCATGTTTTATTATATGCTATAGAGTAAGGATGGTGATTTCTTGAAAGGAATTATTATAAGGTTGTCAGGGGTTGAACAATCCCCGTCCCCCGCCCCCCGAAAAAAGTGGATGTTTGTAAAGTCCACTTGAGGACGGATTCAATTTTGTGTGTGAGGTTTGTCCTCTTGTTCTTTTATTCGTTTATGAATAGATATAACATTTGCAGTCCTACCGAATGAACATTGCTTACGTAAAACAAGCTGCAATTGCATAGTAATAAGAATCTATTTATGATGTGGATGACATAAAAAAATTACTTAAACTAAAAGCTGAAAATTTTGTATTCATTTTCTTACTTTCCTTCGTTTCTTACTTTCCTTCGTAATTAATTTCAAATAATAAATGTCGCGAACGACTTTGAAACCAAAATAAAGTGGTTCAATTTAAAAGGAAGTAAAATTGACTTTCTTATTAAAAGTGTTCCATTGCAAGCAGAACCAACACAGTGCAAGAGGTCTGAATGAAAAATTAGATTACGTTTTGATTAAAAAGGTTTTGCATATGAACAAGGTAGTGGGGTAGATCAATTTTTTAAAACCTGTCCAAAGTTAGGGTTTGAAAATGTTTCGGATATGGTTACCACAATATTTCATAGTAACTCGGAAGGAATAAGGTAATTTTTGATTAAAAGCTACTACGCAGTATTAGAGCTGTTTAAAGCAAGTGAATTTGTGTCATTCAATTTAAAGCAAAGTAAAGGTGTTTCATTTATGATCACTTAGATTAATGGGAGCGATTTGACGATACCTTTTTGCCATAAAAAAATTTCAATAAATTAAGTAATAAAATATGTTTAGAAGACTTATAATCATGCTCTTTAGGTATGGATCCACTTTAACTGTAATGATGTTCAAAGATTATATGGTTCTCTGCCTTAAGAACGCAAGAAGTTATTATAAGGGTGTCGGTCTGAACAAATGGAAATAATAGCGCTTAGAGGCACATTTACAGTTGGCAGGTTAAAGATACTTACGATGGCATGAGAGTAAAGAAAAAATGAAAAGTAATGTTGTGTGTAGTGCGAACAATACACAGGATCTGTTGATAGATCTTAGAACGGGGGTGTGAGACTTTGGTAGTTTGTTGATATGTACTTACTTTAAGATATAGGAATAGGTAGGACTGAGGTTGGGATATGAGAAAAGAAAATAGAGACAATAATCGGATTTAATATTCTCAAATTTTAATCCGTTCTTATGTTGTAATAAACTCATCATAACATTTGTTTTGCCCCAATTAGAGGGGCCCGTTATTAATCCTCTAATACTTTTTGGCAACCTAAACTATAAAAGAGTTTAACTACAGTCACGATCAACAGTCGTACTGCATCTGTTCGAAGGTATACAGTGCTTAAACTGATACAGTTAAAAGCAGTTCAATACAGCTTATAACTATTTACATTCTATAATTCAACTACTACACTATGATGCAAATAAATGAAGATTTATCAAAAGAGCTTATTAAGACTACTGATGCTCTACGAAAAAAGTATAAAGCTCTGAGAGAGGGGAAAGAAGCGCTCGAACTTCAACTTGAAGAAACTTTCAAACCTGTTACGAAACCTCTTAAAGATATAATAGAACACACAAAAGGAAAACATTCGAAAAAACCCCAACAACAGCATCATTTTGAGTCTCCGCACAAGAAAATAAAACTGAATTATGAAAATGAAAATGGTGATGATGAAGATGATGATGACGATGACTATGACGATGAGGATGTTAATGATGAATTTAGAACACCCAATATTAAGAACACTAGTACTTCACTCATGAATGAATCAACCCCTAAAACGTCCAAGCCATCGTCAGTTATTTAAGAACGCTAAATGTTGAGTAATGATTTATTTGATGCTGCTTCGTAAGATTTTCAAAATGCTTATTAAAAAATTCTTTTCCATCAACTGTCTGGAGATTCTTCGGAATTCGGAGATTTCAGAAAATTTCAGCTTGATATTTTCCTTCTCTAGAAAATCCGCAATATTTTTGTTTTTATCCTCTTCAGATAAACATATACTTGGCCACCCTGAAGCTTCTTGCTTTATTTTGAGGTAGTTATTCATTATTGAGGTAAATAATCCCTCAGAACCTGTCTGATGATGAGGACGAGGACTTGAAACTGATAGGGGGATCACCTCTCAAAAACCCAGCTCACAGTTCTGAAGGTGCATGAAGATGTATGAGATGTTTCTATAAAGAATTATCTTGACGAATCATACGAACTACATACACATTGTATTCAATTTGAAGTGGAGAAATTATAGAAATACTTTTTTTTTTTTGTAAAGGCCATTGACAGCTAAAAACTGAAATTATTACTAGAGACGAATCCGATATAAATCTTCGAGCAAATCCAACAATAATGTCCAACATAAATATCAAGTTCATTTTCGATGAGATCCTGGATTTTATGAAAACACATCAACATGAGCTGCTGGAGGAACATCATGAAAATCTGACAGGATGCTTATCCTTCTTGAAGATGTATAGAAACGTATCCTCTACCACATCGAAACATGGATGTCATTTGTTAACTGCCCTTGGTCAAAGAATTTATGCCAAGACGGCCCTGATACTTGTGCATGTTATTTGATTGAAAATAGAATGCTCAAAGTAAAGAAGTTAATGTTGTTGTACGAATGATTAAAATAAATAGATTAAAAATGAAAGAATCTTTGAAATGTATTATTTCAAATCCAGCTTGCCGTCAAAATACAACTGCCCAAGCGCTTCTCTCTTGACCATTAATTTAGTCATTATTTGACATGATGGGTAGGTATCTGTGCATCTGAAAATGAGAATTATCAATATCTTCTCACAGTAATACATACATTTTCCAAGTTTACATAGACATTTAATTCGGTAACTGGCAGAAATTTCTGAATTCTAACAACTTTCCTTGTTAAAGGTCAAATGATCACAAAAAATTAGCGCCGGCTATGAGGATGGATTGTTTTGAACCTTTGAACAAACCTTTTGGATTATTATTTTGCTGCTGGTGATGTGGATACAAATATACCCGTGACATAGACTCCATCAACGTCTTCTGTAATTCCACTTCATCAACCAATGAAAGACATACCACAAATACAACAACATCAACCTCAACTAGTGACCTTCGATCATGCCTACTCATATGCATACTACGAGCCAGGTGATGTCAAATTTCATACAAACATTCCTAACAAGGACAGGCTTTTACCAATACTGTCAACTCCTTCTTCATCAGAGAGTGTATGGAGGAATTCCATTCCAACTCTGCAGCAACAACAACCTCAGCGAGTGAACATCGACCATGCCTACTCATATGCATACTACGAGGTAGGTGATGTCAAATTTCATACAAACATTCCTTACTACAAGGACAGGCTTTTGCCAATACTGCCAGTTCCTGGTCCATCAAAGAGTGTACCGAGGAATTCCTTTCCACCACGGTCAGCAAAGAGCTTCCATTCGAAAACACTTTATACAGTTGATTCATCTGAAGATCGAAATGAATACATCACCAGATATGGCCCCACTGAAAATCATTACGAAGAAGTCGATGAACAAAAAACTCGCAAAGTCTTATCACACAATCTAATAGGTCCAGTTAATACTGATGCTGTCGAAGAAGAGCGACGACGTGTCCAGGTTAATCATTTTCGAGTACTTGACGAATTAAACTTGTCATTAGAAGCACTGATCATGCCACTAATATCACCCTAGTCAAGAGAAATGAGGCAACAAATATGGTAGAAAACTAAAAAGAAACTATACTGTTATGACAATAGCTGAAACCGAATAATTAAAAAGGCTAAAGAAAATTTGTGTTAAGTTTTTTATTTCAAAAAGTTTTTAATGGGGTAATATGTGAGCTTCCTGTGGTATTTGTGGTATGTCGTCTTTGAATCCAAGCTCAATAGCTCGGATATTTAAAGCTTAAATAATATGCGCGATGGTCTGCGCACTCCCCAATGTACTCCTCTCTCCTTTCCTCGCATACACAAAAAGTATCTCCTTGCTTAAGCTTTTGACACAAAACTAAACAAAATGAGCTTTATATTTTTTCGTAGAGCATCAGTAGTCTTGATAAGCTCTTTTGATAAATCTTCATTTATTTGCATCATAGTGTAGATGTTGAATTATAGAATGTAAATAGTTATAAACTGTGATGATCTGCTTTTAACTGTATCAGTTTGAGCACTGTATACCTTCGAACAGATGCAGTACGACTGTTGATCGTGACTGTAGTTAATCTCTTTTATAGTTTTAGGAAACAGACAAAGCGTTTCTATAACGACCATTATTACGAGGGATCTTTTGTTAAATCTTCATTTATTTGCATCATAGTGTAGTAGTTGAATTATAGAATGTAAATAGTTATAAACTGTGATGATCTGCTTTTAACTGTATCAGTTTGAGCACTGTATACCTTCGAACAGATGCAGTACGACTGTTGATCGTGACTGTAGTTAATCTCTTTTATAGTTTTAGGAAACAGACAAAGCGTTTCTATAACGACCATTATTACGAGGGATCTTTTGTTAAATCTTCATTTATTTGCATCATAGTGTAGTAGTTGAATTATAGAATGTAAATAGTTATAAACTGTGATGATCTGCTTTTAACTGTATCAGTTTGAGCACTGTATACCTTCGAACAGATGCAGTACGACTGTTGATCGTGACTGTAGTTAATCTCTTTTATAGTTTTAGGAAACAGACAAAGCGTTTCTATAACGACCATTATTACGAGGGATCTTTTGTTAAATCTTCATTTATTTGCATCATAGTGTAGTAGTTGAATTATAGAATGTAAATAGTTATAAGCTGTATTGAACTGCTTTTAACTGTATCAGTTTAAGCACTGTATACCTTCGAACAGATGCAGTACGACTGTTGATCGTGACTGTAGTTAAACTCTTTTATAGTTTAGGTTGCCAAAAAGTATTAGAGGATTAATAACGGGCCCCTCTAATTGGGGCAAAACAAATGTTATGATGAGTTTATTACAACATAAGAACGGATTAAAATTTGAGAATATTAAATCCGATTATTGTCTCTATTTTCTTTTCTCATATCCCAACCTCAGTCCTACCTATTCCTATATCTTAAAGTAAGTACATATCAACAAACTACCAAAGTCTCACACCCCCGTTCTAAGATCTATCAACAGATCCTGTGTATTGTTCGCACTACACACAACATTACTTTTCATTTTTTCTTTACTCTCATGCCATCGTAAGTATCTTCAACCTGCCAACTGTAAATGTGCCTCTAAGCGCTATTATTTCCATTTGTTCAGACCGACACCCTTATAATAACTTCTTGCGTTCTTAAGGCAGAGAACCATATAATCTTTGAACATCATTACAGTTAAAGTGGATCCATACCTAAAGAGCATGATTATAAGTCTTCTAAACATATTTTATTACTTAATTTATTGAAATTTTTTTATGGCAAAAAGGTATCGTCAAATCGCTCCCATTAATCTAAGTGATCATAAATGAAACACCTTTACTTTGCTTTAAATTGAATGACACAAATTCACTTGCTTTAAACAGCTCTAATACTGCGTAGTAGCTTTTAATCAAAAATTACCTTATTCCTTCCGAGTTACTATGAAATATTGTGGTAACCATATCCGAAACATTTTCAAACCCTAACTTTGGACAGGTTTTAAAAAATTGATCTACCCCACTACCTTGTTCATATGCAAAACCTTTTTAATCAAAACGTAATCTAATTTTTCATTCAGACCTCTTGCACTGTGTTGGTTCTGCTTGCAATGGAACACTTTTAATAAGAAAGTCAATTTTACTTCCTTTTAAATTGAACCACTTTATTTTGGTTTCAAAGTCGTTCGCGACATTTATTATTTGAAATTAATTACGAAGGAAAGTAAGAAAATGAATACAAAATTTTCAGCTTTTAGTTTAAGTAATTTTTTTATGTCATCCACATCATAAATAGATTCTTATTACTATGCAATTGCAGCTTGTTTTACGTAAGCAATGTTCATTCGGTAGGACTGCAAATGTTATATCTATTCATAAACGAATAAAAGAACAAGAGGACAAACCTCACACACAAAATTGAATCCGTCCTCAAGTGGACTTTACAAACATCCACTTTTTTCGGGGGGCGGGGGACGGGGATTGTTCAACCCCTGACAACCTTATAATAATTCCTTTCAAGAAATCACCATCCTTACTCTATAGCATATAATAAAACATGCCAATGACCTTTCATACTAATCTGTAAAATTTCATGCTCATGCCCAATCTATGCCCAAACAAATATCGAACGTGATAAAATTCTCTATCGTCAAGTATTAACAAATTACCAAAATCTCTCATCCTCGTTCTAAGATCTATCAACGGATCGTATGTATTGTTCAAAATACACACAGTTTCAATTTTTTCTTTACCAATTGTCCACGTGCCTCTAGACGCTTTTATTATCCTTTGTTCAACGCCGATAACCTTATATTAATTCCTTTCAATAAAAAACCATCCATACTCTTTGGCATAGAGACCAAAGACCTACCATGCTAAGGTGTAAAATGTACACACAAAAATATCGAATGAGACCAAATTGCAACAAAAAAATCCAGCCATCACCAACCGCCAGTGAAATCTAATACAAAAAACCTATTCGTTTGTTTCACCTCGTTTCTGCCTGTCATATCAATCCGACGATATTCACAACAAAATATACCTTTGCCTTTGTATTAGCATCATCATCTTTCCTTACAATGAGTATTGGTTTATTTTACCTTTCTATGCTACACAGATACTCGATTTCAACATTGATCATGGATCTTGTCGCAAAGCGATCGCTATTCGAACATGGGTCACATCTCACAACTCACATCCTTACCCTACGGTATAGAGTAAAACAACCACATGCACCAACGACCTTTCATGCTTAGCTGTAAAAGTGTAAAACAACATGCTCATGGACTATCTATGCCCAACCAAATATCGGACGTGACCAAATTCTCTAGCGTACAGCCAAAACCAAAAAAAAAAAACATTCCTACTACCCTCACCTACCGGCGCACAGATTCCAAACTTATAAAAAAATCAACCACTTCCGAGTGCCAGCGAAATCTAAAACAAAAAACCATAAAAAATACTGAATAGAAACCACCTTTGCCTTTATTGTCTTTTTTTCTTTTCTCATATCCCAATCTCAGTCCTACCTATTCCTTTATCTCAAAGTAGAAACATATCAACAAACTACCAAAGTCTCACACCCCCGTTCTTAGATCTATCAACAGATCGTGTCTATTGTACGCACTACACACAACATTACTTTTCATTTTTTCTTTACTCTCATGCCATCGTTAGTATCTTCAACCTACCAATTGTCCATGTGCCGCCAAACCCTATTATTTCCCTTTGTTCAGACCGATGGTACCTACCCTTATAATAATTTCCATCGATTTTCACAACACAATATGCCTTTGCCTTTATATTGGCATCATCATCTTCCCTTATAATGAGTATTGGTTTATTTTACCTTTCTGTGCTACTCAGATACTCGATTTCAACATTGATCATGGATTTTATTGCTATGCGAACATGGGTGACGTCTCACATCCTTACTCTTCGGTATAGAGTAAAACAGCGACATATACCAACGACCTTTCATGATTAGCTGTAAAAGACTTGCTGATGCACTATCTATGCGCAGTCAAATATCGGACGTGACCAAAATCCTCTATCGTACAGCCAAAAACAAAAAACATTCTCACTACGATCACCTACCGTCCGTCGCACAAATTCCAAACTTATAAAAAAAATCAACCACTTCCAAGCGCCAGCAAATCTAAAACAAAAAAAACCATAACAAATACTCAATAGAAACCACCTTTGCCTTTATTGTCTTTTTTTCTTTTCTTATATCCCAATCTCAGTCCTACCTATTAACTATATCTCAAAGTAAGTACATATCAACAAACTACCAAAGTCTCTCACCCCCGTTCTAAGATCTATCAACAGATCGTGTCTATTGTTCGCACTACACACAACATTACTTTTCATTTCTTCTTTACTCTCACGCCATCGTAAGTAAAAAAAAATTTTATTCAAAACAACCAAAAAAATTTAATTATTCAAACTGACACTACAAATTTCGAGCAAGCGAGACGGAGTCAGCTATTCAAATTTTCAAAAAAACTAAAACCAACCGACACACACGTTTTACAACGCTCACAACATACTCTGTCTCACTCTAGACTATTCCTCTCTCTGTCTCGCTCAGAATTCCCATGCCCAAGTAACCCATATCCTACTAATAAAGATTTTCACAACAATTCCTGCACTAAAGTAAGTACGACTTTCAAAGTGACTTTCTAGTGTAGAGAAGTTTCCACTAGAAATAGGGCTGTTTTCTTTACTCCTTCACCTGCATTTCAACGTTCGATCTCTATATCGTTTTCGATCGGTTCTCAGTTCAAAAAAGTTTGAGGTGTTAAATCTCAGTTAAAAAAGAAAAATGCAACCACTGCCGCCACTACGTCTGCTGATATTATGCAAGTCATGTAAAGCCAACTAATCTAGCAACGGGCCAATTCCATCGCAATCAACTCCCGTAACCAATACTGACATAAAACCACTTGAGTTACTAAATTCGTTCGTTCAGGTCCTGTATTTGTTTTGGAGTCGCCACAAAGCGTTTCTTTTTTTTCAAAAACCTAAGCTCGACGTGAATGTCAAACTGTGAGTTTTTGCCCCCTGGGTATTCCCTGAGCTCACCTTAAAGTTTGCCTTAGTCTTGGCTGGTACGAGCTCAGGCAATGAACAGGGCTGTCTTCAAAGGACGGGGATGCGTTGTAATTTCGTTGTTTATCGTTTTTTGAGAACCGAAAACCCAGATTTTTTGACTACTCATAAGAATGTCAGAGAAATCTGGGTAAATCTTGGGAATCGAGTAAACCTAGTGGTTGGGCAGCACACGTTTAAAGGACTCGGCAAAAAGCCTAACGTTCCGGCCAGGATCACCAATGCAGATGAATTCTGGGAACATGTGCGAAAAATCAGCAGTGTTGGAACTCATACTCGTAAGTTCCTTAGGCTTTATCCATATTATCATTTAAATTTGAGCTACTAAATTCAACCATTGAAAATTCATGAGATCCTGGCTCCACATATATTACGATGCGAAGGAGGATCTTTAGGCATTTAATGGCTTCTGCATCTGATGAAAACCCATAGCAATTTTGTAAGTGTTCAAAAACCCTAAATCCACTTTCAACGATATTTTGGAACGTGGAGAGGATCCCGAAGGATTTTGGAAGGCAATGATCTTCACGATTCAAAGTTCAGTCGATTAAAAAAAAAAGTAAACCACTGAGGGATATCATCGAGTATCAAAAATGGAATGAAACAAAATATGTTTACGTTGAAGCCCTATTATCGTCACAAAGCGTTTTTTGAGAAGCCTATAGTTGCCCTGCCCTGAATGTCAAATTGAGTGTTTTTTGAGCCCTGGGGTTGACCTAGGTTTTACATCAACTTACCCTAGCTTTTTGCTGTGGCGAGTTGAGTGCTGTCAAATGGCATGTATTTTTTTTTAATGACATGAATGTGTGGTGATTTTTGGCTTAGCGTTTTTTGAGGACTGGAAAGCCAGGTTTTTTTGACAACTCATAGGGTTGTCAAGAAAACTTGGGTAAACCCTGAGGAAAGTTCAACGAACGGACCTAATATAAGGCTGTGAAGAATCGATAGAATAGGTTTCCCTATTCTTCACAATGTATGGTTAAGAAAAATGAGCTAGGAAACAGAGCTTTTCGAACTTTGAGTTCCATCCTATTTGTTTTTTTTAGATTAGATTTAGAATATTTTATTCATTTCAAGCTTAAAATTAAATTAACAATTGAGTGTGATAAGTTGAAAATAGAATAATAGTGTCAATTCTTAACTTTAACAGTTAGTGATGAATGACACATCAGTAAATAAATAATTCAGAATTATAATAAGATGTGGGGTAAGATGAGTGCAGTTTATGAGGAGAGTACCTGTTGGGGTACTGCAGCTTGTGTATCTGTGACATAGACAGGGGTCCGATGCTTCGAAAAAAGAAGAGAAGTGCCTATACCTACCATTGCTATCCTGGACTACATTGGTAAGTAGTACATATACGTATAATAGGTTTTTCCAATAGGGAATCCTTTGAATTTGATTTGTTAACGCACCCTCATAATAGGTACACGAACGAGAAACGTCTGCAAATTATAAAAGTTTCTTACCGAATTTTGGTCGTAGTTCTCTCCCTAGTAGACAGGCAATATCAAGTTTGGGGCAGAAATTTTAGTGTACATATGTATTCGTTGTGTGATGTTACAGTTTGGTGAGATAAGAGGTTGGTCGAATTGTTGAAAATACCGTTAAGTCGTCTGTAGCAATCGATCCGAATCAGACAATTCTACTTCGGAGTGCAGTTGGGGACAACAAATGGACCGCTGCAAACGTACCCGGTAAGGCCATATGAGTTCAGTCGAGTTCCATTAATGTTTTGATTGTACTTCAAAAAAGTTTCTGAAATATTCCGAATACCTAAAATATCGATTGAGAAAAATCTCCAATTCATTGACAGATGCCTACGAAAAAGTGAAGTAGCTTGCTATACTATGCTATCCTTCACTACATATGCAAGTACATAACAGTTTTTGAAGACCTTGTAATGCATAGCCCTTGAATATTGAAACTTATTTTAATTGAAACTACAAACCACTTCGCTTACAAAACTTCTCGACATACTTAGTAATGCGTTGAAATTTGATTCAAACAATGAAGCGACCACTTTCCGGCACTAAATATTTGTAGGTTAAAAAAAAACCAAATTAATTTACCAAAGAGCCTTTTTCAACCGACTCCATCACTTCCAATTGTCACATGAATAAATAAACTCACCGCATGGCCTTGCTTTTGGGCAATTCTAAACCCATTAAAATCGTGAAAGGAGAATGTTGTTGATCAAATAAAAAAAGTAAAGGAAAAAAAAAAAACAGAAAATACAAAACATTTTTAGATTTTTGCAAATTTAACGCTCTAAGGACTGACCTCGTACGTCAAAACTATCATCAGAAAATGGGCACACATACGAGTACACCCGCTATAGGCAAAAGAGAGTGGATAGCGATAATAGTGGAATAGTTGATGTCGCCGCATATACTATGTGAAATATTTGGCAACAAAAAAAATGCTATTTTCGATTTTTAGATTCAAGTCGAGCCGCAACCACTGCCGCCACTATGTCCGCTGATACTATGCGAGACACGGAAACCCAACCAATCCAACAACGAGCCATTTCCATCGTAATCCACTCTCGTAACCAATTCCGACCAACACGAAACCCCTTTAGTTAGTGGTAGCGCAGCACACATTTAAGGGACGTTGCAAAAAAAAAGGATAATATCCCGGCTTGGATCACTAATAGTTCGGCCAACATGAAGCTGAACAACAATGCCACCGTTACGCCACACCGCTAACTCCCACACGGTAAATCAGCGGATGGAACAAAATTTGTCTTTTGCATCCACACCCTTTAACTCCCAATTGCGTTGTTCTTGTTGTGTTGTTGTTTATTTCAGCACTCAGCTTTGATTGTAGGGTGCTTTGAGTTTGTATGGGAATAAGAACCCGACACTACTCATGGGAAGAAGTGATTTACTTTTATCGAGAGAGGAATTTGATTGCTTATTTTTACAGGCGGAAGAAATGTATGGAATTCTTTTATGCATTAATCTAAAACTGGATTCAGCAAAAAATATAACAGTTGTCTTATTTTGTGTGCCAACGTTGTAAGTATTTAAAAACTTTAGTGAGTTCAATAGGCGATTTAACAACCTTATGAACCGGAGGGCGTCGCCGTCGGTGGCGCAGCAATCGTTTTTAAACACACAATGATAAAACAAATAGCTTGGAACGGAAACTGCTAAGTTGGAACGGAGATACTAGGTTCGTCACTTGTCCAAGAGTCTACACAATCCTACTAATAGTTTCTATATACCATGGTTCTGATCACTAGGTCTACCTAACCTAATTGAAAGTTCACACTGCAAAATTGACATTGTTTGAAATGTGAAAACTGAAACAGCATTAGGCTGCAGGCAAAGTCTCGCTAAGCTTAGTACTGAACTTATCATTTTGCCTAATTTCATAAGCGAGCGAGCTGCTACCTCGGGATCAACCTTGGCCTCAACCAACATCTTTGCCATCAATTTGGATTTCTTGTGTGCTGTCTCCAGTTTTGCCGTCAGTTTTGAAGTCAGATCATGTCCTCTTACACTCGATTGTGCCGCCTAAGGCCAGGTCTCCACTTCCACGACTTCCCTACAATGGGCTTTCAAAGACCCTAAAGCCGAAGTGTTGATGTCCTTCTACCTTAAACATGCCGCACCCATTGTAATCTTTCGATGCTTCTTAAAGCTATCACCATGTCATGGTAACGAACTGTATGAGCTAAAGTTCGTTTTTTGAACTTTCTCCACAAAGTTCCTTTAGATAGGGGACCAAAGATCATTCGTAGTATTTTTCTTCGCAACGACCAAAGGCTCCCTCATCAGCGTACATGCTCCTTTCGAAGTGATCTCCAGCTCCAGCTGCCTTGAACAGTTTTATTTGATTCATGCCTGCATAAATGGCAAACTTGAATTCTTCTACGAGTAGGTTGGAAGGAGGACGTTATTGATCGTCGTCTTATTTTAATGAGATATTTTACCTGACAGCGGAATTTGTGTCTTCATCACCAATATTTTGTAGGTAAATTTTAAGTTCCTTCAATTAAAAGAAAAAATAGCACAATGACAATATTGTTCTTTTTCCACCGAGTCATTTATTTTTTAATTGACAACATAAAAGCAGAAGACTCAAGACCCATTCCTTTTATAAATTGAGGCAAGAACAGACATACCGTTTGAGAGCTACTCGTGGTCTTTTTACTTTCAAATCTAAGCAACCTTCATAAATTATTTCCTGTGTATGTTTTGGTTACCGTTGAATCTCTTTCTTAATCAAGAGTGTAGTTCAAGCTCAAAACAAGCCTCACAAACTATTTTTTTCATAGTTGAGTTAGTTGCTGCCGCCGAAGATGATAGTAGCAATCTCGCTGATGAGTCGATAAATAGAAATCAAGTCACATACAGAAAATATGGAAAGTCTCAAACCTTTTGGCATGAACTGACATTTAAGACCCAGAAATACGAGAGGCCATTGCTATAACTTTTAATTAACCTTTCCAATATTCATTATCACACTAAGCCATAAGGGTAAAGAAGGAAAACACGGTATTGAAGCGGCTATTCATATCTAGTAAAGCAGACCATTATGTTTTCTAGACTCTTTTCACCACCCTCAACGGATTTATCCGACACAAAAGGGTGCAGCTTGCCACACCCTACCCACTTGGAACCGAAGGATTTATATGTTATTGAAATGGCTACGCTGTACTGGCGCGGCATTTCAAAAAGAACACAAGAACACCCGCAAAAAAGTATATCTCTTCCTTTAGTGTTTTACAATGATGAACCCGGGTAACAGAGGGACATACTGCGCCAGATCGCCTTATGGCCATACCCCGACCATTTGTGGAACGATTTTGCAGCCATTACCGTTGTTTTAACTTTGAAACTGCTGTTGCTATACGAGTACTGCTGCTTTACTTAGTGCTGCTGGTAGTGTTCTATATGCTTCATCCCGCCTTTGCTGTTCTTGGCCAGTGTTCAACTTTATAAGCGGAAATGGGGCGCTCACTGAAGCAGTGAATTGAAGGTAAAGTTTTTCGGACGACACTTTAAAAATGGTTGTCTTTGAAGCTTACTCTCTATGGAGTAGTGGAAGTTGCATGGGAGAAATTGGGGGGAGGGGGCTATGTTGGAGCCATGGCGATGATGTTTGAAAGTATAAAAAGAAAAAAGTTTATTTTTCGTTCGATTTAGTGTTACGCTTCAGTTCGGGTGATGATGCGAATGCAAAGTCAATTTATTCTGGAGTTGACTTATCCACGAGCAGGGACGAAGAACAAATATTTTTTTAGAGGTTCAAGTTATTTTTTTATTTTTTATTTGTTTCTTTTTTTTTCATTTTTGCTCTTCTACTGGGGTAGCCTTAAAGTCCGACCGTTGTTTTTTTGGTGTTCGTGTTGACGTTGCCAAAGTGATATCACAATTTGTCTTCGAGTTTTTGATGCAGACACGACGAGGTTTCGTGGACACTTTCTGGTATTTTTTTTTTTTTTTTGAGTAAAGGACAAGCAGCTCGCCTGATTGACACGAAACTCTAAACGTTCGACAAGAAGTGTTGTAAGAGTTCAAGGATTAATGCTGATTGACGAGCAATCTCCAATGTAATGTAATCGTGATAATGTTGACATAATTAAGGAACGTGACGTTTTTTAATAGCAACAGATCAAAGTGAAATTGCCGAAGAATACTGATGTGTTGTGGATATCGTGTTTTGACTCCTGGGTTGATAGGGGGACAGAATTTGTCAATCCCTTGCACGAGGACTCCTTAAATTTTAAATTTCGTATAGGGTAGAGAAATTGGGAATACGATAATTCGTTGCGATTACAAGAGATTTGACTGTGGAATGATATTTTAAACCACTCTGGTTGGTAGGCCTAATCGAGATTACCAAAAATCGTGAGGGGTGGACGTCATCCCGGCATCGCAACTAGAATTTTCATAAAGAAATTATTCTTAGAATAAAGAACTCGGTGGCACTGGTTAAATCGCTGGAGCCGTTGTATGATCCAAAGGTCAAGTTTGTCGGAAATCGGTCACAATGTCTGAGGGTTGCAGACAGACAGACGGGCTTAACAGGAAATTTTAAGCACCCAATTTCTCATCGTTGCGATGTCATGTTTGTCTAGTATCTTGACACTCTAGTTGCAACCAGGCGGTGATTTATTCCAAAATTCAGTCTTCGTTAACACTATAAACAACTTTCTCCATTGTGACCTGGTCAGGAGCATACACCAACTCATCTGCAAAATATGGTCGGAGGAAAGTATGCGCGATGAGTGGAACCTCAGTACCATCTGCCTGATCCACAAAAAAGGAGACCGCCTACTCTGCGCCAACTATAGAGGCATTAGTCTTCTAAACATCGCCTATAAGATCCTTTCGAGCGTATTATGTGAACGTCTCAAGCCGTTTGCTGATGATAATATATAATATAATAATAGGTCCTTATCAATGCGGCCTCAGACCTGGAAACCTACCACCGACCAAATGTTCACATTGCGCCAAATCCTGGAGAAAAAACAAGAGTACAACATCGACACCCACCACCTGTTCGTCGACTTTAAAGCAGCGAACGATAGTGTTAACAGAGTTGAAATGTATCGTGCTAGGTCTAAATTTAGAATCCCAGCTAAACTGATACGCCTTATCAGGATGACGATGGAGAACGCTAGCTGTTCAGTCAAAATTGGTAGAGACTCTACTGAAGCCTTCGAAACCACCAGAGGGATTAGACAAGGCGCACTGTCATGCAGCTGTTTAACATTGTGCTTGAAAATGTAATACGTAGCACCCATGCCAGTACATCGGGCACCATTATCAATAAATCAACACAATTACTTGGATTTGCAGACGACATAGACGTGATAGGAAGAACAAAGCGAGCAGTAACTGGTGCATTCACTACTATGGAGTCAGCAGCAAGCCAAATGGGGCTGAAAATAAACGAGGACAAGACGAAGTATGTATATGCTCCCATCGAAGTATATGGTCCCATAACTCATCATCCCGGCCCTGCTATATGGTGCAGAGGCATGGACCCTCTCCCAATCGGATGAAAAGTTACTTGGAGTCTTCGAGAGAAAAGTTTTGCGTACGATTTATGGTCTTGTTTGCGTTAATCGAGAAGAAAACGTTTGGCGAAGAAGATACAACGACGAACTATACGAGCTGTACAGCGACATAAGCTTAGCCAGAAAAATTAGAGTCCAACGACTAAGATGCCTGGCCATGTAGAGCGAATGGACATCAACGCTCCAGCGCGTAAAGTCTTCAACGCCAAACCAGAGGGAGTCAGAAGCCAAGGTAGACCTCATCTTCGATGGAGCGACCAGGTAGAAGGAGATCTCCGCCAACTTGGAGTGCAAAATTGGAGACGGCAGGCTAGAGATCGAGCCGGCTGGAGGGGCATATTGGACAAGGCCTAGGAGCACCACGCTCTAGTTGAGCCACCTAAAGAAGTAGAAGAAGAACCTTCTCCATTGTAATCCTCTATAGGGCTTCGGATATGATGTCGTTGAGGATCACTTGGTATTTTCTTTTTTCTTTATTTTTTCAGGAATATGAGCATTGTGATCTCAAAGTGATCAATTCTCTCCCACTTCTCTGCTGCACACATGATCCGTCTGTTTTCTACGCCACTTTGACCTTACATCACATCAACAAGCCTCACGGTTTTGGATTAATCTATTATTTTGTCTAATCAAACCAAATTTTAGCAATTCTTAGGTTTGAGTCCTGTTACGCGAATGGGGACATTTTAGCTCGATTGTTTTCATTCAGCTAAGCTTATAAATCTCAAACATAAGTTTTACTGCGTTGAAGATAAAACTGTACCACTATTTCCATTTGGTGATCTCACCAATAGCACTGCCACTTCTTGCTTTAATGCTTCTATGCGAAATTTCCTACTACATAACTCCAGACTCCATAACCAGATCACACCTCCTACAATGTTTGAGTGTGGACTCGTTCACACGTCGAGAATTCGATATACTCTAGACATGTTCATCATAAAAAGGTTCCAGTAAGTACTCAATTAACAATAGCTCCACACACACACCCAATTGCATTATTTAAAACTATAAGCTGGTAGGTCTTTGGTGCGGACGTTGTTATCCTTGAAACAAAATTAATATACATATGTTCTTAAAATAACCAATAACGAACTCAACACTCCATGAAAATTTAAGTATTCTATTATCAAGACATCCGCTTCTCTATAAGAACATTAATATTAATGTGATTCTGAAAGGTTCCATAAGAACATTTTTATCCATAAATACAATTTATGTAACATCCTTCATTAATATTTTCCCCTTTGCATAAAATGCATAAAATCTTTATAGCCCAAAGGAAAGAGGAAATTTGTTGAAATAAGAAAGAAGATTTATTCCACCCAACATCCAAGTACATATAACTAACCAGCTGATGGAGATACCTATAATTTCAATTTTAAAACATCTCTAGGCTTCAGGAGTCTTCTTGATGTGTTGTATAGCTGTAGGTGTACTGATGAGCTTGAGAACAAAGCTTTTGGCAGAGATGGAGCAGTGTATATGGATGGGTAGATTTCATAATTCTGTTACACGCATCTTTGTTCTTTCTTTTCATTTTTTTTTTCTAATACACTAGACATATGTTACACAATTGCTAATAAGGCTTTTGATGGTAATGATGATGACAGTATTCATTCCTTTGAACAATGGATTGGGTGATAAGGCACTCGCCCCGAGGGATTGCTAAAAGGACAATATCAACTCTATTGTCTATGCCGAGGCACGACATCTGGAAATAATGAATTGAAACTTGATGATGAACGCAGCCGTGCACCTACCTCTGCTTGTACTACATATCCCTTTACTGAATGTCATTGTCCTAGAGGGGGTGATGATGGCGGTATCTTTGAAACTGCTTCACATATGGTTGTTCAAGTTTAATTCAATGACACAAAAATAGCTGTTTCAAGGATCCTCTGGTCTTCCCCTCTCTCTCTCTTTGCCTCTCCCTTTCTTTCTCTGATCCCTGAGTTTGGCCTTGTTTAGTAAAATGCACCCACATAGGACAGTAGGCCACACGGAACTCTTTGCACACTGAATCCTACCTGCATTACCGCTGCCGCGCCAAAGATGTCCTTAATGGTAATCATCTCAGGTTGATTACAAAATTTCAAAGGAGCAGTAGTGTAGAGAGAGAGAACATGTGTGGGAAATCAGGTACGAAAGCTATCACTCGCCCATCTGTGAGAAAGCCTAACCCCAACCAATGTAACCAACCGACCGCCAACATGAACACCTCACACTATACTCACCTAGAGATGCATAATTTGCCAAACAAGGTGTATCTAATGAGAGAACCGACGGCTGTATGAACGAGGTCATCTGTTTTTTTTTTTTTTTTTGGAATAAAGGACAAGCAGCTCGCCTGATTGACACGAAACTCTAAACGTTCGACAAGAAGTGTTGTAAGAGTTCAAGGATTAATGCTGATTGACGAGCAATATCCAATGTAATGTAATCGTGATAATGTTGACATAATTAAGGAACGTGACGTTTTTTAATAGCAACAGATCAAAGTGAAATTGCCGAAGAATACTGATGTGTTGTGGATATCATGTTTTGACTCCTGGGTTGATAGGGGGACAGAATTTGTCAATCCCTTGCACGAGGACTCCTTAAGTTTTAAATTTCGTATAGGGTAGAGAAATTGGGAATACGATAATTGGTTGCGATTACAAGAGATTTGACTGTGGAATGATATTTTAAACCACTCTGGTTGGTAGGCCTAATCGAGATGACCAAAAATCGTGAGGGGTGGACGTCATCTCGGTATCGCAACTAGAATTTTTATAAAGAAATCATTCATAGAATAAAGAACTCGGTGGCACTGGTTAAATCGTTGGAGCCGTTCTATGATCCAAATGTCAAGTTTGTCGGAAATCGGTCACAATGTCTGAGGGTTGCAGACAGACGGGCTTAACAGGAAATTTTAAGCACCCAATTTCTCATCGTTGCGATGTCATGTTTGTCTAGTATCTTGACACTCTAGTTGCAACCCGGCGGTGATTTATTCCAAAATTCACTCTTCGTTAACTATAAACAACTTTCTCCATTGTGACCTGGTCAGGAGCATACACCAACTCATCTGCAAAATATGGTCGGAGGAAAGTATACCCGATGAGTGGAACCTCAGTACCATCTGCCCGATCCACAAAAAAGGAGGCCGCCTACTCTGCGCCAATTATAGAGGCATTAGTCTTCTAAACATCGCCTATAAGATCCTTTCGAGCGTATTATGTGAACGTCTCAAGCCGTTTGCTGATGATAATATATAATATAATAATAGGTCCTTATCAATGCGGCCTCAGACCTGGAAAATCTACCACCGACCAAATATTCACATTGCGCCAAATCCTGGAGAAAACCCAAGAGTACAACATCGACACCCACCACCTGTTCGTCGACTTTAAAGCAGCGAACGATAGTGTTAACAGAGTTGAAATGTATCGTGCTAGGTCTAAATTTAGAATCCCAGCTAAACTGATACGCCTTATCAGGATGACGATGGAGAACGCTAGCTGTTCAGTCAAAATTGGTAGAGACTCTACTGAAGCCTTCGAAACCACCAGAGGGCTTAGACAAGGCGCACTGTCATGCAGCTGTTTAACATTGTGCTTGAACATGTAATACGTAGCACCCATGCCAGTACATCGGGCACCATTTTCAATAAATCAACACAATTACTTGGATTTGCAGACGACATAGACGTGATAGGAAGAACAAAGCGAGCAGTAACTGGTGCATTCACTACTATGGAGTCAGCAGCAAGCCAAATGGGGCTGAAAATAAACGAGGACAAGACGAAGTATGTATATGCTCCCATCGAAGTATATGCTCCCATAACTCATCATCCCGGCCCTGCTATATGGTGCAGAGGCATGGACCCTCTCCCAATCGGATGAAAAGTTACTTGGAGTCTTCGAGAGAAAAGTTCTGCGTACGATTTATGGTCCTGTTTGCGTTAATCGAGAAGAAAACGTTTGGCGAAGAAGATACAACGACGAACTATACGAGGTGTACAGCGACATAAGCTTAGCCAGAAAAATTAGAGTCCAACGACTAAGATGGCTGGGCCATGTAGAGCGACTGGACATCAACGCTCCAGCGCGTAGAGTCTTCAACGCCAAACCAGAGGGAGTCAGAAGCCAAGGTAGACCTCATCTTCGATGGAGCGACCAGGTAGAAGGAGATCTCCGCCAACTTGGAGTGCAAAATTGGAGACGGCAGGCTAGAGATCGAGCCGGCTGGAGGGGCATATTGGACAAGGCCTAGGAGCACCACGCTCTAGTTGAGCCACCTAAAGAAGTAGAAGAAGAACCTTCTCCATTGTAATCCTCTATAGGGCTTCGGATATGATGTCGTTGAGGATCACTTGGTATTTTCTTTTTTCTTTATTTTTTCAGGACTATGTGCATTGTGATCTCAAAGTGATCAATTCTCTCCCACTTCTCTGCTGCACACATGATCCGTCTGTTTTCTACGCCACTTTGACCTTACATCACATCAACAAGCCTCACGGTTTTTGATTAATCTATTATTTTGTCTAATCAAACCAAATTTTAGCAATTCTTAGGTTTGACGACTAGTTTGAGTCCTGTTACGCGAATGGGGACATTTTAGCTCGATTGTTTTCATTTAGCTAAGCTTATAAATCTCAAACATAAGTTTTACTGCGTTGAAGATAAAACTGTACCATCACTATTTCCATTTGGTGATCTCACCAATAGCACTGCCACTTCTTGCTTTAATGCTTCTATGCGAAATTTCCTACCTCCTACAATGTTTGAGTGTGGACTCGTTCACACGTCGAGAATTTGATATACTCTAGACATGTTCATCATAAAAAGGTTCCAGTAAGTACTCAATTAACAATAGCTCCACACACACACCCAATTGCATTATTTAAAACTATAAGCTGGTAGGTCTTTGGTGCGGACGTTGTTATCCTTGAAACAAAATTAATATACATATGTTCTTAAAATAACCAATAACGAACTCAACACTCTATGAAAATTTAAGTATTCTATTATCAAGACATCCGCTTCTCTATATGAACATTAATATTAATGTGATTCTGAAAGGTTCCATAAGAACATTTTTATCCATAAATACAATTTATGTAACATCCTTCATTAATATTTTCCCCTTTGCATAAAATGCATAAAATCTTTATAGCCCAAAGGAAAGAGGAAATTTGTTGAAATAAGAAAGAAGATTTATTCCACCCAACATCCAAGTACATATAACTAACCAGCTGATGGAGATACCTATAATTTCAATTTTAAAACATCTCTAGGCTTCAGGAGTCTTCTTGATGTGTTGTATAGCTGTAGGTGTACTGATGAGCTTGAGAACAAAGCTTTTGGCAGAGATGGAGCAGATATATGTAGGGATGGGTAGATTTCATAATTCTGTTACACGCATCTTTGTTCTTTCTTTTCATTTTTTTTTTCTAATACACTAGACATATGTTACACAATTGCTAATAAGGCTTTTGATGGTAATGATGATGACAGTATTCATTCCTTTGAACAATGGATTGGGTGATAAGGCACTCGCCCCGAGGGATTGCTAAAAGGACAATATCAACTCTATTGTCTATGCCGATGCACGACATCTGGAAATAATGAATTGAAACTTGATGATGAACGCAGCCGTGCACCTACTTCTGCTTGTACTACATATCCCTTTACTGAATGTCATTGTCCTAGAGGGGGTGATGATGGCGGTATCTTTGAAACTGCTTCACATATGGTTGTTCAAGTTTAATTCAATGACACAAAAATAGCTGTTTCAAGGATCCTCTGGTCTTCCCCTCTCTCTCTCTTTGCCTCTCCCTTTCTTTCTCTGATCCCTGAGTTTGGCCTTGTTTAGTAAAATGCACCCACATAGGACAGTAGGCCACACGGAGCACTTTGCACACTGAATCCTACCTGCATTACCGCTGCCGCGCCAAAGATGTCCTTAATGGTAATCATCTCAGGTTGATTACAAAATTTCAAAGGAGCAGTAGTGTAGAGAGAGAGAGAACATGTGTGGGAAATCAGGTACGAAAGCTATCACTCGCCCATCTGTGAGAAAGCCTAACCCCAACCAATGTAACCAACCGACCGCCAACATGAACACCTCACACTATACTCACCTAGAGATGCATAATTTGCCAAACAAGGTGTATCTAATGAGAGAACCGACGGCTGTATGAACGAGGTCATCTGGTATCTGTGTGGCATACGAACTGCTGCTTAAAGTACCGACATACACTTAAGAAAATGAAAAGTAATTTAGAACACTCAGTGAGAATCTGCATGGTATCTTAAGAGATATTTCGGCACAATTTCATGGTTTTCTGCTTTGTTGAGTGATACACAGGTCAGAATTACCACCCTCTCTTATCCGGCATTAGCAGAGACACAACCCATTCAACACAAAAACTATTTGAAGGATACAAATTATCGACTTTAAAGACGAGTAGACAAGTTAAGGAAATAAAAAATAAAAAAGAAATCAGAGGAGAAGGATATGTGTAAACGCTTCCACCGACTTCCAGCCTTGCGCAGATCATCGGGATGGACAACATTTAACTGGTTATTCCGAGAAAGCCATACAAATATGTACTTTAATTGCTCTTTAGAAAACATGCATTTTTGAGGGAAAAAACGAAGGGGAATATTCAAAGTTGGAAATAATTTATGTATAGTGGTGTCCCGCAACGAAGTGTGTTTGGGCCTGTCTTGTTTTTTCTTAAATTTGAAATATACTTAAGAAAGGATCACTTTCAACGTGTGTTTCAAATAAATCAGCAATGAAAATGCTACAACGAGCCCAAGATAAGGAAAGTTTTCATTCGTTCAATTGCATGAGAGGTTAGGGCTCTCCTTGGCCGATCTCAATGTTCCCCCTGGCCAGCTTGACCTCAAGGCAGATGATTTGAATTTTTGTCTACAATGAGATGGGGATGAAGGTTTACCAGACCTTACCTGATTACTTCATCGAAAGTGAGTTTACTTTCGTGACTTATTCCATCTTTTAAGTGGGCTGGAGCGAAAATTATTATTCAGTAGATACGGTTCAGCGTTTTTAACTGTTGGACATGATTTTTTTGGCTATGCTATTGTTTTCGTCGCCTGACGTGGTTTTGTCTGCGCAGAAAGAACAATAAAATGTTCTTATGGCGTTTCTATTGAATTCAGCTTTTTTCAACTGATAAGATTCATGCTTATGTACCAAATATAATGCCATCGGGTTGATGATTAGTTTGCTGGTACTGTTTTCTGCGTTCTATTGGCTACCTATGATTTGGCCAAACCTTATCAATGGTAACCCTATACCATCGATAAAGGGGTATTTGTCGTTTTATCTTAACTTCGTTCAAAGTAGATACTGGCCCAGTTGTTGCCTACTATCTTTTTACGCTTGCCATGATGTCTAGCACGTCTGATAGCCCGTGCCTGCCAACACAGAGGTTCGTCGTCCGAGTCCCAACAGAGGCAAAAATGTTTTCCCACGTGGGTATCGCCATTCGTGAGGAATCGGCAAGTCCTGCGTTAGCAAATTCATTGCCATGAAAAGCGCTTTCTTGATTAGCCTTTCGGACCCGGCAGAAAATTGTAGGTCCCCTCTATTCCCTTACAAGGCGTTGTTGGTGAGAAATGCGCTAGGCCCTATAGGGCTCTTCGCTCTGTTGCGTCACCCCATTTATTTACTTGTTTATCTTTTTAAGCTTAACATTGAAAACTGCATGGCATTGACATTTTATCAACCTGTTTTAAGCCAATAGAGGCTTTAAAAGTTTCAGTAGTCCTTAAAAAAACGAGTGCTATTCGTGTAACGTTACACTGTTGGTCGGAAGGTGCTTTGAAATCGATAAAAAGTTGTCGTCCTAGATGTGGCACTCTTGCGTTTTGCGTATACGATGTGTAGTTTCAGTTGTTGCAAGACTTCTCTAGTGTGAAGCCACATTAGAAAGAATCGATTGAATCATCATCAAACACCAATAAGGCTGAACCAATTTATCACACCTCAACTTAATTTTTCTCTAGACTAGAAGACGTTCGACGAGTTTTGAGTAAATTATTATTTTTTGGTTACACTTCCTCAACGGACAGTATCTGCTTTAACAATTTTCAAAATTCATTATATGTAGTTAATTCATCATTAAATATTTTCCAAGTGTAAGCAATTGCTTTCATGTCAGCGATGGCACGGGCCGGGCGAGATGCGGTGAAACTATTTAGAGGCATGCAAAAAGGAAGAACCAAAGACCGTCTAGGTGTATGCACAGATAGAATCACATACCAGCTTAATGGTTATAGACGCTCTCAAGTGGAAAGTGGCTTCAGGTTGGATAATAGGCCCTTCTCTCCAAATACTAACCAAGTGACAGACGGCAAATGCATGCATTACATATAAAGACTACATGTGTTGCTGGCAATGAAGGTGATCCTTGTTGCACTTCCCGGTTAAGCTAGTCTGTCAGTCCTTATAGAAAACAAGAACCATATGTGTGCCGTTGGTATAGTGTACCCATACTCTGATGCTATAATACCAAATAAGGACCAGACTTATTCGAGGATGGGTGGTTGACTGAATTTATTATAACGTAAAATCTTAATTACACACTGGTCGGTTCTGGAGACCATGATGATAAAACGCACAAGAGAGTTACGTCTGTCATAATGCCTCATGTGAATTATGGCCACAGAACAAAACGGCTCGTTGATGCTGTAAGAAGCAGAAAATATGTATGCCTTGGTGCCATGTAAATGATATATATTATACAGGTAGATTTGTGAAAAAAAGATAGTTCCATTACCCTGAGCTGCTTTGTTATGCGTCCTCTTCTTAGGCCATAGATTTGTTAATGAATAATAATCTTTTGGGTTGAAAAGGGTTTAATAGTTTTTTGTTTTTCTTTTTGTGATTCGTAGTGGAGTTGGTGTAGTGGATAAGGATATATTATGTAGTTTAATAGATTTTCATGAATGTTTTTCCTAAGATAGGATATGACAGACGTAACAGATCCTTTTAAAGAGACGATCAAACTTTATTTTAATATTTTTCGTGGTAAGGAAATTTTGAATTTTTTCGGGCGACCCCATTTCCTGCAGGGTTGTCTATGCTCTAGACTTTAGAGAAAAAAGCTCATCATAGAATTCAAAAACTAGAATTTCAACTTTGTAAAGGGTGTTTTTAGAGTTTTGGTTTTCAAATAAGCTGCACTGCTTCTTGTATTTATCAATTCTACCACTGGCGATAGATATATTTGAGGTTAGTACGTTTTACTATTTCAAAGGGCATATACGTACTTACTTCAGAGCATCGCTTGCAAATTGCTTTTACCGATATACGGCCAAAGTTGCTCGAAAAAGTGGTCTAAAATTGATACTTCCAATTATGCTTCATTCCAGCCATCAGTGTAGCCCACATGTCCAAACTAATGGCACAGGAATATCTTTTATTTTAAGTCAATTCAATACCATGGTAATGAAACTTATCTTAACGTATTTTTTGTTGGAAGGAGAAGTTTGAAGATACTCAGCCACCTTGTGATGGTTGAACCTAGTTGTTGAATTTTCAACAGCAGACTTCCGGACAATAAACCGCATAGTTTCGGCACAAGGTTGATGAAAGCCAACCTATACATTTTTTAAGTTTGGGCGAAACTTTAACCATAAGTACTAACAGAGCAAATGCTGTTAGCAGGGGTCACGGTACGAAGAAAAAAGTCATGCAACAGTCAGTTTCATAAAGTGAACAGTTTGCACATCTCTGCGGAGAAAGGATCTCTTTGAACTGTTTGTGTTCCGCTTTTCAAGTATTGTAAGAATTATTGTTTAAATTGAAGACCATTTATAATTTAAAATAACAGCAAACTTCATGTTGGGCCAACACCGACGTCTTGGACAGAACGTCACGATAGACAGCTATAACTTTGAGGTAGTTAAGGACTTTGTCTACCTAGGCGCCGCTATTAACTCAGACAACGACACCAGCGCTGAAATTAAATAGAGAATAACTCTAGAAGAATAACTCTTGCCAATCGCTGTTTCTTCGGACTAAGAAGGCAATTGAGTAGTAAAGTCCTCTCTCGAGCAACTAAAGTGTCCCTGTATAAGACACTTATCATCCCGGTTTTTATATATGGCGCCGAAGCATGGACCTTGTCAAAGGCAGACGAGAACGCTTTAGGATGCTTCGAGAGAAAAATTCTTCGGGTGATTTTTGGTCCCGTCTGCGTAGATGGAGAGTGGGGAAGAAGATTTAACGACGAATTGTACGGGCTGTACAGCGACACTGACCTTGTCAAACGAGTCAAGGTCCAGTGGCTAAGATGGCTGGGTCATGTAGAGCGAATGGACACCAACGCTCCGGCCCGGAAACTCTTCGAATCCAATCCCGAGGGACGGCGCAGTAGAGGAAGACCGCGACTCAGGTGGCGCACGCAAGTAGGAGAGGACCTCAACCAACTTGGCGTGCAAAACTGGAGGCAGCTAGCTAGGGACCGAGCTGGCTCGAGAAGCATGTTGGTTGAGGCCTTAGTCCGACCCGGACTGTAACGCCACCTTAAGTAAGTAAGTATTTATAATTTAAAAGAACAGCAAACTTTATGTTGGGCTTTTACGTTCAGTGTGCCATTATTATGTCGTTTTTGGCTGTCGTCGGTTTGCTTTCATCAGCTTTATGGCTGTCGGTGGGGATTTTTAACATGCCGATTTTCGGCTGTGGATATGCCTTCATTATGTTTTTTTGGCAAAGAGTGTGCCTACATCTTGTCGCCTTTCAGCTGTCGTTGTGACTTCATCACTTCGCTTTTTCTCTGACGGTTTGTCATCTTCATGACATTTCTTTGGCTGTAGAGGTGCTTTTATCATGTCGGTTTTTGGCTGTTAGTGTGCCTTCAACATGTCGTTTTTCGGCTGTCTCCATTGTGAATTTTACTCTAATAGTTTTTTCTAAGTGCGTCAGCAGAAATACAACTTCGAAAACAGTTTGCTCAAACTTCTTCAGTGGACTTTTGTCTGGAAAGCATTACTCTAATTTGGCAAAATAAAGGAAAAGAATCAAGTTGGTTGTTTGGCAGCACTCAACTAAGACTGCTATTATACGGTGAAATTTGTTGCACGAAACTACTTCGAATCCTTCTTTGTTCTGTCATCCCGTGTCGCAAGTGTTATTATACGATGAAATCCAGTTTCATGAAACTAGTTTCACATTTCTCTTTATCTTTCATTCGGTGTTTTTATTTTTGGGGAAAAATAGTTATCTAGTAGTGCCTGGTTGCTTCAAAACCTCTTTTATTGGCAATTGAAAAACAAAAAAGTCATTGTTATTAGTATTATTACTTATTATTGAACCAAATGGAACAGAATAAACAAAAACACGAACAAGGACAAAGAGAAACGTCAAAGCTGTTTCACGAAACCATAACCCATCCGACACAGGGTAGCTCATTGTCCATCTCTCTTTTTCGAACTTTCGTTCTCTTTTGCACTTATGGTGTTCGAACAGTTTCGTGCAACAAATTTCACCGTATAATAGCAGTCTAAGCAAACTTTGACTAAGGCGAACACAACTGAAAAAAAATGGGCACGACTGGGTCGCACGAACTTGCGATTGTGTTCTAAATACGATATCAAAATCTATAGCCTGAGTTAAAGGTTTCGGTATTGGCTCTTCATAATATATTTTGTGGTACAGGGTTGCCAACTACACATTAATTATGGAAATTGAATTAAATCACGCAAAATAATGAAAAAATTAAATTAAATATTCCAAAGGTTTCAAGCAAAAATGTAAAAACGCCATTCTTTTGCAATCGCTAATACACATGGATGATGAAAATATAATCAAAATCGTTGGAGCAGTTTTTCCAAAAAACGGTTTTTTATTTTTCACTTTTTTTTTAAAACTGTTTTTTAAAAGTCGAGTATGCAAAGTTCTAGATCTTAACAGGAGTTATTTTGAGAAAAAAATTGAAAAAAATCAAAGTTATGGTTTCGAAATTACTTGCAAAAATCAAAATTTTTTAAAAAATTTTATAAAAATTTCCAAAAATAAGTTTTTTTAAATATTGATATGCAGTCTTTCTTTAACAGTTTACGACTTCTTAAATCAAAAATTTCGTTAAGATCGTGTCAGCCATTAACGAGAAAGTCGGTTTTAAAAAAAACGGTACTATGGGAGGTACCGTTTTTAGGCCTTTTCCAAAAATTTTTTTTACATCATAAGAAAAACAAGCCTAAATTAATCCATAACACAAAATTTTATCGAAATCGTTGGAGCCGTTTTCGAGAAAAATAAGTATTATCATATCGGTTGTATGGCAGGTACCGTTATTTCAAGACCAAGAGACCCAATTCCAAAAACCCCTCTGTAGGATGCTCCACAGACCCTAACTGCAAATTTTGAAGAAAATCGGTCCATTGGTTCAGGCTGTAGATCCATATACAGACAGACAGACAGACAGACACACAGACAGACAGACAGAATTGCAGGAACCACTTTTTTCGTATTCTCTATCATCGTAATGTCATGTTAAATTGTTATCTCAAAATTTTTTTTCTGCACGAATGCAAGACTTGCCTTATAGTACCTATAATCGCAAGTAAAAATTTTGGTAGTTATCGCCAATTTTCTCATCAAACGACGCGACGTTCATTCGTTTATTGCTTTTCATCAATTATTTTTTATTCCTCAGACTGTTGCACTCTTTTAATTGGATTCAAGAGAAATTTTCCAGATTCTCCCTTTTTTTCGTCTTCGTTAGAGTGCTTCTTATGATTCTCGTGACTCAGAAGCTATTATGTACTTTTCTTATCCTAACGATGTTGATCTCAGAACCAGGGCCATTATATAGCAAAACACAACTGCGTACCTTGAAAGAGCGAGCCTCTTTTAACTGATTAAGAACACAGCTGAAACAGACAATAGCAGCAATCACTTTATGGTAAACCAAAATTGGAACTAGTTTTCTTTGCAACTATACTATCCCACGCAAACGATGCTCTCTTCAATAGAACTCCAATCTCCAAGTCTGTATATTTCTCTCAAACTTATTCTTCCATTTTGATAATAAAAGAAGCACGCTTTTGTTTATTTTTCCTTGCACGTAGCGTTTTGTTCTCCACTTTGTTCTTCTTGTTATTTGATTTTTCTTATGTATTTGTAAACCTTCATATAACCCTTTTAGACCGCTTTTCTGAATTGCTTACTAAAATGGCTCAAAAGCAAATTTTCAATTCCACAAAGTGCATAAGGTTGCTTGTTCTCTCATTGTGGCCAACTCATAGTGTTCTTCACCAGAGCCCCTTGTCTTTTTAACCCCAAACAATGTGAAGTGGATGTAATATGTGTGTAGGTATGTTGTGTAGACATGAACACTTTATGCATAGTATACTCGTATAACCGACGCTGCTTTTCAAAATCCTGTCCCCTTTAAAATTGTTTGTTATTTTAACAATTTTCGTCCATTTCCGAAAAGTATCTCTTGGCTGCCGTAGCCACTACAAGGATGCAAAGCGAATCTTGGCCAAACCCCAAAAAAATATCATGTTTCTGGTACATTGAACGGTTTTCCCGTTGTCCTTTCTGTTTGCAAGCATTGCACATCATAATAGGTACGAGCTATTCATTTATAAGGATTAAATTTGTTGTTTTTTTTTTGTCTGTTCATTCACTTTTCGGTGTCGTTTTTCTTTGAAAAGTAAATTGGCAATTGTTGCAACGGGAGTTTTAAATTCTTTCTTACGTTCGGTTTTTTTTTTTTTGTTAAGCAAGTCATTGTGTAAGCTTGCAGTTAAATGGCAAACGATTCAATTGTTACGACTATACTCGTACATGTATTTTTGCGGTGTACAGTTTCCGTTTTCCTATAGCGATGATGGTCATTTGAAATGATTTATTTTTTTGTTTTGCTAATTTTATTACATAGATACCTAGCTCTACCTGATACAGAGCCAAAAAAGAAGAATTATTTCAAGGACTATTTTTCAAATGAATCTTTCTTCGTATGAAATGGTTACTAGGAATTAATTGTAAGGCAGCTTTTTCTTATAAATCTGTGATGGAACTTTTACCTGACGATGCCATCCAAAAGAAGAGAAGCATGCAGTTCTCTTTTACACCAGTTTGCTAATGAGATATTCTACGGCATCAACTGAAATGCACTTAGATTCAGGTGCATAAGAGAGTTTTTTAAACGAACCCAATGACGAAGTGTCAGATAAAATATTTAATCTACAATCGAGATTGAGGGAGTAGAAAACTGCATTTGTCCAGCCGGTCCCTAAAAAAGGCGAATCTTCCTCCCCTTCCAATTACCGTCCAATTGCAGTTACGTCCCTTCTTTCCAAGGTCATGGAAACGTTGATAATAAACCGTCAACTTATGAAATATCTTGAAGAACGAAAGCTTCTTAATGACCGTCAGTACGGCTTTCGTTGCAAACGGTCCACTAGTGATTTGATGGCATATCTCACCGAAAAGTGGAACCAATCCTTACATTGTTTTGGAGAAAGTAAGATTATTGCGCTTGATATTTCTAAAGCATTTGATAGAGTTTGGCATCAGGCTCTTTTATCGAAAATGCGTGCTTTTGGTATCGATGAGTCTCCTCTTCGTTGAATTAGAAATTACCTTTCCGACCGTTCA
This sequence comes from Melanostoma scalare, assembly GCA_949752695.1. Classification (NCBI taxonomy): domain Eukaryota; kingdom Metazoa; phylum Arthropoda; class Insecta; order Diptera; family Syrphidae; genus Melanostoma; species Melanostoma scalare. The sequence goes on from OX456986.1 coordinate 21,168,817, forward strand.
ATACAAGTTGTATTGGCTGGCTTCAAGTCTGATACCCATTTCATAAATGCTGGTGTGCCCCAGGGCTCCGTTTTGTCACCGACTCTCTTCCTCATTTTCATAAATGATCTCTTGTCTGAAACTTCTAATCCTCTCAACTGTTTTGCTGACGACTCGACCCTCAGCTTTTCATATTCGTTTCCAAATTCACGTCCCTCCTCTTCGAATGTGGAACTGGAACGGTTGCGTATGATAAGCTCATTGAATTCTGACCTTGACAGCATTGTTACATGGGGTCATAAAAACCGAGTAGAATTCAATGCTTCGAAAACTCAATGCTGTCTCTTGTCGTTGAAGCTTAACATTCCCCCATTGCCATTGTCCATGAATGGTACCTGCATCCAAGAAACCGAAAAGCTGTCAGTACTTGGTATGTGTAAAAACGATGATCTTCGTTGGAATGACCACATATTTGAAGTAGCCAAAAACGCTGCTAAATGCTTAGGCTTCTTGAGACGATGCAGGAAGTTCTTCACCCCTTCGAGTATAACTCCCATATCTGTTCAGGTGCTTCTCAAACATCTTTGCACCATAGGGTACAAAATAGAGCGTTAAAATTAATAGGTGATAGTTCAATCGTAGAATCGATTGATTCTCTTGAACATCGTCGAAACGTTGCCTGTCTCACTCTCTTTTATCGCTTTTTTCACAAGCAGTGCTCTAGTGAAGTAGCCAGTTGCATTCCTCCCCTGAAACAATTTAGCCGCAACACCCGCCTCGCTAGGAATGCTCATCAGTTTTACCTTGAGCCCAACTTCGGACGTACAGTCAAGTATAGAGATTCATACTTTAGTCGCACCAACCGTATGTGGAATGCTTTACCTGGCTCTGTGTTTCCGCTGTATTACGATTCACAAAAATTCAAAAGCAACAATTTTCCTAAATGCTCGCACTGTGTTCTATTACATTATAAGGGTAGTCATAACCCCTTCATATGCGCGTTAATTATAAAAAAAAATCCTGTTTCACTCTGTCCCTTTTTCCAGTTTTAATGCAAATCCTTGTAGCTCGTTTTCGGAATTTCAAGCTCTGAAAAGTTCTTACTTATTCTATTTTTCTTAGGTCTAAAGGTTTACCGTTATCGATTTTCTGTTTTGTATGGATCTTCTTTCTGCCAATGGAAGATAGCTGAGGGCTTTTCTTCCGATAACAAGGCCAGCTGATCCCGGCTTTGTTCTGTAGGAACATCACTTTCCGTTGTACGTTGTACTTCGAATCTGTTTCCAATATGATAGCTTCGTTAGTTTGACTAGCCTGCTCAAAAAACAAACCTATAGTCCACATATAAGTTACAACATCCTAAGTGACTGTTTCCTTTGCCAGACCATTGGAGAAGAGGCAGTAAAAGTTTGAAAAAAAAATTCAATCTGAATCATTTACAGAAGCCCAATGGATGCGAACGTATATAAGAAAAACCAACTAACTGACATCCTTTATAAATAATGTTTTCAAATTATCATCCATAACTCGTTTGTGTCAACTGAGTGCTTTCTAAGCTACTGCTCTTAATTGATTCTATTAGTTAAGGAGGAAACTTTTGTGCAGTTATGTTTGTTTCACAGTATCATATCCCGATTTTACTGCATGTTCCCATTCCATATGCCATTGCCATCACCCGTCATACACATCCGAAACTCACTCTGATTCTCTTCGTTTGATAGTGCAACGCATCCAAGAGTAATGAAGACAATAACTCTCCGAGGACAAAACTAAAATTGTGACTTAAATTTATGTCCGGCACTTAAGCCCGTGTAGAGACACAACGAGCTATCAGGCGAAAAGGAAAAAAAAAAGTAAAGCGGAAGTGTTTCTAAACTTTGTCTATTGTTAGAAGTCTTTTGGAAAAGCGTAGCTATACCAAAGCCGCAAAGAAGACAATGTTTACTTCCTCGGAGTAGCTATTTTCCTGATGAAAAAAAAAAAAACATTCCTTACTCACACATACACATACATGTGATCAAATGGCACAGAAATCTTACGACAATGTTAGAGCATAATTTGCATTCTAAATGACGAGATGCCGAAAGGGGAAAACTATTTCCACAAATCAAAAGAAAAGGATTATCTCTCAGATGCATTTACATACAGAAAACTACAGAAAAAAAGGGTCAACCCATTAGTAGTAGTTCCTGGCAAAAGTTCCAACAGAAACTTTTCCAAAAAGTAATAATAATTGTCATTTCGAATGAAGTGAATGAGAATCATAGTTTCAGTCGTTTAAAAGAGTAGAGGAGAGTATTTACCTATCCGGATTTCAAGGTGTGTTCTTTCGTCTCTGATACCACTGAGCTCTGACCTGACTGTTAGGTCAGAGGAAATATGGGGAGACTTTTTGTTCTAGTTTTATAGTTTGACTATACTTTTTTCACTTGAGTAAGAACTAACCAAGTGGAACACTGTGCTATTGAAGAAGGAAGTTTCATAGTTCGAAAAAGGCTTTTTTGACGCTAAGCAAAAGCTTAGTAATATGCCAGTCGTAAAACGATAAAGGATATGCAAAAGTTTACCATTGAAGTGAGTTTATGCGTTGGAGACTCTGTTTTCAAATGAAATTAAGAGGAAAACTCTGAGATAGGCATTTTGTGGGTAAAAGATGATTGCTTTTTTCATCTCATATGACTTGAAACTTCCGGAAGAGACTACATGGAAAAATCAATTTTGGAAATGTAATAAAAATGAAAGTAAGGCATGAGCTAAAAGGCAAAAAGAAAGGATTTTCTTCTTCTTTCTTTGAACTGCTGTAGGAAGAATGTCTTGGATCAAAAATATTGAACTAACCAGCTGTTGTCTTCCTCTCAATCGCTTTTTTTTCTTTCGTTGTAAAAGTGGTTTCCGAATTGCGGAGAACGGCAAGAAATCGGAAAATTCAGATATTCAGCTAATGCTTGCACTTGCAACAGCAATGTTTTCGACGAAGCGCATATGACGATGTTTTAAAGGCCCTGTGATACCAGAAGCGCTTCTACTCTCTTCAAACTTCTTGAAAATTTTACCGATTGCTTGTCGTTGTCGGTCGATTACGACGACCATAATCATCGCGTAATACGCGAAAAGTAGCTACGCCTTGGTCACCACTATTATAGTAAGTTTAAGCATTTCTGACGAGATGTTCAATTGCTAGGTGAATCAATAAGCGTTACATCCATTCAAATAATATGATGACACTTCAAATTATCAACTTGAAAGTACTAGTTAGGTGGAAGTGGCTGTCAGCCCATGAGTACATTGCCTGACACACTTAGGCCGCAAGGGCCCATTGTGATACCATAGAGATCAGCAAGTTATAATCACCTACTGATCTCAGAAACCCGATGTAAGATTAACGAGTTGATCACTTATTAATCTTCCATTACGGGACTAGCCGGTTAATCACCTGCTGGTCGAACCACGCGGAACTTTTAATGTATTTCGAAAGACTTTTAGGGTCTATGTAAGCTAAGTCGCTAGTATCATCGAAGAAGAATTCACCGAGATGAGTTTTCCTCCTATGAAGTAGTGCAGGGCATGAACAAAGAAGGTGTTGAACGGTTTCTTCCTCCTCCTCGTCCATGCAGCTTCTGCAGAAATCATTGGAAAGCACACCAAGTCTTTTGGCGTGTTTTCCTATTAGACAGTGTCCCGTAAGAACACCTATAGTAGAACCTAGATACAGGCGGTTCAGGGCCAACAAAATCTTCGAGCGTTTTGAGTCTACACACGGCCAAACTTTTTTGGTTGCAAGGCAGTTGTTACTCTCAGTCCATCTAGTGTTTGTTATCCCCGAAGCGTCTTGTCTAAGTAGGAGTTTGCATGTAGCGATAGGTGCACCTATGTTATTCCATTCTGAGCGCAGGAAAGTGGTCATGCCCTTTTTGGCCAGTTCGTCTGCCATACAATTGCCTGGTATGTCCCTGTGCCCTGGCACCCATGAAAGGTGAATGTTGAACTGATTTGACATCTCCCTCAGAGACATCTGACAATTTTGGACCGTGATGGATTTTGTAAAGACAGAGGCAAGAGATTTAAGGGCAGCTTGCCTGTCTTTGAGCCAAGACAGCACCTCCTTAATCGCCAGAATTTCCGCTTGGAACACACTACAATGATCGGGTATGCGAAAGAAAAGACTGAGGTTCAGTTTTTCTGAGTAGATTCCACTTCCCACACCTTCGCTGGTTTTTGAACCATCGTTGTAAAAGTGTATTACTTCATTTTCCAAAAAAGTGCCATTTTCCCAAGCTTCTCTTGAAGGTATGGTTACTTGGAAATTGTTGTCAAACATCAACTTGGGGGTGGTGTAGTCGGATCGATTCGGTAAGAACCTAAAGCTATCTAGGATGGTAGTGTGGCCGATTTGATTATTGGTCCACTTTGATGTAGCTCTGAGTCGAGTAGCTGAGCTAGCTGCGACTTGTTTGCTGAAGATATCTAGGGGTGTGAGAGTACATTGAGGGCGTCCGATGTGGTTGTCTTCAGTGCGCCACTAATACACAGACTAGCCGTTCTTTGAAAGTACTAAATGAATTAGAATTTTCTAAGTTAGCCCTGTCCTTAAAAATATGTGTGCTCCCCACAATCAGCAGTTAGTAGTAGAGACAGTAACTGCCGGTGACTCGAAAGTGAGTCTCGCGCTAGCCTTACTCTCCACACTCAGCTTCTAGTAGTGGGGATATATGACGCAGCTGCTTTTAGGCTTTTTCGGTGCCATAAGAAGTTACACTTATATTATTTGTATTTTTACTTATCGTTTCACTCCAAAAAGTGGGTGTGCACTTTTTAACAATTTAAGCACGCATGTAAAACTTCAGAAAAGACAAGCCAACTACGAAAGTTCGGTTCAAGGAGGAGACGAAGATCAAAGGAAATAATTGAGTTCTACCTCTGGTACCCGTGGTGTAATGGTTAGCAAGGTTCGAGGTTCGAAAACCAGAAACATCAAAAAAAAATCCGCTTTGGTTTGGAGGAGCATTTAATTCTATATATTCATGTGTTTGTTTTCTTATCGTGACGGATCTTCGTTTCAAAGAACTTCAAATCACAACGATTCTAATGAAGTTTTACTTCAAGATTTAAGAACCTTGCATCAATCCAATATTCTCAAATATCTATGCACAGCAGAACTAGTTCTCTTGCGAACGAAGTCGTGCATATTTATTTCATTCATTTGTATGCGCCATTCAAAGGTCATTATCAATCGGGTTGTTTATTTATTTTTTTTGCTCTGTTCTAGAGCAGCGTTTTCTTACAATAGAAACATTTATGAATCATCTCGTGCATTTTGACAAAAATAAGTAAATAAATATGTAGCATGGGACAACAGAGCTGGGAGAGCCCCTGGGCCTGACGCATTTCTCTCAACCATTCTTTGTGGGGATTGGAGGGATTTAACAGATGTTGATCTCAAATGTATAATTTGAAGAGCTCTGCTAAGGGCAGTGTAATTACTTTCGATAGACTTGATAAAGGCGGTGTTCGTGGAGAAGCATTTTTATGTCTTTGGGATTTGGACCACGAACTCCCACTTAGCTGATTGACATGCAAATGTCACAACTCACAATGCATTTGATAAAGAGCATGCAAAAGAGGCGTTGCAGTTCTTTTTTTTATTTCGAAAGGATATAATGTAATGATTTCAGTACGGTTTTGTATTAGGGCGACTGAGAACACCAGATGTCAAGCATTTGCATTTACTTTATTAAATACTCAATATTCATCAATGAAAAGTTTTTGATCCTATCCTTCAAAAGTGAGTTAAATTTATTCGTTTCTTGTTGGAAGAAGCCAAAATACAATGGGTGATAACATTTACTCTAGACTTGTGAACTGTTTTTTGGGCTTCCCCAAGGCAGTCATCTAAGACCTTTGTTGCTCATATTAATTTTGAACTCTGCAACATTCAAAGAAAGATTTTCAAATTTCCCAACAATTCTAATTAGTCAACATTCATCTGTTCTCTATTGCTGTTTAGAACTGTAACAATTTCACTAAACAAGGTGGACGTATGTGGCGTGGCGGTATACTTGAATTTACGCAAGCATACATTCCATTAGGTTTTACAAAGCAGCATTTTGTCCACTGAAGTATACTTAATTTCTTGGTGAAATGAATTTCTTTTAAGACCCAACCATGCGATCTAAAAGAAAAACAAACTGAAAAGTCGAAAAAACCAATCCGTGTGCTATTTGGAGCTTAAATAATTTAAAATTAAAGTAATTGCGGTACAGGTTTATCCACCTATATCCACTAACATCCGTGCAAAAAAGAAATCTGCAAATTCCCAACTAGAACATTAGATTCTAGACATTAATGTGTATCTGCATTAAGAGGGAGAAGCCCTTTAAATGTGTTCTTTTTTTTCGTTATTTTTTCTTCTTTGTCATTGTTCGTAATAAAATTTGCATTCCGAAATGATTTCGACATTATCGAAGTGAGAACGTAAAATCGACATGGGCTGGTTCTTCAATTGGAGTGCACGAACAGAAAAAAAAGAAGTGGAAATAAACTGGTATTCATCAATTTCATCCGATGGCGGTGGTGACAGAACAGCACCGAACAGACATGGCTGAAAACTGGTGAACCAAATAAGGCGATACGGCAGAGTACCTTATTCGGCGAAGGGAAATTGGTTTTCCACCTTTCAGCTCAGTACAATTGACAATGGCAGTTGCAAAAGTGTGAATGTGAATGTGAAAATGTGCGCATCTATTTCATCGACAAAATATTTAAATTTCCAAATGTTCTACTGAATCTGCTGGTAAGATAAGCAGGTACTTTTTTTTTTTTTTTTTTTTTAACTTTTTGTACCCGTTCATCCTGAGAGCTAGTTGGATTTCCCTGCAGGACACAAAAGATATCGCACAGGTCGAAACAGCAAAAAAAATGAGACAAAACATTTTTCGCAAACTGAAACAAAACAAAAATATCATTAAACGCGATACTCCTGACGATTACATTCCTTTTTTACGGTTGGATTGGAAGCAGAAACTTAAAATGTAGGCAGAGAGTAAAGTACAGGTGTGAGGAGACACAAAATTAAACAAGAAAAAATACAACCAGAGAAAATAAACAGAAAGAACATTTAAATTGAAGCACTTGATTATTCACCTGCGCTACAAGGAAAAACTCTTGCCGGTAAATTTGCTTTCAGAAATCGTTTATAATAGTTGATTGCGTTCACTTAGAATCCTTTTAATCTTTTATGTCCTTTCTTTGAATTCTTTTTTCGTGCTTTAAATGGTCAAATAAACACTTCTCTTTACTATTTGAGCTCTTTTAAGGCATCTTGAAAATAAGAGCCTTAAATTGAAAACTGAAGTCTGGAGTTATGCAAAGAAAAGACAAATCCATGCAGATGGACGAATACAATCTATTGGATACCTTAAAAAAATGTTGTTTAGGGCCATTGAGAGGTTTACACTTTTTGTATTTGATTGTTTGAATGCAGAAAATCATTTTAGTTTAGGAAATAGTAAAAGAAGAAAAAGAAAGCGGTACTATAAACTACAAAGCAATTATATTAATGGCTCTCGATTTGGTAGTTGTGACATCACGGCGTCAGAAATACCTTGTCCCAAAAGCTTCAAGTGTTTAAAAACTGGGTGCTTCCAAACATACCGAGTGGTATGTTTACATAATATGACAAAAGAAGAACTTTTAACTGTCTTAACTACAAATTAGTTTTGGTTTAGAGGAGCTTCAAGAGTTCATTTCATCAAGAAGAGTGAAAGAAGTCTTTCAAAGCCATCGTGTTGACTTCCTATTCACTTCCAATCTGAGAGATGTATAGTCACTTAATAATTGAAGTCGAAAATGTTAAAAATTCGATGTACCTACGAATCTGTGTAGTTTAAGTCAGGAAATAAGCAATATCGTAGTAAGTCAGAAGAGCGTCCCCGCAAATAATAGTTTCGCTTAGTTTTCCAGAATCTGTTTTAATTCTTAGGACAAATTGACACCACAATTTGTCTTAAAAATTAAAGAAATAAATGGGTTTGCACAACAGGGCTCGATGAACCTCGGGGCCTTCCCCATTTCTCTCAGCAATACCAAACTAAAGAATGGAGAGATCACTAGGGTCATCAAAGAAATACGAACCTATAGGTATATCCTACGTTTGTGAGCTAAAGCTGGGCATGAACAGAGAAGGTGGGAAATAGTTTCCTCCTTCTCTTCATTCAAACAGCTTCTGCAAAATCAGTTAGAGATGACTCCTAGCCTTGCGGCATGTCTTCCAATAAGACTGTGTCCTGTGATGGCACCTATCGGCGCACTAATATGTTTTCTTTTGAGAGAGATCAAACCGTTCGACCGCTTAAGATCTAGCTTGGGCCATCTCCAGATCAGTTTTAGAATTTAGAATTAGAATGTTTATTTCTTATAATTTCATGACAATTTTCATATAAAGTATACTGACTTGTATGCGTTCTGCTTGAGCAGGAGTTTGTATGTAGCGATTGGTATGTCGATACTCTCAGTTTTCGGTTAGAAGGGCAGAAGTTTTCCGTTTCTGGCGAGTTCATCTGCTTTGCAGTTTCTTGGAATGTCTCTATGCCCAGGCACTTAGCACAGGTAAATGTAAAACTGCTCTGACATATCCCTGAGAGATGATCGGTAGTTAAGGGCTAGAATAGAGTTGAAGGAACTTGATGCTAGGGATTTGATGGCCACCTGACTGTCCGCGAAGATTCATATACCCTGTTTGGATATCATGTTTTCTCTGAGCCAAGACAGAGCTTCGCTAATTGCCATCACCTTCGCTTGGAACACGCTACAATGATCTGGAAAACAAAACGAGAAGTTTGATTTCATTTTGTCTGAATAGACACCACAACCTACTCCTTCATTTGTTTTCGAACCGTTCGTAAAAATGGACGTATTCGTTTTCCAAAACTGATTTTTCCTCCCAGTCTGTTCTGGATGGAATGGTCGCTCGGAAACTTGTGTCAAGTTCGAGTTTCGGTAAAGAAACGCAACTGCCAATAAAAACTAAATCGCAGGGGATCTTATACATTTTTTGAGACTCATTAATAATAGACATTCTTTAAGCAAATCTAAATTTCTATTTATTTTGAAAACCGTCATAAGGTTAACTAGGTCACACTTATTCCATGGATGATTTCTACTTTCACAGAAAAAACAATTTTTTCCATCATTCTTGAAATGAAAACTATCCATAAACAAACACAAGTACCAGCTTGCCCTCTGAGATAAGAACAACCGCAAAAGTAAATATTGCACATCTGTTGCTAAAGGCGCTCTCTCACATCTGTTGCTAAAGGCGCTCTCTCAGCTTTGATACAACAAATAAGATGCCTTTCTAATTGTTATTGAAAATTATTTTGCCAATATGAGAAGAACCCTACCTCTATAGTGCGCCCTTTCATAAATAAACCCTTGGCAACGGGGTGTTCAGCCACAGATTTAATTCTTTCTTTTATTTTTGCATGGTCAGATGAACAGCAGTGCAAAGCCATTTCCATGACCAAGCTCCTTCGCAAATATTGATTTAAATTTTAAGCGCAAATGAATGATATTCAATGAGGTTATGAAAGAGAGGGTGAGAGAAATAGCTAAGGAAAGAGAAGCGGAAAGCATAAAAAAATGTTGAAAAATATGTGAAATTAAAATTTCCAATTATTCTGTTGTAAAATACACAAGTCTGAACTGAGTGGAAGTATAAGTACACCATTGAGAATATAAAACATAATTCTCGAGAATCCTTACACTGATATAGTAATTTTTTTCAAAGGACTTTGACAATTGTTTTTAATGCCACTGTAGCTAGAGCTCTTGCTCATAAAATAATTGAAACTCATTTATGGACAGCTTTTCAATAAATGAAAAATAGTTAATGAAGTTTTGAAAAAAGTGGTCGTAAATGGTTTTGTTAGCTCAGCTTGGTTTCGTGGTTTTATTTTCGGTCTTTTAGACCAGATGCTTTTCATGTTTGCAAAATGTATGGAAGGAGTTTAAATGCATATATGCAAGGTGATGAACGTGGTAGTCTTACATCAGAATAAGAGTTGTTTTTTCACTAATTAATAAGTCTCTTTGAACTTTATTTTTCGAAAAAGTCATTAATCATTCTGATAATTTTACTGGTGACTCTGGTGCATTTTTGTGGCATCTATCGTCTATCGTCTATCGTCTATCGTCTATCGTCTATCGTCTATCGTCTATCGTCTATCGTCTATCGTCTATCGTCTATCGTCTATCGTCTATCGTCTATCGTCTATCGTCTATCGTCTATCGTCTATCGTCTATCGTCTATCGTCTATCGTCTATCGTCTATCGTCTATCGTCTATCGTCTATCGTCTATCGTCTATAGTCTATCGTCTATCGTCTATCGTCTATCGTCTATCGTCTATCGTCTATCGTCTATCGTCTATCGTCTATCGTCTATCGTCTATCGTCTATCCTCTATCGTCTATCGTCTATCGTCTATCGTCTATCGTCTATCGTCTATCGTCTATCGTCTATCGTCTATCGTCTATCGTCTATAGTCTATCGTCTATCGTCTATCGTCTATCGTCTATCGTCTATCGTCTATCGTCTATCGTCTATCGTCTATCGTCTATCGTCTATCGTCTATCGTCTATCGTCTATCGTCTATCGTCTATCGTCTATCGTCTATCGTCTATCGTCTATCGTCTATCGTCTATCGTCTATCGTCTATCGTCTATCGTCTATCGTCTATCGTCTATCGTCTATCGTCTATCGTCTATCGTCTATCGTCTATCGTCTATCGTCTATCGTCTATCGTCTATCGTCTATCGTCTATCGTCTATCGTCTATCGTCTATCGTCTATCGTCTATCGTCTATCATCTATCGTCTATCGTCTATCGTCTATCGTCTATCGTCTATCGTCTATCGTCTATCGTCTATCGTCTATCGTCTATCGTCTATCGTCTATCGTCTATCGTCTATCGTCTATCGTCTATCGTCTATCGTCTATCGTCTATCGTCTATCGTCTATCGTCTATCGTCTATCGTCTATCGTCTATCGTCTATCGTCTATCGTCTATCGTCTATCGTCTATCGTCTACCGTCTATCGTCTATCGTCTATCGTCTATCGTCTATCGTCTATCGTCTATCGTCTATCGTCTATCGTCTATCGTCTATCGTCTATCGTCTATCGTCTATCGTCTATCGTCTATCGTCTATCGTCTATCGTCTATCGTCTATCGTCTATCGTCTATCGTCTATCGTCTATCGTCTATCGTCTATAGTCTATCGTCTATCGTCTATCGTCTATCGTCTATCGTCTATCGTCTATCGTCTATCGTCTATCGTCTATCGTCTATCGTCTATCGTCTATCGTCTATCGTCTATCGTCTATCGTCTATCGTCTATCGTCTATCGTCTATCGTCTATCGTCTATCGTCTATCGTCTATCGTCTATCGTCTATCGTCTATCGTCTATCGTCTATCGTCTATCGTCTATCGTCTATCGTCTATCGTCTATCGTCTATCGTCTATCGTCTATCGTCTATCGTCTACCGTCTATCGTCTATCGTCTATCGTCTATCGTCTATCGTCTATCGTCTATCGTCTATCGTCTATCGTCTATCGTCTATCGTCTATCGTCTATCGTCTATCTTCTATCGTCTATCTACCTCAAAATTACTATAAGAGTGTCAGGTCCAAAGTAATAAAATAATTTTAAATTCAATTCAAGTTTGTACGAGTAGCAGAGACCAAATCCGCCCTACAGCAACAGTAACAAAGTTTATTTTAGGCCATTGCGTAAGAGAGAAAAAATCTGAATCTAACGTGCCCTGTATTGGCTGTCAGTTATTTCTAAAGCCAATGTTTTCAAATTTATCGTTCTGACTCCAATTTCAATACATTTCAAAGTTGAAATTTCTTCAGTAACATGGAAGTCAAATTTAGTCTCGTTGGTGGTCCTTCACCCACCGTATTCATTTTCTTGGCACAGCCATTCAGATGTTTATTCCATGCTCTTGCCCGTATCAAAGAATGATGCGGTGAAATCAATTCGTTTCCCTTGAGTTGATGGGTGCATGTTCGATTACGACGCTATGGGAACATAAATAGCATTAAGATCAGACCGATAGTTCCCCATTTCAACTTCGAAAACAAGTATCATAAATGAACAAGAATCAAGGAAGGACTTTTATTCAGAATGATTTCGATACATTTGAGAGTGGAAACCATCCGTCGTCTATGCACATTGGTTGTCACAGCAGCACCAACCCCTCTCCTATGCGAATACTATATGACGAAAAAAATTGCTAACACAGCTCTGGGTAATCAGTCTTATTTGATTTGGAACACAAGTTAAGGGAGTTGTCTTCTCACTTCAATTGTACAATGCACAGTCACAGGTCCACGTCTACATTCGAACTTATTGACAAACAGGAATAAAAGTAAATTTGTACGGCAGCATATACATATTATGTATACAAGGTATGTTCAGAAGACGAGCTTTGCCTTAAAAGAATTATGTTTTCCAATGGGAAACGTATAAGAAACAAACTTTTCGTTGCAGTAAGCTTATCGATGCATTGGATAACACTGGTACACTGTTCAAATCATGAAGAAGGAGTTCTCGTAAACTATATCAACCAAATAAGATGGTAGCAGCAAGGCTGTCAAGCCTTGTACATATAGATTGTCCATTACATGTTATCAGTACGAGATGTTCGACTTTTGTTGCAGAGAGTTTTAAGAATAAGCAATTGGCTGTATCTGAAGAGTTAGTTAGCTTAGTTTCTCTTCTAAAAAAGTACAAAATTTCCTGCTGAAAAATGTATATGGACATCCCTTTTTCCTTCGAGTAGTGTATCTCTGACGAGAAAGAGGCAAAAGGACAACATCTGATGATGATTTCATTGCTGATACTATTCCTGCTGATGATGATGGCGATGATGCAATTTTTCCGCTTGTATTTTCTTAAAAATAGAAGAAACGAAATAATATCTGTTGAATTGAAAATGCATCTAACGTTCGTTACGAAACTTGCTACTTTATAAAGTTTTGTTGCATCATATGGGGGGCAGGACAGCAAAGGTTGAATCATTCTATCAAAATGGCAAGGAGCTGGGGAGTTGGGAAATAAATTATTCAAATTGTGTGCCATTGGCTTTGAGTATTGAAATAAAATGAATTCTTTTCGCTTATCAAACACAAATGGAATGGGGAATTCTATTTGTGGAAGAATATTCTTGTGAGAGCTTCACTAGTTTTGTGTGGTGGACTTTTTGATTTCATTAATCGAAGTTCGAGATAGTTTTTTTTTTTATCGATTTGAAATATTTTTAAGATCCAATGATTTTTGAATTTGTTTTTTTAAAACGAGCTCTATCCCGTTACCCACTTCCCCCGACACTACACCTTGCAACTGGCGATTTGTAGGAGCATTTATTTTGCTTTGCTATGCTGTGTGTGTGAGCGTCCTTTTTGCTCCTTGGTACCATCTCTTTAAGAAATTTCTTGCACATGATTTCAAAAGATGTCCGAAGTTACGCAAAATTACGTAATACTGAGCTAAGTTACGCAAAGCTGCGCAAATTACGAAAAAGTTGCGTGAAGTTGACAAAGTGTAGCGAAGCTTCGCATAGTTGCACAAAATCACTTGAAACTTGTGTCGTCTTTAGCTATAACTGTGGCTTTTGCTTTGGCTTTGGCTTTGGCTTTGGCTTTGGCTTTCGCTTTCGCTTTGGCTTTGGCTTTGGCTTTGGCTTTGGCTTTGGCTTTGGCTTTGGCTTTGGCTTTGGCTTTGGCTTTGGCTTTGGCTTTGGCTTTGGCGTTGGCTTTGGCTTTGGCTTTGGCTTTGGCTTTGGCTTTGGCTTTGGCTTTGGCTTTGGCCTTGGCTTTGGCTTTGGCTTTGGCTTTGGCTTTGGCTTTGGCTTTGGCTTTGGCTTTGGCTTTGGCTTTGGCTTTGGCTTTGGCTTTGGCTTTGGCTTTGGCTTTGGCTTTGGCTTTGGCTTTGGCTTTGGCTTTGGCTTTGGCTTTGGCTTTGGCTTTGGCTTTGGCTTTGGCTTTGGCTTTGGCTTTGGCTTTGGCTTTGGCTTTGGCTTTGGCTTTGGCTTTGGCTTTGGCTTTGGCTTTGGCTTTGGCTTTGGCTTTGGCTTTGGCTTTGGCTTTGGCTTTGGCTTTGGCTTTGGCTTTGGCTTTGGCTTTGGCTTTGGCTTTGGCTTTGGCTTTGGCTTTGGCTTTGGCTTTGGCTTTGGCTTTGGCTTTGGCTTTGGCTTTGGCTTTGGCTTTGGCTTTGGCTTTGGCTTTGGCTTTGGCTTTGGCTTTGGCTTTGGCTTTGGCTTTGGCTTTGGCTTTGGCTTTGGCTTTGGCTTTGGCTTTGGCTTTGGCTTTGGCTTTGGCTTTGGCTTTGGCTTTGGCTTTGGCTTTGGCTTTGGCTTTGGCTTTGGCTTTGGCTTTGGCTTTGGCTTTGGCTTTGGACTTCTCCGTGATAGTCCAATGTTCAATTTTATAGCAACACATGATTTTCGAAGTGAAACTTCATATGCAACTCCCAACAAGGTTGCGTTAAACGTTTAACGCGGATTATCGATTGCTTACTTTTCGGCACTGCTCGCAATCTGTTGATATAACAGTTGTATCAATTCCGTGTCATTCAGCCAGACGATTTAATTTCAGTCAAATGTGTTCTTCGGTGGAGGTTTGAAGTTTCACTTCTTCAGTGCGGAGGGATTCCACACACAATTTTTTTTTAATTGTTGGCTTTATCACACTTCTCTACGCCATTTCATTTTTGTAATTATTCTGCAGAAATCGACAAATCGATGTCAATAGTAAAATTAGTACTGTAGTCTTTCACAGTTTTGATCCTTGATTTTTTTTCTGTCTACTGGATGAGGTATTCTATTCTTTGACTGAAGCAATAGCAGCATTGAATTGTTTGCCATTTCATGACATTACGAAAAAACTTTCCCAAGTATCTTTGTTGGTATCTCTTAAGAATTATTTATTTTTGTTTAACCCAAGATTTATAGTCTGCAACCGCATCAATTTTAATTACGAGCCAACCAGCCCGTTAGCATCATAAAAATATGGCCAAATATTTGCATAATTTTACCATTTCATCTCGAATAAGGAGCAACCATAACTAAAGAATACTCAACTGAATATGATAGCCATGCTATAGGAACCACATCTGTCAGTAACCGCTGCATTATGTGCATAAACTTGCAGAATTTTCGCGATGCGTTCGTTTATTTCTTTTTTTTATTTTTAGTTTTTTTTTTTTTTTGGTAAGGTATCCGTATCATTACTGTGCACACTGACGTCTCTAGAGAACGCTCAAGTTTCTTAATTTAAGTTTGAAATTAATTCACACTTCTTCTGTTGTTGGAGGATAGTAGTAGCACTGCATTAGAGATGTTATTTCAATATTGCTGAAGTTTTCTAAAGTTTGTTCTTTTTTTCTGCTTTTTATTTCTTGTGGTGAAAATGAGTCCTGGGATTTTGATATGAGAATATTATTATGAGGCTAGAAGTGTTTATAAGAAAATAAGTGGGTATGTATGTCTACTTTATTTTGAATTTTAGCTTGGAGTGGTGCTTTCTGATGAGCTGCTAAGTGTCAGTTCATTAGACATTTGAAAAATTTGAATTCTGGTTGTGGTACATTGCTGGACGAAGTTTTTGGACTTGACTTTCAAAGTTGGCCAACGTTACTGAGATTTTTGCATCGAAGGCATTTTTCATAAATTGATTCTTTCTGCAACACCGTATAAGATTTGCTATTTTTATACTTAGTCTGCCTGAACAAAGATAAGCTAACAGCCCGATTCTGTACAAAGTCACTTATGAGTTATGACTCACAAATCACAACTTCCCAGAGTCAGAATTTTCCACTGAACACTCAAATTGTGATGTGGTTCTCAGCAGTTCGCAACGTTGTGACTTGTGACTATTTGCCAGAATCGGGCTGTAAGGCAATTCAATGTGTTTTCATGTACCATTACGTCGATAGGAAAACAATTATCCTTTTTTTTTTAAAGTGAAACTTCTGTATAATCGGGTTGAGTGCCTCGATGAAACGAGAATGCATCACGATGACGAAATAAAAACATAAATAGAATAGGCCTTCTCTTAATGTATTGCTTCGTAGCGTTCACATGGTGGTTTTTCAAACATTGTCCATAGGTTGGCATCTTTTGTACTGATATATTGGGCATATCTTTTTCTTCAGACGACCTTTGCTATAAAACTATTAGTTTTCCCCCCAAATTGTGGCTCAAAAAATAGCAAATATTTTGTGTTTAAAACATGTGATTGGGAGTATAAAGAAGGGACGAGTATATTATTAACTTGAAACTTTCTTAGCAGAGTGAAATTTCAATTACAATGAAACGAAAGAAAGAAAAAAAAAACAAAAATAGTCGAAAATTAGATTCAGTCTCTGAGCGAATGGGAAAAATGAACAAATATAAATAAACAATGTGGTGAGCCTTACGCATTTCCCGGAACTACAATCTTATGCCGACTCCAAACGACTTAGTCAGAAGGGCTTTTCATGTCAGTGTGTAATCACATTGATATCTTTTTGGTTTCGTTGATGCAGGAACCGTTTTTGGATAATGGCAATGATGGGACGTTTAGCTTCGACGACAATAGACAGCATTGGGTTTTCAAAGCATTGAATTTTACTCGGTTTTTACTACCCCATGTGAAAACGCTTGCAATGAGCTGATCATAGGCAACCGCTATCGTTCCACATCCAAAGAGCAGTGACGTGAGTCTAGAAACAAATGTCATAACCTTAGGGTAGAGTCGTCGGCAAAACAAGTAAAAGGTTTAAAAATTTCAGACAAGAGATATTTATGAGAACAAGAAAGAGAGTCTGAGACAAAACGGAGCCCTGGGGCACACCAGTGAGTATCAGACTTAAAGACATCCAACATAACTTGTAACGGTCAGAAAAGTATTTTATGATCGAATGAAGAAGAGATTCATTGAACGATAAGAGATCCTGATGCCAAAGTCGATGAAATGCCCTAGAAATTTATCAAGCGCATTAATTTCAATTTCTCCAAAACAGTGTAAAGACAAAAATAAATAAATAGGGTGAACTTGCCAATTCCCCGCGAAAGGCGATACCCGCAGAAAAACATTTTTGCCTCTGTTGGGATTCGATCCACGAACCTCTGGGCTTACAGCAGACATGCTAACCATCACGCTACGGGTACCACAGTGTAATGATAGCGTCCACTTTTCGGTCAGATATGCCATCAGATCACCACTCTACATTTTCGCTACGAATGCCGTAATGTCGATCTGTAAGAAGATCTTGCATTTCAAAATATTTCATAAGTTTACGGTCTTACAACATGATTTCCATGACTTTGGAAATTAGGGATCTAATTGCATTTGGTCGGTTATTGGAAGGAGAATAAGATTTACCTTTTTTTAGAGGCTAGTTGGACAAATGATGTAGGTATTCCAATTACCCGGATTGAGTTCAAAAGAATGAGATAAAAAGAGAAGCTTTGTGAGCTTTGTTTTTTGTTTTTTTTTTTGTCTTTTACTATTTATGTAAGACGTAGTGTTAAAATGTGGTGGAGTACTGCCAGATCTGTAAAAATAAAGTATAGAAAACAAATAGAGTAGCGCAACAAAGCTAGGGAAACTTTGGGGCCAAGTGAGTTTCAAGGACGACGCAGATTAGAAAGGCTAGAGTAGAAAATGCTTTTCATGTCAGTGTAATTAAGCTTGGAGGACTTGCCACTTTCTAGCTAAAGACGAGGTACCAAAAGCTTTAAATTTTTTATATACTAGAAGCAATTGAATTTGAAAATTGGTTGAATTTGAAATTGGTTTGAAGAGACCAGATCTTAGATTAGAAGCCCACAAGTGAAAACCTGATCCGATGAAAAACATTATCAACTTCTTCATTTGACATTACTATTAACTCTCCCGTCTAAACCAACAAATATAAAAAAATAAATCCAACACACTGCAATAAAATTTCAGACCCCCAAAGCCAACACATAAAATGGGGGGAAAATAAATAAATTGCATTCAACAATTCATTTACACTGATTTCATTCTTATCTCCTTCAATCGATGAATTGAAAGATTAAATGCATCGATAGACTAAACCCCAACCAACTAGACACATCAAGCAACGTATTTTCGTAGTCTCGCTTTTATCTTTTATTTTTTGAATAATGCAATTTCCCAACAAAAAAAATAAAGAAGAAGAAATTCCAAAATCTGTAGAACACTTCAGACAATGAAAGAAATTGATTTTCAACAAGGACACAAGCAGAACTACAAGTGGAGCACATAAAGTGTTCGAGAATAGGGATTCTTCACTTGATACATGTTAAGAGTGTTTTCAAGCCCAGGGTGCATGCCTGCCATGCTCCAGCTTTTTTCAGCTCTTCAAAATTTATAGAACGAAAAAAATCATATAAAAAATTCCAAGAAAATTTTTTTTATCTATAACCGTTGAATCCAATTTCTAAGGACAAAATGTCGCCATCATCATCTTAGTCAGGTCCCCTTCTTGCTGTAAGGGTAGAGGGGGGCACGATTCAATTGAATTTCGATAATAATGACAATAATCTGAAGACATCCTTATGCCATCGACGACGTAGTATCTATATACATACTTCACCCAAAGACAATCGCAGTGCAGTGAAATCCTAGCCAAAGCTACTATGTTTCGAAAGGGCTGAAAATGAAAAACTGCTTTGCTGCTGCTGCTGGCTGTTTCTGCTGCTGGTGCTGCAAGTAGCTTGTGGACGAAATGGAGCGAGAGAGCTCCTCACATTTAATTCACATACAGTTATAGACGAGAAAGAAGCTTGAAGACAAAGTGATTGGCGAGAAAAATAAAGGGCGGGGAATCTACTATCGTACTTTGTTGAAGGTCTTTCGATATTAAAAGGATAAAATCGTTTTTATGAGATGAGAATATTTTCAAGTGGAAGGATTCATTTTATAGACATTTGATTTTTGACTTTCTTTCGTAGGTCGTTATATGAATCACTGTGATATCTATTTTTATCATTAATCGATTTTCCTTAGGGTGTCTTGGTTGCGAGTGAGGGTTTTGTGAATGGTTATAATAATTTTGCGAAAGCTGGCAACTTTCGTTGCGAAGAGAAATACGATTTGTGATGAAAGGGGTTTTCTAAATTAAATGAATTTAATGCAATCAATTGAAAGGTATCAGGTAGATCTGTTTCTTTCCTCCTGTCCTCGGAGACAATCACAAAAGATGGTATCAACAGGAAGTGGATGGAGTTTCAAATAGGTGAGTTTATAGGAAGAAATCATCACAGTTTTTGAATTCGAGAAAGCGAGGTTCCATGATTTGCGGAAAAGGGGAAAACAAGGGAAATTAAGCAGCTTTGAAACGAAAAGATTGTCCGGAATAGTAGCCCTTTAGCAGGCCATTCTATGAAATAGGCAGGCATATATCGCCCCCTTATCTGCTTCACATTAATGATCTGGTCGTAAGGATCATTCCAATGTTCTTTTTTCCTTTACTTTACTTTCACTTTCCATTGCTTTCCTTAGCTAAGAACAGCATTTATATCGTGGTTTGATATTGGACACCTTACAGCACTACCATATGGAGTGTCCGTAAGTGAGCACGGCTAACATTAAAGTATCAAAACCTCACATAGACATATCATCATACAGATTAAAATGTTTCACATATCTTTGGCGACTTGATACCTTCAAGCTTCAAGTCACATAATATCATTGAAAGAAAAACTGTTTGCATGGAAAGGGCAGATCACATGACACGGATACTCTTTGCCGAAAGCAATGGAAATGACAAGTCATCCTACGAGGTCCAGTTAAGAATACTCTTCCATAACACTACTATATTCAAGTAACTTATGGTATATATATTCGCCCACCCGACATGTCCTGTCCTGTCACATAATCTTGCATTGAATTTGATTTATTAGGACAGGCAATGTTTTGACCAGATGTCATGCTAAGTTCTGTGGTGACGGCTTTGCTGCGCATAAATGAGTGTGATTGGTAGATGGGTGGTTACTATAGTGTATATCTAATGTTACAAAAGCTAAATCCTCACTACAAATCCTTGACAATTTAAAATGAAGAAATGTCGACGAGGATATAAAGAGCATGACGTAAGCTTGACGGAAAGTCATACTGCTTGTCCCGGGACTGGTATACTATTGCAGAGAACTAGTAGAGGTACATTCGTTCATTCTCTATATTTACTTTAACTTTTACTTCTGAGGGCGGAATGAAGGATTAATGTCCTTTGCTTATGGCTGGGCGCAATGACAGGACAACTACAGACATCCTTTAGTAAAAATGTTTTTGTGCTGTTGTTGCCGTTTTGTTTATCCGTGCGTTGCAGCAAAGTGCAGCTGCTTCAACAGGGTATTTATTATTTTTTAAATGCTTTTTCTTCTCTCGCTACCCTCCTCTCTGCCTCTCTCCTCTTCACATCTCACTTTGATGGAATGATAATGGAAGTTCCATTCGGGTGGCAAAGTCAAACTATAGAACCATAGAAACAGTTTCATTTTTACACACGAGAAGAAAATATACGTAGAGGGAAGACTATTTTGATGTCGTTAATTTTCTTTTAGGAATCTCCAGCAATGAAATACCCAGGCAGACATGATAAATGAGATTTAGAAACTTTTTCTCAACTACGACTGTATGTTGTCTTCTGTAGATGTTATTCTCTCTTTTTTAATTTACTTTGTTTGAAGATTTTGTTTCCTGGTCTTTTTTTTATTTTTTTTGTTTGTTTCCTTTGGGTGGCGTCGTCATTGGATTGTGTTTTTTTTTTTTTTTTTCTTAGTTTTTTAACGAGTTCCAGGAATTTATTTTCTTGTGAAATATACAGATGTGGAGACAACTTTAAAATTTCGTCTCCAAGGATCTCCTGTTTTTTCGCTATGGACATGGACATTAGATACTAAAGCTGTATTAACGTTTTAGAGTAAATATAACTTCGCTTATGTTTGGGAACTCCTACAATTATAGTGGCAAAAGAATTTTTACTTAAAATGTTCTTGATATTGGCATATTGTTTTCAAAAGAAGCTGTTTTGTTTTTTATAACGCAACATTGTGGAGAACGTGTTAGTGCAAATGTAAATGTGTTTGCAGTGTGAAAATCAAGAAGTGGGTTGGTGGCTATGAATCTCTAAAAGCATAAAAATTCCAATTAATTTGATCCCTTTAAAGAATTTTAATTGACTTCCCATTAGAAGTTCTTTCATTACTTTCTTGTAAATTAAAAGGAATACACTTCGATGTTCCTATAAAGGGTGGGACAAATGCAAAATTCCTTTTGAAAATGCAAGGACAAAGTTAAATTCTTTCCATGGCTTTTTTATAAGAAAAAACAATTCCATTAATTGCTGAATACAACGTCGTTCAAGCGACTGCTTCGGGCGGCCTTCAAGAAGCGGATGATATTCACCTTGAATCGTTTCCGGATTGTTGGCATACCATCGATACTTCACGATTCCCCACAAAAAAATCCTAAGATGTCAAACCTTATCTCCGGGGCGGCTAATGGACATCACAAAGACGGCTTATAATAATATCTTTGAGTGTCAGATCGTTTGTGGCATGGTCTTGCACGGACTGTATGTGGCATGGGCTGTTTGGCATAGCACGCCATTCATTGTGCATAAACTACAGTTCGTCGAAGTACATTTCATCAATTTCAATGAAAAAAAAGTTGGTTAACATAGCTTCGTAGCGCTGTAAATGGTCCATTAATACCATTACATAATCCACACCAAACTATGGTTCTCTGTGGATACAAAGACTTCTTATCAATCACGTACGGGCTCTGCAACCCTGGAATTTTGTTTGTTAAGGTAGTTGCCAATTTGTAAATTCGTTTCGCCGGAAAAGATGATTTTTCGCCCAAAATCGCTGTCAAAGCTCTGACTCTGAGGCCTAAACTGCGAAGCGATTACGAAGCGAATGGTTGTGCGCTTCAATTGGACCTTGTGAGCGAATGATCCGTGATATTTTATTGGGCCTTACACTCTCGGCTACATCATCAAATTTTTCTTTTTCTTCTTCTTCTTCTTCTTGTAACGTGTTCACTTATATGCAGATTTATCGGATAATCAAATCGTGGTTACCTTTTAGGTCGATTTACTTTTAAAGAACAATGTGTTTAGTCTTCAATTTTTCTGCGATGAATTCTGAATTGGTGAATTTGCTTCGAATTTGATTTGGGTTACGTTATCTTGTACAAGAACCAATTTTATGTTACAACGCAATGTTACACATTGTTTGAATTGGTTTTCTATGGTGGAAATGAAATCTCGAAGCATTTTTGTGTCAAATTTGAGGAAAAATAAATAATTCTATGACCATCAAATTGATAATGACTGGTTGCAGAAGTTGCTAAGAGAGCACTTAATTGCATTTTGTGGCAAGTTCATATCTAGTTTGGCCAAAATGCTGATTTCTGTGAAAGTTGGAGCCGGCTTCCTCGAATTTTTTGTCCGTGTTCGGATTAATACTCCACTGCTCACTTCGTGAACTGTTGGAAAGAAGTTAAAATACGAAATTGGCTAAGGCTTGTCGAACTTCGTGTACCTGGACAACTCTTTAAGAGTATTCTAAGCCATGTCAATTTTAAAAAAAAAATTTTAGTGCTCATACGCCCGAGTAGATAAATAAAAAAAAATAAGTAGGGTGGCGCAACAGAGCGAGGTGCCCGGGGCCTAGTGCATTTCTCACAACCATGCCTTGCGAGGAAATGGAGGGGACCTATAATTTTCTGCCGGCTAATCGAGAAAGCGCTTTTCATGGCAATGAATTTACTAACGGAAGACTTCCAACTTCTCACGATAAGCGATACTCGTGGAAAAACATTTTTACCTCTGTTGGGACTCGAACCACGAACCTCTGGGTTAACAGGCAGACATGCTAGCCATCACGGCACGAGTACCACGCCCGAGTACATAAAGAAATAAAATTATCAAAAAATTTTGTGTTTAGTGTTTAGTGGAAGCGATACCACAATGCTCTCAATTTCTAAGACTATGAATTGCAGATGAACATGCAGCTATATGTTAGAACTGGACAATTACCATACGCAAAACTACAAAGTTTGTTTACTTTTATAGTAGTTTTTTTTTGAATTGATGGAAAAGAATAACGATTATTCTTGCTTCCAAAGAAATTTCAAATACACTTCCTTAAAAATGTTTACTCACAAGCAACAGAAACAACACAATACTCCTTGAGTTTCGTCTGTTTTCGCTGTCACGAAGTGAATTTAGGAAGCAAAGGGCGTTACAAAGCTGCCAAGTGAATACATGAATAATTATAATTCTGAGAGTTTCATTGAATGGACCATTTCTTATGCCACTTAAGTGCATTTGTATGCAGTGACAATGAAAGCACACTTTGGCTGAAGTCACAGTCAAAATCTGGCCAGCAAAAAGTAAATAAAAAGGACTTGCATCTTTTAGCGCTTCAAACGTAAACAATTCCATTTCATTTTATGTGGTTAAACTCTTGATTCTTAGTAGAATGGACACTTTAGCAGATATGTAAACAAAAAGAAGTAAAGATCATTCCGTAGGAAATGCATTTATTTATGAGTTACGCTCGGCTGAACTGTTTTCAACTCAAAATTAAATTCAATCTCAGGAGTGTCTGGAGTCTGGAGGAAAAAAGTAAGTAAGCAGCTGGGCGTTATTGAAGTTCTGAAAGAGTAAATTAGAAATTCAATTGGTTCAATGGTAAAGAAGGACCTTTTCTCCGTCATCAATATCTCACTATTTTTTTGCAGCCGTTGCTAAAACTTTTCACCAAACTAAGCGAAACACATATATTAACTGGCTTTTACTATAAATGCACCTCAACTTTGAACAACTTCAAAAACATTCTATTGTTTTGTTGGCTGCTTTCGAATAGTTGCATGTTTATCAGCAAATGACTCTACTGCGCGATGTCCAAAAGCGTTGTCCTTATTTTTAATTAAAAACACAAAACATTGGTGTTAATATTTCCCTAGCCACAATAATGCGGTAAGTACTTAATTCACCAAAACAAAACAAAACACAAAAAACAATCACAACTAATTTTGCTCATGCCAATACCAATAACTTCTGTCGGGAGAGAGAAAAAAAGAAGGAAGAGGAAGAAAAACACAACTTCTCCCCATAAACGGTGCAAAAACAATAGCTTTTCTAAGCGCAAACATTACCCCAGAGGAAAAAAACATTCAAACCAGGTGGCAAACATAAATTTCTTCCCTCCTCCTATGCCGCTAGCAATGTGGCCAGTTATTTTTGGCAAAACAATAATAGTCCGCTAGTAAGTACATATATACCGTACAGTAGAATAGAGAGAGGTCCTTGTTGTATATTTCCAAAAATACACCAACAATCAAGCGTAGCACATGTCCTTGTTTTTGCAATACAGACTTCTGGCAAATAACCATTACGGTCAAAGTGGAAAAATAGTGCGTGTGCAAAATGTTCATTGTTTGCAATTCCAACTCAATGAGCTCTCTCTTCTTCATTTACCGCACCAAAGTATTCTGCAAAAACAAAAATAGAGTAAAAAACAAGAAAAAATGTAGAAAAAGTTCAAAAGCATTGCAACCTCAGTGCTAGTAGAGTAGCGCAAAAGGCTTCGTAAAATCGGAATGTCTCAAGAGTAAACAACATAAACCAAATGGCAATAACTTTAAGGGTTGCCAGGTATTTGTATGTGGAGGATATGAAAAAACTTCGTTGCAGTGATTCTTAGTTTTTCTTGTTCTATTTGGCAGTCTTCAATCAAATCCCCAATGAACTCAACGGAATTTTATTCATCTCTTTATAGACAACCCAACCGTTTACCTAGTTTTGAAGGGAGCACCTACGACTATGCTCTACATTTGAAGATGTTCTTTTAGACGTACAACACGAAGGTGAAGAAGTCTTCGAAACACCGATCGTCTCATAGTTTTCTCTTAACATCCAAACGACGATTTGAAGGTATGAGACTACTTAGAAGAAAATTGCTCTAAAAAGCCGCCATTTTGCTACTGGTAGTCACCTCTTAATGATTTTGGTTAGTTTTGTCCATTTGTTAGTTTTTGACTTGGTCCAAAGCTTAAGATTCTGTCAGTGGCTAAAACTCTTGAATCACGAATTCGCAACTTGTAGGTGAAACTTCGCAGCTCTATTAACTGAAACTGGCTGTACTTTTGTGAATAGAGCAGCAAACGTTACCTTGTTTTTTTTTTGTATACAAAGCAGGATTGCGTATCCAAGGAAATTGTTACAATAGTTTGCTATTTTAAGTTGACAGTGCGTTTTTTGACTTTAAAACAATCGGTCATGAACAAAAAAAAACAAATTCTCACCGCTGGTGGGGCAATTGCAATGAAATTTAAAAGTAAATTTGACTTCATTGCCAAAAAAAAGTTTCAAGGCCCAACTATTATAGTCATGAGAGTACTTTAGCATTAACGAAGTATTGGCGAGAGCGAACTTAGTCGCCCGCGGTGTAATTAATCAGACAAGCCTGGCAAAGCTGACAGATTTAGTAAAGAAATGACATGTCTAGTATGGAAATTTTCGGATTGATGTACATTTGCACTTTTCCGCTTACATTTTCATCGTCCTTTGCAATTTGAATACAACTAAGAGCTTTTGCTCATTGGAAAGTTATTTTCCCAATGCTTTTTGATGCTGTTTTGTTGAGGTTCATTTATTTAGTGTTTTCTGTACAAACTGCACTTTCTCATCTCAGATATCAATGCAAAGGTCCAGTAGCTATTGTATCTAGTTACAAGTTACACAGTCCTTAAAAAAAGGAAATTAATCTGCAATGGAATAAAATCGAGTTCCATTTGCTTTAATTGAGCCTCTTGGCAGCACTGTTTCAAATTGTGCAACAAATTTTAATTTATTTCAGTTGTGACACAGTGCCTCTGTATGGCATCCATTACACCACATTCCATGGTGGCAATGGTCACCGTCCAACCAACAAGAGTATTATTTCGATTGTATAACTCTACAACAATACCATACAGATCTACGGTGACAATGACAATTACTGTGGCAAAAATGGTCGCTTCTGTATTTTGGTGATAATTTAGGCGATACCATAACCATTGTGCATCTGGCCAACCGATGTAATGGTGGCAACTTGGTAATCGGCCGCACATCGCTCGCCATTACAAACACCCACAGCATGTTTAAGGGAGAAAAGCAATAATTTTTTTTGTTTTTTGTATTTTTGTATTTTAATGTGGCGTTTCGTGACTTATGAGCACATAAATTCGAATATACTGGGCTGACATAGGGCGCCACTTACTCATTTACTCTTAACCATCATCCCATTTTGTTTGGTTGGAATTGAACGCATAAAATTTGCATTTCGAGTTGTCCGATCAGAGTTGTAATCATTTTTTTTATCCAATGCCTTGTTTTTCGGTGAATCAATATTGCTATCAGTATAGTGGAAGTAATGGATGCTGACCCTTAATGTGTGCACAAATTATTTTGCACAATATTCACAACATAATTCGTGTAGGAACCAGCTGTCAGTTTTCGATGATTACGAATGTGGCTTATTGGGGAACAGAAGTTGTTTTTCCATTTTTATTTTTGCAGAATGTGTACATAAGCTTATCGACTTTTTTTTGGTTTCGTTTTTGGACAGCAAACAAAATAACCATTGATTGAAAGATAATAATGAAATTGACATTGAGAGTAGGTAGTGTAGCGAAAATTCATTTGAAACTGAAGGAAAATTTATAAATAAGTCCCAAACTGATTGGCAGATGATTCAAATACGAATATTGTTGTGAAACTGGTAAATATTTTTAGATTGGGTTTGAGTTTCAGAGATGGTTTTGAATTTTAATAACGAGTAACGACCTGTTTTTTATTAATTTAATTTTTTATCAGTGTTGCTGTTTCTGATGTCAAACATTTCCTTTATATTGGTTTTGATTTTTTTATCAGGTTAATGGAACGCGTAAAAAAAGGCGAAACCTTTCAAAAAGCCTTTCATTTGATGCTTCCGAAACTGGATCTATCCTTTTGAAGTTATAATTAGGAAGTTTCTATATGCGAACCAACACGACTAACAGAATGTGTTTTTACCTCAAATTACTCAAATAAGTCGTGTCAAACGAACGAACATGAGCTTCACGCCATCAAATGAGTCGCGTAAGCTGGTTTCGCCCCAACTATTGAAGGGGTTACTCTCACACTGTCAAATCAGGCTGTCAATATCTAGGTCTCATTTTTGACAAAAAACTGACCTGGACAACAAATATTGAGGAAAGAGTAAATAAAGCCAACGTGGCACTTTTCTCTTATAAAAAAGCCATTGGTGGGAAATAGGGTTTCTTCCCCCTAATCACCCATTGGCTGTTTACCTCGGTAATTAGACCCTATACTCACATACGGGGTGATAGTCTAGTGGACCGCACTAGACAAGATGATCAACAACAACAAGCTGGCCAAAGTTCAAAGAACGGCTAGTCTGTATATTAGTGGCGCACTTAGGACAACCCCATCGGACGCCCTCAATGTACTACTAGATCTCACACCCCTAGATATCTTCAGCAAGCAAGTCGCTGCTAGCTCAGCTACTCGACTCAGAGCTACATCACAGTGGACCAATTATCAAATCGGCCAAACTACCATTCTAGATAACTTTAGATTCTTACCGAATCGATCCGACTACACCACCCCCAAGTTGGTGTTTGACAACAATTTCCAAGTAACCACACCTTCAAGAGAAGCTTGGGAAAATGGCACTTTTTTGGAAAATGAAGCAATACACTTTTACACCGATGCGATGGTTCAAAAACAAGCGAAGGTGTGGGAAGTTGAATCTACTCAGAGAAACTGAATCTCGCAGTCTTTTCTTTCGCATACCCGATCATTGTAGTGTGTTCCAAGCGGAAATTCTGGCGATTAAGGAGGTGCTGTCTTGGCTCAAAGAAAACGTCATATCCTCCACGGATATTCGAATCTTCTCGGACAGCCAAGCTGCCCTTAAATCTCTTGCCTCTATCTCTACAAAATCCACCACGGTCCAAAATTGTCAGATGTCTCTGAGGGAGATGTCAAATCAGTTCAACATTCACCTTTCATGGGTGCCAGGGCACAGGGACATACCAGGCAACTGTATGGCAGACGAACTAGCCAAAAAGGGCACAACCACTTTCCTACGCTCAGAATGAAACAACATAGGTGCACCTATTGCTACATGTAAACTCCTACTTATAGACATGACGCTTCGGGGATAACAAACACTAGATGGACTGAGAGTAACAACTGCCTTGCAACCAAAAAGAGCCGTGTGTAGACTCAAAACGCTCGAAGAGTTTGGTAGCCCTGAACCGCCTGTATCTAGATTCTACCATAGGTGTTCTTACGGGACACTGTCTAATAGGGAGACACGCCAAAAGACTTGGTGTGCTTTCCAATGATTTCTGCAGAAGCTGCATGGACGAGGAGGAGGAAGAAACCGTTCAACACCTTCTTTGTTCATGCCCTGCACTACTTCATAGGAGGAAAACTCATCTCGGTGAATTCTTCTTCGATGATACTAGCGACTTAGCTTACATAGACCCTAAAAGTCTTTCGAAATACATTAAAAGTTCCGCGTGGTTCGACCAGCAGGTGATTAACCGGCTAGTCCCGTAATGGAAGATTAATAAGTGATCAACTCGTTAATCTTACATCGGGTTTCTGAGATCAGTAGGGGATTAACTTGCTGATTTCTGTGGTATCACAATGGGCCCTTGCGGCCTAAGTGTCAGGTAATGTACTCATTGGACATTGGCTGACTGCCACTTCCACCTAACCTAGCCTTGTTCGGACTTTCGTATTCGCCTTGTTTTTGCGTTGATTTCTTTTTTTTTTCGCTATGTGATCAAACTCCAGATCAATATTGTAAGAGATATATTTTGATCGTTTACGATCTTAGAATTCCTAAGTAATGTTCATCTGGCAGTACTCTTCTTTACGATCACATGCATGGAAACATAAAAGCTTTTTGCTATTTGTTTGTATTAATGTAATCACATTCATGTTTATAATGTTTATCGGTAAAACATAACCGAAAGATCGTATGATCAGCAGAGACAGTTTTCTTAGGTAATATTTTACCGTATTGTTAAACTTCTTGAAAAGCTTTTCCCAATTTTGTAACACATAATCGATCAGTCTAATAAAAGCAGTCATACGTTGACGATCTATAGTTTTATTTTCTTTTTGCACGTTATCTTTTTGCATGTTGTTTAGTTGTTCTTGCATGTTAAGATTTTAATAAATTGAATCGGGCTCTTACAATATCCAGAAACCTATCATCAGACCTAAAATAAAAATATTTCGTCCATCGACTGTAAAGTTTTTTCGATTTAAATGGAAGTTTGATGCCAGTAAGCTGGGTAGGCCATTATTTAAAATTGTTGTTGATTTGCTTTTAGTTTAAAAAGTTCAAAATCAAATTAATTTAAAAAAATATGTCACAGTACAGCAAAAGTCTAACTTCGGTTGAATACTTGAATGCCTCAGGGTTATTCAGCAAAGTACCTTCATTGAATAAAGGTACTCAACACCTCAATAAATTACAACGAAATGATATTAGGTAGAAGGAGTATAGCTGTTTGTCTTGAGTAAAATAGTTAAAAACTTTTTTAATTTAATTGCTTTGAATATCTAAGAACCCTTTGAGGTCAAACCCTATAATTCTAACTTAAAATACAATATTAGCAGACGAAAACATAATAAAACCCCAAAATCAAACAGAAACCATTAATCTTCCAACTCTTCTTACTTTCCGAAAACATTACCATTTTTTCTTAGGGGGTGTACAAGAATCGAAGAGGAGAGGGTGGTGTATCGGAATAAAAAATTTCTCCAGAACGTCATGAAATGCCTAAAAGTTTTTAGGAAAATTTAAAACGAAAAGTCACCCACCGTGTGCTAAATTAAAAGAAACGTCCGCGAACCAATCTTGAAGAAAACTCATTACTCAACTGCGCATAGCTCTGGTAATGTTAAATTCAAAAGGGAAGCAAAAAGTAAGAAAAAGAAGTAAAAAAAAAAAAATAATAATAATAAACGCAAAAAGGCTTTTTGCTTTTCCCATTTCTTTTTATTATTTTTCTTTTTTTCTGTTTTTGCTGCAATTTTTTATTCGTTTCCCTCTCAACCCCAATCAAGTAATGCTAATTACCCTGCTGGCAGATGGTGAACCATTGACCGGATGACAGCCTAAAAGTGCTTGTAAAACGAACGCGAACTTGGCATCAATTTGCGTAATATCTCGCTTGTCCGCTGCCTGTCCAAC
This sequence comes from Melanostoma scalare, assembly GCA_949752695.1. Taxonomy (NCBI): domain Eukaryota; kingdom Metazoa; phylum Arthropoda; class Insecta; order Diptera; family Syrphidae; genus Melanostoma; species Melanostoma scalare. The sequence goes on from OX456986.1 coordinate 21,199,122, forward strand.
TCAATGTATCATTTACTATATACCTCCAAAAGTGTCGAGACAACCCAACGGGACAACGAAACAACAAAACAGCGTTCGTTGTTAGGTATGCCGTTTTTTACAATGAAAACGCGCGCCCTCTACTTCGATAATTAAACTAAATTAATGAAATTTACAAATTGATTTTATGACAGGGGGTGATCAATTTAAGGCCACTCACTGCCATTAAGGTCGTTATTTCATTATGGAGGAGGCTATACACTTTATACTGGTGTGTCTATTGAAGCTTTTGTCCTCGGTGCTTGGTGCACGGTCCACGTCAGTCGGGCTCGGGCTATTAGTCTCTGGAGGGATGTTCTGACAAAAGGATGAAAATTTAATGTTATATGTGTGTATAGGGACTGTGTCGTCGCCGCCGTTCGTCGTTAGCAAAGATAGATGTGCATTTGGCATGACGACGAACCAAAATTTGTAAAATTCATTGATTACTCTGATGAAATATATGGGCGGTATTTTTGGTTGGAAGCTTTTAACGAGTGGAATTTTCGATGAAATCAATTTGAAATCCTAGTCGTGATGTGTTTAGAGCTAAAGCTCTAAACCCTATTGCACTTTACATTGATAAAAATCTATGAAGTGGAACGCAGTTTGTATTTGAATTGAATCACTTCACAGTCTAATAAACGCTGATTGTAGTAAAAATGTTGGAGCTTCACTTTGGCCATGCAATTGAAATGACATTAGAGTGAACATGGATTTTTTTTTTGTGGATATTTCACTTTAAGGAATGATGAGTTTCATTTCAAATCGGTGCAGTGAAAATCAAAATATTGCGATCTGTCGAACATAAATTGCTGAGTGCACCTTAGTTTTATTTTTCATAGCTGTCCCCTCAACTTGATTAAGTTCATATCACAATACTAAGAAGAAGGGTGCACAGTGCACATTGAATGAGTGGGCGCGAATGAGAATAAGACAAGTTCTGTACTGCTTAGGTCTCTGAGTTTCAAAAGACAGCCATAATTTTTTTTTTTTGATATATCGAGTGTTTTTTAGAGGTTGTTTTTTGAATAGGGATAGGTAATACTAACATCTTGTAACATCGGCCAACTCTATTGTCATTTATGTTCAGTTTGGTTTGCCATTTTATCATGAACAGGTTGACAAAAGAACAACGCTTGCAATTCGTGCAAATTTATTTCGAGAATAATTGTTCAGCTCGCAAAGTTTACCGCAAGCTCCGTCCATTTTATAGTCGACATAATCGTCCATCAGAGCAATTAATTCGGTTAACCATGGATCGTTTTCGCACTACATACGTTTACTTGATGTGAAAATACGCATCCGAAGAGAAGTCGAAAAGTGCGTCGAAAAAAAAAACAAAAAAAAAACAATTGCCGCTGTAGAGCAAAGTGTTGAAGAGGACCCGAATGAATCGATTCGCCACCGTGCACAGTAATTAGAGCTTAGTCCATCAACTTTATGGAAGATTTTGCGCAAAGATCTTATGGCTTATGACCCTACAAGATCCAGCTTGTGCAAGAACCTTACAATGCGTCTTGATTTTGGTGTATAGGCCGAAAATGAGATTGATCTCGATGCTGATTTTCATCCCAAAATTTTGTTAAGTGATGAGGCTCATTTTTGGTTGAATAGTTGACATGAGTACCTTGAGACGTCATTACTTCCACAAAAACTGATTGTATGGTGTGCTCTATGGGCTGCTGGAGTCATTGGGCCATACTTCTTTCGAAATGATGCTGGCAAGCCAGTTACCGTTAATGGAGACCGGTATAGAGCCATGATAACTATTTTGTTCCCGAATTGGGTGGCATAAATGTGGTTCCAACAAGGCGACACTAAATGCCACACAGCGCACGTCACAATCGACTTATTGAAGGAAACATTCGATGATCGCATAATTTTGCGGAATGGACCTGGCAATTGGCCTCCAAGATCGTGTGATTAGACACCATTGGATTATTTTCTTTGGAAGTATGTGCAGTCGATCGTCTACGTCAACAAACCAGAAACGTTAGAGGGCTTGGAAGCCAACATTCGGGGCGTTATTGTCGACATACGGCCTCAAATGCTCGAAAAAGTGGTTGAAAATTGGACCTTTAGACTTGGATTTATTCGAGCCAGCCGTGGAGGTCACATACCCTAAATCATATTTAAACATATGACATAAAATTATCCTTTCAACAAAGCCAAACTGATGGACATTTAAACGATTTTCTTGTGTTTTATTTCAAATCGAAGTTCTATACTACTATAAAAAAACACACTTTACTATTAGGGTTCTTTAGAGCTCTACCTTCGGTTGCTTGCTTTTTATAGGCGATGCCACTACTTTTAATCTGAATCAAAATAAAATCTGCTCTGTTTCACTTTGTCTTATTTGACTAAATATCTGAAGATTTTCCGTTTGAAGTTTATTCAGTAGTTTTTCCTTCCCTTCGGAGCTTGTTATTTGTCAGACATGTAATTCAAAACACCAAATAATCGGCCCTCCAGCAGCTGGCAGTCGTCTTTATCCAAAGAAACTTCTAAGTGCTCCCCAAGAAATTGACTGGCTCTGTCTGCCGCTTAAATATTGTCATAATTTCATTACTAAGTTGTTAAACTAAAACTTCTTCCTTCAACAACATCAGAGTAAAAACTTACATCCCCAGAAGCTATAATTTCAACCCGTTCTATTTAATTTTAACCCAAATACCGTATACGCTGATTTTACTACAAAGATTTAATTTATTCCCCGCAGGTATTCCTGCACCCCCCCCCCCCCCACTGGTTCACTTTTCCTGAATTTATTACACATTCTAGCAAAAAAGCCTTTACGACTATAGCCTCTCATCATCTCGGTGGGAATGTTAAATATCCTTTGTATGAGCTTAATTTCTCAACAAATTTCAGTTTGAGGAAATTTATATTGTAGTTAAATTTTCACCCACACAAACACACGCACATGGTGCAAGTTAATTGTTAAACTTTTCTTTTTATTGTACAGAGCAAAGAGAGAAAAAAAAATAAGCGTAATTGCACATAAACGAAATTAATGCAATTACATAGCCTGCGTACATGTTGCGACTCTTGAAAGGCCATTCCGCTGAACCATTAAATTGCAAGCTCTTTTTCCACATATACATATATGCATATACCCGTGTATTATTTGGGATTTTTTATTATCATTTGGTTAAATATTTTTAATAACACTGGTATGCTCAACGAGATATTTATCAGAGATTAAATATTAAAAGTCTTTTATTATAATCATTATTGCTGTTATAATATGGTATAGCATGGGGGCAATATTTCTACATCCCTATGTGCAAGCCTGTATACATATAGGTTTTTATTTGACAGTCCTTTATATGCGTCATCCTGTTATTACAAATATAACAAACCAAGGGGGTAGAAGGCGTCGCGTCGTACTTCAATTTGTATTTTGAACAAAAATACTTACCTCTACACAGACTGAGACCTGGAGGGCTTGACACAAAAAAAATTCACTTAAATCACTGTGGATTTTGTTGGTATTATCAAACCACATTTTGGGGCTACAACGGGTTGTAAAAGTACTTAATCATTATAATTTTTAACCCACTTGACACATGTTTTGTAGTATTTTAGATAATTACATATTTTTCTATACAGAACACCATTGTACTCTATGCAATGTTAAAAATCATTTTTCAGTCGATTAGCTTTTTAGCTGGGACAACGACATGGACTCGAATGTGTAGACATTAGCAATAAGCTCATGCTGATAACAGTTTTAGTTGAACACGGAGTGATGTGGGATGTAATTAGGTTGAATTTGTTGTAAGAGGTCGGGAAAAACAGTGAATTATAAACAAATCCCTCAAGCAAAAATGTGGAGGTAACCTGCACTGAACAAGTTGGCCTTCACTTTTATGTTTGCGGTATATGTTCTTCAAAAAAGAACAGATTAAAAGTTACATTGAAAATTAACTTTCAGGTTATTATAAAATATTGGGATATAACCTCATTAAATAAATAAATAGGGTGTCGCAACAGAGCGAAGAGCCCCGGGACCTAGTGCATTTCTCACAACCATTGCCATGTGATTGAATGGAAGGGACTTACAGTTTTCTTCCGATGTCAAACGGCTACGTGATAACGCGATTTTCATGGCAATGGATTTTGCTGTCGGAAGACTTGACAATTCGTCGCGCAAGGCGATACCCGTGAAAAAACATTTTTGCTTCTGTTGGGACAGCTTCATTGCTTCTAGTAAAAAATCGTACTATAGGCTTTTTCATGAATTGCTTAAACTACTATTATACGGTGCAATTTGTTGCACGAAACTACTTCGAATTCTTCTTTGTTCTGTCATTCCGTGTCGCAAGTGTAATTACACGATGAAATCCAGTTTCATGAAACTAGTTTCACATTTCTCTTTATTTTTCATTCTTTGTTTTTATTTTTGGGGAAAAATAGTTATCTAGCAGTGCCTGGTTGCTTCAAAACCTCTTTTATTGGCAATTGAAAAACAAAAAAGTCATTATTATTAGTATTATTTCTTATTTTTGAACCAAATGAAACAGAATAAACAAAAACACGAACAAGGACAAAGGGGGCGTTCGAGAATCGTATCCGGATAGCTTGTTGTTGTTGTTAATGTGTTTAATGTTTTAACAGAGTCACACACCCATTTTAACTAAAAAGCTATCTAAAGGTATCCGAGTATTTTTAGTATACCTTTCTAATCAAGTGATCAGCTGATAGAAAATTTATTTTTACTTCATTTCATGTTGATTTTTTGTTTTGGTGTGCATTTATTTCAGCATGAGTCTTTTAAAACAGATGGGAAATCGAAAAAAATAAGTTATAATCGTCTAGCAATGATATTTTAAATGTTTTTCTATTTTCAAATTTCGAATTTTAGTATTTCACAGCTGTTGTCTGCAGCAATCTGGCTATCCGAAAAAGGCTATCCGATAGGTTCTCGAACCCACCCAAAGAGAAACGTCAAAGCTGTTTCACGAAACCATAACCCATGCGACACACGGTAGCACATTGTCCATCTCTGTTTTTCGAACTTTCGTTCTCTTTTGCACTTATGGTGTTCGAACAGTTTCGTGCAACAAATTGCACCGTATAATAGCAGTCTTACCGCTGGTGGGGAAGCTTAAAGCAATGAATTAACAAAATGCTGAATGTTTTTCTAAACCATTTTTCTTTTTAATAAGTTTTGTAGTTTTAACGAAACACAAAAACATTTTCAATACAAAGTATCGTATGCTAATGATCAATACTAAAAACTCGAAACAATTCTGGGACAGTCAGATTATGTGCAAACATTTTAAATTTCAATCCAGAAACGGTTCTGTTGAACTATTGTCGAGTTAACGGCTTGGCAATCAGAGTAATACAGCGGTGTTAACGCCCAGAGCAAAATTGTGTTTTTCAAGAGAGATTTGCTTGCTAAAGGATGTCAGGGTTCCATTTTTGCTTGATTGCGCTACCTTAAAAGAAATCTCCCCCTTCGGCGACATTCCTGTGTGTTTTCGAAAACTCGTCAGGCAGAAGTGTTGTTGTCATTTTGAAGTCCTTTTCTGCTCGTTTGAGTTTCTATAAATGAAACTTTCCTCTTCTGTGATCTTTCTTCAGTTTGTTTTCGAAAACTTGTCGACCAGAAACCTAGGTGTCATTTTGATATTCCTTTTCAGGTCGATTAGGCTACCTTAAAAGAAACATCCATCTACTGCGGTCTTCCTGTAAAGTCTTTTCGAAATTTCGTCGAGCAGAAGAGTGTGTGTCATTTTGAGGTACTTTCTGCTCGATTGCGCTTCCTCAAAAGAAGCCACCCCCTTCTGCGAAAGTCTGTAGTATGTCGAGCAGAAGCGTTGTTGTTGATTTCATTGAAAAGGTAGGCTGATAGGGTCGTCCGCTTTCTGCGCTCTTCTTCTAGTGCGTTTTCGAGTAGAAGCTTTAATCAATTGAAAATGTATACTAGCAATTTTACAAGTAGGTGGCGTAAAAAGTCCCGTTCAACTAGTGAGACCGATACGTGCAGTCCTGATAACCACAGTTACGTAAAATTTATATCTTAAATAATAGAAAACGTGAGCCGTATTGGGTAGCCGACCCGTAAAAATGTTTCGCCCGTGTCGTAATGGTAAGAAAGCCTGGGTACGAGGTTTGAATCCCAGAAAAATTAAATTTTTTTTCCAAAGATAACGCCTTTTGCGAGCATTGTTGCACCACCTTTTTTAGTTATATCCCAAAAAGGTCAGTTGAAAACAATATCCAAATGAAATAAGTCCTGAAATCTTTGCTATTCTCAAAGATTAAAAGATTAAAAGGGCAGACAATTACAAGATCTGATTCGCCCGACCGAGACCTTTGATGTCGAAAAAGGCTTTAGGCAAGGCGACAAGCTGTCATGCGATTTCTTCAACATCGTACTTGAAAAGATTGTAAGAAACTCAAACGTCAACAGCAGAGGAACAATCTTTCAAAAGTCTGTACAATTACTCGCCTATGCAGACGATATTGACGTAATGGGAAGAAATAAGCGTGATGTCATAGGTGCTTTTGCGAGTATTGAAACAGAAGCGGCAAAAATGGGTTTGATGGTTAATGAGGGCAAAACGAAGTATATGTTGTCATCAAACAAGGACACAGAACATCGACGAATTGGACAAAACGTCACAATAGACAGACATAACTTCGAGGTAGTACAGGACTTCGTCTACCTAGGATCCGCTGTAGACACGGACAACAACATCAGTGCGGAGATCAAACGGAGAATAACTCTTGTCAACCGTTGCTTCTTTGGGTTAAGAAGACAATTGAGAAACAAAACCCTCTCCAGAAAAACAAGGTAACCTTGTATAAGACCTTAATCATCCCAGTCCTGCTTTACGGCGCGGAAGCATGGACCTTATCGAAAGCGGATGAAGAAACCCTTGGTCGTTTCGAAAGAAAAATTCTCCGAATGATCTTTGGTCCCGTATGCGAAGACAATGTGTGGAGAAGAAGATACAACAACGAGCTGTATGAGCTGTACCGCGACATGGGCATAGCCAGAAGAGAACGCATCGCGAGGCTACGATGGTTGGGTCATGTAGAGCGGATGGACCCGAACGCTCCGGCTCGACGGGTTTTTGAAAGCACATTGCAGGGAAATCGCGGAAGGGGAAGACCTCGTCTTAGGTGGCGCAATCAAGTGGATGAAGACCTCAACCGACTTAGAGTGCGAAACTGGAGAGAGCTCGCCCAAAATCGAAGTCGTTATAGAAGGATGTTGGTTGAGGCCCAGGTTCACCCTGAACTGTAATGCCCGCCTAAGTTAGTAAGTAAGATTCGCCCGACGACGAAAAATACTAGAAGTCTATGTGTATATGAATGGTAATAAAAATAATGTCCAGCTGGAGTCTTCTAACAATTCAGATCGTATATCTGTAATTGGATGCGTCTTGCCAGTCTCTTTTTCTTTTTATTGCAATCCATGGCTATATGCTCGAAGGAAAGGTACGGAACAGTAAGGTATATCAATTATTCTTTGCTGGCAATGAATTCAACAGATGGGAGGATCATAAATTCACGCTACTATTCCCTATAGTCAGTAGTGAATGACGACATGAGTCAGCATATGGTGGATGAAGGGTGAAGGGTCAAGAAAAGTTCACATCTTTTGTGATTGAAAAACGCCGTTCAAGTCAAAGAGAAAGCTCCACACCTCTCTTGTTCACCCAGCACACACATACGGTTCACAACGTTAGACAAAGCATAAAAACAATGAGAGTTAGTTGACAGCCACTGAAATAAAGGAGTATAAAAGCTTCATCATATAATTAGTACTAAGATTCATGGAACTTTCCATGTCATAAATACCATCCTGAAAAAATCAGATCACAGCCAGCTCAGTTGGAATTGTTATGTTCAAATGAGAGATCTAGAGCACCCCGCCGAAAAGGCAATATCATAAAATAATCAGACACAATCGCGAGGGGAAACACTGGCAGACCAAAACACTCCTAGTACAGACAAATGTAACGACATCTGCACTTGTTTAGCCTCAGACATGGAATACCCCACAGCCGCGAGGCTTGCCGATGCATTTTGACGGCAACATGGAGCTGTATACCTCCGGATCACTAATGCGAAGCAAACAATTTGAAAAGCTGTAATCCCTTCAAGATCACGATGCACGTACTCCAGGAAAAAGGAAAAGATCGCACTAAAAGCATTTTTGCAATGGGTAGAACTTTTGGAGGGAAATGGATGTAATTTTTGATCAAAAACAGAAGAAATCCTTGTGTCCATGGAAAATTTCGTCCGAAATGAAGAAGCTAATATTTGGGATAAATGATCAATAACGAAGCAACTTCTAATGACCACATCAATCACTTCGTAGGACCAGGGCTGATGAAGTGGCAGCCAAACTTTGTTTTCTTCTCTGATACAAGTCCACTTTTCAAACCAACAAAATGATTCCTTTATGTCTTCTTGTAATGCATTTCAGGGAAAAGTTTTGAAGTTTTGACTGTTATTTTTTGGCACTCTACCTACTCTAAGTTTAAGTGAAGACCTAACGATGCGGTGGTGCGCCCAGCTCCTTCATAGGCTTCAAAACAGTATACATAAAATTTGATAAAATATCACATTTAGTTGATGGCTGCTTAAATGACGATTTTTTAGACGACAAACTACACATTTTTTTGCATTTTTATGCTATTCGGGCATAAACATTGTCAGCTCTCAATGCGTTCAGTGGAAACTAATGTTTTCAAGCTCGTTTTGCTCCTGTGTCTTAGTTGTTGTTCTAAGATTGGATAGCGGGGCCACTGAATTGCAATAAGTCGTTCAATTGAATGCCACTTAAGGCGGTAGCTACCATGTACAACATTCAGTTTTTTGATGTGAATGGAAGGAGACAAGGGGATGTGTCCCTCATCCCATTTTATTCAAAGCAAACACACACTACATTGGCTCAAATGAAGCCATTCGATTATTCGAATCTGAGCTCACATTTGTTTAAGTGAATCAAAACCAGTCAACGATTTCCTTAATTTTTCCATGTTTTCTATATGTTCTCTCTTCATGTCAAGCAACAAAGTAGCTCCTAAGGAAATCGAAACTTATTTCTAAAATTCTGTCGTCCTTGCCAAGCAATTGAATATTTTATTTGCTTCAATATGAGGTGTTTGAAGGCTTTGAGTGTTATAAGAACAAAACTGCTATATCAAGCTTATGAACCTTTTCTCAACTTGTCACAATTCATATCATACTAAATGTTTCTTCTTTAAAGACCAAAAGTTGTTGTATGGAACTTGCTGCCTTACAAAAGCACCCTTGAAGCAAATGTAAAAGATGTCGTTGACAAACATATGCCATCAGTTATTTCGATTTCCAATCACATGACCTTTTCTCATTTGGAAAATGCATAGCGAGCGAGTGACTTTTTTGAAAATATGACTGTTTTTCCAAATTGATTTCATCTGAATACTTCGACAAACTAATCCATCTCCGATAACAGCTTCAAGACCATTCCGATCAACTTTATATACGGAATACGAAGGACCATAGTAATTGAAAGAAGAGATCCATAAAAGTGCTATTACCAACTATTTCTCATCCAAAACAGGCCATCTAACCGAGAATTCCTTTTAGACGTAATGGTTGAACTGCAGTTTCTTTTAAATTAAGAAGCAGCTTCTAGCTACCCATCTGAGACACTCAACCAAGAAAGACCATGCACGATGTCACGTGTGCCCAAAGTTAAAGCCCAAATATCCATAAAGTGAAAACACCATCCGCATGAGTGAAAAGAAAAAGAATCTAAAAAAGAGAAAAATGCCACTCAAATGTCCTTTCCGCACATACAATACTCTCACTCCACCTACACTGTCATCGTACAGTCCACGTCGTCGGCACAGTAAAGCACCGCACCGACCGACTTATCAAAAGTATAGCTCCCTCCATAAACTTTTCCCTGCTCCCGATTCTGAACGTTTTTCTTTTCCCATTCTTCGGAATATCAAAGAATTATGTTATTCTTAGAAAAAGAAAAAATAAAGAAAAATTTTACATGAAAAGAAAGAAAAAATATATGAATCTTAAAATTTACATTTTTAGAATAATGTGATAGCTCTGCCGTAAAAACTCAACTCCTATGCGCTTCCGGTACTCGCTAGAACTAAGGTTTTCCTCAATTTTTTTTTTTGCAGGATTTGAAAATAAAAAAAAATAGAAATGAAAATCTCTGAAAACCGTAAAAAAAGATCAATCTTCTACGCCAGCAAAAAGGGTAACTGATTACCATTTAAATAGAATTCATTATATGTTATGATGACCTTTTTCTTTCTTTACTTTTTTTTTTAGTGGGGGCAGTGGAAGGTTTTTTGATTTATCTATGCGCAGAGACATTTTAAGGGAAAAACTATTTCGGATGGCCCAAGTTATAATATGTAGAGATATGAATGAAACTGAAGTTGTGTAAGTCGGTCGCTTTTTTTTCTTATTGCGGGTCGACCAATCTCTGAAGTAACTCATGGATTGCCTTTTTTTGCTGGTTACCTTTTTGCACAAGGCGGGATGGATGTGACGTCGTCGGGTAAATTATTGGGGTAATTTTGTAAGGCAGATATTAAGGTTTGTTTTTGATTAAGGGAATACTTAGGGTGTATCTCTGTGTACCTACCTATGTATATAAAGCATGCCAACATGTTGAATATGTTGATTGGGTAAATAAATTTAATATTTTTTGGTAAAAGCAACGATATACTACAAGTGTAATGGTATTAAAGAGGGCTCAATGGAATTTTGATTAAATTTCTGGCCGAGCGGTTATTATCTTTAGGTGGGTTATCGACAAACCTTATTTTAACTTTGTTCATTAATTAAGTTAAGAAAATTAGCCATTTGCATAGACAGGGTGTTATATTTTTATTACCTACATAGGACGATAGGCGAAAGTTATTAATGACATGCCGGGTTGTGATAAAGTAAACTTATGAATATTTTGTAGTTTTTTTTGTTGTGTCAGAAAACACATAATTGTTTCAACATATTTGAAGTCTTAATTTCATAGAGGCTCTTTAAACGCAAATTGTTTCTCGCTAATCATTCTCCCTGATTGTGTGGGCGTTTTCGCTTAGCGGCAAACCAACGTTGGCTACATAAGCTTACTGCTGTGTGGGGAAAACTAGATTTAATGATGAAAACACTTTCGAAACGCTTTTTTAAATCAATAAGCAGCAAATGAATGAGTGGGGATCGATTCTCTAGCAACTGCATTTTCAATGATCTATCCGCAAGGTGTTGAGTTGATTTCAACAGATTCTTTGATTCGATCAAAAGGCTATTATTTTGGAGCAGCAGTTTTGAGAGGGCTTAAATTTGTTCTTTTCATTTTCATTCTTGGTAATTCCTTGCAGTCTTCGCATTATAAAAACTCAATATCTACATTTAGTGCATCCGAAAAAAAAGATACGAATCAAGAGAAGTTCCACTACTGACCAGTTCGACGTTGCTCGGGTCTATATTATTGAAAGCGATGTTCGCACAAAATTTCCAAAAAAAAAAAACAAAAATGTCAGCAACAGCCACCCACTGGACTGAAAGCCTGAAAGTTTTTAGTAACTGTTCAAAAGAAGGAAGTGATTGATACAAATTTAAAATGGATCCCGCATTGAATATTATTTTAGGCATTCTGTTTGCCAGAGCCTTCAGGATGAAGACAATCTGCGCCTACAAGTTGACATAGTTTCTGCACTGCTCATTTACATAACTAAACAGCTGCCTTCAGCACAGCATTTTTTTATGCTAGACCATCATTGCCCGTTTAAGCTTCACTACTCGTCATAATCCCAATGAGTAGGTGGCAAATTGTCTTGACGAACGATTGCAATATTGTCAACTTCAATGCTTTCTGATGTTCGCTGCTTCTTTCCGATGGTTTGTAAAACTGGAGAATGCTCATCACTTCAAATTTGCAAAAACTTTTGATGTGTATGTCTCAGCCACTGCCAATGTTTTACAAGATTAACGTTAATGTAAGGAGACATTGCACATTGGGCTCAGGCACTACACTGAGTGGAATTCCAATCAGGAAATCGATAACATTTATCCTCCGGGTCATCATATAACGCAGTGAGTGGACGAGAGTATAAACATGCCTCGATTCTTGCTGACAACTGTTTATATTAAAGAACCTGAACCCCTAACAGATGACATTTGGCTGATGTCACAGCTACTTCCCATAAACCATCCTGGGGTTTAGCGCCAGGAGTTATAAAGTGCCAGCTGGTTCCAACAATAGACAGAGACTACTAAGTTTGCTCTTTTTGTTAAGCTTCCAATGAAGAAGAAGTTCGTATTCGTACCGATAAACGATGTGCAATTGTGGCTAAAAAGATCCTAGGACTATCCTCGACGACTTTAAAAAGAAAGATTGTCCTCCAGTTCATATGCGCTCGTTGCCATTCATATGAAAACAGCTCGACATTTACTTACATTGGGCTTTACAGTTGGGGGTGAACGTGAATCTCAACCAACATCTTACGCCAACAATTTCGATTTCGGGCCAGCTCTCTCCAGTTTTGCACTCTAGGTCGGTTGAGGTTTTCTTCCACTTGACTGCGCCACCAAAGGCGAGGTCTTCCCCTTCCTCGATTTACCTGCAATGTTCACGATGCGTACTCTTTTAGCTTCTGTCCATGTCGCCTGATAACAAAAATAGATGAGAAGCATTCACTTTTGAATGAGGCAGCAAAGCCTTTTGATGCCTCAGAAACACGACCTGAACCCGTAGCTTGAGATGTGTTTTTCAGTGCTTTTTCAAGTTCCTTCCCAAAGATAGGCAGAGTTTCTTCGGAAAATCTAGCGAAGTGCATTACTGCTTTTAAATAAAGAGTAAGGTAAGTCATGTGCTTCTGATTGTTTTCAAACGATGTTGCTCCTCTGACTGTTGGTGCACTAAAATATTCTTAAGCCTGAGGTCTTTAGCTTGGGCATTTTCGACAACCTTAGGTGTTTTCGTGGAATCTCCAAACTCTACCATAGTCGATCCACATAACATGTCTTAGTTGTTTCTAACGCCCTAAAGTGAACTTATTAGGCATTAGCTAATTGGAAAGTGTCTACTTCAATTGGAAAGTGACGAACAACGACAGATAAAAAAAGGTTTTGAGTAAATACCAAGTCTTTTCTGAAAAAAGGAGCCGTCCCGAATGCCATTTGCGTCATTGTGCAAAATATACGCACACAAAAATACACTTGCATGCAAATTACTTCATAAATCTGTCATTATAGTCAACACGACGTCATGTAAGCATTAAAAACAATACCCAAATTTCTACTTTATGCCAAACAACCAATCTACTTTGTTATCTTGACATAGAAGTACGACAAAAAGGAGGAAAAGGAAATCATTAAGGAGCCTGATTAATTCATAACACATACGTTCACTTAGTGCTTTGTTTGTATTGAGTTTGTGGGCCCTGTTGTATTTGGCAAATAGCAAAACACATATTAAACAAGTGTCCATCTTAAAGGATTTCCTCTCTAGAAGTACCTATTCTATAACAGTGGGTGGCGTGTTCTATTTTAGTTGCAAAATAAATATTACCACCCATTGTGTATTCCTAATCCGATCTCAATCGCATACAAATGCCAAACATTAAGCTTTCCTCTAAATTATTTTCACCAGCATATTTCTATTTTCCATACACACACATACCACCACATGTGAGAAAATGCAAACTATAAATTACGAAATGTTTTCCCACTCGATTTGCTCGCTGGATGATATGGTAAATATTTGTTTCGGAAAGAGTTGAAGACGCACAAAATATACACGCTCTATAACAAACAAACATATGAGTGTACAAGGCGCAGGCAGCCGGGTTTGGGATTTCTTGGCCTTTTGCATCTGGCATATCCCAGTACAGAAGATTGGTATCCTGACTCCGGTGCGGTGGTGGGGAGATCGGTCTACAAAGAAAGATTGCTATATTCAGAGATGACATGGAGGAGCCATGTTTCCAAAAAGTTCTCTACGAATCCATTAGAAATGAACGATGTATTTCAGAGGGCAAGAGCAAAAGCCAACAAACACACACCGCTTTCTAAGAGTTGAGTTTAGAATTGCGGTGGACCACCTCGGGAGATCAGAGTGCAACTGGAGTGTTTGAGTTTTCACACAAAGCTCCTCAATCATCTGAGCGCCTCGGGTGGACACATAGTTCCCTCTGTCACTGCTTTTTACTCACCAGGATGACTTGACTGTTGTAAATGAACATTGTTGGGGATTTGTGTAAGAATTTTGTACGTTGCCATACCGCAATAACTTGTAATGCAAGTGTAGGAAATAATATTCATTCCTTTCAGCAGCACAGTCTTCGTTTTGGGAGGGAAGATTTCAAAGACATTTATACAGAACGGACAATGTACGGGTGTTTTTGTTTGCACACAGTCTGGCAGGCAAGAGGTTCGAGTGAGTGTTTGCTATTTATACAATATTGCTGTTTCCATAAATATTCGCATATCTTCAATCAATACACAGCCATTTTGTTGATTTAAGACATTAGATACAAAACAGGAAGCAAATAATCTGGTTTACTACGGAAAAGAATGGATAGGTAAGAAGGACTTGGATCATATTCTGTTATTGATGAAGGTATGAAGCTATCATTTTGAAGTTGTACTTCTTTCGCTTGAAAAAAGAAAAGTGTATTTTGATACAATACAGTTATATGTATTACGATACGTACGCGTGCACCGACAGCCGAAAAGCGACATGATGAAGCCTAAAATCTGCTGGACCGATCTCCTTCAGCAGTAGAATGCTTCGTTATCCCTGAAGATGGGTTGTATTTTATCCCAATGTTCAAACGGAGCTCAAAAAATACTAGACCGATTTCAAAAACTCTTTAACATTAGAATGCGATGAGGAAGCACCAAGTTGTTTCGAAAGAAAAATTCTTCGATTGATCTTTCGTCCACAATGTGCTAAGAAGAAGATTCAACAACAAACTGTATGAGCTTTACTATGACATGAGCATAGCCAAAAATGTACGCAACGCGAGACTACGATAGCTGAGAAATGTTGAATGGATGGCCACGAACCTTTCGACATGACGAGTTTTCGAAAGCTTTGCATTGCGGGAACATCGAAGTAAACCACAACCGACTTAGAGTGCACAGCTGAAGAGAGCTCTTCCGAAACAGTTGAAGAAAATGAGGCCCAGCCTCACCATGAACTGTAAGCCACAGGTGTGTTCAGCATAGCCGATATTGAGGATACCCGTTTTAACTTGACTAAAGGAATAGGTCTAATTTGTTCTCTAGGGAGTCCAGAAATACTCAAAGAAGCTCAATATCCCTTTTCGATGGTCAACATTCATCAAATAAAATAAATAAATAGGGTGGCGCAACAGAGCGAGGAGCCCCTGGGCTTAGCGCATTTCTCACAACCATGCCTTGTGAAGGAATGGAGGGGACCTACAATTTTATGCCGGATCCGAACGGCTAATTGAGAAAGCGCTTTTTAAGGCATAAATTTACTGACGGAGGACTTGCCAATTCCTCGCGAAAGGCGATACCCGTGAAAAAACATTTTTGCCTCTGCTGGGATTCGAACCTCGAACCTCTGGGTTAGCAGGTGGACATGCTAACCATCACACCACGGGTACCACAACATTCATCAAGGTCCTTGATTTTGTGTGACCCAATGTGATCCACTCTTGCTGGTTGTACTGTAATCCGATTATGCATTAAGCACAGACCTAAGTAAATTTGTGGACATTTGCCTTTAGTCGAAAATTAAAGTTCACCATTGTTTTCACCATTCTCATCGTTGCATTGTTTTGAAAATGAAAATGAGTATAAATGAGACGCTGATTAATCGCGAGTATATTTTGGCTTCGTTCTTTGTATCCCTCGTGTGCGAATGTCTGTCTGTCAGCCTGTCTCTAGTGTATACTGCCAAAAACTAGGATGTGGTTTTGTTGGTTGTTCTATTTAATGCAAGATCACTACGTAGATTATAGAAGCAGTGTGTTGTTGGTTTTATTCTTTTTAATGATAGTAAACTAGAGAGTAGAGGTAAAACCGAGGAGTAGAGGAACAAGGAATTGTTCGCATCGCATCTTTGACAAAGAGAAAGCGAGGATACATTGAATAAATGTATTGCGGGAAATACGAGATTATATTTCATTGTGAACGACAGTATAGCCATGCGTTGTTCATATGTTAGGTACTGTGTGTAGTGTGTTGAGCGCAGCTTCTTTTGTTTATTTATTTTTGCCCTTTTCGTTTGACAATGCATGCCACAACCAGGATGTCTGACAATTCAGGAGGTTTAAAGTCACAATGACAGTGCGGAGGATTTGAACCGAACCCATTGTTTCAGTTTATAGATGGCTGCAGCAATCTCATTTGTGCAACATGAAGTTTTTATTCGCTTATAGCTTTTTGAAAAGACCACATATAGAAAGAGATTCATTATTATTGTGCCAGTGCCAGAGGGGGTGGATTTTATTGTCCAGCTCAATCAATATGTTTGAATCATACCAGAGAGGACTTTGAGTTTATGTGAATTTGAAAATTTCTATTCTCATCTTTGATCCTGATGGGATTATTTGTGTGTAATAAACAGAATACAGACAGGGAGAAAGTAGAGGAGTAACAGTAACAATGTTACAGTTCTGTCAGAGTATCGAAGCGTATATAACGTGGTGTAGATTCAAGCGCGTAAGCGTAAATCTCTGTTCTAATGAGGAAGGATATGAGTATGGTATCCTTGGATTTCCAGATGTTGAAGTAGAAGGGACGTCCTTTCTACTGAGCAGTGGACTTGAAGTTGGTTTAATTGGCCCTATAGTGCAAAGTAACGAGATACAAGAGTGGTATTATGAAAATGGAAAAAATGAGCGTTTCGGACATTTGAGAGGAGCTTCATGGATCTGGGAATATCCCACTTTTGTATTGGATGTTTGTACGATTTGTTTCCAGAGATAGTGAATCTTTGGTTCGTTTGGATTTCGACTCGAGATTTAAGTGAGTACTTTCCAGGCACGTTATAAAGTCGTAGGAAGCAAATCAAACATATGATGCTCATTCAATAAAATGCGTATCCCAATTCTGTTTTCTGTATACCTATCAGTCAATGCGTTCATTAAATTACTGGCACTTCAAACTTGGTACCATGTTTCTGTGGGGCAATTTTTTCGGAATTCGGACTTTTAGGTCCTCTTTATTTTATGGTTGCTGGATTTTTTTTGTTCTAAGAAAAACTCTAATGCTATGAAAGGAATCTTGATGGAAATAATGAGGTAATGGTTAGACCATTGGACTACTGCGTGGAAAAATCAAAATGTGGCTAAGTTCTTAAAACATAACGAAAAAAAAGATCCGAAATGCAAGCATAAAATCCCTGCTAGACAGACTATCTCAAAAAGGCAGTAGATCACTTATTTTAGTTCAGATTAAAAATCGTTAGGGCCGATGCTTAAATCCGTTTGCGTACTTTGTTTACACTGAAGCTCCATAAAGACCAAGCTTTGCTTCCACTTTTTTTGCTCAGGTGTTTGTACCCTTTACTTGAGAGCAAGGTTAGCTTGGGCATGTCAGAAATACGACCGACTCGACGCCATTCCATAGATCCATTGTGATACCACGTAAAAATGTGAGGGCTGGACTCACTATTGGAAACATTTTGAGCTTTCTATAAAGCGATAAAGACTATAAATGTCATTATTCATATAAAATCACGTCTATCGTAGAAAGACCCGCTTCAAATATATTTCCAGTCTGTTAAAAAGGGAAGGGGCTATATAGAGATAATCTGGAATGGTTTCCTCATCTACTTCCCCCATGTAGTTTCCGCAGAAGTTGAGTGATGGGATCTTGAGGATTACGGCATGCTTACCTAGAAAGCAATGTCCGGTTAAGGTAAGGGTGCCTGCTTAAATATAGCACACATTTGGTACACTTTGGATCAGCTTTTGATTTGATCAGATCTTTTTGGTAGTCAGACAGGTGGTGATATTTGATCACCTCATTGGCATCTAGCCTTAGCATGAATTTTCAAGTGGCGATAGGTACGCATGGTGCGTGGTACCCGTGGCGAGATAGTTAGCATTCCTCTTGTAAACCAGAGCTTCATGGTTCGCGTCCCAACAAAGGCAAAAATGTCCACGGGCATCGCCAAAGCAAGCGCTTTCTCGATTAGCCGTTCGGAACCGGCAGAAAATTGTAGGTCCCCTCCATTCCCTCACTAGGCATGGTTGTGAGAAATGTGCTGGGGCCTGAGGCCCAGGTACGCTTGAGTACGTACTTATATCATAAAATTTGGTTTGCAAATCGTTCGATTAAGAATTTATCCTTCTCCTTCGGGGTCTTGTCTTTAAAAGTGAATACTGGAATGTGTTAAAATCTAGAATTTAGATTGAGGAGGTAAGCTTGGGCAGCCAAGTATTCCGTGAAGCTTTAGAATAGTTTGACCAAAATTTAAAAATCTTCTGTAAATTGATAAATTTGAGTTTATTCAAGACAATAAGGAGTCGTTCTGAGTTGGAGTTTAGACATTTCATAAGTGCGATTTCATACATTCCAGACAGAATCTGCATATTGATTATATCGGCAAATACATTTTGGTTTTCAATTAAATTTACTTCTTCATTAAATTTAGTCTTGTAAACTGGCCTTCAAGCCTAAGATAAGTAAATTAGCTGTGAATATGATTTTTCAAAGAACTGTTGCGGGTAGTAAATTCTGTCCAAGTTTTAATGGTGTTCCTATAAATCTTTTAAAAGTCAGTTCACACATAAGAAGTTTGAAACAAGTTGGGCTAGAATTTGTAGAGAAGCTTGATGTCTTGAAAGATGAAGATTGTTTTATGTTTTGAGGTTAAGGATTTAAGCAACTCAGCATGGAAAGTGAACGAGTAAAAATTCACATCAGTTTATTCGCCAAAGTTCTGTAACCATCGTCAGCCTTCGTTTTTGAACCGTCAGGTTTCAGTTCTCTCTGTTTTCTCTAAACAGGATGAGGAAGTTAAATCTCGCAGGCAAGTACTGGAGCTTTATGGCATTTTAGTATGGATAACAGCGAATGAGAGTGAACCGGCAGAAAATTGTAGGTCCCCTCCATTCCCTTACAAGGGATGGTTGTGAGAAATGCGCTAGACCCAAGGGCTCCTCGCTCTGTTGCGCCACCCTATTTATTTATTTTATTTAACAGCGAATGAGAAGGTTATATTACGAAGACACGCAATCGATCCCACATTAGAACAATCATTAATTAGTTTTATGGTGAAAACCTTAAGCCATATGAAGTAGGCGCAAGGATGTTTGACAGGCACCCGACCAGACATAGTAGTTTTGTTCGAATGTAAGCCTTTAAATGTTAAGGTAGCTATAAGGATTAAGGTGGTTTATTCTTCCCAATATCGACCGCAGAATCGTATAATAGAGTCCTTAAAGCAGCACCTATCTAATATCTTCAGGTTACGGACAACGTGCAATTCGAAGTTTTTTTCAACTTGCGAAAGCCTCTTTAGGCGGCGTTTTTCAGGCGTGCTGGTACTTTTCTGTCTATACCTACTCACAAACTCGACATCGAACTTTGAGCTTTTTTGACTCTTTTTTGACTATGGGTGCAACCACGTAAGGTGTTGCGACGATAGTCACATATGGAATGTGACTATCGTCTTACTCGATTCAATCACCGATTGGCGGCGCTGTATAGTTCGGTGTTGAATCTTCTCTCTCATTCTGTATACTCTCAGCTACAAGGACTTGAGCTTATAAGATCTTGTCGCTGTAATATGTGAACGTCTGAAACCCCACGTCAACAACTTGATAGGTCCTTATCAATGTGGTTTTAGACCAGAGAAGTCCACAATAGACCAAATTTTCACATTACGGCAGATCTTGGAAAAACCCGAGAACATAATATCGATATTCACCACCTCTTTATCGATTTCAAGGCCGCGTATGACAGTATTTACAGAGACGAGCTGTACAGAGCCATGTCTAGTTTCGGCATCCCTGCAAAGCTCGTACGACTATGCAGGATGACTTTGGAGAATTCACGCTGCTCCGTCAAGGTCGGAAAAGAACTCACCGAGACCTTTGATGTCGAAAAAGGCTTTAGGCAAGGCGACAAACTGTCATGCGATTTCTTCAACATCATACTTGAACAGATTGTAAGAAACTCAAACGTCAACACTAGAGGAACAATCTTTCAAAAGTCTGTACAATTACTCGCCTATGCAGACGATATTGACGTAATGGGAAGAAATAAGCGTGATGTCATAGGTGCTTTTGCGAGTATTGAAACAGAAGCGGCAAAAATGGGTTTGATGGTTAATGAGGGCAAAACGAAGTATATGCTGTCATCAAACAAGGACACAGAACATCGACGAATTGGACAAAACGTCACAATAGACAGACATAACTTCGAGGTAGTACAGGACTTCGTCTACCTAGGACCCGCTTTAGACACGGACAACAACATCAGTGCGGAGATCAAACGGAGAATAACTCTTGCCAACCGTTGCTTCTTTGGGTTAAGAAGGCAATTGAGAAACAAAACCCTCTCTAGAAAAACCAAGGTGACCTTGTATAAGACCTTAATCATCCCAGTCCTGCTGTACGGCGCGGAAGCATGGACCTTATCGAAAGCGGATGAGGAAACTTTTGGTCGTTTCGAAAGAAAAATTCTCCGAATGATCTTTGGTCCCGTATGCGAAGACAATGTGTGGAGAAGAAGATACAACAACGAGCTGTATGAGCTGTACCGCGACATGGGCATAGCCAGAAGAGTACGCATCGCGAGGCTACGATGGTTGGGCCATGTAGAGCGGATGGACCCAAACGCTCCGGCTCGTCGGGTGTTCGAAAGCACATTGCAGGGAAATCACGGAAGGGGAAGACCTCGTCTTAGGTGGCGCAATCAAGTGGATGAAGACCTAAACCGACTTGGATTGCGAAACTGGAGAGAGCTCGCCCGAAATCGAAATCGTTATAGAAGGATGTTGGTTGAGGCCCAGGTTCACCCCGAACTGTAATGCCGACCTAAGTAAGTAAGTACAAGGACTTGATCGAATATCAACCAAAGAATCCGTCTATGAAGATTGGTGGCTTGGTGGTTAAGCAGGTTCTTATCCAGTTTTGCAGCTTCATAGAGTTTCATAGAGCAGAACAGAGATAATTGAGTCTTGGGTTTTCAAAAGAGAGAGAGAGAGCGAGAGATAGAGAGACCGAGAGAGAGAGAGTTTTTATTATACCGATATACCTTCTTAGCCCCAGGAGCCAGGAGCCAGCGAATCGATTTTCACTCTGTGGCACTCTCGATATATATAAGACTCTAAGTTTAAGTGGACACCAATTTAACCAAAAATCAAGAAAGTTCAATTTAAACATCTTCCGGCCTTCTATTAGAGAGAGAAAGGCCGACACCTCCAATTGCTCAAGGTACGATTGGACTAGAAAAAACTTAAAGAACTAAATTGCAAAAATCTAGCCTTGCAAAAGACCAATCTTAAGTAAGTACCTGGACTCATTTCACTTTGAATTTCATCAATACTATTGCAGCTATTTACAAGATAGTCTTGGTTCAATGTTAAAACTACGTTCCTTGACTGGAAAAGTAGTTTTCTCTATAAAAAGAGAAAAGCAAAAGGTGAAACGGTCTCTGTCATTCTCGTATCTTGATAAGTTGCCAGTTTTGCCATTATACCAGCTTTTCGCAAAATATTCTATGCCTTATACGACGTTGTGGTAAAATAAATAAAGATTCAATGGTTGCCAGATGCTAGGTCATAAAAAGTAGATCTCACATTCAATGATTTGCTTTTTGAATTGCATGTATTCCCAAACTTTGAAAAACCAAAAATAACTGTTGTGTGGAGACCACACCATACCAAAACCTGATTCAACCGTACGTTAAGTTCATGGAACGATCCTTACTTCTTAAAAAACCTGAGACCGAGAAATCGATCTGAAGCAGACGACATGACTACTGCAAAGTATTTCCAACAGCCAGCCTTCAAAAATAAATTTTCGATGACTTAAAGTTCGATATAAATTCCATCTGATGTGGTAACAGACTGAGCTGCCTTCCAATAGATTACCATAAATTGTATTATATATATATGTACCTAAAAGCCCTTGTTCATATAGCCCCATCCCCGTTAATCTACATTTTTCAACCCGAACCGAAACAACATTAATAGCATATTTCTCCAGCTGGAACGTACATATATGTATAAAAAAATTCCAAATAAACAAAAGCCCATTAAAATTTTTGAAAACATATTTTCTCAATGAAAATTCAATCACGCTTAGCATACAAATTCATTTTAAACGACATCCATACCCAAGTTTAGCTAAAAGCAATGGGCATTGGCCACATTCCATTCTCGCAGTCATTAACAACAAAATAAATTCCGTCGGTCTATCTGATTTACATTCGAACTTTGCTGCAATAGATTTTCGTTTTTTGGCTACCAACATTGCCATTGCCGTATACCACTGCGACCCAAGCGCGCGTACCCCGTGCCATTGCTTCCCCAAACTTTCCAATTAAATTACAATAAATTCTCATTCACATGATCCTAATGTGGTCAGTGTTAGCACAGCAGTATAGTTAAAGCATTACGCGACGAAACAATGTTCCCAGTCGTTTTTGCCCATATCTAATTCCAATTACACCATCATCGCATATACTATATAGGGGGCGTACTTGCACAGTATCATTTGCACATTTCTGTGGATATGAAGCAGCACCCAGAGCACCTCCTGCATCTAAGTAGTATTTCAAAATTATTAGTTATGTAAATTTACTAAGGGAAAAGGCCCTCGAGCAATGGATACTTAACCACACTTTTCAGCAAACTTCAAATGTACACACACTTGCGATTTACAGGGGTGTGGCAGATTGTGAAAGAGGGTGTCGGTAGATGCATTTGCATCATCTTCTATCAGTTCAGCCCGTGCATATTTGCTCATGACGGGATATGACACTATAGTTGCGCGTGTGAGAGACCGGGGATGCTGCTGCATGTGAGCCTTAGTAAATATGCAAATGAAATCTGTATAACGAGCAACGAGGTCTATACACACATCGTCTCAAAAAAAAAAAAACATAAATTTTTTGCTTGTCTCTCTTCCTAGAGCTGGTAGGATAGAGGAGCTCTTTGAAAAGTTTTACCGAAACCAAATTTTTCCTTTAAATCTTACGTTCTTCGTGGGCGAGGACGGATGCGGCACAAAGTTTTTATGTAATGCTGAGAGTCTGGGGCTCCGAAAAAGAAGTTAAAATTCTTAAATCTAAAGTAGAAGAACCCAAGGCAGCTGTGGCATTGCAGAAAGGCATCTGAATTCCGACAAAAATATCTCCTCTTCGCACAGATTACTTGAGTTGCATATACTTGGTTTTTCGGGTCGTTCTTCAGAACACAGGGCTGGCCTTAAATTCAAGGTGTGTTTCCAATGAATGTAAGAGTTTGTAGAAAATCATCAAAATTAGTTTGGTCTAGGGTTTTGTAGACTTTCAGACGAAGTAGTCTTCGGTTGGTATGACTTTTATATGTAAACGCTACTTTTCAGACCTCAGTGATGTTGCCCTTAGCCCAGAAAAGCTTATCCTCGACCCCGAGAAATAACCAGGAAATTCACTGTAACATCAAAGTAAGTGTACTATGGCCAGGATGACATTCAGGCGGCCCTGTTTGAAGCACCATAAAAACGCCAGCACACAAGCGACATTATTTCGTGGCACTAACATTGCATCTTCATCCACATCCAGTGAACCAGCCACCATCATCTCTTCGCAGCTGTAAAGTAATTAGATAGTTACGTGTGTAATTTATGTTTCAAGTGCTTGAAGGATAATTCGGTTGAAACGTTTCGTTGCGTTCAGCTAGGTGAATATGTGGGTAAGCTACAAACACACAACATTTCTTCTTTACCTTCCAAATTAAACTCCAGCGATTTCTTATTCCACCGTGTGGGGGAGGAAGCTTAATCTCATTTGCATACGTTTGCATTTGAATCGGTGATTGTTAAAACAACATAAGTGAAATTTTTATTTTTTTGTAGGAGAGACAAAAATGTTGTGTTTTCTACCCATAAGCAATGCAAATACGCAAAAATAACTATTTTCAATAATCTGTTACTTTTAATAATTATTATTTTTATTATTATTTTTGCGTATTTTCATTGCTTATGGGTAGAAAACACAACATTTTTGTCTCTCCTACAAAAAAATAAAAATTTCACTTATGTTGTTTTAACAATCACCGATTCATTTGCAAATGGACTTTTTGTTTTCGTTTCCGATTTTTTGTTTTGTTTTTTATTTTAGTTTCAGGTTTGTGTTTTTGTAACGTTGACTTATTGAAATTGAGTTACTTTGTTTCACTACAAGTGCAGTTTTGTTGACAAAGCAAGTGGGCTTTCATGGCACGGCCTGTTGT
Organism: Melanostoma scalare; assembly: GCA_949752695.1. Taxonomy (NCBI): domain Eukaryota; kingdom Metazoa; phylum Arthropoda; class Insecta; order Diptera; family Syrphidae; genus Melanostoma; species Melanostoma scalare. Next base: position 21,223,561 of record OX456986.1, read on the forward strand.
ACTCTAACTTATTTCATTGTGAAGGTTGATATTTTTATTTCCATTGATTGCGTCTCCAATTTTTTTTCAAATGCTATTTGAGTTAAAGCAGAGCACTTTTAGGGTAGGTAAGATTTAAGAATTTACACGTGTTAACCGCAAGTGTACACGTGTTTTGTGGAGAGTTTATGGCGTCGACTATTTAAGTTTTTGTTGGAAAAAAGAGATCCTTTATTATCATTCATATGCCTAAGTATTTTTCGAAAGGGTACCTCAACCGACATGATGCGCAATTAAGCGAGCTCTCCCGAAATCAAAGGATAGGTTGGACTAACTCCCAAAATTAAGCCCATCTGAGAAAGTAGGAAGTTTTAAGATCCTGTAGTCAGCTCAGCCTGCAATGCATTTTACTATTGTATACAAAACCATATCAATAATGGGCTAAGAGTTTTCAGTATTGATTTGTTTTAGCTGAGCTGACTACAGGATTGCTGATTTGCAACAAAAAAACAAGTGTAACATCATCCCGTTGGGGAGTATTTTACAGAGCCCTTAAGGCCTTAACGACCTCAGCAAATTTCTGTTCGCTTAATCTAAATGGTTTCCAATGTATATCCGTTGTTCATGGTCAATAAATTCCAATTTGCTTAAGGCCAATGATCTTTTTTTTTTCAGCGCAGCGCTCTCGGTTAAAATCGATGTTTTCAATTAAGCAACGGTTAATTGTTCTTGACGAATGAATTGGCTTAGCCAAAGAGTGAAATTCAAATCGTGATCGACTATCTGATAGTGGTTATGAGAATCCTCCCATCTATGTTCGAATTTATCTGCCTATAGTTTAGATGTTCTCGTGTTAAAATTGAAACACACATTTCGATTGCAGCATCAAATAAACTTGTTAGCGGTTTTCGCAGGTGGACACTGGTGGTGGCAGCGCTGCCATTAATTAAACAGAATATACCAAGGTTGAGTATTCGTATACTGATGTAGTCTAGAGTTTCTGTATACAATACATTTTGTTACTTTTGGTGTAATTTATTTTTATACATTCGCATGTGGCTGGTTATTTGTGGGCAAAACTCATAGTATGTTTTGAAATTGCGGAACTGTAATTGTTACCAATGCGGGGTAATTGTTATGATGATGATGACTTGATTGGCATAGAGGCAATTAAGCTTAAATGTTGAAGTACATGGCAGGTAATGTTTATTTCTCATTCAAAAATTACCAAATGCATGCATATGCACGTGAAGGCAGCTAATTTATATCCCTTCACGAGTCAGGAGAGGCACAGAAGTGGTTTTGTTTGGTGAATCGATTGCAAATTTAACTAATAGGTGGAATTTGGAGGCGCTCCTTGAATTGAGGGTATGTTCATTGGAAACGGGTACTTATTTGAGTTTCTAATAAACTTGAAACGATACAAACAAAGCTGTGTCAAGAGCAAAAAATGTTAGGATTTAAATTGTAATGGGTATGATGTTAAGTTCCATTTACAAAGTAGTTTTTAAGTGGAAATAAATTTACAAGTGGAAAATGATATGAACGAAGTTGTGCCAAGAACAAAAAATGTTAGGACTTGTTTTTTTGAGTAGTGAAATTATATTGTGAGATGTTTAGTTCCATTCACTGAGTTAGAAGCACTTAGATAATCCTCCGCAATGTTTTCGGTAATCCTTAAAAGTTCCTAGAAACAGGGGTGAGCTTGAGTCTCCTTACACGTAGCTTTGGAATCTGATGTGAGTTTTACACGCACTAAGTCAATTAAGCTCTCCAACGTCGTGTTGAAAGACTAATATTAATTTTTTTTTGCTTTTGAAGCAACAGGAAATTTGGTTGATTCTATCTCACTCTATCGCCGACTTAGTCCTATGTGTTTGTTTCTTTATCGTGCCGCATTTTTGTTTCGTCTAGTTTCAAATCACAAAAGGTTCTTAAGAAGTTTCAATTGAAACTCGACAGGAGGTCATCCGCTACTATCTCTACTGCAATACCCTGTCCTAGTATTGAAAGACACTGAAAGACCATTTAATTAAATATGTCGGAGTAGCTCATTCAGAGGTTTATGTTTTTTTGACTGCTGAAGTCCGCCGCGCCGTTGGTTCTGTAAGTCGAATTCATCCGGTAAAACATTTCCAAAAATCTCTGGTAGACCACTGATGTTCGGGCATTCAGTTATACTAGCAGAGGATTATAGTGTTGATGTTTTTCATCTTTGGCCCTTTTTCAACACTTGCACTTACTAGTTTAGCAGGTCTTCTCCGGACAGAGCATTCCAGTTCCCAGTGGTTACCGCTTGGAGGTATAGCAAGCACAATTCAGGTTTACTATAAATTTATAAGTTGCAACATCCGGGCGCCGCCGAGTTGACACCAATCAGAGCCTTCCCGAAGAGTATACGCCCAAACACCAAAGAGCGCATCGCATTTCTCTCAACCAATCCTTGGCAGGAGTTAGAGGGAACATACAAATGCTTGCCGATTCGGAACATCGGAACAACTAAGTGAATAATTATTAAACTAGGTGGTGCATAGGAGCTATAGAAACCAAATTTCCCAACACATTTCAAGGACCTAAAATTTTATGCGGATTCTTAACGGCTTTGTTAGAAAGCGCTTTTCAAAGCAGTGTTTAATTACTCTCGGGGGATTTGGAAATTCCTTGCGCATGGCGATAAAAAAAATTAAATAAATAGGGTGGCGCAATAGAGCGAGGAGCCCCTGGGCCTAGCGCATTTCTCACAACCATGCCTTGTGAGGGAATGGAGGGCATGGCGATACCCGTGAAAAATATTTTTAGATGTTTAGGTTTAATTTATCTCTTTCTGGAAGCAATTCAGGTGGCAAAGTTACAGAACTTTAGTATAGTGGAATAAAATTATTGGCTCGAAAATAGTATCGATAGAAAACAATGTTTAAATTAGAATAGGCGTGTCAGGTGGAAGTTGGATAATATAGGCACCATTTCTGTCGTTCTGTGCTGGAGTAATATTTGTCGTGCAAGAAACACAAAATTACAACAACACACACGGATGGACTGATACGTACTATAACAATCATATCAAGTTCTAGGAATGTTTGGACTTTTGTTGGCACATACACATGTGTGTAAAATGCGTCCCGAAAGGATTAAGACAAATTAATTGTTTCATTACCAAAATCACAGTGATAAAAATAGACGACGGAAATTTTAGTTTGTGAAAATCTTTTCATTTGGGGGTCACTTATTGCAAAAAATTGGTCAACAAATCATTTTATCAAGACAAATGCGGTCAATGGAATGTGGAACATTCAAACTGACTTATTCTTTTGCTTGCTATATAGAGAACCGAATTACCGCACACGCTAATACGTGACTGAATTATATAACTAAATTACGTTATCGTATCAGTAATCAAATCATTAGATATGAGCAGTGGGCAGAATTTTGAAAGAGAAGGCAATTTTATAACTGGTGCGGTAATTCGGCCCCCTGTTGCGTGTAAAAAATTTAAATTGACTACTAAAAACCATAAGAGTCACCTAGCGCCGCCATAACACCGGTTACGAATCAATAGCAAATCTCCCAACTGGTGATATATTCAGAATGAGTTTGCTAACTATGCTATTAGGACCGTTCACACTGTACAATTAGTTGGACAGACTTTGGCTTTAACGACCAATGCTTGATAATGTGATATGTGAACCTTGAGACGACCGCTTGACCAAATTGTTAGATGATTTGAAAATATTTTTGAAAATTTTGAAGATGGAGAACTACACGACATAAAGTTGGACGACAAGTTTGATAAGTCTGAACGCAAACTACATCCGACCATCCAACATCTGTCAAACGAAGTCTGTCCAACTAACAGTGTGAACACGGCTATTAACAAGCTTTCGAAATAAGCTTAGCGGAAAAAATATAAAATTCATACAGAAAGCCAGTTTTTAAATTACGGAGACGTCGCATCTTATGCGACTATTTTAAGGGTCACTGGTTTCTAACAATTAAATTTTGAAAACACTATCCTCACATTTGGTATTAAATTGGATCTCACTCCTTGCATTGATATGAATGAACTCTATTACAATTTTCTTTTCAATACGCGAATGACTCCGATGCCATCTGTTTACTTTGGCTGACTCTCAATTTTGCTATTCACTCATACAAATTTTCTGGCGCCATTTAAAAAAATAAATATTAAAACTTTATCCTTAGAATTGAGTTTAACTTCTTGATTGAATGAATTTGTGTTTTTTTTTTGTAAATTGCATAAATCATTTGCCAACAATGCACCAATTGTTTCGAGCCGATTAAGCAAACAACTTTTCAATAGCCCTGCAAATACAAACACCTGCAAATTAAAAACAAGAAAAAACATGTTGTCAATTGAACAAACGATGGAAAACTACAACAGAAAGTGAGTAAAAAAAAAAAAAGTGGAAAATACAAAAAAAAAAAACCAACAAAAAATATTTGTTAACCATCCTGATTTATTAAGCTTTTAATCGGTGGCCGGAGGAGGTACAAAAGTATACATTCATGTGCGACAAGGGTAAATGAGCGTAGGTATACGGGCGCCCGACTTTATCGAGTCAATAATTCAAGCAATGTTTTCCAAGCGACATTTTTTTTTATTCGAGTTTATTTTTTAAGTTCGCAATTCTTTACCAACACCATTGCATTTGTTTGGACTATTGCGGCGAGTATATGTGTAGATGAGGAATAATTCCATGGAGTATAAATATTTCGAGTTATTTACATGTCCCAGATGCTTTTGTTTATTCTTGCGACTGATTGAGCGTGAAGTCAGCCAACGAGTTCGTAGGTGTGTACATAATTTAAGGCCTGATATTTGTTGTTAAAATAAACTGCTTGTCATAAAAAAAAGATAGATATTTTTGATTGGGCACCGGAACTTTCACTATTGACCAATCAACTGTGGAGTCAGTTGTGTTTGCTAAGAGTTATGAGAGGAAATGTTTTTAGAATTTTTGTGTTATTTTTTTGTAATGTTCTCCACATTGACTGAAATATTGTGAGGAAGGTTGCAGTAAGCTCTATACAGCCAAAAACTGGTCTTCAGACGAAGGTATCTCTTTTAAGCCTCATAAGAGAGTTGTTGTCCTGATCACATAAAAAGGAAAATTAGATCGCCTAATACGAAATTAACTATATGGTGAAAATATACCATTCTCTTAGTCATCACAATACCTTGAAATAATCCTAGACAACAAATTGTCATGATAGTCCCAACTAGAACGCATCTGCAATAAAGCGACCAAGTCTCTATGGACTTGCAACATTATATGCGGGAAAACCTGGGGCCTGGAACGAAAGACGATGTACGAACTCTATACGCTTATAATCAGGCCAACAATGGCGTATACAGCTATAGTAACGGCCGAAAACAAAAAAATAACGGCAATCCAAAGGCTACAAAAACTTAAGAAACCAACAACGATATGTATCACTCCCGTACCACATCTACATTTTCTCTGATCGTCATTCTAGGACTACCAACTATCCACCTTTTTATCTCACTTCCATCAAAAGCACCTCATTTCAAATCCAAGCCGGAAAGGTCACTTTTTAACTTTGAACTCAACTTCTGCGTAGTCATCACCTGAAGACTGTGAGAATACGAAATTTCATCTTCCTAAGCAATACATGCGGTGTTGTGTACTGACGACTCAAAAATGAAAACTGGCAAAGGTTCTGACATTTTCAGCATTCCACCTAAAACAAACTTTTCTGTAAGTTTTGCTAATCTTTCGTCGATATTCCAGGAGGAGGTCCTTACAATCAATACATGTAAATAAACAAAACAATCGACGCAGCAAAAGGGGGGAGCTCTTTTAACACAGCCATCCATGTCTTGTAAGGAATGTAGAGGACCAACATTTGTTTGCCAATTTTAAACGGCTAAATGAGAAAGCACTTTTCGTTACAATATAATTACTATGGGTGATCTTGCCAATTCCCCGCGCAATGCGACATCCGTGGAAAAACATTTTTGTTTTCTGTTTGAGAACCGATGCTCGAAATCTAGCACGTAACAGGAAGTCATGCTAAACTTTGCGCCATGGGCACCAATCCATAAATGTGCGAAAGTAGTTAGTTCATCGTACACAAAAACAAAACAATTTTCATCTTATGACAGCCAATTCGCCCTAAGAGGACAGAGCTCACCAGCAATAATTTCCAATCTGGTCGTTACTCTCCAAACTATGGCAAAGAAAGACTACGTCATCCTCCAGTGGATTCAAGCTACTGAACCATTCGTCGGCTTGAACCATTCCGTGGAGTAAATGAACCCTTTTCGAATACTTCGTTACGAGATCATCGCCTTGGATAAACTCAAACTTCTCCACCCACAGAAAATTATTAATTTATCGACCAATTCAAGAGCAAAAATGAAACTGGGTTGCAATTCCGTAAAACAAAATTTTATACCAAAAATAAATACAGAAGTTTCAAATTCAGGTTTTTTTTTTGTATGTTGCGAATGCAATGATAGCTGTAAGAATTCTTGAATCTTTTCAAACCATTTTGAATCGGAATCAGAAACATCAGAACTGCTCCAGAAAGATGTATGACTCTGAAAACTCGTCCTCATTGATGATCAAAGCTTGAAGAGGTACCCCATAAGGAGTTTGATGTCAAAAGTAGTTTTGTTTTATACACCTCTCCACTGAACATGACCAATGGTCATTGACCATATCTGAACACAATTTAAATTTCATGGAAGCAGAGTCTTTATATCAATTACTACGATGTACACAGACGTACTTCCATTTACCGCATAATAAACTCTATGAAGTTTATCTTTACCCAAAACTGTTACTGTTTTGTTTATTGTGATACAAAACAAGTCTCAATTCATCGAAGTTTCTGTGTACATGTCTTACATATTGCAGACATATCCATTTATTGATATGTGGTACAATACGTTCAATGAAAAGACTTCTACTCAGAATGTCCTTGGGGATAGTAATATTCAATGTTTACCTGTTACAGCATAACTATAGGTAATATTTATTACAAAATCCATTTGCTATCAAAACTCATGTGTTCAACAGCATAGAGTAGTATTTTGTGTCCGCAATCAAAGCAACAAACAAAAGGAAACCTCAGATACGACTCATCGAATGAAATATTTCAAATATGACCAAGAAAAGATAGTGAGAGTAGAATATGATTTTATTCAGAGCCAAAGATGTTAATTAAATTAGTGTAGACCCAATTTCAACATCAAATTCAATAGTCTCACAATTACGTAAATGATTGGTTTTAGTACCCATTCTCTTAGCGATGAGGGGCTATTTAAATCAGCACCACAAACGAACGACGAGTATGTAAAGAAAGGTGAAGCTCGTTGCGAATCTCATTTTCATGACAGCATCTTTTGGCTTTTCTACGAACATCTGGAAAACTAAAAATAATAGAAGGTTGCTATCTGGTAGTGCAATGGACCGGTATTTAGGTCTGAGTGGTCCAGCTACCCCACCAATACCTTCGATGTCAAAAAAATCTTTCGGCAAGGCGACGCATTGATACCCCAGTTTTTTAAACACTATGCTTCAAGAGATTGTGCAAAAATCAAACGTCAACACCAGATGCGTGGTTTTTCAAAACCCTGTACATTGTACAATCAGTGATATAGATAAAGGCAATTTTCAAATTGGTGGGGCTACCGCACCGTTTATTAGCTGAATACAAGCTTAAAAGAACATAAATACTAAACTTAAAGAAAAAACAAACAGGGATAACTTCGAGGTAGTACAGGACTTCGTCTACCTAGGAACCGCTATAGACACGGAAAATATCATCTGTGGGGAGATCAAGCGGGGAAAATCACTCTTGACTCACTGCTACTTTGTGTTCACGCGAACTTCAAGGGGTTGAAACTACCCTTATGATGTTTGACACAAAGTGCGTGTGTTAGAAAATAAAAGAAGGAAAAGAAACGAGATACCGATGCATATTATTTTAGAATTTCTGTTCAGAGTATTACGTGTTGTAACTAGACATGCCTGGTATGGATTTCAACTAAAGCGTATGAGGAAGCCCTTGGTTGTTTCGAACTAAAAATACTCCGAATGATCTTTGGTCCCGCTCGTGTTGAGGCGATATGTGAAGGAAAAGATTCAACATCAAACAGAGCTTAGTGAATCTCTTTAACCATCCTCATCGGAAATAAATGGGACCCAGCTTTCGACTAGGTTAGATATCCCTTTTCCTGGCAATAATACTTTTGAAAGGCTTGTTAAAACATAGCGGAAGGTGGAACCTACTTGAGAAAAAACATTTGGATCTTAGTAGGAATCCAACTCCTTGTTCAACGTAACAATCCAGGGCTTTTACTCGGAAGAGTTTTCAATTTTTCAGCCTTGAGCTTGGAATATTTTGTTACTACTACTTTTTTTTTAAGAAAACTCGATTTGAAGAAATAGTTTCATTTTCTTCTTCATTACCACAGCAATATTGAGAAAAGTTTAATGCAATTGACTGTTGGATGTTGGTCTCCGCAATGTTGAAATTCCAAAATGTCGACTCAACTCCACAAAACTTTAGCACCCTTTATACCTACCATATTTCTTTTCATTCTGTTTTGTTTCTTTTTTTTTGTGCACAACACCCATTCCACATTCAATACAATTTCCTTCCAATTGAAAGTCAGTATACGGACTCAGAGCAAAGAAGTAGTTTGTGCTTACGCTAGCGAAAAACTTTCTTCTTCCCTACTTAAAGGCAAAAGTTTTAACTTTTAATTAAATATACGTAGCGTCAATAACAAGAATTAGTTGGCATTCCAGTCACTCAGAGCAGTCGACAGCAAACTCAGAGCTGCTGACTGAAAAGCACATAGCGACAGACATAAAGGGATCGTTGGTGCGGTGTGGTGTGGTTTCGTGTGGTATGATGTGGAGGAACAAAGTCAGCCATAAGGAGAATAAAACCCTTTGAACAATTGCCAATACATGAAAGTTGACATACCCCACCTTTCTCCTAAGACATTGCCGAAATAAAATGGAGAAAACCTAGTAAGAGGATAGACAAGAGACACATTCCTTGGATTATAGACATCTTTCCAAAAGCATTTCATGAAAGGTATACGAGGGGGAAAGGTTCCTGCTTGGCAGTGTCGCCACAATGTGTCTATGTCGAATAAATTTGGCCCAATGTCAAAAAATAGGTACACGTTTCCAGAGGAGCACCCATCAGAGCCATCTTCACGTCCTGTCGCGCAACGACGACGATTACGGCGGGGTGGCGGACTGTGGGTGAAGTGTGTTAGGCTAAGAACCACACCAAGCACTATGCCAGGATCTTGCTGAGTTCTTATATTTCACTAAGGATAAGGACTGCTTCTACCATCCACTCTCCACCAGCATTGAAAAATGTCGTAATCAGGACCATGCAATGAAAAAGGGTAACGAATAGGGTGACACAGAGTCTTCTTCACACTTGTAAAAGAATTCCTTAGTAAGTAAAGAAAAGAAAAATAAACGAAGCAGTTTCGTGAGACGACACGGAAAAGAAATTCAATTTGGTTTCACTATCCAGATGAAGGCCGCCAACACACACATATACTTTGACGTTCAAAGCCACCACCCGCTTACAACTCTCGCCCTTAATTTGCATAAGTGCATTTAGGACCATTTATTACAGGATTTTGTCGTGGTCCTGGCTCCTGGAGAACCTGTAAAATACGATTTAGGTTTCTTTAAGTCCTTTTTATTTTGGCAGGACGATTTCGTTTGTAATTAGCACTCCATGACAAGGCACGTTGGAGGAGTGAAAGAAAGACAGAATTTTCGATTTACTCCCCCAAATGAGTATTTTTATACTGCAGCTTTGGGGTCATAATTAAGGACACATGTTTGGTGTCTTCCTGCCTAGGTAATGACAATAATAATGAGTTTGTGTATTGCATTTTAATAATATTAAAATATCCTTTAACAATAATGTCCTCAGGATTTGGCGGCGAAAGCTTCGCCTGACTTACACATGTCGCTGTTGTTTTTTATTATAGCTTGTCTGTTCATAGGTAGGACATGAGTTTAATGCTCACAGCACTGATGACAGTGCGGGATTATTTAATTACGTTTGTTTCAATTGCCAGTGCAATCAAGGACATTGAATTGCTTCAATCTATGTAAGTTTATACAAGAGCGAAGAGCTCAACGCCCTGCACAAATTCCAGTTCCACCCGAGTCATCGAGCAGTTTGAGGCACGGCCAAGTGATTGGCCGCCTGTCGTGGGATTTGCAAATTAAAATGCGCTTGTAATCTCATTGAGAAATGAATACGCATTGTATTTTTGTGTATACAATTCTGATTAAATAATTAAACAAAATTGCAAATTCTCAAATAGCGCGAGAACATGCAGTTGTCTGTTGTAATTGCATTTTCATTTTATGCTCTTTAGGTAAGTATGATTGGTTTTTCAATTTGATTGTAGGTACTGTAACATTAATTTAAGCCGATGATGTGGGTGTGGGAGAACATTAAAAATATGCGTGTGTTTGCATTTGCTTAAATGATTTAAGTTTGTCCAATTGACTTTCCTTATGGTGGCGTGTGCATGGCTTTTTGACAATACGAATTGATGTACGCTAATGAGGTGATATTTGCATATCGTTGTGTAATCGATGGACCGTCATTTGCTGTAAGAAAACCTTAATTGCTCTGATAATTAAGTCTAATTAACCAACTCAGAAATAGCCATTAGACAGTAACTTGTGAATAAATAATCACAAATATGATATGTTTGCTGTAGTACCCGTGGTGAAACGGTTTTGGGAAATCTGGGGTGAAAACCATTTTTGGGAAATCTGGGGCCGATTAGACAGCTTCACTCCGAGATTCTTTTTGAAATCAAACGATTTCAAATCAGCCCCTTTACTCAAAAAATCACTCATTCACATCCTTAAGTCCACATCTTTAAAACGAAATAGAAGTTGCATTATAAGGCTACCGCTTTTCATAAACAAATTCAGTGGAAAACAATCTCGCTTAGTCTTTCTCTAAAAAACTTTACTCGATTTCTGATTATGTTTGAACATTTTTTGAAGGATGAAAGAGATGAGCCCTGTGCTTAGCCAAACTAACCAATGAACTGAAAAAAAGTCTTTTCGAAATGATTATACGCAACGATCCGATAAGAAGAGATTTTCTTAAAGTAGAAGTTTGGACAAAGAGTAGTCTGTCACCCTAGATGTAGCAAACGGCTAGTTTAAGAAATCATTAAAAGTTCCAGCACATGTTATATGCAATGATTTTCTCGGGGCAGCGTTCGGAAGAAGGCCAATCTTTTTTAAGCGCAAATTGTTTCATTGTTTTCGAGGATGCTTTATCCCGTGTAGTTCTAGAGAGTTGTTAATGGAAAAATGCCTGCCTAATGACTCTTCCGTCTAAGATCTTGCAAACGCTGAAGAAATATTCAGTTTATGAAGTAACCCAAGTCCCGGAAGCTCTCGTAGCAAAGGATCTACTGGAGATTTAATGGTTTATAGTGGAATCAACTTCTTTGTAAATGTTGTTCGATTTTTCAAAGACAGAGTTACCCGAAGCGCGTTGTCTTTCCTCTTGAAGGATTATCAAAATAAAGCCTTCTCTCTCTCTCTCTCTCCTTCCTGAACTCTAGTGCTTAGCTATGGCTATCGGATGTAAGAATGAAATGGCGACGAATGTTAAGCTCAACTAATTCTGCGAAAATCACACCAAAGTCTCTATCGTAGGAGGCTTCTCTATCAATAAAGAATGTTAGTAGAGGTACACCACAAGAGGAGGAGTCCTATACCCATTTCTTTCGAACTATATAACGAACTGCTAATGGAACAGAAAGCTGATAACCGCGCTGTCAAATTCTTATGGATGTTAGTCCCCATAAAACTGGACTTCTCCTATTCAAAAGGAAATTTCCGGAGACAAACACTCCATCAGTGGAATAGAATTGCACTAATTTCTCAGATGAAGCTCAATATTGGGGTCTTATCCTGGATTAAAAGCTAAATACAAGAAAGAGTCAGAAAGCTCACAGTTCCTCTTTTCTCCTTCTAAAAAGATATTGGAAACAAATAGACAATACATATCTCCACTGATCACTCAGTTGCTGTATACAGCGGTCGAAAGGCAAAAAACTTAAATACTGGGTTACAGTATGGCAGTTTCACCACCGATCGTATTAATTTAAGCAAAGCCCAATGATCAGCAAGCAGAGCTCTTCGCTCAACACCTTCGGCTATCTTAGATTATTTACAGCTAGCAAACCAATATTTCAATTGACCATTTTATCATTCTGAATTTATTCGAATCAATGCCAGATCACTCCGACTAAAAAACCCCAACTGGTTTTCCAAGAATTAAGAACTTCAAACATACAGCACGAAAGCCGAGGACGCAGTTGGTGGCGGCGGCCGGCGGTGGCCGTATACTCCAAAGAACTAAATATTGGTACCTCATTCCATTTCCCAAACCACTGCGGCGTTTTCTAAGCGAAAGTTCTGACGGTCAACGGATAGCGCAGAGAAAACAAGGCAAGAATGTCCTCATCTTCAAGTTTTCAGGGCCTCTGTAACCGCCCGCAACTGTCGATCAACTCTTATGAAGATGCTATGGAGATGACAAAAACCAGGTGATACATCACCAGCTGTATTGCTTCTAAAAAGATCTGGGCAAGTCTTCTGGATCCATAACGTATCACAAGTTTGTTATCTCGAACCAGATTGAACCTTAACTCCGTAATCGGTTTTATAACCGGATACAGAAATTCCACAAAGCTTAATATTCCAAAAATAGAAGAGAAAACCGTTTCACACCTTCTCCGGGCCGTCCCTGTGCTCTCATAAGGACGTAAGCGACATTGAGACAGCTCTTTTACAACAGTCCAAGTGGTAATAAAAACACGTCTTTATCGCTTAATAGAAAGCTAGAAAAGGGTTAAATAGTATACCTATCTTAAATTAGATCTCACACTCATGGTTTTATTGTTGAGAATAAGAAATAAGCTAATAAAGAGTGATTAAAAATATAAAAATCTAATAAGAAATAAATTTCTTAATAAAAATGTTGAAAGATCGTTGAAATTACCTCAACTCCTAATTTGCACACAGGACGTTTGAGGGTATGCCTACAAAATTCGTAAGAATAACTTTTCAAAATAACAGACGTTCATTCGGAGGCCCAACGATCTCGAGAGGTAATTTTTTTCTTACTAATAAACCTGCCTTAACTCGTTGGAGCAATAAAACATTGCTTAAACGGTAACAACCGCTCTAAGCACCACATTCCACAAAAATGCGATGTGACTTCATTCGTTTTGTTTGTTAGCTCATTAGAAGGATGTATGATATCAATCCTTATTGCTAACTCTTTACAGCATACCTCCATTGCATTTCATTTTTCATCCCATGCTGCCAATCCCCGATAGTATCCAGCTCTATGGTAAATAAGTTTTCTTGTATACAGGTGTTTCCATTTAAGCCAAGGAGAATACTTGCATTGCGCATAATGTGGGGAACATTCCAGACCAAAAACTGAACACAGCAGCTTAATTTTATGGCACCTAAAGAAAATACCCTGAGTATGGAATAAAACCACGTGAAAACTCCCGAGCTACAGCTTAATTCCATTCCCAAATTGTGTATATGGTTATGCTACTTATTTGTATACGTTGGTTGCTTATACAGTGAAACTGATGAAATATCCAGGGTGGGTCGTTTCGTTGCATCACGACAACTCTCTGTGTTCCTACACACACATGTGGTAAGCCATCACACTGAACCACGCACCTAGACTACAGCGCAGCGTACAGCCATTGCAACAGCATAGCTAACTGAAGTGATGTTTTATCGCAACCACAAACTTTATAAACGGGAAGCAGAGCTATGTATATACTCGTACATACATACGTATAATAATTTAACTCAACTCGAACACAGGATGCTTTAACAGCACTACAAGTTGGCTGAAATATTAAAATCGTGTTTAATTCCCAAGAATCGAAGGCAAACTTAAACTTTTTACGGTTGAAAGGTGATGGCCGCAAGGTATATTGATTAAATAAGTGGAGCACACAACAAGCCCTGCTCTCCATGTTACTAAATCTGAGGGAATAAATTAATTGAAATTGGAGAGTAAGGAAAGAAAGCAAAGCAAATCAGTTGTAGTGTAGTAGTAGTCAGAGGGCGGATGATTGAACAATCGAAATAAATCTTCCTTGGAAAAACACATTCGAAGGCAAAACCATCAATTTAAGGGAATTAGTTGGCAAAACTTTGCAAAAAAGGGTTGAAGGTGAAAAATGATTTGTGTTCTTCGGTTTGAGAATTTTGTTTTCAAACAGAATTGGAAATGAAAATCAAAACAAGATTTTTGTATTGAACAGAAAACGAAGTAGATTGACAAAAGGTGACACGATCTGGCTTTGTCTCTTGCTGTGAGTTACGGGAGGTTTTTGTTTTCAGGGATAGGTTTGGTTCTTTTGGTGCTGTTTGATTAAAACATTTAAATGAATTACAAATTCCAATCAAATCAAATATTAGTATAGGGGTATTGGTCGACTTAGTTGCAAAGCTTTTTGATAAATACAAACACACATCGCCTTCTGTTCGAAGTACTCAAAAAGTAGTCGGTAGTCGGTAGTCGGTAACCGGTAGTCGGAAGTCGGTAGTCGGTAGTCGGTAGTCGGTAGTCGAAAGTCGGCAGTCGGTAACCGGTAGTCGGATGTCGGTAGTCGGTAGTCGGTAGTCGGTAGTCGGTAGTCGGTAGTCGGTAGTCGGTAGTCGGTAGTCGGTAGTCGGTAGTCGGTAGTCGGTAGTCGGTAGTCGGTAGTCGGTAGTCGGTAGTCGGTAGTCGGTAGTCGGTAGTCGGTAGTCGGTAGTCGGTAGTCGGTAGTCGGTAGTCGGTAGTCGGTAGTCGGTAGTCGGTAGTCGGTAGTCGGTAGTCGGAAGTCGGTAGTCATGTTTAATCATATTTAAGTGCAAATATGAAGCCGACTACCGACTACCGACTACCGACTACGCTCTTGCAGGGACTTGAGCTGAATTGGGTTCGCCAGGAGTTCATCCTCAACAATTTCTCTACCTGTCCTAGTATTGAAAGATCCTTAAGCTTTTGCGATTACACAGTTCATATTTTTTGCTCTTTGTTCTCAGTGAATTCTTGATGAAATTTTTTCAAACTTTTGTGAAAATACAAAAAAAATTAAAAAACCTAATTTGTCGGATTAGCCCATTCCAATTGATTGTTGAAGTCTGCCGTTGAGGTTGTAGGTGGAATTCATCGGCTGTGAAATTTACCGCAAGCTCTGGACGAACAATGAGACTGAGGTACTCAACAGTAGTTGAAGCTATACTGACGACCTATTTTGGCCACTGTAGTTCTGTTATTCAAACCCTATCCTTGCCTGAAATCTCTAATAATAACTTTGGTTCGTTGCGAATAACATCTACCCTGATCCCTCATATTTATTCAACCGAAAATATCCTTTCCATATCAAAACGCAGTTTAAAGTTTAAAATTTTGAAATAGGAACTCGTTCAAGATAATATTCTCTACTATTTCCACAGGGAAAACCTCTAAGATACTATCTGACTTTTGTTTAAACTACGCAGAAGAGGAGGAGTGGATGTTCTTACGGAAGGTTGGGTTCTTTCTTCGAAATTAAATATTCACCACAACTCTGGCTGCGGGGCTATATTCGTAGCTGATGATGTTGAATTATTTGCAGTCTTTTATTTCAAACAACACGCTGAAAACCATAATAGCTAATTAAAATAAAACAAACATTTCTTGTCCGAACATTAAATTTATGTTTATTCTGTGCAGCCATGTAATTTTCATAGATCATTGATTTCGCAATAAATTCATTATAATTGTCAGGGGATTTATTAATTATTTTTTATTATATGGAAGCACATTCACAGTGAGGTTGCTTTTTTTTTATCTGGTTTGAATAACTGCTGGTATTGTTTTTCCGGTTTCGAATTTATATATCTTTCTTCTACATTCCCTTGGGTATGGCTCATAAATAACCGTCATTTGCAAATAAGTCGATGGTGTTTTTGGCGCAGAGTGAAACGAAATATCTATGAGATTCCAATTTTTCAAATAAAGGTCAGCGGAAATATATTCAATTAAGTCTAATTTTCTTTTCATTCGGAAAGTAATTTTCCAAATCATTTATTGAATCATCGCGGTTGTAGGTAGGTAAGGGTATCTGCATTGAGGTTCTTTTTTTCATTGGATAAGGAATGCACGTTTATTTCAAAGAAGGAGATGTAGCTCTTCCAATGAATTCTGTGGCTTCAAAAAAGAAAAAAAACTTTCAGATGGGTTTGACTCTCACAGAGTTTCTTCATAAACAACATTCTGCCTCGCATATTTTATTAAAACTTTTACAAAGCTAAAAAGAATCCTTTCCTATTCAAAATAATGAGTTTTCTCTTGTGTCTGTTAAATTGCAGATGATCCATTTTATGAAGTCGCTTAAGCGAATAAATTACACATTCCGTTAAAAGAGCACATCACAATATACACTATGTGTGTTGGTACATTATTTTCCGTAAGACTTCAAACTAGAGCAATGCAAATTATCCTTCCATGTGTTGCCCGCATTCAACATGCAACTGCAGCAAATAAGACAAGAGCCGTGTGTGTGGTATAATAAAGAAGAAATATTCTTTCCACCCACTCTAGCCCAAACATCAGGTGTACGACTAGTTTTGAGTTGATAAACATGTACCTATCTTCACTATAACCAATGTGACCAAAATCTCTTAGATTCAACTAAAGTTTAACCCTCCTTTACAAACTGGGGTCCATTGGGACCACAGAGCATGTTTGAACACTCATAACTTTATTGTTTTTAATTTTTTTCAAATGGGATTTTTACTCAGTGAACAAAATTCAATTTTTTATTCATTTCTTAAGTTGAAACGATTATCAGTTGTTTACAGATTTTTCTGCGATTTTTTTGTGAAAAGAACCCGTCCACCCGAACTGGGGTCCATTTGGACCCCACTACTGAAATTCTATGAAAAATCATATTTTTTCTAATAAATAATTATTTTATTTCAAAAGCAGCATAGTTTATGTTTATAAGGATTTAGTTTGAAGTTATTGGCAGTTCCGGCAGACATTTAACACATAAGGTTCTGGTGTGGCAAGGGCAACAACATCTGCCACATCCATCGCAGGTGGTTCTGGTTTTCTTGTCGTCTGCTCTTGGGCAAAGGTGACATCTGCTTCTTCTACAAGAGAGCCTTTCGGGGACTGTTGGTAATTTTTCCTGAACTCTCCCCAAAATACAGAGAGCATCCAATGCAGATTCTCCAATGCCAGATTATGTTGCAGGTTGTGAACTGTTATTCAATTCTGATTCAACCAGTTCCTCTGCTAGTTCGATGAGTTTATTTTTTTGTTTCTTCTAGGCGTATGAAAGGTCGGAAAATGATCACAGTTGCTAGGGCTGCTACGTCCAGTAAGTTGTAGAATACAACCATCGGCCAGCGATTTGCTTGACGTGTACATGAATATATTGAGACCATTTGGTCGAATACATCGACTCCACCTTTGGTGCAGCTATAATCCAGTATCATGGCAGGTATACTTTGACCGGAAGTGGCTTTCACGCAGTTATGTTGTGTTGATAGCAATACTACTTGTTTGTTTGGCTTCGGAACATAACTCACCAACACCATTTTTCCAGAAAAGCCAAAAATGAATGAGTGGACAGGACAATACTGCTTTTTGTTATTTACCTTTATAGGCTCATTCTGGTCATCAAGTACCTCCTTCGCTACAAAAGGTTTAGGCAAATCTCTTTTGTTTTTCCAAATCTTGCCAAGAATAGAGATCTTCTTATCCAGCAACTTCAATACCAAATCCACCGACGCCGACCGCGACGTAAACAAATTATCAGTAGTGAGGTTACGTCCAGAATTGAAATATGATGGCATCAACGACATCACCACATCATATCCACGACCAAGTCCTGTACTTTAGTCAGAGTAACCAGTGTAGATAGAAAACTTTAGTGTACAGCCCGTTAAGCTTTCATTCAGCCACCTAAACTTCAAGCCATATTTGGCAGGCTTGCTTGGCATGTATTGGAGAAATTCAATCCTTTCTGGGGTCATAAAATTGTTTGATGACCTACACAAACTGAAACAATGACTATTTTTTTCTTTTGATAGGCATACCTAACAAGAACAATTGATATGGATGAATTTTACATTCAGTAATAACGTAAAACAGACATATCGAAAAGGATAAGCGGGAATCCCAGATTTGCGAAATTAGGCAATTTCCATCGATTTTGAAATTGAAAAATTTTCATTTCTAAAATCGAACCGAACAACTGGAGGAAAAGTTTGAACAAAAAGGTTAAAACTTAGTTGATTTTTGGTTCTTTTCAAATGAACTGTTTTAAAAATCCCTTATAACAATCAGAACTTCTTTTCATGATTCACGAATCACCTACCCTATGAAAGATCCTCTTTCATTGAGTCAGGCGATTCAAAAACCGCTGTACCGATTTCAAAATTTGTTCAATATTACACTCGGAGGACTTGCCAATTCTTTGCGAAAAGCTCTATACCCGTGGAAAAAATTTTTTGCCTCTGTTGAGTTTCTTACCACGAACCTCTGGGTTAACAGGTGGACATGCTAACCATCACGCAACTCGCAACGGGTACCACTTCATGGTGGTAGAGTGCGGATGAAACAAAATTTTTTATTTCAGTCTCCTAAAGCTCATCTGCTCCCAACCACCCTTGAAGTTTTAAGTGAAATTACAGTCACCTTGTTCCATTTTCTTCGCCACAAAAAAAGGAGAATATTGCTATCTAAGTCACTAAAAGACAACCTCTTTTATTTCAAAAACAATAAACTTACCCAGACAAGATTGCTCAAAGACAATCTTTCTGCTGGGAAAATGTGATCCACAAGACCAGTACCTTAGACGATACATCTTTTCATAGCAAAATTACGGTTCCTTCATAGAAAGCCTGCACCCTCGCCGTCCTTGAAGTCTTCAGTGAGATTACTGCGACCTTTTTCCATATAAAAAGTGGACGATTGTTATCGATTGCAAAAGCAATTGATAGTGTCCGACCGAAGGTCGATTTGTAGTCGAAGCCGAAGCCGAAGCCGATTATTCGGCTTGACATTAACCTTCGGCCGAAGCCGAAGCCGAAGCCGAAGCTTCAATAACTTGAAGAATTTTCGTTCCAGATTGACTAAAAATAAAAAAAAATAAGATTTTTTTCTAGAATAGGTTCGTTAGTTGAAGCCCTGAGGTCACTCTGTGGTCGCCACAAAGCGTTTTTTGAAAAACCTAAATTTGCCCTGAATGTCAAACTGAGTGTTTTTTGAGCCTTGGTGTTGACCTGGGTTTGGTACAAAAAGATTCGCCCTTGGTTTCTTCTGGGGCGAGTTGAGGGCTGTTAAATGGCATGTATTTTTATTCAAATGACAGGGATTTGTGGTGATTTTGTGGTTTAGTGTTTTTTAAGGACTCATAGAGTTCTCAAGGAAACCTGGGTCAACTTTGGGTAAAGCTCAAAACGAATCTAACAGTACACAGTCTAGTAACCAAATTAACGGGATAAATTAAATTAACGTTTCAAAAATAATAACAATTTGAACTAGTATTAATATTTTATTGAAATTAAGGAAAAGAACAACAAATAACTCAGCACTGTTCTACGTTCTACGAAAAACTGAATTTTTTTTCAGCCCCTACCACAACGCACAACAGCCAAAAACTAAACCTTCGGCTTCGGCCAAAACTTCGGCATATTTTGGCCGAAGCCGAAGGTTTAGCCGATTGTAAATTTTTTAGCCGAATGTGGCCGAAGCCGAAGCCGAAGCTTCGGTCGGACACTAGCAATTGATCTGAGTAAAAAACGTTGAAATTAGTCTTCTCTTCAAAGCTGTCTACAGCGTCCTAATTGGGTGATCCATTTCAAGTTTCTTGTACGATTTGGTGCCAATAAAATCTATATCGATACAACAATCTGGATTCCAAGAGCACTTTGAATGAAAAGCCCTACCCTCGCTCAGATCAACACCAAAACATCAGTAAAGTAGCTATCCAAGACAAAAACCGTCCTAGCTTCACTTCAACGCTTTTTAGAGGGTTAGGTTCCCTCAGAGAGATTCTTTTTACTTTAAATATGTACACTCCAAGACAACCTCTCCCTCAATTCAGGGCAATTTCTTTCAATAAAACAGATTAACCCCAAGTAGTGCTGATGGAACGAATAAATCCTTTTCAGTGGAGCAAGTTCCCTCAGAGAGATCCTTTTTACTTTAAATAGGTGTGTTTACTCCAACACAACCTCTTCCTTAATTCAAGACAATCTCTTTCAATGGAACAGATTAACCCCAAGTACCTACTGGTGGAACGAATTTTATCCACGTCTAGTTTCTTTCTTTTTCTACACTCTAAGAAAATGTCTCTCCATAAGGCAGGTTGCCTCGCAGATAGCAGTCTTAACTCAGGCATGTTTACTTTACATTCCTACCAAGATCACCTCTTTTATACGACAAATTTATCCAAGATTAATTTGAATGAGAAGCCATGTCTTCAGATAGATTTTCTGAAAAACAACTTTTTTTAGGAGAAACAAATTTATTTACTTCTAGGCAACCTCTTTGATGAGACGGGCCTATTTCAAGACAACCTCATTCTTAATTCAATTCAAGACTAGGTCTTTCGACGAGACGTCTTATAACCAAAACAACCTTTTACAATGAGACAAGATCTCCTCAAAGTAGACCTTTTCAATACAAGCATGTTTTGGTGGATAATACTCGAAACAAAGCCTCGCTCAACCCCATACAAGATTTAGTGCAAATATGAAGCTTGCAAAATCTTTGAATTTATGGTCTACTTTTGATGTACTACTTTCAAGTAAAGAAAAACGAAACTTTCAACAACAATCTGTACGAATGAATCGTTGAAAGCATGTTCCAATAATTGCATTTAATGGAAAGCCTGAATCGTTGCTGATAGAGTAAATTAATCTTTTTGCGTTACTGAGATAAACTTATGTTTTAAATGATTTCTGTTTTTCTTTTTTTAAGAGATTATCGGCAATTGTTTTTTTATGTTTAAAGTATCGCCGAAAACTTAAAGCTGGCTGACATTGTGCCATGAAGGACTTAAATTTTGAGCTGCAGATTTACATGACTTTTTGTCGAAAACTTAATCATATAAATTCTACCTAAGCAGAAACAGCACAAGTTTAATTATAGAGTCTGCTTCTATTTACTTTTAAGATGTATCAACAAGGATTATATTCACACCAACATTTTAAATTACAAATACGCACAGAAAAACTCAAAATGGTCACCCTGTGGCTTCAGCCTTTGTGCGCACCTTGAGAAGTTATTGCTTGTTCCTCTGGTTAGGAGTATAGATACATCTTTACTGTGATAATAAACGTGTGCGGCGTAATGGTGCCATGTAGTACCTTGTAACGCGATACGTGATACGAGCCAGTGATTTAAGGCAATTCCCTTTATTTGCATAGCACTCCATTAATTACAGTTCTTGTGTTAGTTTAACGATAACCCAAGTGCGAGTGTGTATGAGTTTTGTCTATATGTATATATGCTCCAAAGGAAATCCCCACAGCATAAACCTTACTGCACATTGCCCCCTCCATGCAATAGTAGGTACTTCCTGTAACAGTTGAGGCAGATAATTTCCTGCGGTGTAGAATCTGAATGACTTCCATAATAATATTCCCTTTTATTCAGGATATCCTTAACGCGTCCTAATGATTCCATGGGTTCGACAAGCGGTTATAGAAGCAGAGGGTACGGTACGGACTTATGTATAGTAAGGTGGTTTCGTATAAGGGTTTTGTGGACTCTGTGGGTGCCTATCATCTGATTTGGAAACCTTGTGGTTTTTGCGGCAAATGGCGGTCCATTTAACTTGAATTAACCCTAATGTTCTTATTCAATTATTTTCCATTCAGGCTAGGAATATCCTGTCGCTATTGTTGTTCTTTAATAATGCATACGTTTTGCCAAAATATATGTGTTGGGTACAAATGGTCTGCGATTGTAATTAGCGAAGCAATGTTTCGTGGGTGTTAACAACTTAACCAGACATACAACAAAGCAGTATGTCAGAAACTTCCATCTCCTCTCACATAGAAAAACCGCACCTACATCTATTTTGGTAATGGAGTGAAGCAAAAACCAGGGAGGAAAGGAGGCAGGATTGTGACGAGGATCAGGTTCAATATGTCTTAACATCTGTTGTGCACGTTTTGTTGTGAAAGACTTTCAGCAATAGTGTTTTGGCTAATTGAAGGGGTGGCTAAGTTGTGTCAGGCCTGGGCGTGTCCTGACGGCAATTATTTTTAAATATTTAAGAGACCAATTACGTTGCAAGCTTTTTTGAATTTCCGGCATTTTTCGTTTAACTATACGTGAAAGTCTGAAATTAAAATTGTGCTGCAAAAGAGTGTTAAAAACTCAGCCAGCATTTCACGTCTGAACTCTGAACTTTGAAGTGCTAAAAAAATCTCTTAACCTGCTTTTTTAGGAACAAAGAAATTATGTTTCTCTTTTATTTGGACAATTTGTTGCGCCACTATTTGATTCAGCAGAAAATAAAAGGAAGGCACCTGATGCATTTTCGAAATTCAAGCAAATTCTTTTTCCAAGCATTCAAAAAAAAATTTAAACCAAGAGGTTTTTTTGATTTAAAAAAAAAAAAAACTTGGATACGATAAAAAAAAGGTGCGGGGACATAAGGCCACGGGAAATAACCCCACTGATGGTTTTACTTCCCACTATGTGAGAAATAAGCACACTTTGATGAAGTGGACCTAGTTCCCACTACCGGTGGGAAAAAAGTCCACTTTCTTATGGGAATTAAACTCACATGAAGAAATTCGAAGAGCGACCAAATTTAACTGAATGAAACGTTGTAAACAACCGTTGGTTATTATAAATATGAACACAAACATTTCCATTATGCAATGACAAAAACTATTGGAAACTTAAATAATTCAAAACAACGAAAATATAAACCATGAAACCATGCCTAAGAGTTCTACGAATTGTTTTTATATTAAAAAAAAGTTCTTCAAGAGCTTTAATTAAAATTGTGAAAAATAGGAACAAATAAAAAATTGATATTTAGTTTTTTAGTAGTATATAAAACTATAGTGTGAAATTCGCGTTACGGACTTTGGATCTTCTTTGCGTGCGACATTGTATTTTGTACCGGAGATAAAGCAAAAAGCGAAGCGGAAAAAAATTTTGGCCAGGGGAATATGGATTTGTGATGTGAAAATTGAAAATTCGCGCGAATTTCCCTCGACTACACGGACTTAGCTCTCTAAAGTACTGGAGAGCTCTAGGTAACGCTACTTCGGTGGCCCTAGGCTCAATGAAAGGAAAATCCCCATATGCACCTCCTCGTGGTAGAGAGCGGGTAACGCTAACGCACAAGGGGACCGAACAGCAGCCGGAATAAGCAGCCAATCCAGCTTTGCTGGACGGGGCACTGACTTGTCCCTGGGTTGAAGAAAATCTCCCTAAAGACGGAGGAGCTGCAGTTTGCGGTCAACGGCGGTCAACGGAAGTCTGGTGGCGGATGAGCTTTTTAAGAAGGCCAACGGTAGCAGCAAGTAGCGTCTGTATTCCAGAGTGGGCGGCTACAAAAGGCGTCTGTTTTCCCATAGTGGGCGGCCTCAATCGGTTATGTGTTCGACCATACAAAGGGCGGGTGTGCCTGTCGAATCTGAGCTTATGTATGTTATTAATCTTATCTCGGAAAACACCATGGTGGAAAGGTATATGCTATTACATGAAATATGACAACAACTGGAAACGAGTCCCCAAGAGGTAACCATTTTATGGGGAATCCTTCTACAGCTTCGGCTGTAGTAAACCGCACATCGGATTTGGGGGTGCGGCATCTTTCATGCAACAGCGTCAATCAAGACGCCATAATAATAAATGAATCGTCAACAAATAGTATAAGTCTTTCAAGATTTGCAATGGATACTTTTGGCTATGGTTGTAACAAAGTCACCTGGGTGCACCCAGATGGTCAAACCGAAAATCAAACTGATCACATCATGATTCAGCAGCGATGGAGGAAGTCTATGTGTGATGTCCGAAATATAAGTAACGCCGATGTGGGAAGCGACCACCATTTGGTTGTCATGAGTCTCAAATTAAGAACCGCGGCTGTATTAAGACAATCGCAGAATGCAGCAAGAAATCCAAAATTCAATACGAATGCTTTAAGTGATCCCAACATAAGTCGTAGCTATATCAACACCCTTAACTACAGAGCTTCGTCATTAAATGTGAGTACTGACTCAGATGTTGACGAGATGTGGGGTGAAATAAAAAGTGTTTTTATGGAGGCTGGATCCGAGACTGTACCTAGGCGTACGAGAGTTATTGACTCTTGGATATCCCAAGACACCTGGGAAAAAATCGAGCTTCGTAAATCGTTGAAGCTTCAAATAAACGCCAAGACAGACGCTCAACGAAAGGCTGAATTGCGAAGCGAATATCGGACTGCACACAAGATGGTCTATCGTTGTGTGAGACGTGACAGGAGGGTGAGGATAGATGGACTCGCTGAAAATGCTGAAAACGCTGCAAGAAGAGGAGATATCCGAGAATTGTACCAAATAGCCAAAGAAGTTGTCGGGAAAAAAAGCAACAACAATCATCCTGTAATGGATGTGGATGGGACACTATTGATATCAATTGAAGATCAGCTTCGCAGGTGGAAGGATCACTTTTGTGCCCTGTTAAATGATCCCGTTGAACAGAGTACTGAAGTGCCCCAACTCAACGAGATTCGCAGATCCTGCAGGGGTATTGACAGGTATTGACCTTCAGTAGCGGAAATTGAAACATTGATTAATCTCCTCAAAAACAACAAAGCAGCCGGACTTGACGGAGTACCAGCGGAATTCCTGAAAGCTGATCCCGCCACAGCAGCTAGTATCTTGCATCCGCTTATACAAACTGTTTGGGAAAACGAAACCTATCCCAGGGATTGGAAGGATGGAGTGATTGTTAAGTTGCCAAAAAAAAAAAAGATCTCAAGAACTGCAACAACTGGCGTGGTATAACCGTTTTGTCCGATTTTCCAAAGCTAATGGCAACTCTAATCCTCGAACGGATAAAGGCTAGAATTGAGACTACACTCAAGAGGCATCAGGCTGGCTTCCGCAGCGGTCGGTCGTGAGTTGACCATATCAACACCTTAGGCATTGTTCTTGAGCAGTCTGCAGAATTTCAAACACCGCTAAATCTCATGTTTGTAGATTTTGAGAAGGCCTTTGACCAAGTTAACCGAGAATGTATATGGAGATCACTTCTTGGTAGAGGAATTCCGCCAAAAATTGTTGCCATTATAAAGGAGTAATACAACAATGCAAGGTGTTTCGTGTTGCATAATGGACAGCTATCCGACTCTTTGGAGGTGCGTCAGGGTGTGAGACAAGGGGATGTTTTATCGCCAATTCTTTTTCTGCTGGCGATAGATGATGTTTTGACGGCCAGCGTCGGTACAACTGAGAGGCAGGGTATTCAATGGAGAACGTTTGAAAGGCTTAGCCATTTAGACTATGCCGACGATATATATCTCATGGCAAATAACATCAGTGGGCTGAACGAGATGTGTCAAACTTTACGGGTGAAAGGAGAATCGTGCGGTCTTAAAATAAATAGCAAAAAGACAAAAATAATGCTAACAGGCCCCCCAACACAACATCGTATTATTCTGCATGACACGCCTGTTGAAGAGGTCGAACAATTTAATTACCTCGGAAGCATTGTATCAGCAAACGGTGGTACGGATCTGGAATAGCAGAATAACAGAATAAATAAAGCCCGCGTTGCCTTTGGTGCTCTGTCCCAAATTTGGAAATCCAGTCAAGTCTCCTTACGCACTAAACTGAGATTCTTCGAATCCAATGTGAAATCCGTGCTATTATATGCTTGTGAAACATTGAAAGTCTCGGCCACCATCTCGAGAAAATCGCAGGCTTTTGTGAACCGCTGTCTGCGTCACATCCTGAAAATTCGATGGCCACAAACAATATCCAACCAGGAATTGTGGCGTAGGACAGGTCAGAGGCGCTTGGACATCGACATCAGAAAGCGCAAATGGCAATGGATTGGTCACACACTGAGGAAACCAAACGATGATATTGCGAAGCAGTCCTTTGAATGGAATCCTCAAGGGTCACGACGGGTTGGAAGACCAAGAACAACATGGAAATCTACAGTGTAATCAGAAGCTAATTCCCAGAGAAAGACGTGTCCACAGTTAAGGTATCTAGCTGCAGATCGTGAAGGATGGAGACGTTTTGTTGACGCCCTATGCCCCGAGCGGGGTTACAGGACCTGATGATGATGATGACACAGACTTCTGAGGCTAGCAAAATAATGCAATCGTTGGAAGCATGACAAAACCGTTAAGGCTTTCTGATGATCAATATAGGTGTTTTGCAGGTAAGTGAGCAAGAGACCAAAGTACAAAGATCCTAAGGGAGAGCATTGTGAATGCCTAGAGGATTTCCATGTTATGCTGATTGACATAGAAAAAGCATTCGATCAACAACCTGGAGATCAAATACTGGTGGCTGTCAGATGACGAGAAGTTCCAGAGGCATTTGTGCGGAAGATCAAGGATTTGTATGAAGGAAAAGTGACAAAGGTAAGATGTCCAGTTGGAGTCATGTAAACAATACAAGTTACAGTATGTGTACAAAAAGGATGCGTCTTTATTCCTTTGCTCTCTGTTATAGTCCTCGACTATAACAGAACACCAGAGTAGGTACGTTAAATGTTCTTTGCTTCCGATGAATCCAACATAAGCGGGGATCCAACATCCCTTCAACAAGCACTTTAGGCATTTGTAAAAGCTTTCAAGAATAGTGGATACCGAGTATCCAAAACAAGATCTGGTCTGTTTTCATCATGTTGCTTCGTTTTCTCCTCCCTTCTTTACAGTGCGTGCGGTGGCACCAGTCTCAGGATCTGGAAGCGATCACAACTTTCTTATTTTTCTTGCTCACTATAGACTCTCCTCTGTCTGGGACACGCAGCTTGACCACAGAAAGTCGACAAACATCCTGGTTTTGGATTGCTCTATGGTTATGACTAGTCAAATGCTGGTGTCGTTGTATTTGTACATAGCAGAAATATTTTGATCTCTCCTTCAACTAAGGCCGTGAAAGCTTCCTCTGCTATTGTGACAAAATAATGGTAACTATACAATCAGATATGCACCCGCGTAGCCTAATAAAAGTTTCTAACCAACGATGAACCACAAGGTTCGGTTGTGTGACCACATTTTTTAAACAAACAGTCGAAGACTTCTTAACAAAGAATAAGTAAATAGTTTGAAAATGTTTATATTCCCTCATTCATTAGTCTTGCTACTATTTGCAAAGCTGATTGGCTCCAGTATAACTTCCAAAGCCAACCACCCAAACGCTAAGCCATTGCCAAACCAAAACCTTAGTCCTCACTCCTCACGACCCCGTATTCTTGTCCGCAATCAATTCATTTAGAATCCTGCTTAATTGGTTGCTCTCAACCGGCTCATTGAGATTAATTTTATTGAATTCTTCTCTTCCCTCTTCAAAAATCGAGAAAAAAATGTACAAGAAAAAAAAGTTAACAAAAAACTCTTCTCTGAAATGTCTAATGATGCATAACCAATTTCCTGCTATTCTCCGATGGAAATCCTTTTTCCTTTCGTGTTAACTGGACAATGCAAAGCGAACATGCTAATTTTGATGAAACAACGTTTCAACATTATCCTATTGTCTTTTGTCGGCAACACACAGCGGCTGCTGGCGTCTATTTCAATTGCTTTGTGCTGCATCATCAACTGGAATTCGTCCTTTCAGCTAATTTTTTCAGGCGATATTCTTTCATCCTTTTTCGACTTTGCTTGACCATTTCTTTTTTTAATTTTTAATCTTTTTTTGTTGTTTTTGAAAAATCTATCCTCTTTGTCTCTGTGGTTGGAATGGCGGCGTGGTAGGACTTTTTTTCTGGCTACATAAAAAAGGCATTCCTTCATGATTTATAATGTTCTTTCTTTTTTACATTCGTTTTTCGCTTTTAATTGAAAATAACGGAAATATTGCATTGAAATTTAGTGGACAATTAAAAGTTTTTTTGTTTCCAATGCTCTACGGAAAGAGAGAGAGGAGTCTTAACTTTTATGCTATTTATTATCCTTGTGCTAAAGAAATTCTTTTTTACGTTTTATAAGTAAATCGCATTAAATTATTCTGCAACTGTGGCAGATGAAAAATAAATCGTTTTGGCCAAGTTGCAATTCTCGCACACAGACACACAAATAATCTCACTGTGCAGAGTTTCGAATCAGTTTTTCAATTCTACTTGGAACAATTGAATATCCTTAAAACAAAAATTTAAAAAAAAGAAACCCAAACAAGAACGAAAGCCCAATTTTTACATAAATTTATTTGGCAGGAATCATCAGGATGTGCGACGAACAAACAAAAAAACATTTTTTTTTTTTAACAATTTTCAATAAAAATCACAATATTATTTTTCAATTTGTCAACGATGAGCGCATTGTGAGTTATATTCGTCGTTCAATCCTCGAAGCGATTCACTTGAAATGCTTTTATGTTGCCGGGATGTAGGACTTCTTTCGATTTTCTCATGGACAATTCAATTTGATTGTGGTTGAGGGTTTTACTGCTATGGGCAAACATTGCTTTTGTAAGCAAGAAAATAATAATCCAAATAATTTCGGCTATTGTGAGAATATTCCTTTGTGAGGAAAGAGAGTTATATGGGGATTTTAAATTTGCAACGTCTTATATTTTTTACTATAGGTACTCGTATATCAGCAAGAAAATTGCCTTATTTATTTGGAAAGGTAAAAGTGTTTCATTTGCTTCACAGAAATCATTGAAGCGATTGAGTGGTTGGGATATTAAAACGCAAGGGAACTATTAGTCTTTTTGATGCAACAAAAAGATAATTTAGTTATCAACGTCTGTGAATACGTGTAGAGTATTCCTTGAAACAGAAATAAAGTCTTGACATGGTCAGAAATCAACATGGTCTGCTATTTGACACACATTCCTCAAAAGAATTTTTGAGCTATTTCTCAAGCTTCTAAAACACACCATGGCCTGAGATCAGCATGGAATATGTATAAACCCATGGTACGGAGACTTTTGATACCTAGTTTAGTTTGGTCACTATAGATTTTTATGCTAAAAACTTCTTACGTCAAGTTGGCATCCTTTTCATATTCATCCTCAGACTCTTGTGCAAAGATCACAATCAGATCTCTATGTTTTTAGTTGATGCCAGTTATAATGGGTATGAGCGCGTTCAGCCTCATGTCATATCGGAACGAAATGCCCTATGAAGGTTCCAAAAACACTCTGAAAAGCTATAATAAACTTAATAAGCAAACAGTTTCCACTATGGTAACCCAAAACAAAATTTTTTTACCAATCACAAACTGATTTTTCCTAGATTCAATAATTGTTTGAAGATACATATCTCTGACTTATAGAAAACAGACTATGCCTGTTATTTTCCAACAAATTTCAGCTTTGCCTAACCTGTCAAATCGGACATGCCTATAGACTGTTATCGCTTTATATGTGATCAAGCGAGATCATGCCTATCATAAAAGGTCCGCCAAATAACTTTTTTTTATATTTTTTTTACAAATTTCTTTTTTTATTTGAAAGTACAATCCTTCCGGTTAATAATAGAAAATAATTTCATTCAAATGGCCGCCTCGGCTGGCCATGCAGTAGCCTACACGATCGGTCCAATTTTTAAGCACATTATCGATTGTGTGCAGCAAAATTCGCGCGAATTTTTATTTTTACACCACACATCCATATTCCCTTGAGAAAATGTTTTCCGCTTCGCTTTAAGCTTCATTATTCTATCCGTGAGTAAAAAGCAAAGCGAAGCTAACGAAATTTCCCCTCAAGTAGTACAGGTTTAGGGTTGAACATAAAAAATTCACACGAACAGAACAGGAGAATGTACCTAAAAGCACAACAAACATTAATAAAGTAGATTTAGTTATTATGTGCGCAAAAGAAAGTGGACTGATCTTCCATATTATGTCCTATGTCACGAAGTGGGAGACAACGTGAGCTATGAATTCATATCCATGGAAAGCTGAAATAAGTTTCGAAATTTTGGAGCTTTGTTTTCCGGTACCTCAAAATGTTGTTTCCTTCAAATAAAAAGAATATATGCATTTAGCGCATCCACTATGTTCTTCACCCTTTCTAAGAAGGAAAACTAATTTTAAGATCCCATGTGCATCAGACTCATATAAATGCTGCTTCAAAATGGCAACAAAAGACATGGGCCTTAATTCTTTTCTTTGGTGGGTGTTATTGCCTCTTCAATGTGGAAACAAAGCCCGTGGGTGTTATTTCCATTTCCTTGGGCAATAAGACCCACGGGTCTTATTGCCGCGGGTCTTATTGCATTGCACCCAGCTCTGCGGCTGATAATGTGATCTTTAAAAACAGGGCGCAAAACATCGAGTGTAGCTTCGGCTGTGTGGCACGTAGTGCCGTCCTTTTGAAACCAAATGTTGCCAATATCCTCCTCTTCAATTTTTGTGAA
Organism: Melanostoma scalare; assembly: GCA_949752695.1. Taxonomy (NCBI): domain Eukaryota; kingdom Metazoa; phylum Arthropoda; class Insecta; order Diptera; family Syrphidae; genus Melanostoma; species Melanostoma scalare. The sequence continues at coordinate 21,254,203 of OX456986.1, forward strand.
TTCGTTCAACATGGCCCGATAACGATCGCCCTTGACTGTAACGGCCGCTCCTTGCTCATGAAGGAAAATGGCCCAATTATGCCTCTGGACCAAAATCCGCACCCAACAGTGACTCCTTTTGGGTGTATCGCCTTTTCAATGTATGCGTGAGGGTTTTCTGCGGGTTACCATGCGACAATTTTGCTTGTTTACATACCAGCTGACGGTGCTTCTCTTCTTCCAAAATTCGTACGCAATTTTCGCACACATTCTGCAACATTACCATGAGTTAGTAAGTAAGTAAGTAATCCATTTATTGACTTTATAAAGTAAAAACAATTACATAATAAGAAATGAATTAAAAGCAATGGCAATGCCGTCAGCTCAGTTGGCAATAAATATTTTTACAATTTAAAATTTTGGTAAAGAAGTTAAATTAACAATTTTGTTCTAATCAATTTCAGTTATTAATAACATTCGATATTTATAAAAATTTTTTATGAATAAATGAAGATTTTTCCAATTCGGGCCATTAAGTAAATGTACTGTTTCCTGCACTGTTAAAGAACTTACTCCTAAATATAGTCGCCTTTGTGCTGCATAAATAGGGCACACTCCAATAAGGTGAAAGTCTTCTTTTGAGTTAAGGTTACACAAAGTGCAGAACTGATTAAAGCTTCCATTATAGGGGTCTCCGTTTAACCTAAGGACCTCGCATCTGGTTTTGAATATTAGTGATATTTGTTTGTAACTATACAAGTCATTAAAATAGTTATCAGCTTCTAAATTAAAGTTGAGTTTTGAATACAAAAGTCTGCTCTCCGACTGTTGGGCTTCCGCTACAAGCAACTCCCTCTGAGTGTCTTCATACTTTTGAATTATACGGTACAGCCGATCTTTTAAAGTACTCATATCAGCTGCGACTATGTTTGTATCTTCTCCATATATTTCGCCAAGATTTCGCCATCTCATCATCCACCAGTCATTATTTCTGATTTCATACTGGAGCATTTTGTTTACAAGTCTCGATGCGGGGAAATCAAGCACTTTTAATTACCATGATTTTCAAAGTAATGTCGCAATATTTCCCAGCGTTGTTCAAGCGTATACACAACCATATTCGTTTGGCGGAAGGATAAAACTAATTATCTGTCAAATCAGACATGAGCTAAGTGTTACCATTCACGAAATAAGCAAAAAACGTTAGATGGCGGACCCTTTAGTTGGTCTTTTACTCTACAGTTACTTTACGTCATACTTTCTATATTACAATTGAGTCTCAGATTCTTAGCTTTCTAATAAGCTCAGTGTCGTCTTCATATGCTTAGTAAAATTATAACGTTACGTAAGAGTTACGTTATGACTTACGATACATTACGTTTATAGCTAATTTTTAACTTAAGACCATTCACGAAGCTAAGTCTCAGCTCTCTATGCTGACGGACATGATAACGTTGCGTTTGGGTTGAGAAGCCATCTGCAGTAGTTGCCTTGCGATACATTATCGCTATGACTTTTTTTCTCTGACCAGTCTCACCGCTTTATGATGACCGCCCTCATACATAACGTTACGTTTCAGTTCAGAAGCAAAGAGCATCAAGTAAACTCATTCAAGCAAGCTCGATTAATTTGCCAAAATTAAGAAATAAAAAACGTTCGGTGGCAGCGTCTTTATTTTCAGGAGTCTTATTTCAGATTAAAGTCAACTTCAACTCAAATTACCCGCGTATAATTTGAACGTGCGGATGTTCAAAAATGTTCAATTTCAGTTTTCGTGTCGAATGTAATAATTTCTTTAACGAAGTTAATTACTTATACAAATATCGCTCTCGTTTGCATTTGCAATCATCAATTTTTGTTTAATTAGACACACGCCTTTGTACGTTGAATGTTGAAACCCACACGAAAATTCCTCCAACTCAGCATTGTTACCCAATTAAGCTCATTGCATTTCATGGAATCCCCTTTGAATTTTCTTTCATTACACGGAATATGTACTACAAAAGAGAATTTTCTTAAGTCGACCCGAAATGAGGAGCATAGTAGTAGCTTCTTTTACCTTTGAGTTCATGCATTGTAAGAGGGTATTTTAATTTTCTTGCTTCACTTCACTCGGGTAATGCAGGTCGTCATTTCCGCAAATTTCATTTAATAGTCTTACCTTTCAAGGTATTTCTTGTTTTTTTGTGCTATGAGCAATGTGCACATGACGTGCCCTTTGAAAAGGATTCATTTTTTTTTTTGTTTCAGTAACTTCGATGCAATTTGATTATGCACACAGAGGCTTAAGCGACACCGTAAAATGGATTGAGATTCATGTTTGTAGGATTTGAAGTTTATTTCTGTTTTGTATCATTAAATTTATATTCAGGAACGTCAGCTTATAAATCTGCTACCATGTTCAAGTGGAGGTGGAAACCAGATTGTATGTTTTTCTGACAGAGGGAGTTTGGCTTAACAGCCACTGAATGGATAAGCTATGCGAGTTATTTCAATTAAGTGTCTTTTTCAGAACTTTCAACATGCTTTTGGAAATCTGTTTCCAGGAACTTTTTTTTCAAATTTTTTTTTCGATTGGCTTCGGTTTGCTCCTTAAGGTCCTAAAGTTCTAAGTATACCGTCCCACAATTTATACAGTTGCTTCTGAATAATAAGAGTGAAATGACGCCCCAAAGCATTGCGAAGAGCTTGATTTAGGGTTTTTATCATCAAACCTCATGAACTTATTGAAGTAGCAGGAAACGCTCAGTCATGTGTAAGTCCAGTTTAACAGGCTTTCGAAAAGTTCTATGCTTTCAGTTAAGAGTTCAATTGAGAGTTTGGTATTGGTTTGGTAGGAAATCAAACGGGGGTCCGAAAGCATATTACAACTTTAAAAATGGACGTGCAGCAAACATACGTTATACTCATTTACCTATCAAAAGTTGTACCTTCTTCTTCTTCTTCTTCTTTCTAAACGGCGCGGCGTTACAAGCATCGTGATCTAAGAACAACTACTGTTCTCCAATCTACCTGTAGTTATCCGCCAATGGGATAAGTCAAGTTGTCCCAAAAGGGTAATAAATTCCTACACTATTAAACCTACCTAACGCTAACGCCGAACTGTGATGTCTTGACACACAAATTTCTTGATAAATTTAACTCTGAAAATAATTAGTGATTCGATCATGGGGTACGCCTAGTTGATCTCAGAAAGAGTCGCCATGTTGCAATTGTCTCTGCCAGAAGTTTCGGCCTACCTTTCTTTTTCTTCTTTCACGATCGTGTCTGAAGGTTATAAGATTTTGATTTTTTGGCAGGGTTTTATTGATCTCTCGATTAAAAATGACAGTATCAACTATCAACTGAGCCAGCTGTGCTCTTTTTTTCGAATATGGTATTTTTAGCTACGGATCTTGGTATACTTCTAATACGATCAAGATTTGTTGCTCTTGCTGTCACACGAAGCATCATCAACTCAGCTGCAGTCAACTTACTCTCATACTTTCTAACAACATTATGAACCATATGTGAGACGCTAAACCACGGTGCAGAGTCTTCCATACAGCTTAGGGAGCATTTTTCAGAAGATGGTGAAGTTTTCTCAATAAATTATCCATCCTGTGCTTTTTAGATGATTAATGTTGTCATTTCAAGCTGCTATTCATCAAAATACCTGCTATCGGTGATAGGGAAACAGGCACTCTTAATTTTTCTGCTAACCGTTGCGTCGTCACACTTTTTTTTCCTTTGTTGGTAGTCAATTTGAGGTGGGGACAAGTCGTAGGCACAATCACATTTTTTAAGTCAAACTTCTTTAGAATTATCGCGATTTGAGACTCGATGAAACGAAAATGCGTCACGATAAAAATACAAACAAACAAATATAAAAGTTTAAGATGACAAGAGAATGAGACAGAATTAATTTTTTTATACTCTCGGTCTCCTTATTGTGCGATGCTTCGTAGTGTCTCCTCTGTCCACTAAACATTGTCAATATTTATGCGCCTTTTGTATTAGGATAGCATGTGTGTCTATATCTACAGCTGATCCTCCTAACAATACTAATTGTTTCTATCTCAAGCTATCGCGATGCCTGGATTACACAAAAGATAGAAAACAGTTTTCTTTAATACTTGTGTAAGAAACATTCTGATCGCGTTTCATTTAGTGCTTCTCTATACTTGTCCTGTTATCAAAGCTTATGATCCACATTGCTAGTGCGCTTTTCACTTCAAGGTGCTTTCGTGGCAAAGGAATCACATTTCGTAGACGTCAACGAAATAACGCAACGCAGTGGTAGTTGGGCTTTTGAATGGAAAAGTTTGCTGAAACCCACAGCTTTTATCTTCTTCTTAGGTAATCTTCATGGTGCAATGGAAGACATGTCTGCCTGTTAAGTGGTAGTTCGAGGTTCAAGTCCTAGAAACCAAAAATCGCTTATCCGTGCGCATTGCCTTCGCTACGAACTGGCAACTCTTCCGAGGGTAATTATACTGCCATGCAATGCGCTTTCTAACTTCGACGTTCAGAGTCGGCATAAAATTGTTGGCGTCCGAAATACGCTGTGCCCCCAGGGTATCCGAGCTTTGCTCCGCCACCCTATTTTTAGTTAGACTTCTTTTCTTGACAAAAAAAAAACATACCCTCACTTCTCCCCTCATAGGCCCCACAAGCTACTCAAATCGTCGTCTGGTATAGTTTAACATGTTTTGTTTTAACAAACGATGTCATTTGCTTCAAATAATTGTTTGACTCAATATAAAGTACACATTCAGGAAACTTCCTTGTCTGTCTGTAAGGTTTGTAAAGTGTTTGGAGAAGCTAGTTACTGAAAAACAGTCCATTTTTATAAACCATACAAGCCTAGCTTACGATCGAAGCAATCAGAATCACAAATCAGACTTGAACACAGGGAGATATGTAAGCTCGCAAGGAGCCGCAAATGATGCTGTTTTGACAAAATCTTTTGAACTAAGGCCTGTCATTTTGAAAAAAGGGTTTGAAAGCAAAGTAAATTGCGTCTGCTGATGTCACATCACAAATGAACTTAATTAAAGGAAGTTTTCCTTAGTTTATCTTAATTAATTGGGAACCAAGCAAAGTGGAAGTGCTTAAAATTAAAAAGGAAACTAATGTGATGTTCAAAATATAGATTTGCAGTTAGCTTTGAATTTCTAGAACATTGCGATCAGAGACTAGCGCCCAGGAGAGCTCGACAAGAGGACAGGAAGCTAATGAGCACAGAGGAAGCTGATATTACAGGTCATGAGCATAGTTATCTATGGAACCTCGAGGAAAACGCAGGGAACTGGTGTACGCATAGCTCTGCTGATCTTACAAAGTCTTTCAATTCAGGGAGCTGTAAAGTGACAAAGGCCGTTAAAGGAAATTGGTTTTCTGAAAAGGATATGCATTAAGCAATGTCGGTGTAGATTAGTAATAAAATTTTTCTTTTGAATAAGTAAATTTGAACAAACGTTATCAAACAAATACAAATATATCAATCAAACTGACCGGGCAAACAAAATATTATGTATTCAATCCTACAATCGCTTGGAAAAATAACATAGACACATTCTATACAGACGTTTAAAACAGACATGTTAATATATATGGTGTTTTATGTCTATATGAGATCCAAATGCCTATAAACTTTATAGTGAAGAATGTCTAGTGTCTGGATGTGAAGAAGAATTTGTCATGATGTGCATTGCTTTTTTGAAAGTAGTCTAGAAATGCAATTTCCGTCTGGATGCGTTTGGAAGACAAATTTTTGTATAGTATTGTACAAATATAGTTAAACTGGAGACGAGGATTTCGATGAACTTACAAGGCAAGAATTTCGGACAGCGTTCTCAGACCCTGAACCAGCGCTTAGTCTGGCGCGGTCCTCAGTTAGAGCTTTAATCGGCGATTGGATGTGCCAAGAGCAACCGTAGATGGAATGTATCCGTTGGATGCAGACAGGTTTAAAGTATGCACCCCAACGTTAATTAAAAAAAACAGCAAAATTGTTTTAATCCCATAGCACATATGACCTAAGAAAGGTTGTTGGAGCTGCCAGGCACTTCTCTTTTTCTAAGAAATAAATTGTGTTAAGCTTAAGCGATACCGTACGTACACCACTTCCTCTGAGAATGTCCTGCATTTTGTCAAATCAGGTTGCAAGCATTCGGTGCACACTTGTTGAGAGCTCTCAACCTCGGCTCCTTATCATGGCAGCGTTTTCCAGCTCTTTTACTTACATCTTGCAAGCTATAACAAAAGAAGATTGCTGTACGATAGTAGTACAACGGACAGGTGTTTGGATGTGTGTGCTGTCGACGAAGCTCGACTATTGATTTAGATACACTCACTATCCTTCAACACAAGGCGCATTACACATATAGGCCATTCTTAGAAGACGACACAAAGCATCGCTCGAAGACAAGACTGAGAATATAAAATAATGTGTTCTGCATTCTATCTCTTGCTAACTTAACCTTAGCATTTATCTGTTTGTATCTTTATCATAACGCATTTTCATTTCATCGAGTTTTAGATTATAACGATTCTAAACAAATTCCACTTAAAAATAGCCTACATGAGATATACCAACCATTTCTATTTTCCAAATAAAAGTGATGTCCGAAGAAATTTCATTCATCAGTTTGCACTTCAGTATGTAGATAGCCACATACCTATGGTAAGTATGAAGAAAATCGAAAACGAATTACAAGGTCTTTAGTATAGATGAACTCATCTGAAATATTTCGCTCAAATGAATGGCTCACATTCCTTTTAATTTAAGTGACAAAAACGACTTCCTCTCAACTATATCAGCTATCCTTTGGATTTTTTGTACCACTATGTTTGTTTGTCGATTTTTCACAGACAATATTGGACAATGTACAAAAACTTTGTGAGTAGGTTGACAGAAGATGAGATGAAATTACTTCGTATCACAGCAGGAATAACACACTTTGACCGTATTAAGGTCCCTGAAAGCAATTAAGACAAAAACAAAACACACGGCCGACTCATTTGGTATTTATTTACACGTTCAAAGGAGGGATCCAAAGGAATCGGTCAAAAAGAGAATATTTGAGGTTCCGTCACACCCATGTTCAGAAAAGAAGAAAACAGACTGAAAAACTCGTGATACGTACAAATGCCAGCCAGTATGCCAGCAAAAAGTTGGCCTCAGACGCGGAATATTCTAAAAGTAAGAGATTTGCGATGCCTTCTAAGGCAAACACCTAAAAGATAACTAGTGGGAAATGACAAGTAGAAGAGCTCTGTTCCCAATGCTCACAGAGCCTTTAATATGCAAAGAAGATAAGAAATCGTCCGTCTCAGATTTTGTCTCCACGGAGCGAAGATCTTTTCAAAACAGTAACCAAAACAACAAAAGACGGGGTATAATGTCTGTAATTGGAGAATCAATGAAATGTTAAGCTTTTACTCAAAATGCAGTAACTTTGGGTCATTCGGATGGTAAGTCGAAATCTAAAAAAAAGATTATAATACTGAAATTTCGAAAAAAAGCTTACACCAGAGCGTCTGCCAAAGAGGATTGTAGTTCATTTTCAATTAAATTACTTTACATTTTATAAAAAATTTTGTGAATATTCCGTACAGAGAAAAAGTTTTTTAGAAACTCAAACAAAAAGTAGGTGCCTACAATCGCGTAGATTTATTTAGGAACACTAAACCGACAAACTGACAAACTATCAAAAGAAATGTATAGAAACCTTCCTTCAATAAGTAAATGAATAAAACAAACAAAGTCAAAATTTATTACTACACTCACCCTATCTTTTAATTGACGAACAATATCCAATAGGATTGGTCAGACATTCCGACAAGCAACGCGGCAATGACAAAACAATGTGAGCGGTAAGCCAAAAGAGATTACATAACTCCATCCTTCCCCAATAGACAGGATTAAAAGAATGAAACACCTTACCTGAACGAAACGTCTATATCAATCTATACCGACGGTTCAAAAATGGAAGTTGGAACAGGGGCAGGTTTCTTTTCAGACAGCCTAAACCTAGCCAGTTCATTCAGACTTCCAAATCACAGCAGTCTTCCTAGCCGAGATCTTGCCAGTTACAAACGCTGCAAAACAGATGTCCATGATGGCGCTATCACATGCTGATATCACTTTTTTCATTGATAGCCAAGCAGCAATAAAAGCGAATTCTGCCACTCTTGTCAAATCAAAGCTTGTTTCTTGCTGTGTCGCGAAGACCTAAGGGTTCTTGGCACACAGCCTAACGTTAGACTCTGCTGGGTTCCTGGTCATAGTGGTATATCGGGAAATGAAAAAGCGGACGAACTAGCGAGGAAAGGATCAGCACTTAACCCTTCTCTCATTGATCAATCAATCAGGATTCCACCCTGTGAAATTAAAATGATCATTGGTAACAGAATAATGCGAAAATCCAATGAAAGATGGGAATGCCTAGATTCCTGTGTTACTTCCAGGAAACTATGGCCGAAATATGATAAGAAAGGATCTGAAAAGCTGCTATCATTGAATAGACCTTCATTACGAATGCTTATTAGTATCATAACTGGACACAACCTACTAGGTTACCACAAAAACAAATTGGGTTTTAGCACCGATGAAAACGAAGATGAACATGAGGACACCACTCACTTCCTTTGTCAATGCCCAGCAATCTGCCACTTTAGGAAAAAATTTCTAGGCAATTACTTCTTCAATGAACTAGAAGAATTATCAGACACTTCAAGAAGCAGCCTTTTAAACTTCATTAGGCCACAAAATGGTTAAATACTGACCAAACATAAAACTTATAGGTTTCTAGGACGTTACAGTACTCCAGGGTATCACAATGGATCTACATTGATCTAAGTGTGGCGGTAATAAGATCAACTGTTAGCCCATTCTACCTAATCTAACCTAACCTAAGCCAAAAGTGAAAGTACACTGTAAGCAACATAAAATACGTAAAAATGGAACAATTAAAGAACCACTTTTTTGTTCAAACTAACAAACACAACACTAAAAAGAACATTCATACATATACCTACCTATACTCTTATGAATTAACAATGATAAAATTTCCTTTTCAATAACACTTTCATTTTCTTTAAAAACCAAACTCATTTAAACATTTTTTTTATATATTTGAACAGAAACTAGGCACGACAGAACATTGTAACCGACTAGCTACGATACGAGAAAGCAAAGATAAAATCTTTTTAGCTTGGTTCACTGTCGCTATTCATTGTAAGTTCGTTCTCTTTTCAACAGATGGAAATGGCTATGGCACACGAAAATGAGTGAGACAAGAAATAGAGCTAAGCTCAATGATTCGAACTTACGTCAAACGAACTTGTTTTTACGTGAAATCGCAAGCTGAGAGTGGGGGAGCAATAAGCAGGAACACTGAAATCTCAAACAATATGAGTCAATTGCGATGCAGGGAATACATGTACATTATGTCCCTACGCTTCCCAACTGGTTTTCATGAAATTTCCATGGTGAACATAGTTCAGTTTATCAAAAGAAATATAAAGAAACAATAAAAGTAAATAGACAAATAAAACAATTCGATTTAAAAAATTATTGCTACACTTACCGGTGATTATTTGATGAAAAGTGTTGAAATTTCTAAATGATCCGACATGATCCGAAGTGATCTAAGCGGCGATAACAAGGAAACGATGCTAGAGAAGAGTCAGGAACGAAATCACTGCAAATATTACATACTATATAATAGGCACTAAACAGTTAACACATTTTCATTATAAAAAAAAGTAAAAGAAATTTTAAACACCACGAATTTGTTCAAACGAAGTAGGTGCAAATATGTATATATAGACTTTCATTAACACTTACACTTTACTTTTCTTAAGACAATTAGGTAAACTCATCACTGAAATTTTATCTTGTTAAAAAAAAATTTAGCACGACAGCACACTTCGATCGACCAGTCACTACAAAACAAAGATCAAAACTGAACTGACTGAGAAAAAGAAACGAGAAAACTTCTGCAAACCGGTTTTGTGCTTTGCTCTTTGTTATCCAATATGAGTGCTCTCTTCTCAACAGATGCAAATGGCGGCAAAAAAGATGAGTGAGACAGCAGACACAAAACACATTAGAGCTGAGCTGAGCTTTATCATTAGAGCTTACTTTAATAACAATTAACAAACCTGTTTCGTAAACTTGTTTCTTTAGCTGAGAGTGGGAGAGCAATTATCAGGAGCATACAAATAATAGCAAATACATCGATAGGACTGCTATGGCTTGCATTGGGCATTGCTAAATCAATTGCGTCAAACAAGAGTAGGAATTTTGTGATAAAAGAAAGTGGCACACACTGGAAAATTACTTCTTCACCATGACAAAGTGAATTTAGGGTCCATAGGAAGTGGCATTGTTCGTTCGTTCTAAACTAAAAAGATCTCACTCCCTTCTTTAAATATCGGATCCAGATTCTATAAATCTTTCTTTTTTATGGGCGAAAGAATCCTACCGTTTTTAAAGCAAATTGTTGGAAGGATGCTTTCGCATCTGGTAATAGCAAAAAATGAATCATTAGAAGAAGCTAAATTAGGACTTATCTCCATTCTCCACTCATTTCTATTAAGGACTGTTTGGTGTTCAATTTATTTCCTTCTTTTAACCCTTAACATGATAAATTCAAATTCTTCTCTAACATTTTCGGGAAATGAAAACTCCCAGCACTCGGTCTTATCGTGTTATATGTAGATATGGCACACTTATCAATACCAGGAGAGTGTTGGCGTATTTAAAAAAAATATATTTCCTGTTGCTGGAGTGTTGCTTATTTATCCGAATTTATCGACTTCCCGCCGTTCACAGCATTAAACTCAGCGTGGACCTAACTATAGTGTTTTTTGCATCTCCGTCTTTAAACTTTAAGAGCTCAAAGCAGTCTACAATTGAAACCTGTTGACCGCCGTGTAGATAAGCTTCTGTTCTTGGAACAAAAGACGAAAAACACCGACACCGATGAAGAAGGCTTAGAAAATCAACAATTGATTGAGGAGGGGGCTCTACATTCATAATCATTCGTAATTCTTAAAGATGGCATTGAGCAGACCGCTCGCTGGAGTCAATTCGAAGTGATATGGTCGAATGATAACCGATTTTTTGAAACGGCGCGGCGGGCGGCTAGTCGTGCGGCGATTGAAGGTACTGACTTGGACGACAGGTGGTTCCATTAAAACGGGAGAAAGAGCCTCACAAAAAATTAAATTTTCATTGACTGGATAGGGAGATGTACTTTTATCTACAGCTGTGTTCCCAGCTCTACTTAGAAAGACCACCCATTCTATCACGGCATAACTAGAAACGACATCGCCGATGTATTTGCAAGGCAAAGATCTTAGACAGCTTTCTCTGGACCTGAACCAGCTTTGTAAGTGTTGCCATGAGGCACTTCTCTTTATTACCAAGCATTTTGACGGGCCAGGCTTAATTGATACCGCACTGTCTATCTATAATCGCGCTCGGGATTTTTTCGTACAGCTTCTCTTGAACTCTTGCGTTTGCTTCCTTCTTTGGGCCACAAGTGAAAATGCTAAATCCTAATGAACTTCTGTCAATTATCCTCTTTAATCCTAATTACGATATTTGATACATGGTCGTCTGTGGTTTGAACGCGTACACATCTCTCTCCTTCCGTTGTTCATTTGTCGCACAAACCCAACTCAATCTTCCAGCTCAACTATAAAAGATATCTGAAAATGACTTCTAGGCAATAAATACTCACTTTGCCGACAATATAAATTAACTAAAAGTCAACCACTTCATTGTGGTTTGCGATGCAATTAAACTTACCAATCATATCTCCCCTGACTACTTGAAAATGTTAATTAAACTTCTCAGTAGGCACAATTTATACACACAACCCCTGTACTATGACTTTTATTCTTTAAGTATGCGGCTTAAGTTCCAATAATTTCTTATCTAATGTCATGTATCTTAATTTGATTTTACACACCACAAACCGCAACGTTGACTATAAATCACCCGCACAACTTAGCCCAGATGTAAACAAGTACTACATATATCCTTCTGTTTTCTCACGTCACAATTCACAAAAAGTAAATAAATCAAACACAAGACAAACATGAAAACTTTTACTACTTCAAGGATTCTTAGTATTTTGTTGTTGTTGTTGCAATTTTTGGATTTATTCACATCTGTCATCACTTTGTTAGGCTTAAAAAGCATGTTGTTACCAATCACTGCTACAGCTGGTTGAAGGGGACCAAATGCTACAAAGGAGACAAGATCTGACCATCCACTCAACCAGCTACATACAGCGTTGTCAAAGTCCTGAAATTTATTTAATTTTTTTGATTTCTTTTTTTTTTCTAAACACTTAACACTCCACAAAACATAAACACAAGAAAGAAGGTTAAAGTATAGATACACATATTCTCAGATACAGAGAAAAAAAAACTTTTGAAATAAGACAGATGAGAAAAAAATATATCAGAAATTGAAGTTCTATAAATACCAATCTATCCTGTGAGAAGAAACGATGATGGTGAAAACTTTTGCCTTTTAAAAGTTTTTTTGCAATCGTCTTGCTGTGCTGTGTTAGTTGGTATTACGTAGAACAACATTCGGTTTATTGGATTCTTTGTCCTGAAAGTTTTTGCGGAATTACTGCCTCTCTTTCTCAGATACTTAAGAAGTTGATTTAAAAAAAGTATTGTCTTCTTATCCTTGTATCAAATTGTCAAACATCCTTCTGTAAAGCGGAAAGTTTTGTAAGTTTTATACCTGCAAGAAGAGAAAAGAAAGAAATTTCAATATAGATACACATATATTTAGTATGATGAGTTTATGTATGAGTAGGTTAGACATGAGAGCTTTATGGCAAACTGAGAATAAATTTGGTTATGAATTTTGAAAGAAAAAAATTGTCAGATATCACCAGCCTTTAAAAAGAAATGTGGATACTCGTATACATTATTTTATGGAACAGCACCACTGAGGGTTAAATCATTTCCTGTAGATGAGATTTTTTATAAAAGTAAATGTGCGGGCGCCATTACCATCTTATTAGCTTGTCGCCAGATTTAGTAAAGACAATAAAGCAACCAAAGTCTCATTAAACCCTTTGCAATGACCAAATGGATTACTATAGTTGGCAATAACTCTGGAAAAGATGCAACAAACCTCACTCAGTCTTTCATTTTGTCAAACTCTAAATTTACAAAAACCAACAAAAAACAGAAAGTCATTAAACCTGCCCGCTTTATGAAACGACACATGTCTGAGTTCTTAAAGTATTTTCTCTTGTACTCAAGTGCAGAAACCGTTCTTGTTCACGTTTTGATAAGGGTATTGAAAGAAATTTTTAGTGTCGAGATGCAAAACTCAAACTCATATCAGTTCTTTAGCGTAAGGTGGAAGTGGCTGTCAGCCAATGAGTACATTGCCTGACACACTTAGGCCGCAAGGGCCCATTGTGATACCAAAGAGATCAGCAAGTCAATCACCTACTGATCTCAGAAACCCGATGTAAGATTAACGAGTTGATCACTTATTAATCTTCCATTACGGAACTAGCCGGTTAATCACCTGCTAGTCGAACCACGCGGAACTTTTAATGTATTTCGAAAGACTTTTAGGGTCTATGAAAGCTAAGTCGCTAGTTTCATCCAAGAAGAATTCACCGAGATGAGTTTTCCTCCTATGAAGTAGTGCAGGGCATGAGCAAAGAAGGTGTTGAACGGTTTACTTACTTACTCCTCCTTGTCCATGCAGCTTCTGCAGAAATCATTCGAAAGCACACCAAGTCTTTTGGCGTGCCTCCCTATTAGACAGTGTCCCGGAAGGACACCTATGGTAGAACCTAGATACAGGCGGTTCAGGGCTAACAAACTCTTCGAGCGTTTTGAGTCTACACACGGCCAAACTTTTTTGGATCAGTTCTTTAAGTTGCAGCGGTTTTTTCTTAGCTACAAGCGAAGTTTATGTAAAGTTCTGGCTTTTAATAAAATCAAATTAATTTTCATTGACGCCTTATGACGACAGATGGAATAAGAAAATAACGCCCAAGCACATTAAGTACTCATAGTACTTAGGGCGATTTCGAATTTCTCCATGTATTATAATTTAGACTTGCGTGAAACTTCAATATCAGCCTACTGTCAAAAAAATTTAAAAGCAACGAAGCTGATCGCAAAAGTTTGCTTCGTGTCAACGTTGTTTTTTAGCTAGGTACTCAGAGAACATGGTCTTCTAAAAAAATTATTCGGCTAGTTTTAAGTAACTTACTCCCGGCATTAGAAGAAAAGTAGGCATCCTCACAAGTTTTGAAATATAAAGCTCGAGGCCAGAGCATTGAATTTACCCACCAAGAGCTCCAATAACTCTAAGCACTTTCTGGTAATTTAAGTTTTTGGGATGATTCTCACGTGTAAGTACATAAAGTGGAAATAATTACATTTTATATAAATTAATAAATATTTAGGCTCAACAAGCTTGAGATAGTCAACCGTTCCAGTGATGACTGATGAGGAATATAAGCGTCCTGAGGTTAGATGTGAAAGCACATTTCACGGCATTATTATCACAACAACTTTAAGTGCAACTTTGAAAACTAATACAACTTAAACAGAGCCAAACTCGTGTTAAGAGATTGAAAGATTGAAAATTCACAGCGCACAGCAATCGCATAATCTGGGATAGCATTCCCGCATCTACTTCGAATTGAGAACTAAGCTCTCATGTCGAGGCTTATGCCGGCTACTATGTTATTTCTTCCTTGTGATCTTGAAGGGAAAACAATCCTTGCACTTTTCTGTTAAACAATAGTGATCTTTCCATTGTGTACACTGATGTGGAGACTACCAATTGGTTTTATGCCATTAAAAACCATGGGCCGTATTACCGCACAAGTGATCGAGTAATCCGTGACTGAATTATGACTTCACTTCTCGGGTGATCAAGCACTTTAGGACCTCACTCCTAGAGGTTGTCGAAAGGGCGAGAAAAGCTCTAGATGCCAACAGACTTTCTTTTCTCGTTCAGATTGATTACTCAAAGGCTTTCGATACCATCAGCCACAATGTTCTATGCGAAAAACTTTCTTCAATTTACAAGCTTTCTTCCGACGCTGTGAGACTAATCTCTTCGTATCTCTCTCATAGGCGACAGGCTGTTGTTTTTGGAAATAGAATTTCAAACCTTTTGCTTATATCTGGAGTTCCATAGGGTTCAGTCTTAGGTTCAATACTTTTTTCAATCTATGTTAACGAAATACCAAATCTTTTACATTATTGACATGCACATCTATTTGCTGATGACCTTCAAATGATGTGTAACTGCCATATGGACCAGGTTGATTACTGTGTAGCCAGGATAAATCAAGATCTTTCCCCAATTAAATTGGTCCATAAAATCTGGTCTTAGCTTAAGCCCACAAAAAACCAAATGTTTAGTCATCTCTAGAAAAACACTTGACTCATCTAACTATCCGGATATTCTGCTAGGTAACTCAAAAATTGCGTATTCCTCTTGAAGATTCATCAAATCCTAGAGTTCGACAAAGTGTTTGAATCGTAGTTAACAATCGAGTCTTCCACCAATACTCTAAACATTGCACGGATACCAGACGCCAACTATAAAAAACAATAACGCGGAATGAAATAAATTTTCAATTTTTGACTACAGAACAAACGCGTATCAACGAAAGAGTATTTAATTAAAATTTTAAGCAAAATCTGACAGTCAAAATCGCAAGAACCACTAACCACAACACAGGTACTTAACTATGGCAACATACTCCCCCTAATTCAGCTCGTTGTCTTCTTCAGACAATACATTGTACATTCGTCCTGAACAAAAGTACAACCCATTTACACTGTGCATTACTTTTGAAATTCAATTTAAACAAGCTTCTTTTCCTGCTTTAGCCATCATCAGCTTTGAAAGATTAAGCTTTAAGGGTTACAACGAGTATTTCTCCTTTTTTTTTTTCTTATTCCCTCTTTCAACGCAATACAACAAAGATCATGCACACACGAAATTTGTCCAAAAACCAGAGGGGAAAATGGTTCAATTGTCCTTATGTCCAATATAATCTGGAGCTTGTTTGAGGATTAATGGCGAAGTCCATCTACGGTAGAAGAGAAGTACCTATGAAGCTTTTGTTCGGGACTACGTTTACAAGCGGATATTTGGGGAGGGAATTTTATATTATCCAACACCACGGTATCCAGGCTCTTAAACCAGGTTTGTGGACAAAGGAGTGTGTGTGTGGAATGGATATAGAGATGTACACGGTGCGCGGCGCGCATTGAAATTAAATTGCATGGATTTGATTGCGGGCTCGAGGCAACATTGGGATTAAATGTATTTCGGGCGAGGTAATCTACACGCGGTGAGCATTGTTATCCTTGTGATTTATAATGTCCAACGTAATGATAATACTGAATGCATTCGGATATCCTTTGTGGCGAAGCTTCTATTGAATAAAGTATGTAAAGGGACGAAAGCGTTTGGTGTAATTGGAAAGAATTACCGATACCATCGGCTATAGATGAGTATATCCGGTTGTGTGTGTATATCTCATCGTATTATATTTTCTTAAATGAGAGTTCGTTGCTCTCGTTTGACTCAATATTCAATTACTTGATATTAATGCCCGTTAGGCGATTTGAGAAACGAATTGATCTTTGTTTATATTTAAGAATCAATCGGAATGCTGTAACACGTTATCATTTATGATCAAGCTGATCAATCAGAAACGTTTTGAGTTGCAAGTAAAGATGGCACAAGGAGTGCGAACCAGAGAGAATTTGTTTGTGAATTAAAGTTCAAGGCTTAGGAACAAATTTTCAGGTATAACTTTACTTGGAACCCAAGAACAATCACTGATTTTGGAGTTATTGTTCCTATGTGTATATGGGAACCAAGATACTCTTCATTTTCCTACAATTTCAATCTTCGGCTGTTAAAAATGAGACTTCTTCATTCAATTTGAGGACTAGGTCATTTTGATAACTAAGACGTAGTTTGCAGTGAAGACATCTTTATAAAAAAAACAACAATTTCAGTGAGTATCTATTACCTTTATTCATGATAAGATTACTAAAGAAAGAGTTCCGCACAATTCACAATCAGTTTTCAGTTGACACTGAATGTCACTACAGTAGAGATCGAAGTTTCGAAATCTGAATCTCAGCTACGTAGTGTGATGTCAATTAGGAAAATATGAGCATTTTTAAGTTCAATCCTGCGAATCGAACACTTTTCTGCCACCAAAGACGCAATCAAATTTTGATGTCAAGTGACATCGAGTGTCGTGACAGTAAACCTGTCATGGAAAGTGTAAAATTGCATTTCCAACTAAATGGCATTGTTTCATGGCACTCCTCAGTTCCAAACTAAATTCGAGTCATGTAGATTTCTTGGAGAGCGATAACATCTTACTAAGTAAGCTTAGAAGTTTGTGGGAAAGACAGGGGAACTATTGAAGCTGTTTCATGTTCCCTCGAACAAGAAGTTATACAGACTAAGATTAGATTAAAGGGACGGGTGGAGCTTGCTCAGCTCTGGGCACTGCGGTGTCTGAATGAAACCTATTGTGCCAGGAGTTATACAGACCCTCAGCGCTGACGTGATGAGAGCTTGTAACTTGGAGTCCCTTTCTTTACAATACTTCCTGGCTTTGCAACTAAGATCAGGGAAGCTTATACAAAAAAAGGTTGTTTCCTGTTAGTACAAGTAGACCCTGAGTGCTCAGGCAATCAAGCAATCAGTAGGTTCTTAAACAAAAATACTATGAAAATTTCTTTTTTTCTGAAAACAGGCAACTTTGCCCGACTGTACAGTTTTGGAATTTATTTCTTCAAAACATTGGGTACCCGATTCAGTCAAAAGCAATTAACAAGTGAATGTGGATACTTAAAGTCAATGGTTTTTCCTAATGACTTCCATCTCCGCCACAGTTGCGACAATTCTTAACGAGAAAAAAAAGAAAACTTTTTTTCAGAATAGAGTAGAGTTTTTCTGCCAGGCTGTCCTTGATTGTTTGCGGTACTCGCTTGGAATATCAATTGTTTAATTTGTTTTCTACAGAGCACTCTCTCTTTTTGACAAAAAATACCTTTGGGTTCCGTATATGAAAACAGACCCCACCAAAACGTGATCACACAAAGTGACCTTTACTTTATGTCGACCCCTTATTCCATTCACGTAATTGTAAATTTCATTCAATTCCGCTTGACAAGAGAAAAATATATTCACCCTGTCCTTTACTCACTTAAGAGAAGTTCATGGAATTATTCACTTAGTCACTTTAGGTTATGTTCGTCCTCTTTTGTTTCTTCGTAACCAGCCTAACACAATTACAGCAATTGCAAGGCTGAGAATAATTAGGAGCCCATTCCAAGAAACCAAAAAAAAGGAAGAAAAATTAACCGAAACTGTAAGAAGTCCGGGCGACAAATCCCCTTTAAAACATTCAGCATTATGTGCGTTCAGTGTCCCTTAAGAACCTTGAGAGAGGACGATTTCGAAAATTGTATTTTTATCCCTGCAAAGTTTTCTTTTTTTTTTGTCATTTTACCCAAGGCTTATCTCTAAAATAATTAACTAGCATCATTGGACGGATGTGCGGATGACACGAAGGATGCATAAGATAGAAATGCTAAGGATACAAGAAAAGAAACACCCACACAACGCCTTACCCTCTCTCAATCTCATTAAGTCAGAGCTTAGAGACATTGGAGTCATCTCTTGGCTGTCACTTGCTTGCGGTGACAATCCACAACAACAACAGAAAAAAAAATGTACTTCCGCGAGGCAAGTCCTTTGGCATCTTCGTATATTTTATTCTTCTACGTTGGGTTTTTTTCAACTTCTTATTTTCTTTAAATCCTTTGTTGTTCAGAGGATTTGGTTAACATTGATAAACTGATAAACGAGAACAATAAATACCAAAATAATCCTCAGAAAGAGTTTTACCAACGAAGGATAATCGCATTTGGATTCCTTTGATGTTTGGACTTCTTCCATTATGAATTATGTAAAATCTAATCTTTGAAAATAATGGAGGACTTGTGCTTTCACTTTCTTCTCCTTCTCTCTCTCTATCTCTTTCCCTATCTTCGTTTTCCAGTTATGGCGTTTGAGTCGTCAGCAAATCCTTACTTTCCAGTTAAATAAATTCTAAGGGATTTATGCTTTGAAAAGGAAGTAACTTTAACTGTAAGTACTATGAAGGTTGTTGTACTAAAATGGGAACTGTTTATGGAGTCAAAATGTAAACCTTTCGTTAAATATGAGTATTCAGCTCTGTTTATTTGTGAAATTCAATGTGAAATATTTGAAAATTCGAGAGATGTACAGTGTACACCTACTCTGTTTTAAAATCATGGTGGCATCTACTCGAATAAACTTCCTTTGTCTTTAAATAACTTGTGAAAGGATTACTTCAAATAATGTGAAGCAAATATTTAGTTTTCTAATAAAACCATTAGACCCAAAAGCTCGTGAAACCCTTTCAATTTCCACAAACGCTATGTATCAGCGTGAATGATGTTTTTTCAGAAACGCATTGTTCACGAGAAGTGCACAATATAACTTTCAAGTAAATTTAGAAATTCTTATGCTATTTATGAATACACGCTCATGAAACCCTGTTACTTTTCAAAACTGCAATTCATCAACGTGAATGTTTTACTTTAGGGAAGATGTTGAGCAAAAGAAGTGCACAGAATGCAGTAATGCAACTAAAAGAGTACGAAACTTCACTTTAAAATGACCGCACCATTTTATAATTTTACGAATGGAACTTGACTTTGTCATTAGCTGTAAGTCAAAGGGAGCCTTGATGGTGCTTCAGCGTAGGCTGAATCAATGACCACTTATTTTCAAAAAGACTACAGTCATGATGGTGGTGCTAATGCAAATTTATGGTGATGGACACTGCCTGTGGTAGCCGCTGCGTAATGGTTAGCTAGTCTTCCTAATACGCGGGAGGTTCGTGGTTCGAATCGCAGCAGAAAACAAAAAAATTTTTTCCACGCCTATCAACTTTCGAAAGATCATCAAAAACGCTTTCTCGATTAGCCATTCGGAATTGGCAAAAATTGTAAGTCCCCTCCATTCACTCACAAGTTATGGTTCTTAAAAAACAACTCGGCCTCGATCGCACCACCCTGTGGATACAGCTTCAGAATATCTTAGCAGAACTTTTTCTAGATAAAAGCAAAATAAAATTCGGTGACACATCACAGCTCGGTGAGCCATAGGCACATTTATTTCAACTTTACTTTGGCGACGGATTTCAAAAATTACCAGCTTTTACTTCTATTGTACTGTATACACCTTGACAATGTAAGATGCAAGACCGCCAATGGATGGAACTTAAAATTTTTGCCGGTTTTGAAATGATTAGTGAGTAAGTACTTTTCATGGCAGCGCAGTTACTCTTGGGTGACTTGCCAAATCCTCACGAAGTTCGATAAATGCAATCGGATAATTCTAGGATTCGAACCCCAAACTTCTACGCAACAAGAACACATGCCAAATATTGAACCCACTACAGCGGACGTAGAAGCATGGTGCATTTACATGGAAGTGTTATTTTTCATATATCCGAAGGTAGGCATTAGACATTACTGTCAAGAGTAAATTGAAAGGACCTTCAAAGATGATAAGCTCCATGTTTTACCAAAAAACCATCGTTCACAGCCTGGGCAGTTTTCGGCTCATTGTGTTAAAATAGTTAAGGCCAATGGAGCTCGAGCCACAAAAATTGGGGTAATAGAGTGTGCTTAAAAGATTGAATTTCATTTAATGAAGGGTTGTTTCCAGAATGCAGTACATTCGAATTCGTTGTATTGGAACCTTCGTTGATTAATTTTCCTGTTGAGGCTTCTTTGGTTTTGCTTCATTCGGATAAAGACGTAAAGACATGGCCTTGAAAGCATAAGTCTTTCTCAAGATTCTCTTACTAGCTCGATCTCTCTAACTATTCCTTGTAGAGCTTTAATCTCGTTACTTGCACAGATTGCCATAAGACCGGGAAATCTAATTCTGTTTTCAATCGAAGCAAAGTTCAGTTCTTCCTAGTGTCTTTAATTTTTATTTTCTTCATCTTACCACTGTGATTCTGTTGTCAACCTACTGAGTCTTCACCTTCTCCGTAACTCTCTGTTGTGTGCAATTCCCTTTACACGTTGTTGCATGAAATTTTAAGGACATTAATTTGCTCTGCAGATGTTTTATGAAGAAGTAGATGGAAAATTATTCCCCAGCTACCCATCTGCCGCTTTAAACCAACACAGGAAAAAGAAGCTAGTTGGGAAAAAACCTTACTTTGGCATTCACCTAGTCCTCCTCCAACTCCAACTTCCGTCCTCTTAGATCCTTGAGGAATTACCCTTTGTCATGTTTTTGTTTTGCCTAGTTTTTATCTCATCTCGCATTTTGAAGCATAAAGCTCTAAGTGCAACAATGAAACTCGAACCGACAAAATGCAAAAAAAAAAAAGAGGGAAACAAAATGGCACCGGATTGCCGTTTTACCATTTTGCTTTATACCTAAGATTAATTCAGCTCGAAAGGCTCCTTTTTCTTCTTCTAAAATCACGTCTGATGTTGATTTAGTTTCCCGCAGAGGATTTTTCCTCCAAACGATATGGTTATGCATAATTTATTCCACCAAGAGAGGTTGTGTTTTGTATATGATAAGGATCTCTTCTATATATTTGAGTTTAATTTTAATTTATTTACACTTAGTACAAGCAAGCAAACTTAAATCTAAAATACAAACAAAACTTAAATCTAAAATAAAAAATATATTCAAAAGAATGAATGAAATCAGGAGGGTTCGGTTCATTGTGAGTAGGAAGCAAGAGATTTACGGAGGGATGATTTTGAGGTATGGAAATCGAACAGATTATAGGAATCATTGACATTACGTAACATACGTGACATAGGGTTGTAGAAACTATAATTCGTACGGTGATAGGGAATTCGGAAAGGGGGAACAGTCCTAAGATTACGTGAATTTACATTAAAAGATATTAAACTCAATAGCGAAGGACAATCAATGTTTCCACTCAAAAGATCTTGAATAAATACGATATCTGAGATCTCGCGTCTCCTTTGAAGAGACTGAAGATCAATAAGCTGCAGACGATCAGCATATGGAGGCAAGCGATATCTATCTTCCCAGGGAAGTTTGCGTAGAGCGTAAAGGAGAAATCTACGTTGGACAGCTTCGAGGCGTTTAGCTTGTGTAATTTGATAAGGTGACCACACTTGGGAGGCATATTCAAGAATTGGCCTAACGAAAGTAACGTACAAGGATTTGAGAATATACGGATCGGAAAATTCTTTCGACCAACGTTTTATGAATCCGAGCATGCTGTTTGCTTTTTTTATAACATGTTCAATGTGGGAGTGAAAGTTGAGCTCTTTATCACAAATGACACCTAAGTCACGAGCAAAAGAGACAACGTGTATTGGTTCACCTTGTAGATAATAGCACCGAGGGGGCGGGGGTAGACGTTTGCGGGAAAAAGTTATAGCGTGGCATTTACTAACGTTAAGTTCTAAGTTATTTTTGTGACACCAAACTGAGAAAATGTCTAGATTATCTTGTAAAATAGAAGAGTCAGCGGGGGATAAAATACTTCTAAATATTTTCATATCATCCGCGTATATCAAAACGTTGCAATCAAGGATTTTGACAACATCGTTAATCCCTAAAATAAAAAACAGTGGGCCAAGATGGCTGCCTTGAGGGACACCAGAGGGTGCTATGAAGGGGTTGGAGAGAGATGATCTGAAGCAGACTACATATTTTCTCTGAGTTAAATAGGTACAAACCCAAGAAATAAAAAGTGGGGGAAAGCCTAGGATTTTTAATTTGAAAAGTATGATTTTATGTGACATTTTGTCGAATGCTTTGCTAAAATCAGTAGCAATAACATCAACTTCATTTCCTTTCTCTAAGGTACACAACGTATGGAAAACAAAATCCACTAGATTGGTCGTGGTTGACCTACCAGCTAGGAAACCATGTTGTTCAGGAGCCAAAATAGATTTGCAGTGGAAAGACAGTGTATCATAAATAATGCTTTCGAACAGCTTTGGTATCCAGGACAGTTTGGCTATGGGACGATAGTTAGACACATCATTCTTTGGTCCTTTTTTATGGATAGGAATTATATAAGATGTTTTCCAGAATGTTGGAAACACACCTTGTGAAAGTGATAGCTTGAAAAGGGCTGTCAGAGATTGGACAAAAAAGCTCGAACAGTTTTTTAGGACTATAGCAGGAATTCCGTCAGGACCAGATGAGTAATTATCCTGAAGTTTATCAATTTTATTTTTGATTATGGATGGGAAAATATCCAATGTGTGAAATGAGGTTTGTGGAGAGTTATTTAGATATTGGAAATAATGTAAATCCACTTCTACCTCGCAATCACTAAATGACTGTTCAAAAAAGTTTGCGAAAAAATTTGCAATCATTTCAGGGTCTGATGATGAGTTGTTGAGGTAAGAGAGGGAGGAAGGGTAGCCGTCAGATTTTCTTTTGATGTTTATAAACTCATAAAAACGTTTAGGATTTAACTTTATTGAAGATTGCATTTGAAGAACATATTCGCTATAGAGACGTGTACTAAGTTCAGAAAACTGTGTAAAAACGAACGAGAAAACTTGGTAGTCGTTTACTGATTTTGAAAGAAGATATTTTTTCCATAAGTTATTCCTCAGGTTGCGAAGTGACCGAAGATCTTTATTATACCAAGGTGGGGAAGAGGAGTAATTTTTACGAGGCATAAAAGGAACAGATTGTGCAAAACATTTAAAAATCTCTGAATAAAATACTGACAACGCTTGATCGATCGAGTCTTTAGAAAAAGTGAAGTTAATATTGGCTAGAAGGGAATTTAATTTGGGAAAGTCAGCCTTTCTAAAGTTAAAGAAATAGTCTACGGCAATGTTAGGTTGAGGATTGTGGTAAGAGAATGAAAGCGACAAAGGTGGGTGATATTCGTCCAGTTTAGAAAGAAGTTGGCCACTTGCTGTCACAATAGCGTTACCAGGATCAGAAACGAAAATAAGGTCTAGTTGCCTATTGAGGTTATTAATAATACCACTTATTTGGAAAAGGTTAGAGTCTTGCATGCAATCAGTGAAAAGTATTTCTTTTTCAGATGCAGTATTTGACGGATAATAGTAAGTACCGTCGTTATGAGGAGACCATTGAATATACGGGAGATTAAAATCACCCATACATATTATTTCGTCATTGGTGTCAGCAGCATCGAAAAGGTGGTCTATTGCATCAACTATGAGCTGATATGATATAGTTGGTTGAGAGGGGCGAATATAACAGCACATAATAAAAATATATCGGGAGGGCAGTTTGATTTTGACTGTTATAAATTCAAAATCTGTTGAATGTGATGAATTGAAAGGACTGACATCAAGACGACAGTTCACCGCTAACAAAACACCACGGCCCAGTTCTTCACTGTCATTGATCAGACCGTCCTGACGAAAAATTAGGTACTCTGATGTAAATAGTTCACTGTCTAGAATATTTGGAGTAAGGTTTGTCTCAGTTAGAGCAAAAATGTCATGAGGAAATGATTGTGAATTAGTAAAAACTGAGGACGTTTTGGTTCGAAGCCCTCTAACATTCTGGTAGTATATAGTAAGGAAGGCCGAGGGATTAAGTGAGTGGGGAGGAAAGGCGGTGTTAAAGGCGAGCATCATTCCTAGTACGATTTCGTCGGGTATAAGAGTTATTTTTGGATTTAATATAAGCCGCGTAGGCTTGTAAGTCATCAGCGACCATTTGATTAGAAACATTGAAAGCTTCGTGAAAAGAGTTATAAATTTTTCTAAGGGCAGAAACATTGGTCGGGAGACCTTCTTGTTGGATATGCAACATTACGTTTGTTTTAGTCTTGCCATCAATGCAAACGGACTCTGCGGTATTATATAAGTAGGCTAAGTAGAGACGAACATTGTCATATATACGACGGTCTCGTAGCCTGGACATTGTGTAACGAGATTCGGTACTATCAGAGGTCTGCATTGATACTTTTACAGCAGGAGGGAAAAGTGGATCAAGAAAATGTGGATTATTACGAATGGGTTTGGAATTGGTATCGATACTTAAGTCGGGATGATTAACTGGTATAGGAACGACATGTGAGGGAGTGAAATTAGGATAATGAACCTGGGAGTGGGAATTGGTTAGAGGCTTTACATTTTTTAGGGATCTAGAGATAGTTTTTGGTTCGTTACGTTTACTTTTAAAGCTAGTTCGAGGCTTAGTATTATGGTTGTGATTATAATTTGAAGTAAAATTAGAGCTGAGTTTAGATAAGGATGGTCTGGCGTATTCGGGAACAATTTTCATCCTACTGTTTCTTAGCTTAAGAAGAGGACCAGAAAACATCCATAAGTAATCGCTTTGTATAGTGATGATGAATTTTCCGGGTGAAATGCAATTACAATTCAATGGTTTAAAAAAGTAGTTTTGCTTAAAATATTGAAGAAGCCAGGATTCTGTAGTATGATAAGGTGCGTTTTTGACTATGAAACAAGAGCTGCTTATTGGTTGGTTATTAATGATTTTTTCCAACCGACGGTTCCAGTCGGTGATACTCCATGTTGTACCGAATTTAATGATCGACGGTTGTATTGTTGATGCAGACTCTGATGTTGTAGCTATAGGTGATGTTGGAATAGTAGCAACTGAGGAAGTGTTCATTAGAAGAGACGGGCTTTCAAGATCCATAATTTCTGTATGTAGTGACTTGTTGTTAGTAAGAAGTTCTCTTGGGTTGGATGGACTTAAGTTGTATGTGTTTTTTAGTTCTTCATAATTTTCTGCTATGGCTAGACGAGTTGCTGTTGACTCATTTCTGACAGCTTCTACAATTATCGTAGAATCGTTATAGACTTTATCAAACGAGGCTTCTGCGTTTCTTGATATTGATTTCGATTCAATTAGCAGCAATTTTATTGAGTCGGTTATTATCGACAAGTTGTCTTGGAAAGAGCTTAGCAATTCACTCCCTGTTTCTGTTCTATCAAAAGACTTCGTTGTAGAACTGGTGTTAAGTAATACCTCAAGTTTTGTATTAAGTTGGCATGAGAGAGAGTTCAAGTTATCATAGCATTCTGAAGTTCTGGCAAGAATCTTTTTTATAGAGACTTCAGTTTTTGATGATTGTGATTTTGAAATTTCATAAAGGTTTTCAAGATTTTTTGTTGTTGATTCGTTGTTTACTACCATTATTTCGCTGGCTTTTTTTTGGTTACAACGAAACTCCGATTTAAGTTCCATAATGCAATCATAGAGTTGTTCCACTCGTTCGTTATTGCATTTTAGTGCAAGCATTATGTGCGAGAGCGTTATCGATTTACATTCAGCACAGTAATAACTAAAAAGTCTGTTAAATTCTGTCAAGTGAGTTTTAGCACTTCTACTAAGGCCAGTGCAGACCGGGTGAAATACCTTGCCACATATACCCTTACATGTAATCCATTCATTAGTAATGTCGGTGAGTTGACAATTACTTTTTCCACAGATAGTTGCAGTATTCATTTTGGCTTATTCGTATTTTTACACTTTTTTCTTCTTTTTATGGAAATGAAAAAATTTCGGGTCTTAGTGTAGTTAATATTTAGTACACCAAAATGGTTGTGGTATCGGGAACAATTTCAGAGTAGGTTCTTGTATCAGCTAATTATGTCTCCAAAAAACTCGTAAAGGTTGAGGTGCAGGATAAAAACAAAACGTGGATTTGTGAGTATCAAAAAAAAAGCTTATGAGGCAGAACATGTACTAATTTTGTACTCACACGGACGCCAGAGAAGAAGAGCTATTCTAGCTGGATGTGGAGCGTGAAGGGTGGGGGTGATGAAGGAAATTCCAGTGCACTCACAGCAATGCCCGAGAGCTCCCGTTGTGAAGAATCGCAAGTGTGGAAGTTAAAAAATAAAAAAAATCCAATGAATTTGGAGAAGAGCAGATCTGTTGGCAGAACATATACTGATGTAGAGACTCACCAGGAGAAGTAAGTTTAGAGCTGAGAGATGATTTTTTCACAAAAAAAAAAAACAAAAACTGTTTGATTCTCTTGTATATGAAAAGAGATGCAGCAATAAAGAAATTATATTGCCTTATATTGAAAAATTATCACAAAGAAAGAAAATTTATTAACTTTCAACAAAAGTGAAGAGTGAAATTAGCGAACTTGATTTAAAAAAAGTGTTGCCAATCACTAGTGGAATGGTTTAAAAAAATGTTTGTTTGTAAAAGACTAATAAATTCAAGAGATTAGGGCGAAACTTTATTAGTAGGTAAATAACACTGCCAAATGCTCGGATAGCTATCACTGCACATCCACTTAAGTCACAATGGGTGGTCTGATCATGAAATACTAATGCGAATGAAGATACATTCATTGTGTTGTTGTTGTTGTCGTTGGCATTGTTTTTCTTAGATATAGCATCACATTTCGGCAATATGTAACCACAGGTATTTTATTTCTGAAAAAAAAACATGGTGTGAAACTTGCCGGAAGGATATCACACTTCATGATGGTATAAAGCCGGTGTTATGTGGAAAAGGGAAACAGAATAAAAGTTTTCTTTCAGTTAGATAATTTTCGTCTGGAGTAAGGAAATAGAATACCCGATTAAAAATAATTTCAAAAAAGGGTCGGTGAAATTGTTGTGTGATGAAATTGGGCACGTTTCAACTGTCGAGTGCCGTAATGACATAGATATGGGGTTATATAAACACAACTACAACGCAAGAATAAGGCTACGGATATTGTACACATCATTTTTGGAGTCCTTCGTTGGGCGCCACTTTTAAGCTGAGTTTTTGGGAAGGCACCAGAGAGAGGTGGATTTGATTTGCTAGTGCAGTTTCGTATCATTTCAAAAGGGAGAAGAAACAAATAGGTAAAAAAGAATACGATAGATGTCATTTAATTTACAATATGCCGAACGTTACTAATCGGCACATGCCAATCGCTTTTAATGAATTAGTGTGTTTTTTACAATCAGAAAGTTATTAGATATCCAAGATCTACAAATTTGAAACGGAGTTTTCAAAGCATAAGTTTAGCAACTGAGATCAAAAAAGCATTGCGTTGGGCGCCAGTATTGTGTTTCTCAAAGTAAGCTAGGATCTCGATCATGTCTTTTCATTACTTCTTTGAGATCAGAGGTTACCTTAAAACTTTTTTCTTTGATCTCCTTGAGAGAAAACTTCAATCTAGGAGGGCTTGCAAAATTCCCACAATTTTGAATAGATGACATGTACCTCGTGATCTCCTCAATAAGCGCTTACTTAGTCTTATTCCTTAATGCCCTCAAGTTGTATTTCAGCTTCGCTGCGCAGGTTGAATTCACTCAAAAGTCCTGTTTTCTTTGGTTGGAATTCATTAAAACTAAAACTATGTAATGTTACTTTACAATTAATGTGAACAATCTTCTTGAAGCAGCCTGCAGTTGGGCGTTCTTGAAGTCAAAACTCATAAGAAACGGAATGAGGAATCAGAACTTCGTCATGAAATATACACATCTTTCAAAGAACTTTACGCAAGAAGTAGTTTTTGCTTACGCCATTTAAATTTGTGCAGTTCAAACTTTTCAAACAAATAAAATTCTCTCCAGATACAACAACAGCCAGTGGCAGCGTTATTGCCCTGGTATGCGGAGCAATTCACAGCATTTTATATTCAGAGACATTTAAGAACTAAACTCCATACACTCAATCACAAAACACACTCGATACCAAGAAAAACGTTACTTTAAAGGCTTGAAACGCACAAAAGATAATCAAAGAATACCAAAAGCCAAAGCAATTCTAAACCCTTTTCACGTAACTCCCTTGTGGTGTTCTGACCGTACTGTACAATTTATAACATAACCTACGCACTCCTAATTGGGCAATTAGAAGCAACCTACTTCATCACAGGAAAAGAAAAAGAAAAAACTCGAGCCCACAATACACAAACTGTGCCTACGGCCGGGTACCTAAGTGCCATAAAGTGCAGGTCTACGTCTGGTTCGTTAGTAATGTCCTTTCAAGTTTTGTTATTTTTTGCATTTAAAATTCTTATCCCATCATCCACAATTTTCTATCTAAACGTATTCTTTTATTTTTTTTGCCTGACACAGGCGCGATTTGTGTGAATCAATGCCAAACCACACAAAGCCATTTCACATTGAAATCGTTTTGCCAAAGGAGGGGCTTATCAATAAATCCTTGAACAGAGGAATATAAAAACGCTTTCTTTTCATTTTGATTGTGGTCGTTGGTAGTTTTACGTTTGGTATTCCCTTTTTTTCTGGTCTTGAGGATAAGAAATAAGACCTCTGCGAGGTATTCTAAAGCTTTTTTTTTCGTAAAAAGATCTAAGTGATTTCCGAGTTTAGGTAGTCTTGGCAGAATGGAGTTATAGTGTCTAGATATTTTTTAAAACGAAAACACCTGAAACCCACATTCTATGGTGAACCGAGGCATATAAATTGTTAGAGGCTATCGTAAATCTTTCAAAAAAATGTATGTACACTCGTACACACAACACTTTGAAACAGATAAAGCACTCGGCCTTAAATTGTTAGCCACCCACTTACCTACCAACCCACGATAAAACCGCAGAAAGTTTCTCACACAGGGGTTCTTTGTTTCCCTTGCGATCAACCCCTTTCGATTGGTGGTGCAACCACAAAATCGTCGGCAAAACTGGGAAATAAGAGTTTTCCAAAATAGCTGCAAAGTTATTCGCACCCAACCCAACTTTCATTCTTTGGTATCTATAGTTTTTCAAGGATTCGTGTAGAATATCCTTGCTGCCGCCTGCCTGCCTTTTTCGTGTGCTAGTGCTAAGGATGCGTCTAATTCATTTTCATTGCAGAGCAGATAGTACTTATGCAAGTAGAATGTCGATAGCAGTAACTTTTATCCGTTAACTGACAGTGATTAGTTGTTGTTTGCTCCACAAAATAAAGCTTCCGATGATAAGGCCTGCTCCAGCCATCGTTCCTTCTTCTATCTTATTCTTAAGACTTGGTTGTTGGCCTCAACTTATAGCGGTACATAAAGAGAAAGAGAGGAAAACTTATAAGACTATCGAAACTCTTGTTCGTCTTGGGTGGTGAAACTCTGATACTCTAGTCCCCATGATGAAAGACTACTCAATGGTTAAGGAAATGAAGGTAAGGTATATACTACACTCAGGGAGATATAAATTTGAGACCCAGCCCTAAATCCTTCCCAAATATTTATCGAGATCAATAAAAATTGATTTGGTTTATTTTTCAATTTATTAAGGACGAACAGAAATTTGTGTTCAAACAACTCCTCTCGGTAATGAATTTAATTTTCAGAGGAAAAAAAAAAATAAACATTTGTTATCGTGCAACAAGGGTTGCTATTTTTTTTTTGTATATTTTATATCTTTCTGTTACACCCTCTGGATGGAGGATTATATTATCCTTTTTTTCCAGTCAGACGTCCTGCAGGAAGAATGATGATAGTTTGTATTTTTGTTGACGGTTGGTCGGTGATGTTCGGTCGCTGGCAGCATGAGGGTGTGACCAGTGGTGATTTTTCATATTACCACCATTCGAGCGGCGTAATCTGTTTCGGACATGCAATGTCAGGTATTTCTACATGTTGTCTTCATTAACAGAAAGGGTGGAGCGGATACAATGTAACTGACATTGGAATTTTGTAATAAATCCAACAATGTCTGAAAGAATGAAAGGGTCGGGTTGGACGCTTTATTTTAATACAAAAACAAAAAATTTAATAGGTTTGACGAACGGAGTCAGCAGACAAAAGTGAAGGTCGAGACTTTGTTTACTTAAAATGAGACTCATATAACAAACACCTTTTTGATAAATAGAAACATAGTGGGTGAAATAATTTAAAATCCCTTAGTGAAAATATTAAACTAAAAAAAAGAGTAACACTAAGACTTGACTTGCAGCTTGTGATCCGGAAGCAGATTCAGGAATAGAGCAGTGTTTTTACTCAATACTTCGTGGTTTAAGGAATATTTTTAAGATGAGTTGCCGTTGGGCGCCAAACAACTTTAGCAAATACTCAACCGACGTCGAGGGAATGACTAGAATGGAGCAGATAAAAGAGACGGTTGTGATTTTTTCCACATTGCAATGCTTATTTCGAAAAAAAAATTACAAAGAAGAAGAAGTAGAAGAAAAAAAAGACGGAGAAGAAAAAGAAGAAGTAAACGAAAAAAACGAAGAACTTAAAGAAGAAAAAGAAAAAATAAGTTGAAATCACATATCTATAAAACTCCAGAATAGAAAGAAATCATCTGACGATGATTTGAAATACAGGCAGAAAATATCTCGTTTTCGTACACGCTATCAAACTAAAAGCAAATGTTTGAGGAAACGCTCTTACAGTGAGGCTTCACGTTGGGTCGACCTTGATAAAATCTTTAGAAAGTTTTTGATTTTGGGAGAAAACATTGCGCAATATTGTGCCAATCCAATGATAAAAACAAAAAATCTCTTTGAGATAGTACGACACGAAATGTACATAATCTTTGCATTTATTAGATAAAAAAAACACGTGTATTATCTCAACTACAAAACTCATTACATTTCTCTATTGAAATTAACTCTGAGTTATTCCTCAATCTAGTCTCAAATATCTGTTTTAGAGCAAATCCAAAACCACACACAAACACATTCGCAGAACATTTTCGTAATAGCTGCTCATTGGACATGATCACATTACTTATCAAAAATGGTTATTCAGGTTATTGGTAGAAGTACATCTGGAGCAAAGACTCCATGAAAAGGCACGCCTGACGAATACTTTTCCGGAAACATATTTTTCAAATTTTTCCAATGATATAACCGATAAAACTTAATTTTAAAATAAATAAAAATTTTTAGTAAAACTGTAAGCTGTTCATTGGGAAAATGTTAAAAAGATTAGTGGCAGACATTTTTGTATATTGCCAATCAAAAGATGACTGACAACAAAGCCACAAAGAAAGTCTTCAAAAATATTCAAGCGTTGGACTAAACATTTGTGTACCATTGTATAAAACAAAGTTGTTTTCACCTGGTTGTCTGTATGCTAAGATCTTTGAAACCACTCAACGGATTTGCATGCGTTTTTTTTTAATAGATAAAGTGACCCAAGTGATATGTTCATAATGTATGAACAGGAACATGAGTTCAAATATCACTGTACTGATTTAAAATTTTTCAATACTACAATATGGTGTTATAAGAACTATAACTCATCCCTATATTCTTACGCGAACGGAACGGACACTAAAACATAACTTGAAAAAAACTGGACCGATTCCAAAAATTGTTATTTTTAGAGTGCTTTATTGCCCCTGAGTGGAAACTTGAAAAATACTTAATGAGCTCAATTCAATCAAAGTAAGGCCTGACCCAAGTTACATTTTTACTCTCATCAGATGCTTCAAAGAGCTTAACTAGGCTTATTTCTGGGCGTAAAATGTAATCTTGAAGAGTTCTCCTAGATTGTTATGAGGCTGTTATAAGCCTTAAATGGGGTAATTATAAGAGGCTCTTGGCTACTAATAGCAAGAACTAGAGTCTCTTTGCGATACTTGTTGTTTTTTTAACAGAGTTTAGTTCTTCTTATGGGATGACAGATTTTGAATCAAATACCTCTGGAAAGAATCTTATAAGGCTCTGCTCAATCTTGCTATGAGAGGGCGTTTCTTCCTAAAGGAGCAGCTAAAACGAGAACGGAATATTTCTAAACTTCAAAAAGTCATAAAAAGTTTTTTGGCAAAGCATTGGGATTTCTTTTATTAGATAATAGTAACAAAATTTCAATGCTAGATGGCCCATTCCCTTAAATCCGTTCTACACAAGCATCGTTTTTAATAAATTCATATCACGAAGATATTGCTCTCCTCATCACCAACTTTTTGAAGATTGTTTATGAAATCAGTGAAAAATGTACTAAAGCTGACTTCTACTGAAGAATCTATAAGGGTGACGTTGAATGTTCAACACTACAGAAACAGAGAAACGCTAGGCCGACAAGAGTTTTACTTTCTTATCCCCTGCATTTATTTGTACCAGGAGTGTTTTGATTTGCCATTTTTGCTTTTTGGTCAGCCGCGCTCGTGTCAGTATATGACCATCGTATATGACATTATGCTTTATTGACAAGGTTCTCTGGAGATCTCCTTTCAATACGACAATACAAACTGAACCGAAAATGTTCTTTACATAGATCATTCGATTCTAGCTGTCGATAAAATATTTTTTTGTCAGAAATGTGAATTCAAAAATGATCCAAGCAACTGCTCAGGTTTATTGGTTGAAACTCTGAAGTTCAAAGTCTTCATTCACC
Organism: Melanostoma scalare; assembly: GCA_949752695.1. NCBI lineage: Eukaryota > Metazoa > Arthropoda > Insecta > Diptera > Syrphidae > Melanostoma > Melanostoma scalare. Next base: position 21,287,564 of record OX456986.1, read on the forward strand.
ATTTCAGTTAAATTTTCTGCCAAGTAAGCTTTCACTTGATTAAATTCAAGCCCTTTCCAATTCTTATGATTAGTTCTACAAAAATTTGAACAAAACGAAAAAATAACTAACGTTTCCCTCTATAAAGGAAAATGTAATCCGATGCGTCATGCACCGTTTTTTCCTTCCTTTTCTTTGCGTTGTAATCAACTTCTTTTAAATGAGAAGAAAAAGCAGGTAAAGAAACCTTGAATTAAAGAAAATCACGTAATAGCTTACAAAGTCAAAACACTATGGAGGTTTCATTTTGATGGAGCGTGTGGAGAAAAGTCAAACCACGCAATTGATTTGTTGATCTTTGTGATATTTTAGAATTAATGGATTCAGAACGGTTCTATTTTGTAATCCAGCATGCAAACTGCATATTGGTCATTAGAAATTTATAAACAACTCGTAAGTTTACAAAAAACTGTGGTTTTAGATTACTAGGTTTTTGAAATCATATGAAAACCAACCTCTAACGAGTATCCACAAGAATGAAATAATGAGAATGAAAAGGAAGTCTCTTATTGAGAACTAGCACTACAGTTTTTCTTTCTAGGCAATCTCAAATGCACAATCGGTAAATCTGATTTTCTGACTAGGCATCCTCGAAAGAGATGCACACTTTGTTAAACCACAGGATATATTATCGGCTTTTCTAGTTTAGATTCTCGGACTGTAAGGAAGATTCACTTCAAAAATATTAAAAAATAGGAAGGCAAAGAACCAACTACAACGAGAAATTGAAAGAGCCGACAAAATTTTGATAGTTTCGAAACGTGAGGCTGTGTTGTAATTACTCTCGGAAGCCTTGCCAATTTCTTTAAAAAACAATGTCCTTGGAAAAACTATTTTCTGGTAATAAAGCTGGAACAGGCACATATGCTCATTGCCACACCCCTGGTGCTACATTAAAATTAAGTTTGGTTAGTGTATCTGTGGAGAACTAAGATTTGAAACTGCCACACTAAAAACAAAACAAAAAAATTCAATAACTCACTAGACAGATGAGCATTTGACCGATAAATTGTTTTCATCTCAGGCGGAAACAGTTTAAAATTGAATTCTCTCATAACTACACAAAAGCCCTTAACTCATATAGTTGAAGGACCATATAGTCCTCATCATTTTCCAGCCAACAATCATGAACTCATTCCTGAATACCGCACCCTATAGCTTTCGCTACTCTCATCAACCCTTTGCCAATGAAACACACATTCAACCTGCTTAGCTTTAAGCCCTTAAAATGGTTTTTCCATTTCAGTTCCTGTCTAAGTCCAACTCAACATCAACCCTTTTTCATCGTTATGTCATAAAAATAAACTACTAAAAGCGGTAAAGGGTATTTTTCGATTTTGCTGTAAGCTTCTTCCGGAATTCCGAGTACATAATCACGAACAATCACCGAACAACACACTCAAAATAAAGGCCAAGTGAAAAAAGAATCTACGAAACACAAAATATAACCCCCAAAAGAGCACTGGCAAAGCCTCTAATGATATTAAAAAGTTGTTTTGCGAAAAGGGCCTCAAACACTTGCATTGCTACACATATACTAAATTTCTCTCACCATATTCCTCATGATTTTTGTTCACCCTTTTTTGGTTCTTGGCGCATAAACCCTTTTTAACGAGTATTTTGCTTTCTTATCCATTCACGACGCTATATACACTCAGGAGTTGGAGTATTACAACTCTCATTGTCTGTTGCTTGGATAGCTGGAGAAGCAAGATGCATCTACTTGAGTTAGACTGTAGAGGGCAGGAAAGCATCACCACTAGATAAAATATCTCTGAGAAGTGTATTGGAATCTTGTTACGTAAACTTTTTCCTTGCCTTGCAATGTCGTTCTGACAAGTTTATAATGTTCCAGATACTCGCTCCAGACGAGGAATAATGGGAAGTGAAATACCCACTCGTACTTCATAAAAGAGGATTTCATGCTCGTCATCTTTTGCTGTTATTCCTATGCACAAAGTAAAGTATGTAGACACTCAATCTTATCGTCGTCGTTCAAGCCTTTACAGGGCTGCATTTGTTGGGATGGTCGTTCAGTTGCAGATTGAAAGTGAAATTGAAGAGGTATTTTGTAAAATTTCAAATAAATATTTAGGTACAATTGCTCGAAATTTGAGGCACCAGTGTTCTGCAACTAAGTCACAAATAAAATAAAATCAGTCGTCGAAAAACGATGGAAACTCGAGTTAAATTCTACTAAATTCGTAAAGTTTCGTTCTCGTTTTTTATCTAGAGAATAGGAGAACAGGATCAAGATCATTGCTTTTCAACTGTTCATGTGATAGGCTGTGGAAAATCGCAGGACTATATCGCCTATTCTTTCTTCTTATCTGCGCTGCCTAGAGGAGAATTTTTACCTAAACTGACGGAATCAACTTTATATGGTAAGACTTTTTATAAATATGTATTTATCAAGTACTTGTCAAACTTTATTTTGAACAGGACAACAACAGACAAAAATGTTATCACTGCTTAGCATACCTTTCGACTCTATCTCGAAATTCCCTAATCCATCCCTGGATGAAACCCTCATCATCAACATTTTATTCATAATCAACTTAAAGTGTGTATAAGTTTTCTTCAAAATCTACATGAGTTTTTCTTCACCAAGAGCGTACAAAGTGCTCTCTTTATGTGTGCTTGTTCAAGTTCTGGTCATGATAAGACGAGAGGCAAGGTGGTAAATTAATACTTTCCGGTGCGCCATAGAAACCTCAAGAGGTAAATTCATCTTTCCACCTACTTTCTTTTTAGTGAAGAAACGCAAAATGCGGTATGGAGGGGTTGTTAAATGAGGCATTGGCATTTCAAATTAATCAGTGGTTGTTGTTATGGTCCTTTTTATTTTCATGTGAAATTTTCTAAACAAAAGGGAGTTTTGTGTATAATGAAAAGGCTAAAGCAATTTATTAATTATTTTGTTTCTTGTTCTCTAGCGTTATGTTTCAACAGTTAATGGTAAATGAGTGCCATTCAGTTTGTTCACTGAAGTGGATTTAGATGTTCGACGGAAACATTTTAATGAAAAAATGAAATAAAAAAATATAAAAAAAGTATAAGGCATAATTGAAATGTTGGAAGGTAACTGGGTGTAGTAATATATTGCTGGCAAGGGATGGCTTCTTGGGTCGTGTCTGTGAATATTAAATTAATTTAATGCTCAACGGTTGAATAACTGAGGTAAAGTTTCAGAAGAGCTTGAAGAAACCCTAAGCCAGTTTATTGGCTCTATAGTTTGCTTATCAAAGTATCAGCAAACTCCTTTTTTGAAGTAAGATTACGAGATGACCGTTGAAGTGAGTCAATTTACTCATTTTCGGTATATAAAACATTGTTGAAAATGTTTGAAAGTGATGGCCATAGTGAAAAATTTACAAAAAAGTACTGGAGAGTAATGATTTGGAAAGTGAGTAAAATTACACACTATATTACTTGTTTCAAAAAATCAGAAAAACTTAGTGCTCTATATGGTGTAACTGATACTTTTATATGATCAAATTTTTTTCTGAGACAAAAGAGAGGAAGTGAGTAAATTTACAAGAAAATACGAGTTATAACAGTTAGATATCGTCAACAGTTCTAGATCTTCCGCAGACTTTTGGAAAGAAGTTAAAACTATAAACAGTGGAACTAAAAGGATAGGATCCTCTCTGCAAGCAGCTGAGTTAAGGAGTTATTTTGAACATCTTCTCAACACTCCGCGATTCTCTCCGCTACCACAGTATGCAGCACCGTTCTTCAAAGATTAGCTTCTTGATTCACCTTTTACATCGTTGGAAGTTTCTAATGTTATTAAGATGGCGAAGGCGGGAAAGGCACCAGGAGATGACCGAATTCCAATAGAATTCTACAAAAACTGTACCAGTGAATATTTGTCAGCTATGACGAAAGAGTTTAATAGGATATTCGAGACTGCAAGTGTTCCCCTTGATTTTAAAAGAGCTATAATATATCCTCTACATAAAAAAGGAGCTCTAGACAATCCAGAGAATTACCGGGGTATTTCATTTTTGAATAGTTCATTGAAGATTTTTAGTACCCTGATATTCAAAAGATTGACAGAGTGGATTGAAAATAAAAGAATACTGAACGAATTTCAAGCAGGTTTTAGGAGGAACCGCTCAACTACAGACCACTTATTCTCGTTGATCAATATTGCTGAAAGTTATAAAAAAGGAAGAAAAAGCTCTATGCTTTCTTTGTTGATTTTCGCGCAGCCTTTGATTCCGTTGTACGTGAAGCCCTTTTTTATAAGTTATGGAATCTCAAGCAAAACCATAAATATACTGAAAGCGATGTATGAAAACAACTTAACGTATGTTTGGGATGGTGAAAACATCTCGGAAGAATTCGCAACAGAAATGGGTGCTAAGCAAGGTTACGTCTTGAGCACCCTACTATTTATTTTATTTATCAATGATTTTGTTGAAGCAGTTGGAGGTGGAATTGACTTTGGAAGAACGCGGGTGCCTGTGCCTTGTCTCGTATTCGCTGATGACATTGTATTTTTGGCAAAATCTATAGAGGGCATGCAACGAATGATCAACCGACTTGAAAACTACTGCGACCTTTGGAATCTATCAGTTAACCTGGAAAAATCAAAAATGATAATCTTTCGAGATGGAGGTGGGAGATATTCACGGAGCTAAAAATGGAGTTACAAGGGGCAAAATGCAACACTTACAAGGGAGTACAAATACCTTGGCATGTTGGTTACCCCATATCTAAATATGAAAATGCACTTTCAGTTGAAGTTATCGGAGGCGAAAAGAGCAATTTCAGCAGTTTGCAGGCGGTGCATTGACAACAAATACGATGACCATAATGCGAAAACAAAGCTGTTTCGAGCAACTGCAGCTTCTATTTTGCTGTACGGTGCGCAAGTCTGGGGACATTCCAAATATGAAGAAGTGGAAAGCTTTTTAAGATATTTTATTAAACGGATTTTTCGATCGCCGACGAATACACATAATTACATGTTGCATTTGGAAACTACAGTACCTCCACTGTTTCTGAAAGTTCTCAAATTAAATTTTGATTATGTATTGAAAGTGATGGAAATGGAAGAAGGAAGACTACTTAAACTCGTTCTCAAGAGGATAATTCAAACAAAAGGAAATCTTGTGAGAAAGTGGGAAGAGTTAGGAGCTGAATTCGGTGTAAACGTCCTCGTGCATGCGGATATTAACACGAGTGACTTGAGATGCTGTTTTCAGAATATATTAAAAGGAGCAAGCCGCTCAATGTTCGATGCATGTATGTTGGAAGCCCAATCTTCTCAGCACAGGATGACTTACAGTCAGTTAAATTTAAATCTGCAAGAGAATACATATTTCCTAAACCGATTTCCTCTTAACATGTTAACTTAACATAACAAGCGTTATATTTAAAATTCGAGGTGAAATACTTAAGCTGAATTATATTCCGCATCGACCAGAACTGCCAATTTTGTGCGATCTTTGTAATCTTAAGGAGAGAGAAGATGTATTTCATTTCATCTGAAGATTCCCAGTTCTAAGAGGATTCCGAGTGCGACACTTTGGCAGAACTTTGGTAGATATGAACAAAGTCCTTAGTATTTTGAATGGCGATTTAGGCTGGGAAATTTTATATAACTATACAGTAACTGCACTTAGATATAGAACAAGTATAATTGAGGTCGATTTTTAGTTAAAGCTATGGAAATTGTATAAGATATAAAAATGATAAAAGAATAAAAAATAAAAACAAATGTCAATCTGGTAGATGGCCCTAGGCCAAACCAAATAAATCTTAAGGTATAATCAATCATTGTAATGCATATATTATTTAATTTGATGGTTACAAATAAAGATTCTATTAACTAACTAACTAACTACAAGAAAAATATGTAAAATTGAGCAAATAATAATGAAGCAGTTCCAGAACGATGGATTTTTAAAATAGCTTTAAAATAAATAAGAAGACTTTTGGTCACTTTGATAAATATTGTAATTTTTGACAAAACAACGTTTTTTGAGAAGCGAGTAAAATTACTTGCTTGGTAAACAAAAGCGCAATTGGACGTTTCGATGAAAATTGCAGTTAAACAAAAAAAAAAAAAAAAGAGTTTTGAAAAATGAGTCTCACTAAGGCAGATTGCACTAAAATCCAGGGACAACATCACAGTACACTTTAAAAGATGAGTAGTCCAGTCAAGATGCTGTCATTATCTTTGGTTATAAACTGAAAATTTTCAATTTCTCGGCAACTGAAGTAAATAAAAGTGAGTTTTATAAGTTTGAAGATTTAAGAGCAGGAAGCATTAGGTGGAATCTCTTGAAGACACTTTGTGATTTAGGCCATCAAAACGTTTCATTATGGAAGTACGAGAATCAACAAATTTTTCATTTCTCACGCAGCAAATACCGAGGTAATTACATGTAATTAATTACACAATAAAATCGTTTATTTACATCAAATCAAAGACCAGGGGGAAATTCATGAAAGGAAGGTGATTAACTAAGACTGCAGTTCATCCCAAGGGATCATCGATTGGTTGCATAAGACAGCGTTCAAAAAAAACGAAAAATGTTCTCGGTTTAAGTGAAAACATGTTGACTCTCTCGCAAAAATTTCTTACACAAGCTATTGAAAAAACACACAAACACAACTTGAAATTGCTTAATGATGCGATTCAATTTTTATTGTCCTTTCAATTCTCTCTCTCTCGTCTTTTTTTCAGGAAATTTTGTTGATTTTTATTAAGTTTAGGGGTTTCATATTCTCGTTTATCGTTGCTTTTGTTATTGTCTCTTGAGCCCAATAACACTGCTTGTTGATTTTGTTAAAAAAAAAAAATTTGAAAGGCAATTTAACCCCAATAGACTTTCAAATTGGAAGTAAACCAGTGAAGTATTTTTTGGGAAACTTTTTTAACAGACTTATATATTAGTTCTTTTGTTAGGCAGTTAGGTATGGTTGATTTTGCTTTCAATTTTTTGTAACTACATATATTGCAAATTAAGTCAGAGAAAAGATTGTTCGAGAAAGAGAAGATTGGATACAAGAGGTTCGGATAAGTGGAATGAACTTGAGTCCAAAAGAGAAGTATTTATTATAAAATTTGAAATTATCAAATAGAAATCGCTTCAACAAACATTATTCAATTCTATAAATAAATGAGTGGCCCAATTTGAAATACCTTTACTTGTTAAAAAAAATATCATTGAATCTGTACCTACTGTTGCAATACTTAATTTTTGAGAAATATATGTCAGATACAATATCGTCTTACAAGGTTGGGTACATTACCATAGAGCAAACGAGTAAAGATATAGTCATTGGCTTCAGTGTCAAAGAAGGAATGAGTTAAGATGAAGAACGAAAATAGCAAATCTTGTTTTACTTTTTTTTTTAAGTGATGCAGAAAATGTGATACACAAGCTGCAATCAAAGGACCTGGTAGAAGGCTTCAGGGTAGGCAGTAGTAGGTTAGACCTTTGCCCGAGGCAGACGTTGGAAACAAATCGATTTGGTTGTAATTGATTACTTTAGCAAGTGGCCCGAGGCATACACTACCCCAAATCAAGAAGCCCAAATAGTGATCGCAGGTTTTGCTTAATTTCAATTGGGTGAGCAGGTTCAGTGTACTTATGGAGCTCAACTCCAAACAAGGGCGGAACATCGAGTCGAAGATCTTCCAAAGAATGTGCGCCCTACCTGGCAGTATGAAGACGAGAACCACACGGTTTTGTCCACAATTTGATGGTTGAAAAATTTAACTGAACCTTGAAACACACCAAACCAAAGTTGTAAGCGACTACCAACCAGACTGGGATAGATGAGTAGCGCTTTTGCCTTTAGGAGTTCCGAGCATAGGCAGGACAAACACTATCGGAAATCCAAAGAAACACCATACGACTGCTGAGCAAACCCAAATTAGGATGCTCCTCAGATAACCCACAGGATACAAATGATTAGGTGGACGACTTCAGGGAAAGACATCCACAAATGGATCAGGACACGGATAACAGCGTATAGCGACCGGAAGAAACAAAAACAACAAATGCACGATTTTAAGCGAAGATTGTCAGTGGCTCATCGACAAAAAATATTATCACCGAAGCTTCAAGAATATTGTGTAAGGCACTTTAACTGTGGTAGCGATGTTCAATGACGTCGCTTACCACATTCAAAGAAGACTAAGATGCAAGTCGAAAACAGTTCATTGCGACCGGGTGACTTTTTAAACAATTTCTAATATCAACTACAAAACTCATGAATTGAGAAGAAAAACAATTTCTTTTTGGATGAAAAATCATGTTCGAAAGGTAGTATTACTCTTGGTGGACTATGCAGTTCCTAGTGAGAGACAGTAACCGATCAAAACAATTTGAATATAACGTACGGGGGTGCTACCTTACCCTCAAAATTGGCAGCCGGTCGCACCGAAATTAGCGTTGGAGTGACGGCTTGAAATGTAGGTAGACAAATTCTTCTTTGAAGCAGTTAATAAGTAACTTAACAAAAAATAATTCCAAATAGAACATGAAACAAAATAAAATAAATATTTTATATTTTTTAAATATTATAATGTGGTGGTGTTCCGCAAGGAAGAGTTCTTAGGCCAGAACTGCTCGTTCCTTGTCTAGAAGATAAACTTCAAAAGTAGAATACTGTGAAGCCATCCCTATATTTGCTTACGTGCAACATGTGTGCCCGAATCAAGACTTCTTTCTTAAAAATAACCACAACATTTTAAAATCTATTGGTAAACCATTTGTCACCACTCATGTTCAAGAACTTATCATAGATTAAACTCCTTAGTATTCTCTAAGAATAAATATTTCATTTCAAATATGATCAGTTTGGTACTTAAGTGTATTTTCTTTCACTACTTTCTTGATGGATGCCAAGAAGACATTTGTTAATGTCAAGTTCCATACGAGTTAAGTGTCAGTAAAAACAGGATTTCCTCCGAACACGATTGTTCGATGCAGATGGTAGTATTTGCAAGACTACGTATACTCACATACAGATTCTATATTTTACAAATTTCCATCGACCGTCGACAACGTCAACGACGACGTGGAATATGACGACAAACCCACGATGCCAATGGCGCAACAACGCGACGGTGAAGCGTTATGAACGACGACGACGATGATGATGACATGAGTGCATGAAATATGTAAGCCCATCCACCCATAAGGCAACCAAGAGTGTTATTGGGATGCAAGTTGAAAATTCAAGTCAATTTTTCCAACTGTCAGGAGTGTCAATTCAGGAATAAATGATTTTGAGTATTAGCAACGTAACTCTTGGGAGTCGTTACATTCAACATACATTCAGCGTGTCACAAAAACGTTTTCAAACCTTCAAAGCGAACATATATAGGAAAGTGTTTGTATTTAAACACATTTATTACATTTCAACTTTTAAGTGTGAAAAAGAGATTTTCGGTGGAGCAATTCATCTTGTCAGACCCAAAAGTTTATTTAAACAAAAAAATGTATCGTGATATGTTTCTCTGCCAGAGAACTAAGAACACCCTGTTTGGATAGCTTTCAATCTGCAGACAGAAAAGGATGTAGTTCATACTCACCACACATTTCAATTCCTTATTGCACTATGGTTAGGTACTACTCCTTTTTCCTGTGTTAATCCTGAAGATTTCCATTAGTCTCATCTCTCATTTTTTTTTTTCAATCAATGAACACGTATTCCTGTTTCGCCATTAGCATATGTTGTGCTTAACTTACGTCGCCTGCGTCTCTGGTGGACGCTTCTGGTGGTGATATCAGTATTAGCATCTTCAATTCCACAACTGCAAAAACCAAGAAAAAAAACAAGTTGAAACATAAAATGTAAATTTATATTCAGAAATACTTTGGATACGTGTGCACAATGCACATTGCACAGCACCATATCCTGGGTAAAAACCACTTTATGTGGTCTGGAAACAAATGAAATAAGAATATTACATATCATCCACCCCAATATCCCTCTCTTCAGCTATTTTTCATGAAGAGAAGAGCAAGTGGTTATGAAAAATTCATTAGGTTGCCTAGAGGGCACCTACTGCATTGTAGAGAAGCATGTGCAAGAAGTGTCTATTCGTGTGTGGCAGCTGCATATATTTTTATGTTGTTGGGTACGTACAATGCATTTTCGAATAGAGATGAGTCTGATATTATAAAACTGCAAAAAGGAAAAATATTGATAGAGTTTCTATCTCCTGCGGCTAGATAATTTTCAATCTATGTTCCAAGGACTCTTTTGTTTTCTTTTTTTGTGTGTGTGTGTGTGTTTTTTGATAACCGTATATGATCATACAGTTTCTTCACTTTTTTTAACAATAAAAAATAAAATTTAACATAAGCAGATGATTGAAAGAAGCAATTTTCAAATGGCATATGGAAGACTAAAAGAGAAACTATGGACTTTTGGTTGAAATTGATTGGAGCTTAAAAACAGAATTCCTATCCTTAGGAAAAAAGATTAAACAGCAAGGCATATGCTGAAATGTTCCAATTAAATACTAACAAACTTAATAGGAAAGGAACTGACCAGATGCAAGGAACAATGTTGTGGCAATGTTCTTCAACCATCGAAAGTCTTGTGCACGCAAGTCTCAATTAGGCAACGAATAAGAGCTTTTTCATGTGTCGCTTCGATGTCAGGTAAATATTTGCCAGTAAACAACATCGTTCCATAAAATATTTCCTCTCTTATTCTTTATCTGAAGGCAAACGTATACAATATGAAAGAAAAACAATCATAAAGTCGGACAGTTTATGTAATTCATCCTTCTGAAGATATTCATATGAGTACAGAAAGTTTGGCTAGACCAATAACCATTTCATTTGCTTTAAGCTGTTGCAATCATTTTCACTCTTGGATCATTTCAGCGAATACGACACAGTACGCCTAAAAAAAGGATAACTTAATTTATAATTAAATCCATATCTGGAGAAAAGAACATTATACATTCTCATGAAATGAAATTATTACTTAAGTAACATTTAAATATTTCATTAAAAAACTGATTTAAAGTAAATACAAAAAAAAACTTTGTACACTTGTACGGCCACCCGTCACAAAAGTACTGTTCCACCCGTCACAAGCGTTGAGAAGCACATTATTTCTGTTTTACGAGATATTTGCGCAAATTATACTAATACTTAATCTGTACAATATCAGGAACCTTATAAAATTAGGTTCTTTGACAAAAGTTTCAAAGGAGAGGTAATTTGATGTCCCACCCGTCACACTTTTTATACTATCAATTTCTCATAATAATAATGATATTTTCATACCTTTTTCGATGGTACAGTATGGAATGACTATTCAAGTATGTGACAATGTCATATTCAGTACGTAAATCGTTACAATTTGACAGAAATTAAGCAAAGTGTAGGCGATGAGTATAAATGTCCCACCCGTCACAATGGAATGACCCTCCTGCTAAAATGAAATTTGTTGAAAGCACTGGCGCTTTGATTGGTTTAGAGATGTGGCAAACAAAATTTACAACCAAATCATTTAGTTTTCCAAGATATAATTTTTTTAGAGGATTAAAATTGTGTCTACTTCTACTTCTTCTTTTCTTCTTCTTATTTTTCTTCCTTTTTTCGACGTTGCGAGGATTGCGCTTAAAGGGATTACAGCTCTTTCACTTATCTGCTTCACGAGGATTTAAATGGTTTGAGGCACGATGCATGAATTATGAAAATGCGTTATCCAGAGATAAAGATGCACATGAAACAACACGATTAGAAAAATATGAAATAAGTTTTGTGCTGATTACTTTTATCTTTCGTTTCTCCTTTTTTGAATAGATTTTGGTTTTAGAATATCACATTCAGTGCAAAGTTTTTATAATTGGTTAATCGTTTACTTTTGTATATCAGATATCAATGTTTTCTTATTGCAGTTGTCAGCGCACAACCACAACATTTGATGATTAATGAGCATAATGAAGTGAAAAAACAAAATGAACAATTCTATCCCATACCTTATCCCACAAAGTATGTTATGTGGGGTAGGAGCAGAACGATAAATCTACTGAGAGAGTGCCTATTGCTTTGTTTGGGTACGAAAAGAAGGTTAATTACAATAAAAATGTAAGTTTATATGGACAAATTTGAAAATTGATATTGTGTAACAGTAATAAATTTCTTCCCCCTACCAGCGGTGAGGTGGGCATTAATAACTTGGATCACATATTTGTTAATAGATTTATTTACTTAAAATTGGGCTTAAGGGACATGCTGTTTTAAAACCCATTGACTTACAATGTCGGAAATAGAAGGAGTTTTGGAGCAACTATGTTTTGAAGTAGGAGATAGATGAAGTAAATTATAAAAAAGATACCATTTTTTTCTTCTCTTAGGGTACAATGGCACAACGAACATCCAAATCTCAAAGGAAGTACAATCACTTCTCTTCCACTTTTCTGATTTTAATCTGACTGTGGGGTGCGCTGCGTTGAACTCTATCGGCAGGCCTTCTGGTTTTGAATTGTTGCATGTAGGAGGCTAACCAAGTGCCAATGCAGTTGCATAGGGACTGATGAACATCACTTCATCAGTTTGTACTTCTTTAGGTCAATCAACACAAACTTCATATACTTTCTTCTACATAACAATTAATAAATCGTTGAGTTTTGCTTACTCTGATATTTTCGGAAATTCAAGTTGTATTGAAATAATGAAAATGCAATTAATGGAAAGGCACCAGGTAAAGAAGAAATTTTTATACTTGTTCTTTTAAAAGAACACCACCAAAGTCAATCTATAAACGAGATAAAAACAAAATTTTATTGAAATGCTCTAATATTGAAAATGAAGTGACCGTGACATGGTAAGCATCATCACCGTGCGTAATGGTAAGCATTTATTTTTTCATCTAAAAACTTAGAAATTTTTGAATACACGAGTCTGGTACTGAAAATACAAACTAAGATAACCTGTCCTACTTGTATACCAAATTTCACTTTGCTACGATGACGCCAACCCGTGCCGACTTCGCACCGAAAAATATTTTTGTACATTTGTCGGTAGATGGCAAATGTACTTACCACATTTCGAACGGAAACTATACTAGTTCCTACCAGTTTAAGGTTTTCTTTAAATAATCTCAGACTCAGTTTTTTAGTAATAACTACTGTTTTCAATTGAAAAAGAATCACAGTGTCTAGTCAAGAAAACGTCCTAAATAATTTTTTTTTTTTTTTTTTTTTCAATTCAAAAAGATTAGGCCAACACAAAACTGGACCACTCAAAGCAATTTTCGGTTCGTTGTACTACCAGACCAGCAACCACACCTTTTTTGTGGCACAGCGGATGTAAATAAGGTGATTGTAATATCGCTTATAACCTCAATTACGGCACTCAGATGAAACTTACTTGAAGACGTAAAAAAGAGTAGATATCCAGCACAGAATTTAAACCCACGAGTCCGGCCTGTCGACTAAGCACTCAATCAATTAACCTTCCCCGTTTTTAGTAAACTTCAAAGAAGCGTTAGATTTAGTGCTTAGTTAAAGGAGTATCTACTATCGAGCTCTCACCATTTTGACATTGAATGGCATTGAATTTACTATCGGAGGACTTGACAGTTCCTCTGAAAAAACATTTTTGCTCCTGCTGGGATTCGAACCATAAGCCTCTGGGTTAATAGGCAGACATGGTAGCCATCACGCCACGGATACCACCCGGAATTGTGCATAGCATCGTTTATATGAATCCAGTCTCAACATCAATATAAAAGCTGAGTTCAAATTTTATGATTCCGCATGAGTTCTACTTGAGGCGGTGTCTTATACAATTAATATTTGCACCACTTGTATGGCTTGAGTATTTCAAACAAAGCACATAATGATCAATTGAATCTATTATGTGTATCCTAATAACGAATGAAGGAGCATAAGCGCATGTTTTTTTAAGACTACTCTGGGTGTGGTCATCTAAAAGAACTGATTATTGAAAAGCGAAAAATTTCAAACCTTATTGTAGAACAATAAGAAAAGATACCATAATGCCCCGAACTTTGGATACTTACACAAATATTGAAGAAATATATGTCGTTTTCTGTATATGTACTTCCCCCTAGAACGTAAGAGTTGTGTCTTAAGAAACAAGTTTTGTTTGGAACATCTAACAGAATATCTTACAGATCACATTTCTGTCGAAGCACAGAAGTTTCTTTGTTAATAACTTTCTGTCTGGTTCTTTCCTTCTCTACTCATTTAAATAGTTACAAAAGTTAAAGAGGATTTTCTAGTATACAATTCTAAGATTTCCTTTTCCACCAAATCCCCTTTTCAGTATTTATCTGTTTAAGTGATTTTCTTTCTCTCTTGTAAGCCTGGCCAACCGAAATGCATTCATATCTCCTTTGTTAACTTTAGTTCCTAACTTAGTCCTTTGGTCAGTAGAGTTGACTGCAAATGCAAACGTTTGAGTATAACAAAGAACAAAAAAAAAATATATAAACACAATAACACAGAACAATGTACAAAGAGAATGCAGGAGTTTTTTTTACGACTAAGGTGCAAAGTACGTTGTTAACCGTAACTGAGGTAAGTGCCGGAGGCGTCAGTTCATTATATTTTTTGTTCATATTTAAAGTTGTTCTTTTGCTGCATTTTTTTATAATTTTTGCGGCTTTGCTTATCTCCTCCACATCTGCACAGAGAAAAGGGGTTTTGAAGTATCTCTTAGGTGTGTTTTGGTTCAGTACAAAGGTGATGCATTTTCAAGAGAGGCAATTATAAGGGTAAACCAAATTGCTACATGCCTCTCAAGCATCAAGATTTTCACCACAAGATAAGCCTTTAATTCAAAACATGTTTCATCGTCACACAAACAAATTTTAGATTGTGCCTTTTTGAGCAAATTGCGTTTTTACATTTACTTCAAGTTAACTACTCTTCCAATGTTTGTTCATCACATAAACGCAATTACAGGAGCTCATTTAATTTAAGTCACACTCTGAACAAAACTTTGCTTTCAAAAAAATAAAAAAAACCCCACTCAAATAACCATGGTTTCAACTAAACACTTCCCGAATAAGCCTTTCCAATTTAATTTAATGCATGGCCTACAGTGTGCGTAGGCTTAGTCCTATCAATCCCACGTGCTTATTTCCTAATTAACCCCCAGCATTAAGTGTATAAAAAGGATCAAAGGAAATAACAAATTGCATTGCTCTTGAGTCTTATCTCTCGTTTATCCTTATGCCTATGCAATTAACATCAAACGATAAAAGAAATGTTCGTTTTGTTTTTATTTATTTTTTTTATTTTGCTCCTACCAGAATGTTTGCCAAAGCCTCCTTAATGCCCCGAAAATCTTGTAATAAGCCCAAAGTTTCCTCAATTAATTAAAATCACAAAGCTCTTCTTGTGAAAATAACATAACAAATCCTTACATCACAACGAATAACGTTCTCCACAGGATAATAATAATCAAACCGGAAGAAAACAAGAACAAAAAATAAACTTGGGGAAATGTCTTATTTCACTTTCGCCTCAGTGAGTCCAGATAAAACGCTCCATAAATCTTGGTCCAGAGTATGAAATGTGAAAGGAAACAGGAAATCGGCTACGGTATTATATATACATATATATGTTTGTTTACGAGTGTAACGTCTCCAATAATATGTTGTGTTCTGTTCTGTTACATCAGGCGTCACTACTTTCTGATCCCCATTCTACAGCTTGACCTTAAAGATCCCTTTGTATTAGAATCCTTGCCGAACGAAAAAAGCTTTAAAAACAAATGTTCTATATGCGTTCAAACACACACACAGAAATACTAAGCCCTTTACACAAACATAGATACACAGTACATAACCCATGATATACCAACCAACCCCACCCTAAGCTAAATAACAACTGTTCGACACGAGTGTACTTAATGTGTACTGTACAAGTACCCCATAAAGGAACAAAACCCGAGTCCTTTACTTTGGTTTTATTAAATTATACTCCCGTTCCTTCTATTCCAAAAAATAAAACTACCACACACATGTATTATGCATTTGAGAAAATGTACGAGGACGATTTCGACATGCAGAATGTTTTGTACGACGAATGTTAAATAAATTTTAAATGTTTGCACAGTACACACACATTATAGAGTACAGACAGAAGACACACACTGTGTCTTGTATACAGTGAGTCCTTTGATAGTCAAATATAATGTTCTTTTTGAATTTTATCTGTTTAACTAATTTAAGGATCTTAGTCGAACAAGAACAGACGAAAAAGAAGCAAAACAACAAAACTAGGATAACAACTTTGAAAGCATTCTCCGAGAATAGAGATACAAGCTGTAGTGTGTTTAGATAGCGCACCTTGCCCCGGGACCTTCATTCCTCTGCCCGTACCCACACCCCCACATCCGCACCCACAGTAGGCACATCATCATATTGAAGGAAAAACAACCCATTCTCATATATGAGTGTGTAGAGAAGCATGTCTTCTTCTTTGAGTGAAGCAAGGGTTTGGGTTGGGTAAAGTAGTTTTCGACGACGACGAAAATTCATTCAATAAAGGAGTTATTTTTTGCACAACATGCTCGTTCTTCATACACGTATTTTCTGTGAATTGTTTGTGTTCCGAGGCGGAATGTTCACAGGCATGTCAGGCGTTCGTTGGTTTTATTTTTATGGCATTCGTACATTAAAATACCATGCTACAGACTACCTTTATTACCTTGGCAAGAAGTAAGTAAGTATTTTGCGTTTTCTTTTTTTCCTCCCTTTGTTTGTATCATGAGTATGATGTCCATAAAATTATTTATGTGTCGTGTGTTCTCGAAAAGAAAAGAAGTTTGTAGGTACATACTTCTAACATCATCTTTCGATGTGTTTTAGTTTTTTTATATGTTTTTTCTTTTATTATTTTTATGACAAGCTTATTTGTTTATTCTGTTAAACAGAAATGATTTCTTATGAAAGTGTTTGACATTCAATATTGTTGAAAGGATATTACAGGACGGGACGAAAAAGAACACATTCTGTTAGAATATTACTTGAGTAGGGAGAATTTAATACTTTTCAAGATAGAGGATATCATTTTTCCTGCAAGACAAGCACTTCTTTCTTTTTTTAAAGGGACATTTTTGCTTTGCTCGTAAAAGTATCACTTCAGACGATTTCCTTAGTACTTTGTTCTTCATCCTTTTCGGCGGTAGTGATCTTATAGGGTTCAAAACTGTCTCTGATCCACCTATGGAGTACGCCGCTTTAGCCACAGAAAGCGTTGACAAGACAACTATGTTGGGTCGTTCCATGAACTTCCTGGCCGCGATCGTTTCGGAACATCACCTTCGTAAATGAAAATGTCTTTTTGAGGGTTCTCTGATTTTTGATTTTTCCTTGAAATATGACAATTAAACCGATCCGGTTGTGCACAATTTTTGTTATGATGGTATTATCGACGTGAAAGCTTCCATAGATCTTGGTACTGTTCCTCATGCTATCATACGAAGCGCATCTAAGTCTCAACTGCCGTCAACATACTCTCATTTTTTTTGTTCAGATTCCAACTTTGTGAATCGTATGCGAAATGTTAGTGCCGGTAGCTTAACAGCGATGTGAGTTTTCCCATCTGATTAGGGGCCATTTTTCTATCACAGGAAATGGTGAAATGTCACGCAAAAAGATGCTACTTTTTAGCTCATAAGAGCTTGGCCTTCCATTGTTGAAGTCTAAGAACAAATCATGTTAGTTGAAGAGTTTACTCAACATGCGCCAAGAGGCAACAGTTTGCAGTAGACAACTGGCAGTCGTTTGTTATGCTACGAGAGTAACATAACGTCAATGTTAAGTAATAAAAGCAAAGCAAAAGGAGAACGGAGTAGACAATCTGATTATTTAAAGTTTTCAAAAAGAAACAAGCTTACCATCAAGTGACAATGGGGTTTGTTGATTATTTCTTTTTCTCCACCCAGCTGATTTTTTTTGTTACGTATACGCCCAAGTGAATACCTACGATAGAATATTTTGCTTAAATTAAACTTAAGTTTTCAAAGACCAGTGAAAGGCCAAGAAAAGGCTATTTAATAAGGGAAATTGTTGTTTTTTTTTTATGATTATTGCGATGTGAAAGTCCATTTTGTCTAAAAAAAAAGCTATAAATAAACTTATTTTTCAACAAAGGATTTGGCTAGTTAGCGTTTGAATTGTATAAATTTTTTTTCACATAGATATTTACAAAATTCTTCGAAGCTATCACATTCACCCTGATGATGGAAACAGCTGACCTAGAAGCAAATTGGTCAACGAAACAGATTTGTACGAATATGAAACTCCAAAAAGACCGGGAATTTACAGCGTCGATTAGAAGCAAATTGAGCTGTCAACATTATCTGCAATGGAGGGACTTAATTCGCTGGAAGAAAGCATACTCCGAGTCAAATGTAGAACCTCCTCAAGTATAATATGAAACTACGACAAGACCGGGGATTTACAGCGTCTATGCCGATTAGAAGCAATCAGAGCTGTTAACATCATCGCAACTCATCTCATCGGGACTCAATTTTTCTGGCAGAAGGCAAACTCCGAGTCAGATGAAGGACCTCCTCAATTAATAGGTTTTACGAAAGATGCTTAACGAATCTAAAGTAAGTCATTTGAAAGTATACAAGACACTAGAAAAAGTGAAACTCCATTCCAAGAGAAGTCTGAAATTGTGACCTTCATGCTGTAACCAAACGACCTAATATTTAGAAAAGTTCAGGACATCTTTGAATCAGCCCACGGAAATGAAGTGAAATTAGAATTGCCTAAAAATATTCTTTCAATGTCTACAAATTCATTGGGATTCAAATTTCTTTAAAATTGTAGAAAAGGTTTGGCTGGGCCTTAACTACCCGCTATCCGATCAAACCAAGCAAAACCAATAGATACTTGCTTTTCAAAAAAAAAAAAAAAAGATCTACCTTACACTGTTTAAAGACTTCAATTGCTTTATTTTCAGTACTTTCTTCAACACCATTACCAGACTGCCCAACCCCAAACTACTCAAACATGCTTCTTTGACTATGTCAGGATTGATTAAGACTTGACAGGTGAAGGAGGAAATAGTCAGATATTTCGAACTTCCCTCTTAATTTCCTACACTCAAACTTCGTACGAACTGTCTACAGATATTGAATACGGAATAATACCCTCAACTCCATCACAATAATATCAATTTTCCACACGCATAAAACCCCCGTCTCCCTATGAAAAGCATGATTGGATCTGTCACTTACTTACACACCTGTACCTCAATCAAGCTTCCTCCCTTAGATATATGGATGTAGATATGAGTATGTATACGTGTAATCGATGAACCAATTTCAATCCCAATTAAATGCGTGCCTAACGAAGCGTTATTTAGCTACGGTCATTACTATACACACAAACTCAACATCCATAAAGTCTCTGCCTCTTGTTGCCTTAATTTCCAGTAACCAACATCCGACCGGTAAAAGCAAAGGGACACACAATCCAACCCAGTTCTCATAAAGCAAGGGCATAAAGGATGGAAAAAGTGCAAAAAAAGAGAGAAAAAATCCCAGGAAAAGCATCAAATAGTAAGAATAATAAACGCTATTCTACCCTAGTCCTCATTTTCTCATTCAAGGAGCAACAGCGGCCACCTCTGTGTGTGTCAGAAATTGGGGGGTTCAATTAATTGATGTTGTGGGAAATTTATGAGCTCAACCAAGTCTCAGTTGATGGGTTTAACGATGTTCCCCGTGTAGCACTTTAAAGTTTTTATAAGCCTTTCAGGTTTTACTCTTTTTTCTGTTTTTGTTACTACTATAATAGGTTCAGAGGTACACACACACACTACACACATATTCACACACTCCAACTCACACATTCACAACGAAAAATAAGAAGAAGAAAAAAAACAGGTAATGCTCCCGTGCAAAGTTTTGTTTTTACCCAACCAAGCACACGAAGCTAAAAATTAATTGTCGACCTTTCACCATCAAAGTTGTCCAATGGCACTATATTCGAAGTCCCTCGACATGGGATTAAGTGCACTTACTTTCCGAACAAAAAGAAGTAAAATACGAGTAAGAAAAAAATGACTCCAGGTTTTATGAGCACATCCGCAAAATCATTATTAAGGTTTGGTCGACCATAGCCTACTTTAACAACGTAACGTTGCTTTATATGATCCTGCCTATTGCACCAATAAACGAAATGGTCCTGGCTGTCGCACTATTGTGCCATTTCGAAAAGCTGCTACTGTTCACATTTGTCGTTGGTACAATAGACAGGGATTTTGCACAAGTAGTGTGACCATTGGTCTTGTAATGTAAATGATAAAGTTTTATTTAAACGTAATGGCTGTTTAAAAGAACTTAGCGATGAGAATTGCTCATACTTTCTAGCATCCCTATTCATACTCGTAAACAGGTTTAAAACGCCGCATCGGCTTCGTTGTAAGCAACTTACAATAGTTAAAAGAGCAAAAGGAGCGGTTCCATTAAAAAATGCTTTAAACCGGATTTTTTTGAGGCCCAATGCCCAAAGTATCGGTTTGTGTCGAAATTGAATACACAATAAAAAAATCATGAAGTCAAGCGAAAATTTTAGGTAATGCGTCAGTGAGTTCGTAAGAAAATGATCTTCGCAGTTATTGGACATTAGCATATTCTTACTCAGGTGTGTCATAGTTTCGGCATAGAGAGCTCACCGTAATTTCACAAAGATCATGGCTTAAAATAAACGAACAACCAACAATTCAAAGTCAAAACGTTGTATAAAGATCAGTATGAGATCACTCGATCGAGGTAAAACTAACAGGTGAATCGATTAGAATGCGACTAAGGATCATCCACAGAATTGATTCGGATCGTAATTAGAATTCTCGACAATAAGCTTCCTTTTTAAGATCATCTGATCAGTGATCACTGATCATTGAAAATTTAAGGCAAAATACGATCACTCAGTCAAGAAAAATTAGACACTTAACATAAGAAGCAGCCTAATCATCAAAATCGTAAATTCTTTCAAGTATCACTAAGCTGAACTCACTTTGCAATGCAAGATCCTCGAATCATGCGACAATCTAAGGCAAAAATTGTAAAGTTTGGCAAGATACCATTATACAAAACGTGAAAGAACTGTCCTAGTTAGTCAATAATTGATCAGATCACGAAAGAAGTCCTAAATTGAAAGGTAATTTGACCAGAAATGATTTACGCCATGATCGAAAGCATTAAACAGATTTTATTAAGTTCTGCCAGAAAATCTAGTTTGGTAGGATAACATAGCCAAACGTAAGCTATTGTATTATCTCCACTAGCTTCCACCATTCTCCACTTTTCACTGAGAGAATTAAGAAATCAAAAAATCACAACCCTGGTAACCTCATCACGCCTGTTGTACTCTAAGACCACTAGTTCTTCCATCCCCATATCATATGAATGGCTCAACTGGTGCGCTACTGAAGTTTTATTACCTTGGAGCGGAAATACTCTCTGTTGCGTTTTATGGTTCCAAACGAGTCTGGTGTGGCAACAATTTTTGATCGTTTAGTTGATGTTGATTCTGTGTTGCAACCAAGCAACGTGTAGAGCTATTTGAGTTTTGTGAAAGACTATTTCAAATTTAAAGACAACGAATGGGGGGGATATTGCATTTTAAGTGTTTTCTCATTTCGCATTTCAAATTGAGAGGGGTTATATTGTGAAGAGCAAACTGTTGCTGTTGCACTTTGCTTCGAAATTTATTTCTGCAATCATTTCAAAAAGTTATAATTAAACAGCTCATTCAAGAGTAATGTGGTTGTGGCGATGGTGGTTAAGACAAAATTTAATTTTGTGGTAAGTGCTGTCATAATTTGTCATAATATTTCCTCTAATGGATGTTTAATGATCAGTTGGTGTACAATTAACACTTCAAGTACTAAAGCCAAT